>CADWAE010000468.1:2400000-3000000 GCA_902982915.1 Phalloptychus januarius | reverse complement strand
AAATTGCGATGAAACAAAAGTGTGAATAGTCATTTCCTGTCCAGAATGTAAGACTATGAAACTTAGCTTGAGAATATTTATCTGATGAAAATAACAACAAAGTCCCAACGATCTAATATGTGCATCCAAATAGAAACCAGCATCAAAGTTCATGCCTAGGTTCCTAACAGGAGTGAGCCAAAGAACCAAGAGACCCAAGTATCTCCTATATCACAGACATGCAGGTTTCTGGAACAAAGGTAATTTTGATTTATGCTTCATTTAACTCAAGAAATGTGTATGCCATCTGTGTGAAATATCTGAACTGTAGAATGTTTAGACATTTCACACAGGTAAAACGAGGCGTACAATTGAATATAATCTGCGTAGCAGCGACGAGAGATTTTTTTTAAAGGTTGACAGAATGTGCCTCAGGGGGAGGAAATGCAATAAAAACAGCAGAGGCCTCAAAACTCAACCTTGGGGTACACCAATATGGACTGGATGAGGGGCAGATCTGCACTCAGAAGTAGCTACAAAGTAGCTACAAATACCTTTCTGATGATCTGTCAGAAAGGTATTCTGAAACCAGTCCAAGGCAGATCCTGATACACCTCAACCTATCAAGCAGGATGTGGTGGTCAACCGTATCAAGAACTGATGCAAGGTCCAACATGAGCAAGACTGAATAGTTTCTCTCATCACTCTCCATCAGAACGTCATTTAATACTCTCACGTTATCTGTAGCA
Source organism: Phalloptychus januarius (assembly GCA_902982915.1). Classification (NCBI taxonomy): domain Eukaryota; kingdom Metazoa; phylum Chordata; class Actinopteri; order Cyprinodontiformes; family Poeciliidae; genus Phalloptychus; species Phalloptychus januarius. The sequence goes on along the minus strand of CADWAE010000468.1, from coordinate 2,999,272 downwards.
ATAACTGGAAGATGGGTTATAATTAAGTGGGGTGAATGGCAGCATTGCGTACCTTTACCAGAGACCCAATGCATTAACAATTGTGAGAACACGGGAACCAACGGACTGTAAGACATTTTCAAACACCGATGAAGGTAGAATGTCCAGAGAACAAGACGAGGTTTTCATGGCACCGATGAGCTTGGCGAGCTCAAGTAAAGTTACAGTTGCAAAGCTGTCAAAGATAACTGACTAAACTGCCATGGAAACCATCAACACAGACCCTGAAGAGATATTAATTCTCACATTTTGAACCTTATCAATGAATAAAAAGAAAGAAAACATTGAGAGTCTTCATTTCACATTATGGAAATAGGTGTAGCAGGAGTAATGATGTCACTAACAATGTGGAATAACAGCTTCGAAGAGTTGCATAACTCCTTATGCAATCTTTCTGAAATGAAAAAAAATTTAAAACTATACTTCATAAATAGTACATTTTCCAATCAAATGGGATTAAACATTTCAAGTTTGACTAAAATTACATTTGTGGTTCCAAAATGTAAATCATTTCAATTTGTGAGGTGGCTTATTTAGATGAAGAATGAAAACATAACATAACTTTTTACCAAAATCATTCAAGATCCTTGCTTTTGTGTCATTGATTTTCTATAGATCTGACAGCCATTACAAAGAAGTAAAATCTCTTAAACCTTACATGTCAAACAAGGCACCCATTTATACTTTTCGTCTTTTATCAATTTTTGGTCATGATTTCCTTCTTCCTGCCATGTTTCTTACTCGTCCTCTGCTCTGCGCCCCCTGCTGGCTGCTGATTACTAATCTTCACCACCTTTGCTGCTGCTCTGCCACACCTGCTGGTTGCTGATTGCTCCCACAGACAATCGCACAGTGTGAGATTGTCTGACATCTTTGGCACAGTCTTGGCACAATCAAACTTGACTTTGGTGGTTTTGGCTCCTGACCATCACCCCTGTCTTCTCCCTGACTGCTCTGTGAATTGCTCTGCTCTTGACTCTGACTGAGGCTTCATTTACCTAGACTCTGATTTCTGCCTCATGGCAATCAATCAATCATTGTTTGATCTGTTCTGCTCAGTCAAGCCATATTGTTGCTGACCTGATCACAGAACTTTGGTATGCGGACAATATAACCCTTTAAGACTCTATGGTGGAATGTGAATATAGGATTGGTGTGTGTGTGTGTGTGGGGGGGGGGGTGCATGCGTGTGTGTGTGCGTGAACCAACATACCCAGTTATAGCGGTGGTCCTGTGGATGAAACTATTCCTGGTAAAAGGACATAATTCCAATCCTCTCAGAGGATTCAAGTTTGTTGAGATGCAGAGAAGGAAACCACCTCTGTCGGGTAATCCACGACTTTCTGCTTTGAAAGTCCACTCAGGACAGATGCTGGGAAGTTATTGACCATCTTGCCCAAACCGGGCCAGGCTGGACCCAGCAGTGCAAAAAGCGCTTTTGCCATTTAGTGAAGAACCGTACAAATGTACGTAATTTCTCACCCGGAATACAAAACTAGAAAGAAGAAGTGAACTAGTTGAAGAGAAACATCAACATTGCTGTCAGAGTGCATTTCAGCTTGAAACACGGCAGCATACTTCAGACTGGTCACAACACTTCGTTCAGAGCTCCGTTCTGGTGTCTAGAAGGGAGGAGGATGCCTTACTGGGAACAAAACCATGCAATTTTTGTCATGTGTCCATGTCAGTGAGAGCCAATTTCGGCACCTCGGGTGAAGAATGGATCACCCCTGAATGCAGACAGTGTGACAGGCCTGAGGTAGTTTCAGGACACATCTGGAGAACCACGTTAAGAGGCATGGGGCTCCAGCTGTAACCTTTAAGGGGCATCTGGTGGAGGAGTGACATTCAGTTCCATCCCTTATGTCTCATGCTTTAGCTAGTGCTCACTGCTAGGTGTGTGTCGGGGTGTATCTGTGTGTTTCAGACAGAGGCTGAGAGGGAAGTGCTGTGACTTGGGTTGACAATCCCATGGTTTGCCGAGAGCGAGCGACCCCTTACCTGACCGTTGTGCAAAGGGACTGGTGTCTCTCTCTCTCTCTCAGACATCCTTCCTCTCTTTTGCTCATGGCAGTGCAGGTTTCTCATGGAAAAGTTGAAATTGTGCTTCATCATCTCCATTTCCTCTGGCTGCCTCTGCTCTCCAAATCTCCATGTTGGGGGAAATAACATGGATTTATGGGTGGGGCACTAACAATATCCTTGGTTATTGCTAGAAGCAAATAAATAAATCACTGCAGCGAGATGCTTAATCTTCGCTGCCTGGACTCATGAAAATTGAGCATGAGTGAGTTTATTTCTGTATGTCGGGGTGTATGCAGTCATTTGTGCCACCCATCAGTGTGTTTGTGCATTTTATTTGTATTTGCTGTGAGCCAGCCTCTCTAATACTTGGCCTTGTGGGATTTATTTGGCGCTTTGCTGTCGGCCTGATCAGCCCACTGAAATGCAGGCAGGTGTAAAACTCAGTAGCTCTCAACAAAATGTGATTCTGTGAGAAAAAAAACCAATACAGATCTTCTTTCCTACCCCTTCATTTGTGGATTAAGACATGCTGTGGATTCTGAGTCTTGTTGGATAAACTAATGTTCATCCTCCTCAGATGGATTTAATGTTGTCGTTTCATCCAAGCACAAAGCAGGAAGGAGCATCGTCGTAACAAAAGCCATGACGACGGAAACTGAAAGTGCAGGGTGAATAATGTATGCAGCCTTTCAGTAAGATGGAGTTTGTGCTTCATATTACAGCCATGGAAACATAAATGTATTTTATCATGATGGTTAATCTGAAGGGGGAAGAATGAGAACTCCATGGTAACATATATATATATTTTTTACAAGCATGTGTCTTCACAACTCCTTCAGCTGAAAACTTGATTCTATGAAAAACTTGATCAACGTACCTTTGCACATTACGCTTCTCAGGAAGCAGCAAGTCCGCCATGACGCACGTCAAAACAACCACACTTTAACTCAGATAAAGATTTTGGTTTGATTTAATTGATGCACCAAACGCGTCAATTAAAGCTTCATTCAACAGACAGATTCCTTTTTGCTGTCATAGATACTGATGTCATTCTTACCAATAGCACTGAACATTGTAGCCTGATGTAAAAACATTTTGCTAGACAATGTCAAATATTGAAAAGTTTTCATTTTTATCAAACAATATGAAGCCAAAAAAAAAATCCTCAGAAATATGCTTGGCCAACCTTGAGAATCAACTCAGACCCAGTTTCACAAAAAATACAAGGATGCTAGCATAAATGTTTGGCTGTTGAACGGGACGGTTCAAGTTTCAAGGTCCCATCCAGCTCATTTTCTTTTAGCTCATTTTCTTGTCTCTTCTACCAAGAGACATGCAAACACACCTCGGTCTTGGCTATTTTCTAGTCTTCCTCTTTTTCTTTGTCCCTGAACAATAAGTTATTTTTTACAACATTGTTTTTTTTTTTTTGCTATGGAAGCCTGTTTCCGCCACTCTTTTAAAAAAAGAAAAAAGAAAAAAAATGCTTTTTTCATTTAAGAAAAAAGCAGAAAACCACATTTCTGCTTTTTATTAACCTTACCCCATTGCCTGTTATCTTGTGTTTTCTGTTTATTCAAAATGAATTACCAAATGGGAGTAAAACTTTCAGCTGAGTTTGACTGTTTTTGTATGCATATGTCATTCGTTTCAGCACCTCAGGTGATTTTGGAAGCAGTTGTTCGGAGCAGCTAGGAGCTTTCCTTCAAGAAACTTCGAGGCAAAAAAAAGATACTTGACTCCCCTCAGGCCCTCTGTCAGCCACGCACTCAACAATAAAAAAGCCAAATAATTACCGGGCCTGAGGAAGCAATATGTCTGCAGCCCCCAGTGGCGCTCCGCACAGTGCCTACAGCCTGCAGGCCTGCAGCACGTTCAAACACGAAGAGACAAATTGGAGGAGGAAGTTTGTCAGGAAACTTCTCAGGAAAATGAGGAAGATGGCGACATAGAGCTGTGAAGATGGATACACTGTCTTAGTTAAATTTTTAGAGCTGTGACGTACATCATTCTGTGTTTTGGCAACTTGTTATGTTTTTAATGCAAATGTACTATATATTTCTTTTGTTACAGAAAATGCTGACCTTCCTAGATTTAGATTTTTGCACAGCTTGCACTTGATGTTGGCCAGACAGCTGCAGTCCTTTCTAAAGGGATCATTTGTGTTTTTCAAGCACAGTTCTTTGAGTTTTACAGGCACATAGTTACTTGACTAACCATTAAGGTAGTTTCAGTTGTCATAATAATGCAACATGCATGACTTAAAGATGATTTAAAAGAAATTTTACTCATTAATCCATCCATCCACCCAGCCATCCATCCATCCATCCATCCATCCATCCATCCATCCATCCATTCACAAGGTGTTTGCTAATTGCTGCTGGCTAGTCTGAAGGAGCTGAGTGGAAGAGTTGCAAGGGGAGATGCTCTGTGAGGAGGAAGCTCTTAAGCTTTGAAACTGTAGCTCAGAGGAGGAGCTTCGTCTCCATGACGATGCCCAGGACACCAATGCGACTTTCCCAGCTGAATGATGGCTGATTACAGAATTTTTCTAACTTCCTTACGTTGATGACTGGACCGGTGCAATTCAAAAATGCCAAATCTTTATCGGTTCATAAAACAGCGTATGCATAAAACACTGCAGCGTATATTTTTCAGTGAACTTGTTTGCAGACAGTTGAACCCATCTCAATCCCCCTCAGACTAGCCTTTATCTTCTGCCTCCCGGACCAACTCATCTGCATTTCCACTTAATTAATACCCCAAAAAATTCTATTAACTGCAGAACAGGTAATATTTCCTCAAGCCTTTTAATCATAAATTCACATAAAATATTAACACATGAAAGGAGTCGGCGGTTTCTGAACATCTCACATTTGTAGGAGTTTGTTCCTCAGGGCTGCCTCCTCTTCTGTAGTTGTAGTCCTGGCAACAGTGAGTGTGGAGGTCTGTGGTGTTCTCTGTAGTCTACATATCTCCTACTTTATAAGCAACACTAAGATGCATACATCCTAAGACCTCTCACTGCCTGAACAAGACTTTAAACTCTAAACTCAGAGCAGCAATTGTTGGAAAACACTTTTGGTCTTAATGGAGGCAGGTCGAGTTTCGCTTTTCAATGACACAGCATTAAACTGTCTCACTTTTCCTGGTCAGACTGTCACTTGTCAGCAGTTTTGCTCAAGAAAAATATCACAAAATAAACACCAGCATTTTGTAATCTAAGAATATTCATATAAGTACTCAGAGATTGTGAATTTTAGCTAATATTTCTTGCATCACTTTATAATGTCTTACCCTAATATAACCATTAATAAATAGTTAATCAACCTTGAAAACACCATTAATTAAGGAGGATTCTCTACCTGTGGAAGTGCATTTATTTGAGCATTTACAAACATATACACACTATGTAGAAAGGTTAATTCATGAGTTATTAATAAAGGAATACACGTTCAGTGATTTTTGAGTAATTAGTCAATAAGCAAAACATTAATAAATGTATTTATTTATTTCTCATCAAGTGTGAATCATCCTCAGTTCGTGATGTTTTCAATAACAACACAGAAAAGGCGTAATTATTACATATTTCTATTTCTCGAGCTACTATGTGATGTGTGAAAAATATTTCATAATTTGACACTACATGTTTTAGAGAGACCCAGTCAAATTAGCACCAGCCACCGTCTGTCACGTTAACTGATGTTTCTGTGTTACTGAGATAATTGTAGCTATTAAGTTCCTTATTTCAAAAATGGTGATATTCACTGACGAGCCAGTGTCACCATTAATTTGGGAAACAGACATTCTCTCTCTCTCTGTCTCTCTCTCCTGAGCGTTAACAGATTCGCTCACCTGAAGGAGCAATCTGTGCACTCTGAAGAACAATGGAAGAGACTCCCATAAGGCTGGCCCCTGGTCTGCCCCACATGCTAATGCTGGCTAGTCATTAGCATAAGCAAACCACTGATGGCGCCACATGCTGGGCTAAAATCCATGTGTCCCTGTCATAATCTGAACTGTGGGGGTTCCAGCGGAGACAATAAGCTGCTAAATGTGGAGCTAAACAAGCAAAGGCATCTCTTAATAAAAGCAACACGTCTCTAGGCTGTGCTGAACCAGCCAGCGAGCCTCAAACAGCAAGAAAAACATTTGTAAACTTGTACAACCGCTTTAAATTCTAAAGTAACTCAATTCCAACTCAAAAGAGGACAAGAAATACAGAGCAGATTTCTCACTTGGCTTGTTTGTTAAACCAGCATGAACCCATGAATAGAAAAGCAACGTGTGGATAAATCAAGGACAGCTTGCAATTAGCCTGTGGAAGCACCTTTGGCTGCAGGGACACTCGCTTATCATTTTCTGTGTCACTTAATCCATCTCTCAAATTGTTGAAGATTAATTTTGACCCGGACTTCTTTAGAAAATTGTCTTAAAAGGCGACTATGGAGAAGGATTATGGTCATGGAGCAAAGGGGTTTTGAACCTTTTGCATTTCTTGTCTTTTTTTAAAATTATTTTATTTTGTGTCACATTTCTCAATAGTTTCTTGTGTTTCACACATTATGAATTAGCTACCCTTGACTCTGTGTGTCCCTTGGGATAATGTTTTTTTTTTCTGTACCGTTTTTTTCTTTTTTCTATTGATGTCCTGCCTGCAAAATCAGCAACAGAATTAGCAAACCTCAATGACGATAAACCTGAAAGCACAAGTGGAGGGTCTGTTCAAAAAAATCACTTGAAGTGAAGGAGGTGAAATGTAACATACGCATGCAGAATACTTTCATACACTTGACATAACATCTGTTATGAACATGAAGGAGTCTTTGTGAATGTTGTCCTGAAGCGTCATTCTGTAAATAGTGACACTTTTAGTACAAGGTTGACACTTTTAATGGAAGTCTTAGTATGACTTTGCGTCATGAGTAATGAAAACATCTTCATAACGGCTGTTATGTCATGTTTATGACTGTGTCATGTCAGTTTTCTGTTTATCCCTTCCAATAAAGTGTTTCTGAATGTTTTAACATAAGTTGTGTTACTGACACAAAGTGTGTACTAATGTGGTCAGTTAGCATTTCTAATGTTAAATAAGTACCACAGCATGTGGTACCAGATTACATTAAGTTCTGACCCGGTATATTTCATTATAACACCCATAGTGCGAGCCACTGGATATATTTTGGAGCCAAGATGTACTCGTAATATCATATGAGCAGAATGTATTTTTTAAAATTATTTATTTACTAAATAAATTCTATTTTTAAAAAAACTTCTGCAGTCTGAGAGAATGTTTTTACATTTTTTTTCCCCACAATGTTAAATATGAAAAGCAGTAGCCTCTTAATTCACTGACACCTAAACTCAGTGTTATACTAAACAGTCGCAGTGGAAAAAGTGCAGAGTAAGAGAAACGTTTGTGACCACGAAAGCTCATCACCTGAATCCATGACTGGCTTGTGCGTTTCAATAAAGAGCAGAAAGTGTGATCCCTCTCACTGCATTTTTTTTTATTTTTTGGAGAAAATGCTGACAGCACAGTTTGTTTTCGAACGCCTCGCTGCTCATTGGAGCCGACAGGCTTCACATTGCTGCTGTTTGCGACTGTAAACACATCTTCGTGTTAAACTCAGCCGCTCTGCTTTGGGTGAAATAAATCCACAACATTTGCATTTTTATAGTTTTTCCTTTTCCTGAGCCTGTGATACACAAATCAATGTCTGCTGCAGGTGCTACACTGCCGAAGTGCTGCCACCCCGCCGCTGCCTTCTCTCCATTTTGAAGAGATTCTGGAGATGTTTCTCGACGCCTGCTGCATACTTTGTTTGACAAGCTGTCCGTCCTCAGAAGACTAAAACTTGTTATAATCTGCTCCTCAGAGCGATAAAACGCTCTTTGCCGTCACTCAGGTTTCATTGTTGTGTCAAAGTTTTTTCTTTGTTTTTCTGTGCTAATTACTCCCACATATTTTGGGGGGAAGAAAAAAAGAAGAGTCAGATTTTAAAAACTAAATTCAGATTTTCAACAGAGAATATTTTGTCAGTTTACAGCAGTTCTTATGGTGTTTATTTAAAAAATAGAATAATTTAATATGTTTCTAGTTAACGTCTATTGGCTTTGTTTCCAATTTCTTTTTTTTAACTTTTTATAATTATTTGGGGTTTTTATTTTTATTTACCAATTTATCTTCAATTATGTGTTTTATTCTTTTAGAAAAGAATGAAAACTAAACAAAAGATCGCCACACATGGTGGCACAATTTGGACAGTTCTGATTTACATTGATCAGATCTAGGAAAATCATGTTTTTTGTAATTTACACCTTTAACTTTATTTCTTGTAGATTTAAAACTGTGAAGGTGTGTATTGGAACCTTTGTAACCAGTCTGGAAGAAGCTATTGCTACTTATTAGACTAATGAAAGCAGGGCTGGCAGGCAGTGAAGTTTTCTTTTTTTTTATTCTTCTCCAAGTTTCTCAGAACAATGATTTCAATCTCTTCTCTTCTATGAAAGCTGGTAGTTCCCCAGTAAATTCTCGGTACAGTTTTTCTCCACAGCTAAACTCCACCGAAGCCGCCTGGAGGTCGTGGTTTTCCCTCCGTCACGTCTGTCTGCTCAGCAGAGAGTTGCTGAAAAGGGAACGACGTTTTTCTGCCTCTTTCAGACATGAGCTGGGTCACAAACACAAAACCCTTCTGGGTCCCACATTCCAGCTGCCCGCGGGTCAAATGGAGGCCCGGTGTCATTTGTCTGTTACAGGATTGATGCTGGACCACTTTGGACCCCAAGCAGGGCCGAAATGAGAAACACACAGACCCATCTGGACTGCAGGAGTTGGAGGGAAGCAGAGAGTGGCTCTGCGCTCAGACAGTGACTGTAGATCGACTGTAGACACTAAATGACATTCTTCCACACAGCCTGCCGACTCAGCATGGGTCCGATCAGCTTTTTATCACTGCAGCCTGTTTTGAGGCTGAGCTAACGCCAACACACAACTTCTGTACGTGACGTTACTGGTTTTTTTTACCCGAAGCAGCTCTGAATTTGTCTGCAGTGCCAGACTCTCGGTGTCTGTATCTGGTGATCATTTACAGAAACAGAAGGATTTTATCTAAAAATATGGATGTGTGGCTGTTTTTGTTGTTTGAAAAAGTTGTGGTGCCCCTTCCTGTGTTTTTTTGGAAAAACGATGAGCCCTGCGTTGCCTCCCATGTTCTCATTTGTGTGTGACTGTGTGGACTATGGCGAGAAGAAAGGATGTGTGGACATCATCGCTCCCTGAGTTACAAATGATCTCTGAGCTGGAATTAGATTTTCCCTGCACAGTTACACACATCAAGTCTTCTTCAAACGTCCTCTTTTCTACAGAACGTCATCTTTACTGGACAGTTTGTAAAGATATGTGCATTTTCTAATCACATAACAACCGTAATGAAAGGTAAAAATTAACCTGATGGTGTAAGCTCTGCAGAGCAGTAAGCCTGATTTATCTGTTAGCCTTCTCCGTTAGTAACGTTGTACTGAAGGACTTCATGGGCCTGCAGATAAAAAATAAAAACAAAAAACAGGAGGAGTAAATTTATGCCAAAGTGGGATTTATTTCAGAAATGTTCTAAAAAATATTTCTGAGCTTTGAAAGTTGAACATTTGCTAGACAACTTTTTTGATCAATCTTAGAAATGTTCGACAAGGAAACTGGATATTTCTGAGCTTCAAATGACTAAAATCTTTTGACTTTTGGAAATTTTCTGAGTTTGAACATTGAAAAATGTTGACTTTTGAAAGTCAGATATTTAGATTTTTTTTAGACAATTTCTGTGATTAATCTAAAGTTTTCAAGCTAATTTCTCCTTGTTTTTTCTAGAAAGTGTTTGAGATCTCAAACTTTTTCTGCAGAAATGTACTCATACACGTTGTGGTACAGTCATAACAGGTAGCAGAAGAGTTCCTGTGGACTCATCTAACTCCAGTGTCTCATCAGATCTTGTAGATGAGTAACGACATTAACCTCAAACCAGATTGGAGGCAGCTCTGTCTGTCTGTCCTCGGTGTCTTCCAGAAGCTGCTGCATCTCTCAGAGTTCTCTCTAGCGGCCAGCACAGCGCCTGTCGGTCTGAGGCATGGTTAAACCCCCTGTTGTCCTGGTTGTGCTGCCTTCACCTGCCTGTCTGATCAGAACCGGGTCTATCAACATGAAGACAAAACTTAAACCCCGAGCCTGGAAGCAATTTGATTTTCTCCCTCCCTGCATCAGTGTGTCACCAGCAGAGACGTCTTCTGCCGCAGCAGAGCGTCCCCCTTACAGTCGTCACTGTGTCTTATTCGGTCGCTCTGCTGCAGTGAGAGACGTGATGACCCCACTGAGCTGGGGTCAGTGCGGCTGTCATGAATCCCCATTAAAGGTGTACTCCGTAAAATCCCAAAGGATTCTTGCTGACCAATCAAAGCGGTGAGGTAAAGTGAAACGGTGACTCATTGGGCCAAACCGGCTGCATGAGAGCTTAATTGTTGTTCCAGTCAAACACTCGTCCTGCCGCTTCATATTTGAAGGGTTCTAAAAAAAGCGTGTAGTAAACGGTGCTCTGCATAACTGCTCCGATTCTGTGGATAGCAATATGCCATTATCTGTAGTGGAGTTTAAGTTCCTAAAGGTCCAAAGTTTTCCTCTTACGCCTGTTATAAAGGTGTAACTAATGAGGAGAAACAACATCAGCAGCACATAAATCTCCTCCGAAAAATACCAGGAAAGCGACTCCATCAGCTGCCATGCAGCGGTGAAGGAACTGCATGGAACTGTGGGCCAGACTCTTGGAGAAGACTTTAGCTACAATTAGCTTAGATTTAAAAGTTCACATTTAGGCGTGAACACAACCTGCCAGTCATGCTGAAATAGGCACTGGTGAGAAATGTCACACAGCTCATTATACCTGCTGAGCCTGTCCATTACATTCTAAATAAAACAGAGATTGAGAGCATGTAGGTTTGAACTAGTGGTGTGGTGAGTGAAATTATTAATGATACTTGAACATTTTGTCGTGTTGCAACCACAGACTTCATTATATTTAGTCGGCTCTTTATGGAGCAACATATAGTAGAGCTGATGGGATGTAGAAGGAAAAGTTTCTATTAGTTTGTGTTGTTTTCTGACTCACCTGAGTCACGTTTTGTTGGTTACCGAGGCAGAACTGCTGGGACTTGTAACTTTTCAGAGATGTTGTCGAGTCATTTTTCCAGTGAGACTTTGAGTCTTTTAGGGAACAAGTCCAAATCCGCACCTTAAACCTTTCAGCACAAATTTTAAGAGAAAAGTCTAAAGGTCTCTTTAACACTTAAGACTTGCCTCTTAAGTCTTGTCTTAAGTCTCTAAAGGCCAAAATTAACATCTTCTCTTTAAATCCATCAAATCTAGTGAACCTCTAATGCTGCTTTGCTGTATGAAGGGATTACAAACAGGTACTGTTTATGATTAGTTCTGAATTATAACAAAGAAAGATAATTATCTTTCAATCTTTTAATACTTCTAAATATTTTTCTTTACAACTGTTGATTGACAGCACTAAGGCTTTCATCCTCCCCAGGTTCTGATTGGCTGTTTCTGACTAGGAGCGTCGTGTTTCTGCACATGGCAGTAAGACCACTGGGAGGAGGCGGGAGAGCTGGATTATAATTTTTTTTTTCACAGATTGTCTGTCTGATGCTTTACTGTCACAGCAGAGTGACAGTTTGAACATATGTGTAAAAAAACACATTGTTTTGTAAAACAATGTGTTTGTTGTGAGAGACCAATTAACCTGAAAGTCGTGTTTTTGGACAGTGGGAGGAAGCCGGAGTACCCGGAGAGAACCCACGCATGCACAGGGAGAACATGCAAACTCCATGCAGAAAGACCGGGGCCGGGAATCGAACCCAGAACCTTCTTGCTGCAAGGCAACAGCTCTACCAGCTGCACCACTGTGCCACTGTAATCATTCCCTCTGTGTTTTATTTCAAAAGTACAAGTGTAAAAACAGGTGCTGCTGAAATATGACCCATTCATTTGTTGGATGGATTTTAACTGCGTTTTTTATTTAACGGAAGCAATTGTGAATCTGTGTTTTTCCGACATTAATGGAATATTAACAGTTTTGGCAACTTTGCCCAAAACTCTGTTGCCCAAAGTATGAGATACTTCTGACAGTATCTCATACCAGCGTCACTTGCAGGTTTGTGTGTTCCAACCTGAAACTGTCACCCTCACCAGAGCTCCAACGAGAGCTTGATGTGTTTCATTGCCTTTAATTGATCTGAAAGATCTTGCAGTATGAGATCCAGCTGTTTGAGATCCAGCTGTAGTTGCAGTTAAGAGTGTTTAAGTAGTGGAACAGAAACCAACCTGTGGGTGTGAACACCTACTCTTCATTCAACACTAGGAAAGTCCTGCAGTCTTTCTCCGGCTTAAGGCGTTCATCTCCCCTCCAGCCGTCGGTCAGGTCAGGGAACATATCAAATCCACTCTCTCCTGTTGAAGTGAGGGAGGGGTTGGGTTTGTTAGAGCAGAGGGGAGAGTCCCCTGCAACCTGGTCAGGCCATAACCCACACGTAAGTAGCTTAGCATGCTACGATTGCTTAATAAGAATTCTCCATAGGGTTCTGCCCTTTAGGTCACTCTCTCCTCACCACAACAGATCAATGCAGCTCTTGTCTGTCCGTCCATCCGTCCTCCTGAAGAACCACCGCAGAATGCACTGGATGAAGTCCTCTCTAGGAATCTGATCCATCGCTCCATCAACATACAAACATCCAAAGAAATTTTTTTTAAGACAGCAAAATACAAAGATATGTTTTCACTGTGCTTGGATTCCAAACTACTCAATTTCCGATCTTGTTTTTAATCACTGCCGTTTCAAGGATTTCAAATGAGTAAAGAAAAGCAAACAAAGAGAGAAAAGAAGAGACAACAAGTCAGCAATGCTCAATAACCTGTGAACTTAATGAGAACTTTCCTGAGGAAAAAATAGAAAAAGGATTGGGTTGTTTATTTCAGTTTTAGTAAAACAATAAATCCTGTGTGGTTTCAGCTGGACATGTTGGTTTTCACAGCCTTTGACCTGCAGCTTCTGAAGAGTGTCACTGTGGTTAAAGCTTCATGAAATATTCAATACACAGGTCATGGCCCTTACGAATTCTCAAAGTTTCGCTTTTCTTTTTCTTTTTTTTACTGAGAAAGATGGTCAGCAAGACAAAGAGCAGAAGTAAAAAAGTCACTTTTATTATCTTAGATATGAACAAGGAACTGCAGTAAAAAAAGTTCTCCTGGACATTTCTTCTGGTTTTGCTGATTTTGTAATGTAAACTCGTTTTAAAGAACTCAAAGATGCTTTTATTTATTAGTTTTATGAGTTACTTTGGTGCATTTCTCATAACAGACTTGAAAGTCTCAAAACTACTTTTCCAGTTTTTAAGTCATTGAGACCCAGGTGGACATAAAAGAAGCAGTGAACACGATGCAAACACTGCAGTGCAGTCAAAGGCGATTACTGAACGAAGAAACACCTGAAGATATGCTGCCAGACTGGTGGGTGTGTGTGGGTGTGTGTGTGTGTGTGTTGTTGTGTTATCTCCCCTCTCCTCTTCTCTTTTTCTAAAACTGACTTGACCTCCTCTGTGGAGCTTGTGGTATTTTTGCAGACAAACACCACTGTCAGTCTGATCCAGGAGACGGTGAGCCTGCTCTTTGCACACAGACAGGAAGTGGTTCTGGCTGGTCCACTGGTGAGGTCAGAACCACCCGGAGCTTATCATGCTCAACAAAATGGAAGCGGCAGTGTGTTTGTGCACTTAAACCGGGCCAATAAAGTTGGTTATCATTCTGATTCTGACATTTTAAGAAAATTGGATGGAGATTCTTAGTTAGTTTTTATTTTTTAAACTGATGCTAAAAGCTTATCTTTTCTTGTACCCATGAAGCCAGTATGTATTATTACGCCTCTATGATTGATGAACAGTTGAAACTAGATGTTTACATACTCTATAAAACATTGGTGCAGCATCCAGATGTCTCCTTAGACCAAATGTTGGAACAAAGGCATGAATCATGAAGCCAGTCTCCATACGACAAACACACAGTCTGTGAACTGTACAGAAGGCTGAATTGGATGGCATGTTGTGTAGGTCCTCTTACACTTCCAGGACCAGGCAGCATACCTATGTGGGCCCCATATGGGGAAAAGGAGGGCAGACAATATGGGTCCCACATGGGTTTATCTGCGGTTTCCATGGTGGCCCCACACAGATTTGCCCATGTAGGGCCACCGCCTACATGGGCCCTACATGGCAGTGGCCCTACATGGGCAAACCTGTGTAGGGCCACCATGGAAACCGCAGATAAACCCATGTGGGACCCATATTGTCTGTAAGTAATGGTGGAAGTGAGTTGAGAGGTTTTCGAAGGTGGCAGACAATATGGAGTCCCAGCAATTAGCCAGAGAGAGAGAAATGCATTTACATGTTAATGTACCAATTCCTACAGAGTGTATAAACAAAGTGTAAATGTTTACTCCTTATTATACAGCCACATACCTGCTGAACTCAAATAACCTGATGTTAATGTATTCCATCCAATAAAAAAACATGACTTTTCTTTTAAAAGGCTACAAAGTTTTGAAGAAGCCAAAATGGCTGACAACACCAGAGAACAAGAAAAAGTGTTTTAGAAACCTGTTTATTAGACGTTAGGAAAGTATTATGTTTGATTCAAAGGTCACTTTGACCGGCAGGCTAAATGTTCACATGTACGTTTTTAGCTGTATAGCTGTAATTTTCACCTTCAGTGCCTTGAAGCTTTACTTTTCCAGTCTGTCTAGACTGCCAGAGCACAAACAGCCATTCAGTCAACATCAGCTAACAGTTAAAGTGTCAATAGTTGGGGAGGATCAGTGATGCAAGAGAAAAAAAATGTCTTCTGTGTTGTGCAATGAACTTTGTGAAATGCAGACTTCTTTCACAGATGTTTTCACATACATATTAAAGGAAACAGCCGAGTGTTGAGCTGTTGTAGTTCAAGTGTTCAGAACGCAGAAATCCTCGGGCTTGATAACGAACCTACCTGAACTCAACATGTAGGATCAAAGCAACGTGAGGACAAATCGGCTCGGTTCTTGATTAATATGTTCAAAAAGTGTTGGAGGACCTTGGCTCTCCTGACCAGAGTAAAAAGCTGGACCCTCCAAAACCTTCTGTGCAAGAAAAAAACACAAAATGTCCGAGTCAAATGTGGATCTGTAAGACCTTAGGTGAACTAGATTGGTTTGTGGTGGTTCCTGTGCAACAGTCCAAGTACGTTGTTGACGACAGAATAACATTATTACATGACAAAGTGAATTTATCTGATACTGGCCCTTTAAATTTTCTGCCATCTTTGGGCAGATAGAATCTGTAAGATTCAGAAAACAAAAAGGTTAAAGAGGAAATTGAATCATTTTCCAAGGTAAAGACCGTAAGCAAAATTAGAAACTACTGTGCATCCTGCTGGTTTAAGACAGGCAATAGTTGGACAGCCTCAGAATCAGGGAGAGCAGAGGAAGGTCCAGAGGTAGCCATCAATTTAAATAAGTCATAAAATTGCTGATTTCATTTTAAATGCTTTAAAGAGGGTTTGTGTTCAGCGATTAAAGGAAAGCAAAAGCCAGACAGGAAGAGAGGCATGAAGAAGACGTTGCAGATGGTGAGGATGGAGACAAAGTGGCTGAAGGAATTCATAGAACTTAGATGAAGCTGATACTGACCCACAGATCAGGACACTGAAACCAGAGCCAAAAATACTAACCGTACAAGCCGTCTGAACTTTCGATGTTACCAGAATATAAGGCTCAGAATAACAACGACGCATCATTCAGACAGGAAGAGAACAGTCATTGTTTGTGGTCTAAATCCGAACATCCTGACTGCTATCCAATAGATGGTCAACATTGAACTGCATTACCACAGCTTTATACAATGGATTGCATTGGTGTGATGATTTTTACATCCATGCATCCATTTTCTATACTCCTTTGTCCCTTTGTGGGGTCAGGAGTTGCTGGTGCCTATCTCCAGATAACGTTCCAGGCTAGAGGCAGGGTCACCCTGGACAGGTCGCCAGTCTGTCGCAGGGCAACACAGAGACACACAGGACAAACAACCATGCACACACACACTCACACCTAGAGAGTATTTGGAGAGACCAATGAACCTGACAGTCATGTTTTTGGACTGTGGGAGGAAGCCGGAGTACCCGGAGAGAACCCACAGATGCACAGGGAGAACATGCAAACTCCATGCAGAAAGAAACTCCATGTGTGTGTGCCAGGACTCGAACCTCTAACCCAGAACCTTCTTGCTGCAAGGCAACAGCTCTACCAGCTGCGCCACTGGGCAGCCCCTATGATTTTTACAGTGCTACATAAATAAACAGGGACTGTTGTGTATTTACAGCTCTATCCATGTCCCAGCTGAGTGTTAAATACTTCGCCCCTGCGCCCAGTGGAAGCGCTCGTCAGAAAACACAGAATTTATAAGCAAGTCCCATTAAACAGAAAAAGAGGGGAAATGGGCCCATTTGCTTCAACGAGTCAGCGGATGACCTGCCAAAGTAAATTTGGGGAGCACACAAAGCGTTTCCCCCCGTCTCTGCTTCCAGGAACACAAATGTCAGAATGCCTGCAGTTGATGCACTGAGAGCAATCAGGAATGGAAGAGTTAGTCCAGGGAAAGGTGACAGAAATGTCGTTGTGAGTGGAGAGAAGTAGAGATATGAGCATATGTGTTCCAAAAACATATCCTGCATTGCACAAACCTGTCATGATCCACACCCCAGCATGAACTTCCTGTTGTGAAAGGACTATGAGTTGTTCTCAGTGATAAGTCAACTTTCTATTTTCTCTATTCCAGGATGTGAGATTACCACACAACCTAAACTGCTGTGGCACTAAAAGGCCTTTTAGAAACGGGTCAGAACCATTCTATATTTTTTGTGTTTCTTACACTTTAGTATGAAATAAAGCATATTTAATGATAAAAAAAAGTCCCCAACAAAATGTAAACACATCATGTGTAATTGAATCAAATCTAGCAACATGAGTAAAACAGAATCCCAATAACATGGAGGAAATACAGTGCATAAGTTCGGCTTTATGACCCTGCTAGGGTCACCTGCGTCAAACAGAACCCAGATGTGAGGTTATGATGAGAAATATGGATGGGAACTTTGTTCCCTCACCTGGACCTGGTTCACTGGGGCCCGCTGAAGGTTGGGCAAACTGATAAGCGCATGGTGTCAACTGATCAGGCCAAAGGTATTGTGAGGGTCTGCTGGGATCGTCTGGCAGAAGCTTCGACTCCCACCTCAGGCAGAACTTGAGTCTGGGTGCGTGTTCCTCCATTATCCACCTAGCTACAGGCGCTACGTGGGCAGTACCAGCCCCTCAACCCTTCAACCCACTAGTGGACACCTTCAGCCTCTCCAGAGTGACCAATGGTCCCTTGTTAGATACCAACTACTACTTTTATGTTTCATTGTTAATATTATTCTATGTTTCTGCATTCATTACCTTTTTGCGTTAAATGTAAAGGAAAAAAATCTAAATCGGCCAAGGGTATGAATAGTTTTAACCATAACTGTAGCTCAATATCCTGGTAAAAAAATTATTCACAACTCCTGCTTCTGTTTGATGATTGACCAGGATGAGATTCAGCTGGAGAAATCAAGCTAAATGGGTGAAATCCCAGACGGAGCACTGAAGGGAGATGAGAATCGAGGTGAATTGTGCGATGGCCAGGTGCCACAGGAAGATAAAACTCCTTCACCTCCTACTGATAGCTAACTCTGGTAGCCATCTGTTGACTCTGTTCTGTTGATGGCATTTTCTTAACCCACATGCAAAGATTACTCAGGAAACACAACTGCAGCTTTTAATAAAGGTTGTTCTCCCACAGTGAATGTTTAAGCTGCTCTAAAGCGGCTTCTATTAATAGTTTGGAGAAAGCAGTTCGGAGGAGAAGAGGAGCGGAGAGGATGCTGCTGAGCAGCTGGTGAGGTTTAAGAGTGTTTGGGGTGACGAGGTGTCTTACCGGTCAGAGGATGATTATGGCTCAGAGGAGGGGAAGATGACGACCGTTGGCTGACGGCAGGCGAGTGTAGGTGGAGAGAAGAGCTGCTGAGGAGCAGCCATGGCAGTCGGTGAGGTTCCAGAGTACAGCAGCAGAGGGTTGATTCTTCATAGTGATTCATTGTAGAGAGACGGAGGGCTTAGGAGAGTTCCCATCAGTGTTCCCTTACAGGAGACACAGAGCACAGGCAACACATTGTGTCTTACAAAAAAATGAGCTTGGAGAATGAGAATATCTTTTGTCCTTCATTCCTCATTTCTTCACTGTTATAAAATTCCTGTTTGGTAACACTTTAATTGAAGGGGTGTGCATAAAACTGTCATAAACATGGCATAATACCTGTTATAAAAAATAAAAACTTAAAAAAAAAAAAAAAAAAAAATATATATATATATATATATATATATATATATATATATATATATATATGAAGATATATATATATATATATATATACTTTTTTAAGTTTAGCTTGAAAAAAAAATTTTAAAAATGTTTTTTTAATTACATGCGTTTTAAATATATTTATTCATATATATATATACCTGGTGGCAAATTACTGTAACTGTGCATCACCTTAAATTCAGTCATTCCCATTGTGAAACATGGCAGTGGCAGCAGAGGCATGAAAAGACTTCAATCTTTGAGGGAGGTGCATCTTTTAGCGCTTGAACAGGAGCAACAATAGCATGGTGTTAGAAGACCTGAATCTAAACAGAAAATCTAAAGCATGACTTTAAATCTGCTGTGCAGAGACACTCTCCACCCAATCTGAGGGGAGTCAGCTAATTTGTAAAGAAGAGTGGCAGCACATGAGTAGAGAGACCTTGTAGGTACAGTGTTGACTCAGTGGGTTGAATAAAAATTCTTTTCAGATGTTCATTTGTGAGTAAAAACCACACATCATTTTTCTTCCATGTCACAATATATATGCTACTTTGCTGTGATCTTTCACATAAAATCCTAATGAGTCCCGTTGTGGCCTTGATACTGTAGCAAGGCGCTAGCTCTGCCGTCGTTAAAATTCTCATCATGCAGCGCTATCAGGTCACATTAGGTCGCGCCTATTTTCATTCTGCAGAGGGAAAAAGCTCAGCGCCCAGCCAAAGGCATGAAAGAGGAGCAACAGTTGGTCTGGTGCTCACAGAGCTGAGTTCGCTCATTTAGAAAGCAGTGCATACAATCCATAACAACACTTCTACATTTGCCAGGAAAGCCAAGAACTTGACCACCTGCTGGCAATGTTCCCTTTATGAATCACAGTCCACTTACAAATAAACACGGCTCATTTCACCAAAGAGGGACCGTGAGAACATGGCCGATGGAGACAGACTTCGTGAAAGTTTCCAGAGACATCAAGAGGCATCACGAATCGTCCGGAGGAGGAAGATGACAGGAAAGAAAGGAAAGAAAGTCGCAGGTGAGGAGTCTGGAACCGGAGAATGCTGCTGATGCAAGAGAGAGAGTGATGTGAATTAGGGGTATGAATTGTGTCTGAAGAAAGCTGGTGCTAGAACATATAGTACCAGGGAGAGAGTGAAAAAAGACAAAGTGAAAGCAGCAGCTGCAAACTGAGTACGATATGTTACAGATACAGTAAAGTTGCAGCTTGACTACTCATGTTGACTCAGTACCTCTGCATGTGCAGGCTAGTAAAAACCGGCCTCTAGTTCTGGACTTTGCTTCATTCAGACACTCTAGACCCTCTGCAGTTGAGAAACCGCTGCCCCCTGGAGAAGTGGGACTCTGTTGAAGTTTGAAACAGTCAGATGTGATTTTATGTTTGACATTTGACTAATGAGGCAAACGTGAAGGAATCCATTTTATGACGCTAGCCAGAAATTGTGTGTGCATGAAACAGCACTTTGCTAGCAATAAAACATCTTAATCATTCCTCTTAGCTGCTCAACATCTGGAAGCATGGCCAAAATGGACTGAACGGGTTTGTTGGTTTCCTCCACTGCCTTCGCTAAAACTACAGGAAACAATTCTAAAACAGAGCAGGATTGTTTACATCTCCTTCTGTCATTAATAAGTCATTAAAAAACACGCAGTGCCATCATCCTTCAACTAGTTGCTGTTGACCTTCTTCTTTGTGGTTTGCACCATTGGTAACATCTGGTTGTTGGTCATATGATGGGGAAAAAAAGCGGTTCTATTGCAGTTTTACAGCATAAACATCTGTTGATATGGTCAAAAAACTGAGTCCTAGCAGCAAAAGGTTTTGTTGAAAAATAAGTGTTCATTTTAATTAGTTTCCATGAAGCAAATTTATTTTCAAAATCCCAAATTGTGCAATTATATAGTCAATGGAAACAGCCAGTGATCCCTCCTCCTGTCATTACAGGGTGTGACCAGCAGGTGTGTCCTGCAGCTGGAGCTCATCAAAGCCAATCAGGAGAAGCAGAAAGAGGAGCCGTTCCCTGCTGCTGACGCCAAACTGTTTTGCTCACGCGAGTGAAAGTTTCATCCTCCAGAATGAGGATGAATCTTCCTAACGTCACTGCTAACGTAAATGTATGTGCTGCCATCCTGGAGTAGTGGCCATGAAGCACAAATGATCTGCAATGGCAGAAGAGTTAATGCTCTAGTTTTCTAATGGCTGCATGCAGCCTTCCACATAAAGCCAGAGTCAGCAGTGAGGAGAAGCAGCCCTGCAGACCCTACAGCCATGTTAGGAGTCAGGACATGGTGCAGGGTGCATGTAGCTATAATCCTCCAATTAATTCTCATTCCCCACAAGTGGAGCACCCCTGAGAGCTGCTTGACACTTCTATTAAAAAGCAAAAATGAAACACAGCATGAAGGTGAAGCAAGAGCGATCTCTTTCTGCAGCCCATCTCCACGGAGAGCAAAGTTTTGCAGCCTTTTGGGCAAACAGTTACATTTTCCTTCCCTGCTCTGCTCAGAAGATAAAGAGTTCTTGTATCACTTTGGGAGACGAATGGTACAAAAGAGATTCAGTTCAGGTTGGCATCCTGAATGTATTTGTTGCAGAAGAAATAACGTTGCTCATTAGAAGACAGTGCAGCAGTGCAACAAAGCAGCGTTTCCATGAACCACAGAATTACGCAAAGTGAAATTTCGACAACAGTTTCGCTTCATGGAAGTGAAACTTTCCATGAAATTTCACTTGTTTTGATAAAAAGTATTTGAGCTTGGATGAGGTCATATTGAAATAAATATATTTTGCAAAACTGTAATGTAAACACTTTTGTGCATCCCACCAGTCACGTGATCAACAACTGGTTGTTACTACTGGTGGAAATGAAGTCAACAGGAAATAGTAGGAGGATGATGGTTCGTTTTTGGGGTTTTTTGGACAATCTGCAGCTGGCTCTCCCACACAGCATCACAGTTCATAAAAAGTTGTGTCACATTCCAACATGTTGGATCCATAACTCTTCTGTAAAATGTCCCCTAAACACCACATACCTCGCCACTTCCAAGTAGGCGGGGCTTGTCGCTCTGACGCCTGAATATGACACAGATGTCTCCTCTGATTGGCTGATAGATGATGAGTGCCAGCAGCCTGGCTGAATTCTGAATATATGTCACATAACTATTTACATCCGCAGTTGTATATGGTACATATGCTACTATGATGTTTAGTAACTTATCACACGGACAATCTTTTTCATATGATTTTAATTTCATTTCCTATTAAACAGAAACTCCACAATGCTAAATTGTGTTTATTTTGTCATGAGCTGGAGTCCCCAAATCCTTCTTGGCACTTTCCACATGGATAGTTACCAATGCCTTCGTCTTTAGTCTATACTTGAATTTCTTTAGATCCAGGTTTGATATGTTGCTTTTTGAGCTTGTTAACCTTTCAAACTGCTTCTGTTTAAAAGATTTCTTGATCATTTTTGTCTTCATTACAATCAGACCTGTTGTTGTTATGTTTAATGTAAAAGTCTCAGTAAGTTAGAGCAAAAGCTAATCTGTGCATGAAGTGCTTAGCGGCTGACAGCATATTGTTTGTCACCTGCTCCTTCACCCCATTGGTGCGTATCCAGCAGCAAACTGAAAGCTGACAGCCTGAGGAGATCCCAGACCTCCTCCTTCTTCTCCTCTCTTATCTCTTCAGGCTCTGCCAGCCTGACAGCCTGCAGATAGAATCTCTTCAGTGTGTTCTCAGTCTGCCCCCCTGACTCCTCCAGGTGGGACACATCCCAAAACCCTTCCTGAGGAGACATCTTTATCAGATGCTATGGCTAACCGGGCTGGCATTTAGCAAAGCAGCAGCTGGAGTCGGAGCTGGAGCCGGAGCCGGAGCTGTAGCCGGAACCAGAGCCGGAACCAGAGCCGGAACCGGAGCTGGAGCCGGAACCAGAGCCGGAACCGGAGCCGGCGTTCCACTCAGAGTCCATCTTCAGCAGTTGAGCTCCTCAGCCAGTAAAGCTAAAGGTCAATGAAGGCTGCTCTGAGAAGCTAAATGTGTCTACTCCCATTTCGCTATCAAATGATCTGGTCAATATTTACAGCAAATAATCAAGTTAAGGGCTGAATGGCAGTTGACTGTCCACACTGCAGCGTTTCAGATCTGCTCTATTTAGACTGATCAAAAAATAAGAACTGCAGTGAGTGACAGAGTTTTGATAAAGCTGTAAGTTTTATTGTATTGTACAAAGAAATTACATTGTTGAACACATTTATATTCAGACTGTTTAGTCTGAGGTGTACAATAAAATCCCGGGAGACTCACAGAGCATCTATTACAGTAAAATTGACTGTTTTCAGTTTTATATCATCCTTCATCACATACACACCTGAAGTGTTTTGATTCTTTCATGTATGTTTGACAAATCCTTGAATTTCCCAGTCCAGTCATTGAGGAATGCATAAACACTTTATTTTACTCCCCAGAGCTACAAGCTTCCGACTCACAGAGCAGCCCCTCCCTCACTCCTTCAGACTAGCCAGCAGCAATTAGCAAACACCTGGTGGAACTGATGTCATTATAGGAACTACTTATAAAAACAGGTATGAGCCGCATAATGAGGATGATTGTTGTGATGTTTCTTTTTTATTTACACAGCATTTTGTAACCACTCACACTAACAAACTTCCTGGATTGCACTATGAAAGGCCACCATGTGCCAGGAGAATCCAGAGTGAAAAATTGTATTTCATGCATAATGTGTGTGTTGATCAGATGAAATCCCAACTAAATGCACTGACATGGTTCTAAAACTTGAATAAATATACCAAAGCAAGTACGTCTGCAATGAACCTGGCTTATTTTATTTAGCCAGGTTAAATAAAATAATTGAATTTATACTTTACCCCAAACCCACCACCCAGATGCATTATGGGTCAACCATAGCGATGTCAGGATTGTTCTCCGTAGCAACAGGCTCTGCTGCTGTTTAAGAAGATGGAACCCCGTTCTTTCTACTCCAAACGGAGGAGTCCTGGAGGATCAGGGAGGGGTCACTTTCAGAGTTAATCCAACGCTTCCATCATGAAAGAGCAGCTCGAGCCACTGCAGCAGCTCACAGGCTCCGACATATCCACAGGCTTTTATTTGCTGCAACAGCTTAACTCAGATCATTCAAACACGCTCCGAGTTAATGCACTGTTAAAGCTCCAGGTTTTCACTTTATAGTCGGAGAAAAAGAACCTTATCTGATGGGAGACGTCGGAAAAAGCTTCACTGTTTGTTAAATCAGAAACTGGCTGATTTGTGTGATTAAGACACTATGGGCAGAAACTTATTCCACCAGAAGTTGAAAAATAAATTAGTTATATTTGAATTTCAGTTGGTCTTATTGATGCAATGATGTAATATGCCCATTATAGGTAGGAAAAATATTCACAAAAAGAAAAACTGAGATTACTATCAGGAATTTTCTAGAAAATTCCTGATAATTGAGAATTATCAGGAATTAATTCTCAATTAATTGAGAATTTCCAAAATTGAGAAATTTTGGAAATTTCTCAATTTCAAAAATTTAAAATTTGCTAGAAAATCAGTAATTTTCTAGAAAAAAAAACAAGGAAAAATCTTAGCTAAAAAAGTCAAAAAATTTCTAGAGAAAACTTCGAAATTTTCAACCTTTGAGAATTTCCAAGTCATTGAGTGACCACTAACCGGTACTCTCCAGGCAGGAAAACAACCAAAAACTCGTTTCAATAACCAATCATCATCACCATGATACAAACATTGTTTATGTTTGTATCATGGTGATGATGATTGGTTATTGAAACGCTTTAATTAGCAGCTTATTAAAGCTGGAGGCAGCCTGAATGTACTTAGGATTTCTCTTTGCAATAATTAATGTAGAATCTGCTGTGTGTTTTAAAACATTTGAACTCTAGACTCTGATAAAAATCGGACAACTTTTAATATACCTTAATAAGTAAAAGTCTTAAACCGACAGATGGTGTTCTTTCTTTTCCATGAACAAAACGTGAAACTGCCAGGGTGAAAAGTCTCCTTCCCAAGCATGCAGCCCACACTGTGACTCACCTCGCTGTGAATAATTATATTAAAAGAATGTATAGCTGATGCCAACTCATTAGCAGCAGTTCTGCATGGTGGAGAGGGTTCTCTGATAATGAACGCTTGATATTCAGTTGTTGATGGTTTAAAAAAAAAATAATAATAAAAAAATTATGCAGAGAATGAAGAGCAGCAGTTTTTTGTTCCAAGTGTGCTAATTTAATTTTTAAAGTAGGATTGTGAAATATTCCTGGTAGGTTTAAAGGGGCAGTATCATGTATTTTCCAGTCACATAACGTCATTTTATAATGTAATCAAGTAACAAAATTAGCTTCAGTTATTATTAAAAATGCTATATGTATCAAGGAGATGGAGATTAGACTTTCTAATTTAACACCTTGAAATTGGGTTTTTGTCTCTTTAAGAAGCTGCTGTTCTTTCTGAAACTCTGCCTTCCTATAATGATGCAAAGTTCCACCAGGTGTTTGCTAATTGCTGCTGGCTAGTCTGAAGGAGCTGATTGGTGGAGTTATGGATGTTATGGAGTCATTTATTAATAATAATAACCATCCATCTGACTCAGAAATGGCAATCAGTTGATATATCATAAATTAACAGCATGTTTTTTTTTCTTGTAAAGCTGAGTTCAGTCTCAGGTCTGACAGTAACATGTTAAATGCAAAACTGGCTCTGTCAGACAAATGATTCAAATATTTTATTTGGAAATATATCATTAACGACAGTAAAAACATTTTAATGAGCTACATCCACTCTTTAAAAAGAAGAACCATAACATCCACAGTTTGTCTAGTTCCACTGATGTTAATATTATCATTTTAGCTAGAAAGCGTTCGTGGGTGGGGGAAAATCCTCACAAAATAGAGGAAGTCGAAAGTTCAAGAAACAGTTTAGCAATACGTCTTATTTGATTTCAGCTGTGTGATAACCAGCGGCTACAAAAATCCCCTTTATGGGTTGAGATGTTGGGGAGTTATTGGCTTTCAGATGTACAGCATGACTAAAAGTGAATTAAGTTGTGTGCTGTTCTCATCATTATTGTCTCACAACATCACTCTTGTTCTGCAGTCTTGTGTTGTTTGATCTTCACACAGTGAAATGGTAACTTTGACCCTGAAAGCACTTTACACTCGAGTCACATTCACCCATTCACACTCACAAACACGCATTTATACAATTTGGGGTTCTTAACCCCCAATTTAATAGCAATTTGGGGTTAAGTGCCTTGCCCATAGGCACATCGACATATGGCAGGAAGAAGCTGGAATCAAACATACAAGATGAACCATGAGAATATGAGTTGAAATGGGCCATGCTGGTACCAGCTCAGGACGGTGTGGCACCATCTTCTTGGGCCTCAAATACTTTAACTAGGCCTCAGTACGGTGAACTATTGCAAAAAGAAGGACACGTTTACTGCTCAACCCCACGGTTCAAACGGAAACTCTACCAAATACTTACAAAATGAAAAGTTTCTGATTTCAGTGTAAAAAGAATTATTTAGCAAAGTTAAGTAATATTCGTTATCCTATGAAACTGGATAAATAAACTGAATTGAACAGAAGAACTTGACCCACAGAAGGACAAATTCAGCAACATTTTGACAGGAAGAAATATTGATAATGGATATAAAACAAACATCTGGTTTCAGTTGTATGTCTATGCTTTTTTCTTCTATTTTTTTGCTTTCTGGAAGAAAATAGAGTAAGTCAGAAAGTTACAGTACTCTGATGATTTAATGATTGAGGCCTTTAAGAAATTCCTTCATTAAATAAATGTTAAATTCCACTGTAGGGGTGTGGGGGTGTGTGTGTGAATCTCGGCAGCTGCAGTTTACACACAGGTCCAGAATGTTTGTGTGTCACAGATCATTAATCATATCAGTCACTTCCCTTAGCGCTGCTGCTGTAGCTGCTTCTCGTTAACATGCGGGTCACGCGCAGCAGCCGACCTTAGTTTGAGGTTTTTTTTTTTTTTTTGCCAACAGCGAATAATATTTTAATAAAACTTTTACAGTGGAAAAATATCGAATTGTTGTACAGCAAATAGCAAAGAAAAAAATCTGTTCGGCAAACGGCCTTCTAAGTCATTCTTTCCTTCCCTTGTTCCTCTGCACTTCTACAGAAACTGTTTTGCAAGACGCAGTTTCCTCTTTCCACTCTGCCATTTATAAAACATGTCTAATCTATGTGTGATCTTCATGTGAAGCAGCAGCTGCAGTAATAACAGCACCCTCTTTAAGCTTCTGCCTGGCCTTGGCTTTTTTCCCTCAGAATATGTTGGAGCAAAAAGGAAGAAAAGACCTCTCAGCTGAAAGCATCGCTTCCTGTTGAAGCGCAGATTCGTCCCTGACAAGAAGATTTTTCTCCTCCTTCTCCCCGTCCACCACAAGAAAGAATGGCGTGAATGTTAGACCGGGCAGCAATTTGTCACACGCAGCAGCGTACAGGGGGTGGGGGGGAAGTTTACAGGTGTCTGTGGGGGAAAAAAAGATGAGGCACAGACAGGAAGGCAGTTTGGTGTTGTCACGGAGATTGGGAGCCCAGAGGACCACCCTGGAGGAAAACGTCACACTTTCTTCTGGATTGGGGAGAAAAACAAAAGGCTCCACTTTTTATATAAACAATTGATTTAAACTCCAAAGTAAACACAAAGAGAGGGACGACAAGCAGAAAGCAAAATCTGCTTCCCTGTTTCTACTCTGAGTTGTTGCTTCATAAATCAACATGTCCGGCTTCTGAACGCATTTAATTCAACCTTTTCTTCCCTTACAGATTTCTTTTTCTCTCTCTTTGTCACACTTAAATGTTTCAGATGATGAAATTAATTTTAAAAGCCATTAAAGCAAATACAAAGCACGGTGTTCAAATTATTATTTTTCTTATTAAAGGAAAAAAACACTTCCTAAATCATCCAACCATCCATTTTCTGTACACCCTTGTCCCTTAATGGGGTCAGGAGGTGCTGGTGCCTATGTCCAGCTAACGTTCCGGGAAAGAGGCCCTGGACAGGTCGCCAGTCTGTCGCAGGGCTTCCTAAACCAACCTTAAAATAGAATTCTTCTAAATTCTAAATCCTGATTTAGCAGCTTTAATCACATCACATTTTTTGGTTTCATTTTACTAACCACATCAACAAACTACAATCTGGCTTTTTTCTGTGGCTGTTGGACTGATGGCATCTTCGTGGTTAAGGGGCGTTTAATGACGTCTCTGCCATGGGCGGACATTGCGTGGCATTGGGGGCAGAGTCAACTGTGGGCCCCCTAAAACTCGCCTCTGGACGGGAAGTTGTTTTTTTTGTTATTACTTTTTTTTTTTAAACAGATACAATTTTGGTTTGCGCTCAAATTATAATATTTTGCACTTCCTTAGAAGACAATACATAAAACCAGTTTTGTTTTTGCTACTGTTTCTGTTTATCATGTGAAAATGCTACATCTGTTTTGTATTTTGTTGACACCCATAAATTTGATCCAAATTCAGTTCTAAATAATTCAAAGAAAAACAACAAAAGTGCCCAACGGTCAGAAGTTTGATGTATTTTAAATATTGTATCGCGATACAGACATTGTATTTACTTGATGTCGGA
Organism: Phalloptychus januarius; assembly: GCA_902982915.1. Classification (NCBI taxonomy): domain Eukaryota; kingdom Metazoa; phylum Chordata; class Actinopteri; order Cyprinodontiformes; family Poeciliidae; genus Phalloptychus; species Phalloptychus januarius. The sequence goes on along the minus strand of CADWAE010000468.1, from coordinate 2,971,023 downwards.
TCAATACCAAAATACGTGTAGTATCCTCTTACATGTCAAAAACTGAGTTCAAATTAAAACATTATACTGAAACTAATATGTTCATTTTACATTCAAATCTGTCAGATTAAAAAAATAGAGTATCCAGAATATAATATTTTTAATTGTTTATTATTCCACAGCACAAAACAATCAACTTTAAGTACAAAATCCAAACTGGTTGGCAACTGACAACCAAATAATGGTGTTTGGAAATACAATAGATTTTTACATACAAAAACACAAGCTAAGTAAAACAAACAACAATAAACAGCCCGTTATAATCCACTATACCGAGTCATTATATTCAATGTTAAAAGAAAACATCTACAACTACAATCACAAACTACTTACAGATTTAGTTTGATTTTTTATTTATTTATTTATTTTTGCCCCAATTCACAACACATTGTCTCAAAACTAAAGAAGAAAGTCATCTCAATCAAATCAGAAACGTCAAATATATACATTCTAAATGAATCCTGGTTTATCAAATCACAAAGTCAAGATCAGTTTAATAAAAAGATCTCTCTACAATCATTTCAGTCAGATCAACACAAAACACTGAAAAAGAAACTAGAATCGTAAACTATTTACAGATTTATTTACATAGGTACATTCGGGATGCTAACGTTCATGGACTCATTCCGGTCTTGGTGCAGCAGGTGTAATAAGTGACAGTTTCTAAATCATGTCTTGAGTCATCAGTTTTTAAAGGTATCGATTTGGTCCGGGGAATGAATCACTGTGCTGTGTCAGTGGTGGCACCTACTGGTTAGGAGTAGAACTTCAATGAGTGTGCCAAAAATAAATAATTTTTCAGATTACGTAGAGTCCAGTTCGTGTTGGTCAGCAGTCATTCCTCAAAGGTTCGCAAGTTGCCTAAATATGCAGAGGACGTAAACGGGCTTCAACTTTTAATGTGAAATTTATTCTTAAGAAACCATCTGAAAAACAAATCTGTCAGAGGGAAAGACATAAAAACAGACTTTACATTCCTCCTTGTCTTCTTGAAACTGCTTCTTGGATGGTTATGCTGGAACTAGAATATTCTGGTGCATTTAGGTTAAAACTGACAAATATTTAGAACTGGTTATGATTTCATCCACTTTGGCAAAAATGTTTAGCAACCTCGGAGGGAAGGTAACCCCAGAACAAGATGCTATGGTATTATTTTAGTAGTGCCCTGCTGTTTTCATGCTAAGCTTATTTTTTGTAAATAGGGCATAAAGTTAAAGTTTAGTTTACTCTAAATTTAATACATTCTTCTGAAAGACTTTTAGGTGATTTTTAGGAAGAAAATGCTTCTTGCTGCACCTTTGGGTCCGGTTAACTCAACAAACAAGTTATTGGACTGTGGGGCTCAGTTGAAGTACCAGGTGATAACCCATGCACGGGTTGATTCAGGTTTCATTATGAATCAGTGGTGCACTGAGTAAAAACGTAAGTATCACATGTCCTACAAGAGAAAGCCAAGCCCTTTCTCCATTGTCAGGCTTGGAAATTCTTTCTGGTATTCCGTGATGACTCTGAGGTTGACATCTTCAGCCTCCAGAGGGTACGCACGGGTGCACTGCAGGATGGCAAAGTTCTGGTTGTTCTGCTTCACCGTCTTGTAGACGCGACGCATCGTCTCCATCGACTGCATCCCACTGTACACCCCCATGGGACGGGCCTTCTTGGCCGTCTTCTCCAGGTAAGGAAAGTTGTTGGTGTCTCAGTATCCAACTTTGAAGAAAGGCATGTTGAGCTGGTGGAGAAACTCTACTGCCAGAACTCTAGCTAGTTCTAGCCACGTTCTCCATGGGCATTGTGTTCCTCACTATGTGGGCGTAAATATGGTTGGGACCATGGGAAGGCGGGCGGGTTATGCGGTCGATGCTCCAATGATGTTGTTTCCTTGGACAGTCAGTGTCTGTGAAATCTCTTTGAATATTTTGTTTCTTGCAGGTTGCGCCATCCAGTTGTCGTTGGAAGCTCTCACACCATTGGCCGCTTAAGGCAGAGGTGCCAACTCTGATGGAAGTATTTTATAAGGGCATTTTACACATTACATTATTACATTTCTTTACAGATTGGTGCATGCTTAGGACCATTTTGAATTAACATCATTTGTTTTTCTGGAAGTTGTGAATGAAAATCTACAGAAGGTCTAGAATTGCAAATTCATACCAAAACTGTATTATTCCAACCCAGATTCGTAAAAAATTTTTCTTATCACTTATAGACATTCATCTAACTAATACTTTTCAGATACATCCCCCTACTGAATTGTCATATTATCTGTCTGATGTCTTAATATGCTCCAGCTTCCCCTCCCGTCGCTACCCTCAGTCCCCGTCATTTTAGTAGACGTGTTATTTCTGCTGATTTCGGCAACAGATATGTACTTCTTCAAGGTTGGGAAACGACTAACCACAAGATGTCTGAAGTAGTTCTGGAATTTTCTCCCTACGAATGTGTAAAAGATCGGACTGATGCAGAAGTAAAAGTATGCCATGTTCCGAGTGACCTGAAGGGCGTAATTGAGTTTCTGTCTACCTTCACAGGTTGTGACTTTATCTTGCAGGAGCTCTACTATGTTGAAAGGAGTCCAGCAGATAAAAAACAGCAGTACGATGAAGAAGATCAGTCTGACTGTCTTGAATTTCGAAGCTATTTTGGATGATATGACTGTGATTGTGATCCTGGCGTAACAGTAGATAATAACAGCCAGAGGGAGGATAAGGAAAACAAAAAGCTGGATATAAAATCCAGCATTTCTCAGCCTCATCACATCTATATTTGGGAGTTCACCGGGATACTCTTCACAGTATGACTTGTCATCATAGAGTGGAAACTTGTTTATGATGAGCATCGGCCTGATGCAAGCCAAACCACTCACCAGCCACACCACCACACAGGAAATGACTGCGTAACGTCGATTCCTCATAGGAGCAGCAGTCAGCGAATACACAACAGCCAGGTGTCGATCAAACGTCAGCAGAGTTAAAAAGAAAACTGAGCTGTAGAAGCCCATGTAGTAGGCACTGAAGACGATCTTGCACATCGCTGAGCTGAAAATCCATTCGGAGATCTGCATGTAAATGGCCACAAAGGGAAGGCTGCTCATGAAGATCAGGGAGGACGCCACCAGGTTCACCAGCAAGATGTTGGTCACAGTGGTCAGCTTCTCGAACCTGGAAGGAAGTTGGATAGGAGAGAGTTAACTACATAAAAGTTAGACTTCTTATGTTTACATTGTTTCTGTATTCAGAAGCTAAAGGGAACTCTGAACCAGCAAAACAACAAATTCATGATGGGAAGCAGGTAGGAGGTTTAGGGCTAGGCATTAAATTAGACAGAGGAAACATCAGGCCACACAAATATTCAACTGAAATCATTCAGGGTTCCAAGGATCAGTTGGCATGTAACACATTTGATACTCCCCTCAAAACATTTTGAGAATCTGTCGATGCCAACAACTGCAGGAATCTAAACACTGGAATTCAAACCAAGCAAAACTGTCCATATGGTAGGAGCAGTATTATGCTGCGACAATGGGTTCCTTCAACAGGGAAAGGGCCAGACGTTAATGGGAAGCTGCACTGAACTAAGTACAGTGAAGAAAAAATACTTTAACCATCCAGAAACTGGTCTGACGTTTAGATGTTTAGCACTGCAGAATGCGGTTCTGCAGCTCTTATAGTCTGGTTTCATTACCATGCCACAAGTGTTTTAGTTGTTCAGAAAACTCTGGAAGACACACACTGTTTGGTTTCCATTTCAAAGTTATGCAAAACTTTGTCTATACAATACAGAGAAAAACGTGAAAAGCTATAATTTTGCAAAAACAATGTTTTTTTAACATTGTAATTATGAAATATACAGATGTTATGTATTTTTTGTGAATAAATCCATAAAAATTAAACTTTGCTGTTCTTGCTGTTTTGCAACATTTGTAGATTTCTGGACAAGTGCATGACTAGCCAGAATCAAGAGAAATCTCTGTTTCAAAACAAGTTGCACAGTTTAACATTTAGAAAACAAATGTACTTTTTGCAAATGACAATTTCTGAAAAATTCAGTTGTTTAAAAGTTTGGGCACTAAGTTGAAGTGTGTTTTTTTGGTTTATTTTGCAGAACAGCAACGGAAACAGTTTTGTCCCTTAACACGACTCATATGATCAAAAACCAGATATTGCTACTACCGGAAACCACAAAGAAGACAACAATAAGCAGTTGGAGGACATTTTTTGATGACTTATTCACTTGCATTTCTTGTTCACTGGAAACACACTTCGTCTGTGAAAATGTGTTTTTCGACATTAGTGAAAGTTCTGCACACATTTGTAATGGAAATGCTGATGATGACCTGCAGCAATCCGTGCTGCTGGATGAATTTGTAATAACATTGTGTTGTTGACTTTACAGCAATCCCTTATACTGAGCATTCATGCAGCAACAATGGAAAGGAAAATCCCCCATTTTGGTAAACGATAAATTATCTGTACTTGTAAAACACTTTATCAAGTCAAAGTGCTTTGTATTGCATTCAATCATTCACACATAAGAAAGAAACTTGCAGCAGAACCTGGCTCACTTCTCCAGTAAACAGAATTGGCTCAAGCACAGAACCTTGTGGTTCTCCCTTAGTAATGCTGGAATATGAAGAAAAATCTATTGTTTGACAGATCCCAGTTTGTTCTTGCAGAAAATAAAGATTTGTATTGTATATTCAAGTCAACTGTCTCAGACTTAGCGTAGATCAAACAGGAGTAGAACAGACATCATTCCATTTTCTGGGGCCTTGAGATCGTCATTAGCGACTTTAACCACTAGTTTCACTGCTATGCCAAGCTGTGAAACCACACTGAAAATCATTTCTGTGCAGAGACTCACACACCTGATTAGAAACTATTTTCTCAAGAGTTTTAGATGAGAAAGGAAGATTAGATAGATAGAGAACTAAAACCTAAGAGATGGTATTTAAACTCTACTGTCTGGGCTAACCTGCTGCATTATTTTTGTAAGTGCTTGCAGTTCTTCAATTTTCCCTAAGTGAAAGGAGTCAGATAACGTTGGACAAAATGGTCATTAGGATAACTTGAAAGATTTCAAATGTACAGCATGAATCCTTTTCAGTCCAAAGACCACGGTGTCTTTTTTTTTTTGGTTTTCTCCAGTTGGTGTCTGTCATTGTCATTTGAGTTTCCATGAGAACAGAAAATAACCTCACACTCTTCTTCTGGAGGTAGAGCTGTTGAAGAGGCTTGGTGGAGCAGTGAAGACTCTTGGGGGTTGAGATAGAAGCCTTCAACCCACCCACTCCTCTCTACCTACCGTACTTCACTCTGTAGGAGTGAAAATAACAAGCTTCCACAGAACCAGGACTTCATCTTATAGTCTCAGGGTTTTTTTTTCAGACAGCCTCATTACATCCCCCCTCAAGTCTGTCTAAAACGTTCTCATCTCTTGAGCTACACACACTGTGACCATTTCAAATGCCAGAATAAAATATCACTCTATGGCAAATGTCTGTTTTTTTTGTTTTGTTTTTTTGTTTTTTGTATTGAAGGGTGGTTTCTAACTCTTTCCCTTTGCAAATTTGCTGTCCAGTTTTTGGTCAGACTTCAAAGTGGCATTTTATTTTTTTTTCATTTGCTACATTTAAAGTTGCAATTTTTATGCATCTTAATTTCCCTTGTCTCCCTTTTTTCCACAATTCTCTTCATTTCTTTGCCTTCACATCTTTGACTGTTATATCTCATGTTTACATTGTACTGGGTATTCCATAGAAGAAACTCCAAAATAGTTTTTAAATACACTGTTTAGAAAAGCCGAACTCCCTAGTTCGGCTTTGTCCCATGTGAACTAGGGACAATTAGTTTATGCTATAAGCACCATGACCCAGGAAATGCTGTTTAATTCAGTTTTTCTATGTCATTGTGTTTGTCCCCGATGAAATAAACCTAAAATAATTCAAACAGGACACCATGTGCTTTGGAAGCGATAAGACAAGTAGAGGTTTGTGAGTGGTGTCACTAATATAAGATAAGAGAAGTTGCAGCGTTAACATCCTGTGTGTTTTTGTTAACGGCCTCTCAACTCTATACCAGGAAGTGATTGAAGAGTAAAGGCTTTGGTCTGGCTGAGGAAAACTCTGAGGAAATTCTAATCTATGGAAATGAGATGATGTTGCTCTACGGAGATTTTGAGTGGCACGAGAGGTTCAAAGAGGTACGAACGAGAATATCCAATGTTAAGTACATCAGGTATCTGATGCATGCAATGATCCAAAGTGAAATCCAAGATTTGGGCAGGGCCAAGGCGTGTGTAGAGATAATGTCGGTATTGCTGAATGAGTTAATATGGGTGTGTCCGGGCGTCCTGAGCCAAAATCTTAAGAGAGAGAGTCATCACTGTTGATGAGTAATGAATGACTGAGGATACCATGGAGACCACAGCCTTCAGTGGAACAGTCCACAGTCATACTGAGGACAGCAAGACAGTCAAAGGCCAAAGTCGTCCTCATGCTACCTGCATTCTTCATTAGCAGAGGCATCTCCCATGTAGAGGTGACCACTAGCTGCGTTTCCATTGAGCATTTAATGCACTTACTAGAAACACAGCAATTTTGAAAAAAAAAAAAAAACTAGTTAATTGCTAAAAAGCTTTGGCGATAGGATGAGGTGTTTTTTTGTTGGCTTTATTGAATTTGGTTATTTTTTAAAAAACTGCCATGGAAACACTTTGTGTCAAGATCAACAACCAAACGTTGCCACCATTAAGAGGAATACAACAGGAAGTGGTAGAAGGATGATGGGGCAGCATCTTTTTTTCTAACAAACTTATTCACATTATTTCAATTGTGTTTAACTGAAACACGCAAATGCACAATTATGTTTTTTTTTTTTTTTACATTAACAGAATATTGACAAAGTTCTGCATGAGTTTGTAACGGAAATGCAGCTAGCATGTCTGCAAAGAGATGATGTGCTCTTTACTGCTTGGATAGAGGTCGGGGTTGCATCAGGACAATTTATATCAATTTTGTCACCACATTGCACAAGCTCACAATGTTCTGAGCATCGGACCGTTCCTGACCCACAGCATGGCTGTGCTGGAGCAGCCTCTCTAATCATAACCTGGATCTATAGCAGGGAGCTGCAGAAGAATGAGGAGGCGTGTTTGACTGAACAGGAATTAACACTTTGCCTCTGTAACTACTTAATTATAACTGATCACATTTTAATAAAAAATCATAACAAAATGAGCAACATTTTTAATTTACAAAATCACACATATGAGCTCAACAACAAAACATATGGTTTTTAATCTGTTAAAAACAATATGTTCAATCCATCTATCTTTCCCGGGTCTCAGGAACTCCTGATCATTCGTGGCCCTTGTTTAGAAATGTGGACTGTGAATGCTGACATTAGCATTAGGGACGTCTGCTGCTGCTACATGTTTAGCATTAAGATGATATTCCAGCTAACTCCTTTTAGCATAACCTAAGCATACCAATAGTCTTTCCCATCACCCCATCAGGTCGTTTTTGGAAGCAAAAATTGACCATCAGTGTGGCCAAGAGAACTGGCTCCGTCGTCAATCGCCCTTGTTGCAGATGTCGCTTGTGTGTCACATTTATGGCCGTATTAGAAACACGACACAAATGTTACAGCTCGGGAAATATCTATATATAAGAGAAGCACTTAATTGTGCTAAAAAATTTACTTGTTAAAATTCATGTAATTAATTAATCAAAATTAACATATTAAAGTTCCCACCCTGACAAGAAGATACTCGCAGGAAATGTGTTCTGTAATAAGTCTTGCTTCAAGTAGCAATAAGCTCTTCTCTGTTATAACTTTTCCCTGATTCTTTGAACTGAGATAGCTCACGTTGCTTCAGCTATACATCTGACATAGCTGAAGGGGATCAGTTTTCAAATTTCTGTAGTCCACTTTTAAAACAGTGCATAAATGCTTGGTCAGCAGTGGGAAAACTTTCTGTTTTCTGCATATGCTTTATCGATAAATTGAACTTAGATCTTAAGTTTCAGATTTGGATGAACATAAAAACGATTTATTTCGTAAGAGGTCCGTGTGCAACATGGCTTTTACATGCACTTACCGATAGATGATAATCAGGACCATCCCGTTGCCAAGGAGACTGAAGACAAACATGAAGTAATAGAGGACAGACATATGAGCTCCCAGGAGGTTAGAACGTCCGTGCTCGCATGGTTGTTTTGGTTCATTGATCCATGAATAGTTATAATCATATAGGGGTGTTGTGCTTCCCATCTTTGTGTAAATTCTGTCAAAGGCAGAAATAAAACACTTAAAATTCACAAAGTCATGCTGCAGTAAAGGACTTGGTAGCAATTAAACAAAAGCAGAGCAAAAATAAATATAAACCAAGCAACTTAAAAGCATAATTCATGCATGCTTTTAATGCATGAATCAAAAGTAGACAATTTAAGGAATAAAATGTCTTACTGTGGCTGAACAGCACCAACTTTTCACTCCGAACTTCAGTCCCACTACAAACCCAGTGCAAGTCACTCACTTATAAGTCAGCAAGCCAGAGGAAGTTCCAAAGAAGTGTGGGGCTTCTCCGAATGTCTTTGTGTCCTTGTGTGTTGCAACAATGTCTCTGCATGCAAAAACCACACAGCACACTGTTCACCTACACACAGACGGAAACAGCTCACATGTGCAGCAGGTTAATATCAGATCATCAAAGATAAACATCTCTGAACATTTTCAAAATGACTGCAAGTCAGAAATAACTCATAGATAGATAAGGGTTAAAGCAGAAGTAAAGACAAAAATAAAAATAAAAAAATTTGAAAAATGCCTTACTATTTCTGCACTTCCAGGATAAATATGAGTTTTTGGTCAGTTGTCAGTCCTTCCTGTCCTTTCTCTGTAGTTCTGTTGCTTCTACTGAGTCAGGAATGGACGAGCTTCATGGGACGGGCAACAAAACACGGGAACACAAATGCAAATCACTGCTTCATCTCAATGGAGAAGTGTATTCAAACCTGAGCAAATCTACCCCTATCTAGAGATGATGGCGTCTATCACAGGGAGGATGCAGAGTTCGCTGAATCAGATTCTCATGCCTGTTAGACGTCAAGGTCATGTCCAGCTGTTAGCACCCAGCTAATGTGGGAGCGAGACAAAGTGAAATTGCTCAACTTCTCCAACAAGAAGACTCCCCTATTTATTCTCTATCCTGTGGATTACTTTACGATTTACCAATATCCTTATGAGTTAGACATACCAGCAGATCTGCTGATGACAAAGATACACTCAGTGTTTCATAAAAGAGGAGGCTCAGTGCATCCAGACAGGAAAACCTTGGAGCCTGATGACGGCAGCCAGTAACCACATTATTCTTGTAACTCTGCTGCATCATGTATACGGAACATTTACTGTCACGTACTATTGAAATCAACAAGGCTGCTGCTGCTATCACTGATAAAGAGGCACATGCTCTTTAAGTGCCTCTTTATCACTAATCAATTTCAAATTTTTTATTCGGCAGAATGTGTTGTATTTTGTTGTAATACTGGAAGGAGATGTTCTTTATTTTGTTGGCATTGCCCTTCGCTAAACAATATGCTGTAAACGTCTCTGGAGGTGGGAGTCAGGATAAGGAATTTGAAATTGGAATAAAGCGCAAGGAAGAAATGCTCATTTCAGTTGCCTGGATCTGGGATCTGGTTGTTTTGGTCATGATCCAAGTCTTATGACAATTTATGGTCATAAGACTGTACATGGATACATGGTACATGGATACATGGTACATGGTATTGGATACGGGATACATGGTACATGGATACATGGTACATGGATACATGGTACATGGTATTGGATACGGGATACATGGTACATGGATACATGGTAAATGGATACATGGTACATGGATACATGGTACATGGAACAAGCTTGACTACATGTCGAGGATGAGCTCTTTCTTTGTTCACTACAGGGACAATGGAGCCTCTAAGAGCATCGCTGGTACCACAGTAGTCCAGCACCAACCCTGGAAAAGGTCCAAAAACTTTGCTGCAAGTCTTGTCCACAACCACAAAAGACATGTAGACCACTCGACCAGACCCTGTCAGTTCGGCAGTTCTTGAAGGTAAAGAACTGGTTCACTGTTCCACGACCAGAACCAAACATTCACTCCAACTATACTTCTGAACCTCCCTCCTAATGCCCTGAACTATCCAACAGTATGTTAGTTAGAATAGAAACCAACGCCCATGGTAAGCCACTGACTGTTTGTCACTAGCACATGCTCAGCGCGGCTCGACTCTTCACACGGTTCATGTCATGTTCTGTTACAGCTGCGTAACAACTCTATGTGGTTTTGGTCACCATGGCCCCCAGAGTCCGAAAAGTAACACAGCATGACAGAAACAACACAACAAAAGTCCACATTCAGTCACCAGAGGAGTATAGAGTCATTTTCAGTGTTGTTTTCCTTAAAGCTCCAAATAATCTGTCTCTGTTGTGAGTTTTTACACACAACCCAATTCTTATAAGGAAGTTGCTCTTATGACTCCACTTCCAGAGAATAATCGAGCGGCAGGCTGCTGACGTCTCATGTTCAGCCCCACTCGGCACTTTTGGAGCCCCAACAAAAGTTACTGAAATCTTGAGCTGTGTTCGGTAAAAACTAGCAGAAAAAGAGCCACACGAGTTTAATCCTGGTCATCCATGAAGAAGTCAGTAAACACCAGTGACCAGCGATTACAGACATCAGAATCCTTCTGGACACCTGGTACGAGTTTACTGTGATTCATTGTATTCAAACGTTAAACTGTAGACTTATAATGTAAGAATTGAAGCCTGAGTTTGTTTAAACTTATTTGGGGTAAATATTTCATGACAAAATATTGTTGGAAGAACTAAAAATGCTTTTTTTTTTAAGGTCACGGTCCCTAATTAAGTTAATTCTACAAAAAAATAATAAGTTTTACATTCTGAAATCAGATGGGTAGAATCTGACATGAAATGACTGTCAGTGTGGACAGAGAAGCATTTATGACATATCTTACATTGGAGTTGCTCAAAGTTGAGGACGAGTGTCATGGCAACCGAAACATTTCACCATATATGGAGTATCCAAAAAAACGCTACATCATTTAACCGATAAAAAGAACACTTCCATGTCAAACGTTTGATTCGTATGTTTTGGGGAGGTTTGCAGAAGGAAGTCGGATGTTCAGAAAGTTGCAGAGTGTCAGGAAGCGCAGGGGAAATAGACTGATAAGTAATGAGCAGTCTGTCCGTTCTGTCATAAACAGGCTGAATTTACTATGGCAGCACAGAAATGCTCAGTTAGAGCAAAGAAAAGCAACACGTATGTTTGATATTGGCTTGAATGACATTTTTTTTGTAAAAAATGAAAGGCATAAATGTTTAGCTCTTTATTTAGGAATTTCTAATCTTCTCTATTATATCTGTAGCCAACAGTTAACCTAGTCACTGTCACCTCAGCATACAGCCAAGAACCAAACAGAAGATTTGAACTTTCAACCGGACAGTCCTCCTTAAATGCATAAAAATGATGTTCTAATGTTTTCACCAGATGTTATATCTTTATGGACATTATTATCAACTGTTAGTAGCAACACTGTGCAGCAACGGTGTGCAGTAGTGGGGCTGCACTACTTTTTTCCTCAACTGATATTTCTTTGAAAATACATTTTACTTAAAGTTTTTAAAAGTTTTTTTTACCAAGCTTTGGTTTTTATTTTATTATTTGATTTTGTTTATTAAATGGGCTGCACAGTGGTGTAGTTGGTAGAGCTGTTGCCTTGCAGCAAGAAGGTTCTGGGTTTGATTCACGGCCCCGGTCTTTCTGCATGGAGTTTGCATGTTCTCCCGGTGCATGCGTGGGTTCTCTCCGGGTACTCCGGCTTCCTCCCACAGTCCAAAAACATGACTGTCAGGTTAATTGGCTTCTCTAAATTCTCCCTAGGTGTGAGTGTGTGTGTGTGCATGGTTGTTTGTCCTATGTGTCTCTGTGTTGCCCTGCGACAGACTGGCGACCTGTCCAGGGTGACCCCGCCCGGCGAGTTCATTTTTAGTAGCATAGGCACCAGCACCTCTTGACCCCAGTAAGGGACAAGGAAGTATAGAAAATGGATGGATGGATGGATGTTTATTAAATATCTAGGTGTAGAAATAACACACAGGCTATTTGAGGGCATTCTAATCCATTGATTTAACATTTTGTTTTATTAGATTTGAGCTGAAATCAGCATCACTGGCATGAAAATAGAACCTCTGCATGATGCAGCCACCACTATGCCTGGCAGTGTTTGAAAGCTTCTGCTGTCAGGATCCTGGGCTGTTTGAGTTTTTAGTGTTTTCATTTTTGATCACCTGTTTATTTGTACTCTGCCTCCAGTGCTTTATTTTATATCAGTCTTTTTCCCGCTGTTGTTTTGATCTGACTTTGTCGAGTCATTCATTCGTATTTAGCTTATTCCCTCACTTTTGGATTTGTTTTGCCTCTCTCCTTGGTTTCCATTTCTCCCCTCTCTGCTCCTCTCCTGCCATCTCGTTGTCTCTCTCCCTCAGCCTGCCTGCCTGGTCTCTCCTCACAGCTGCATCCTGTTTCCAATTAGCCTCCTGCTCTTTCCCCAATAATCAAACTCTCTAACATTTAAGCTCCTCGTTTTCTTTCACTTACTGTTGGATCCTGCTCTTGTCTCCCTTATGTTCCTGTGTGGTTTTCTTATGTCTCAGGCTCTGTATTCCTCTGACTAATTGGAAGTTTGTTTTTTTTTCAATAAAACTTCAAAACTCATCTGATGGAGAAAGTGTCTCTTTGTATTTAGGTTATTCACAATGAATGGCATCTCCTTTACTTCTGCAAGTATTCTTTTCGCAATTGCGAGCAAATGGTTTAAACCTCGTCTTGTTTCACCATAAAACTTTTCTCCAGAAGACAAGAGGAAGTGGGCATTGGCGATCGATTCTGTAACTGAGTTTATTTTCGTGTTCAATGCTCTCTCTGCATTCGCACAAACTGACTTCACTGAGAACAGTGACACTAGCGAACCAGTAACTTCCTGTTTATGAAACATGGTTCCATGGTTATAATATTTATGAAATTTTTTTATTTATATGACTCTTCACAAAACAGAAAACAGAAAAGTGCTGTTTTACAAAACAGACAAGAAAAAAACTGTTTTCCTAGAAACAAACCAGACATTTTACTTCAGATCTTCGTTTGAAATTCCAAGTAAAATGTGAAAGTGTTACTGAGTATTAAAATGAATTAGAAAACAGGGAAACTTGCATTTAAATAGTCCCAGGTCAGAGATTGTGAGTTGAAGCTGGTTCCAGAGTGTGGGTGCTCTGCCAGAGAAAGCCCGATCGCTTCAGTGTGCATACAGCTCAGGGATTCGCCATGGACACAAAAACTCTATAAATCAGAAAGATAGAGTGGGGTTAAACCATTGAGAGCTTTAAAGTGAAGACAGGCAGCCACAGGAGGAAGATCATGATGGGTGTGATGTGCTGGCATGTGGAGGTATCAGTTTCTGTGGAAGGCATGAAGCCACATTTTGAAGCAACTAAAGCCTTTTGAAGCGTAATGGTAATAATGTCCCTAACCCTGTAATAATCATTTCATGACTTGATAAAAGCATGTGAAGCATTGTCAAGATTAGCAGAGTTTAAAAGAGGTTAAACTTGAGTTAAAACCCAAAGTTGGCAAAAGCTCAATTTGACAGCTTGTTTGCTAAATTCAAAATCCTGATTAAAATAATCAGGTCCATATTTGTTGCAGTGGCACTAAGCTTAAAATTCAGAGTGCTGGCATCAATGGTGACATTCTCACCGAACAGGATGTATTTGGTCTTCTGTTCAGTCAAAAAGACATTTTGCTTAACTGCTGTTTAAATGTGGAGATACGAACAGGGAGCAACCTAGACAGGTAAACTTGAAGATCCACATAACCGGAGAAAAACATGAGACGTCAGGTTATTATCACTCCAAGTGGCAACCGATAAAGGGAAAAAAATCAGGGGATGGAGAATGGAACCCTGTGGCACCCCACATGACATAGGAGCTCTGAAGGAGCAGATCTGAACCAAATGTGTTTCATCAGAACAAACAGTTTGAGTCAGGTGGTTGATTAGGCCATTATCCCAAACATCAACAATGCTTTAAAATGCAACAGTAAATGTTTGGAATGGTGCAGTGAGTGTCTTTGCTGCAGATTGGTAGAATATGTTCTACAGTCAGCCTTCTCAGTCCACCATGGAAAAGCAATGATTCATGTGTATCCTTCAAAAGCAGGAGTTCATCCTGTAATCTGTGGGTTGCCAGTTCAACCCCCTCCTCTTCCTGTCTCTGTTGTTGTGTCTTTGGGCAAGACACTTCACTGGTTGTACCTGTTGTTCACTTCTGTCAGACTGTGGCTACACTGTAGCTCAGCACCGTCAGTGTGTGAATGGCATGCTTTAGCGTCCTCTGGCCTAAATAAAGTGTTATCCAAGTACACGCCATTCACCATTTGGTTCAAAATGAATATGGCATCCAAATGAATGTAATCTTCTGACTGACTCCAAACTTACTCAAGATCTTTATCAAGTCACGTCTTCAAAAAAAGGTTTTCCATACACTTTAGTGAGCTATTAGTCTCAGCTGGACCAGGTCATAGTGCTGCTTGTATCAGAGGACGAAATATCAAGTTAATCAGTAAGAAACAATGTGCTAAATGTCTCTTTCTCTAACAGCTGACAATGACATTTCCCCACAGAAAGTTTATGGCTTTTAGAGGAAAAGGAGATTAACAAGATTAGGAAGATTCTGTTCAGGCTGAACTGAGCTAGTGAAGGATTTGCACACTAAGTATTGTTTGAAAGGCACATTTGCAGTTGCTAATGCAGGAGCAAAGACGTGAATGTTCATTTGCTAAGTACCTCTCTGGTTTGTGTCAATGAACTGCAGCCACACGGCTTTCTCCTGCGTTCTTAATTGTAGCTCAGCAGGTCGTCTGCTTATCGTGGAAATACTGAGAGAAATGTGTGCTCCTGCGGTGCTGCCACCACCATGCTCTCTGGAAAGCAATAGCTGTACTTCCAACTTTACCTGCATTTCAACATCAAGGGAAAGTGGCTTATTCTCTGCTGCAAATGTCAAGAACTGAAAGTATTTACGGTTCTCTTCAATTAACACGGCAGAAGAAGATTAGGTGTCGAACTGCACCTAGACATTTCTTGAGCAAAGTCTTGGAAGAAAAACACATATTGACTCACTGCAGATGCGCCATTTAGGCCGTTTCACCATACAGGCGATGTGTGCCACTGGAAGCATGAGCCTGTCCGCTGGCTGCAGTCCCTTGGACCTTAAACCTGTGCAACTCTGAATTTCTGTAACTCTAGTCACAGGAGCATCAAGTTGCTTAGACATGGTCTTACAGCCTTTACCTTTAACATGAAGAGTCAATCTAAAGGAAATGTTTGATCACAAAAGGGTTAAATTCTAATAATTTTACTATCTAACACTTATCTAGTTATTCAACACATGGCTACAAAACAGGCTTTATCTGACTTTCAGCCACCACAAACAGATAACAGGTGGCGAGAAATGACAGAGGAAGGTAAGGTAGGAGTCAGAAGGGAAATCCCACTCCACCCATCTGCCTAGCTTAGCAACCAGAACAGTCTATAAGCAGAGCTCTGTTGCTATAAAAACTCAAGGGAGAAATTTCAAAGAAACTCACTGCTGATGAACTGACTGGTGAGATGAAATGTTTCGGTCTACTTTCTAGGTTTAAATCCTCTTGAAACTATTACACAGATGCAATATGGAGGACTTAACCTGCCAAAACAGAACTACATAAATGGCTTCATAAAGTATTAAGTATTAATGGGGAAAATATTGCTTTAAAAACAAAACAAAAATTAGAACTTTCCAAACTAAGATTTGTTTTTCATTTTCAATAGTATTAACTTATTTGATTTACTTTCCTTTGTAATTCTCCCCTGCTGTTATCTCCGTTGTCCATTTACCTGTTTTTCTTTTTTCATGTCCTCCTTTATCTGTTCTTTGTCAGTGACTCTCTGAAGGAGGTAAAGTGACAGAGGTGTGATGGGCAGGGGAACGGAGCCTTAAGAGTCAGCTTCTCTCCTATTGGTCAACATCAAGATCCAAACTCTAAGCTGGGAAAGTTTTTTTTGGGGGGGCGGAGGGGTAAAATGTTTACCACACTAATCACTTTATCAAACCATTTATTGTTTCTGTTTGCATTGCCAATTTTAACAGGACAAATCTTCCATAGAAGCAAAGAGCTTCTAAAAACAGACTAATTTATCACTGAAGCAGTTGTTCTGGAAAGAGATGCAGCAGAGACAGAGGGAAGAAGAAGAGAAGAAAGAGACAGAAAATGGATTAATGATGCTGCCCAAACAGTTTATAAAGAGGCAACAAATTATTGCAATATAGACAGTTTTGATCAGGGGAGTTAAACTCATTTTATATTTCCAAGATTATGAAAGTACTCAAGTATGTATGTATTGCAGAATTTATTGATAAAACTCATTATCAATAATGTTAAAATTGTTAACATTTTAATAAATAGCTGGATAAGTACTTCTTAAAATTGAGTAATATTGAATATCCTTTGGGGCTGCCCAGTGGCACAGCTGGTAGAGCTGTGGCCTTGCAGCAAGAAGGTTCTGGGTTTGATTCCCGGCTTCCCGGCCCAGGTCTTTCTGCATGGAGTTTGCATGTTCTCCCTGTGCATGCATGGATTCTCTCCGGGTACTCCGGCTTCCTCCCACAGTCCAAAAACATGATTGTCAGGTTAATTGGCCTCTAAATTGTCCCTAGGTGTGAGTGTGTGTGTGTGCATGGTTGTTTGTCCTGTCTGTCTCCATGTTGCCCTGCGACAGACTGGCAACCTGTCCAGGGTGACCCCGCCTGTCCAGGATGTGCCCCGCCTCTCGCCCGAAACGATAGCTGGAGATAGGCACCAGCAACCCTCCAGACCCCAGTAAGGGACAAGAGTGGAGGAAAATGGATGGATGAATATCCTTTCACAGTGATGTAATTTGGCAGCATACAGTTTGGAACTGCTTTGATTTGATTGATTAAATAAAATGTTATCTGTTATCACCAAAGTTCTACTTTGACCCATCAGGTCGAGAACGGGAAAAGGATCATGAAATCAAAAGATGGACACAGATGCAGCTGGGATTGGAAAAAGATTAAAAGAATGAAAAACTAAAATAAGAATGTTACAAGAGCTGCCCACCCACACAAGAGGACTATGTTCTACCATCATGAAGAAAAATGAACAAAGCCAACAGATTTTAACTGGGGTTTACAACAAGGAAACTAAGTACAATGCGTGAAATGTAACAACAGGGACTATAACACAGAACTAAGACTGATCCTATCAGCTGCTGTTGGAATAACATTTGTTTGTTGCATCTATTGTGAATATGATGTAATGTCAGAACCTATTGAAACAGAGGTTTTATTGATTTGTGCCTGCCTGTCCAGTTCTGCAGACAAACATGTGGATTTAGTTCAGATCTGCTTTTCTGACTAGATATAAAGAGAAATAACCTCTTTAAACTTGCGGATCACTTGTGAGCCACACTTTTTACCACTTCTTGACTCATCAGATCCCTATCACAGGGGTTCCTATCTGTCTGGGTCCATGCACTGTTGCTAGGGAACCCCAGAGTCTGACTAAAACAAGCCACATTAAATGTCACTCCAATTTATTTCACAAGCTTATCTTTACTTCTAGTCAGTATGCCTTTATCTTTCAAATTACTATAATATCATTGGTAGATTTGTCGGAATTTTAATAAATAAAATCAGGTTTCATCATACTTTTAATAAAAGTACATTTATATGACAAAACTAAACACCACAGTGGGGTTGATATGGAACTTGATCCAATTCTGTGCTAAATCTTCTTCACTGTTTGTATTTGAGGACTAAGACTCCTTGCAGCAAGAAGGTTCTGGGTTTGATTCCCGGCCCCAGTCTTTCTGCATGGAGTTTGCATGTTCTTCCTGTGCATCCGTGGATTCTCTACGGGTACTCCGGCTTCCTCCCACAGTCCAAAAACATGACTGTCAGGTTTAATGGTCTCTCTCTAGGTGTGAGAGTGTGCATGGTTGTTTGTCATGTCTGTCTCTGTGTTGCCTTGTGACAGACTGGCGACCTGTCCAGGGTGACCCCGCCTCTCGCCTGGAACCTTGGCTTGAGATAGGAACCAGCAACCCTCCCAACCTCACTTGGGAGGTGTAGGGACAAGGTGTACAGAGGATGGATGGATGGATGGATGGATGGATGGATGGATGGATGGATGGACTCAGGCATCCTGTACAATTATTTTAATGAAGTATATTTTAAGCTGGGTTAAATATATTTGATCTGCTACAGTCTGGACAAGGTGAAATATCTTTAGTTGTTATAAATGTAGCTCTGATGCTCTGCTCTCCTCTGCTATACTGTGCTATTTTGGCTGGGAAGGTGGTACCGTCACATCTTCATCATTTACGAAACATCACTGCCATCACTTACAAAACATTTTCAAAACTCTAAAGGTAACAAGTTACTCATAATAGAATAGAGAGAGAGAGACCCGTTGGCACGTTGGTGCAAAAAGCCACAACCAGACAGAGCTAGTCAGTCTGAAAACATTTAACCTTTGTGAAGGAGATGTTGGTGACTGTTCCAGTAAATTTGGTGATCGATTGAACTGTTGCATATGATCTAATGGGGAAATGCTTTTACATGTGTTTTTTCTCTGAAGTAAACAAGTTAAGGAACTAAGAATGTGATTATGCTCTTTGTAGAGCAGATTTTATTGGCACTGCTAATCAAATGAGAACATTCTGTGCTTTCCATATGTTATAGGTTTATGGTCTGTCTAAAAGCATGCACCACCAACTCCATATTTTGTACAATATAAGCACCAAGAGACTGACGGAGTAATTTGTGTAATTTGTGTGCTTGTTTTGTTCTCTGGTGGGACATATTAACAGTGTCTGTGTTGACATGGTGACATCAGTTGCAAATGGTTTTGCCTCACTTCCTGTTTTCTCTTTGCAGCATTTGACAGAATTTCATTCTTTCTTTTTTTTTTTTTGTCACGTTGAATTCTCTGAATTTGAGCAGATGCCTGGTAACTCTGACACATTGGAGAAATTCATTTTAACAAGCTGGTTTTCTCTCTCTCTCTCTGATTTCCTGTTATAACTGCCAGTAAAGGAAAACTGAACCCCAATGTCTCCATATTTATCCAAAAGTTTAAAATGGCAGAAAGTAAATTTTCATTTTCTTTTATTTTCAAAAGAACTACAAATACTAAATTGCATCAGCATAGCTAAAATATGATATCAGCTAGAATAATGTGGTCTAAAAGATTTATTGATTATGACTTTGATGCACTGAATCTCAAGGAGTGAGTAAGTTTGAGATCGGTGTTGGTGAGAACCATCGGTTGTTTTTTAAGCCTCATCGTTTAACTAATGGTCAAAGTGGTGGGAGATGAATCCTGATTCACTGGATTTAGATAAGTCATCAATTTCAGCGCAGTCAAATCAAAATTCTAACTAGAAAAATTGAAACTAAATGTGTTGTGGAGGCGTAAAAAGATAAAACACAGTTTTTTTTTGGTTCACCAGTTTACTCAACCAAATCTGACTAAAATAAAATACCAAATATACATCTCTGTAAACTCCAGTCTTTCACATGGTGTACAGTGTCTGTTTTCCTTAGTAGAAATGTATTGTTAAGAAATCTATGGAACCAGGTTTTAGATGTCTAAGAACCCCTAATATGGCATTACAACTATCATATTTCATAAGGGTAAAATAAAATCCAACTTGTGCTTTGTTTCATTTTTATTGGGCGGGATGCATGGCATTGGCCCCAGCAACTGATGCATAGTCAGTTGCTTTTCTGTCTCATTGTTTTATGTAAATATTAACATTAAAGTCCCAGAGAGCACATTTTCCAACAGATTCAAGATACTCCACTACAAGATAAGATGTAACTAAACAAGAATCTGAATTGTACTAATGAGTTAGTCAGGAACAAAATAATGAGAGTCTTATTTTGTTCCTGTAAAAAGTGAGAGCTGATTATTGGGGTTGTCATTACAGCGATAACCCAGCGGGGCGTCCTCTGCCCGCCCAGCGTCTGTCTCACTGGTTGTGTGAGGCCGTCTCACAGGCTTACACTTCCTCTGGATTGGATCCACCAGAGGGGCTTCGTCCTCCATACACTTTTAATATGTTTATTTACAAAGCATTTGAGAACAACATGGTTGTCCAAAGTGCTGTATAATAAGTTAGCTGTTCTGTTCATCGTTACACTGTTACAGTTCGTAACGTTCGTTGTTCCTGTTCACAGCAGCAGATCTGTTTCTCTCAACCTTTCTGACCAGAGTCTGTTCTCCTCTCTGGTCTTCTGCTGTGTGGAAGGCCGGGAGTGCATAATTACGCACTCTAGTCTCAGACTGTTTTTTGTTATATGTGAGCAGATGCTTCATAGTGGTGGTCTGTAAGGTATAGACTACATTCTGCTTCGCTGTTAACCCACTAGTAATAGCCTTTAAGGGCGGAGCCTATGTGAAATAGATCGTTGGTTACGTATTGTAATCCCATATTCTGAGTATAGGCACAGCCCTTCAAGCTGTGGGCCTCTCTGGTTCCTGAATAGCTGAAGAAAAAGGCTCTTTACGGAGCCGTTTGTCCGGTCTGACTATGACTTATACAGATATGGAGGTAGGGATTTAGCTGTAGCGATGGACTCGTCTGGACATCCTTCTTCTGCCTCTTACTGTAAGCAGCAAACAGTCCTCCATCTTCACAGTCCTTTTGATCTTTATCACCAGGAGTCACATGTTGCTCTGACTTTGTAGGATCTGCATCATTTTCCAAGATCTGGCAATAAATCATAAAACTCTCCTCCTTCAGATGACTTTGCTCTACCGTCTCTCACCTTTGTTTAACAATATATTTTATGTGGTACAACAAACGTAATTTGTGTAGCTTTGACTCTCTTTTGTTTTTTTGGAGAAATTAGCAGCGAAATTAGTCTGAACTCTTGTCTGTGACGACACATTGTATTTCACAGCATTCTGGGTAGTTTTAGAATTCTTTTCACAGCTGATTAGGCAACACTTCGTTGTGAGGCGGAGTAGTTAAATCAGAAATGATTCATTTTCCCTCAAAACTACTCACACAGACCAAGAACGTCGTCTCTGGTGGGACGAGACCAGCATTTCTCAAGCCGCAATAAAAATACAACAGGGTATCAATTTTGAAAAACCACATTAATTTGTTTTCCTTCATTTATTAAGAAAGTGTCATGCTGAGAATAATTTATGACCTTCCGTAAACTTTTTATTTACTTTACAGCAATCAAGCTATTCTTATAAAAGCTATTAACTTGTTATATTGTATTTTGATGATTATTTCAACTTTCTCTAAGATGGCCATCAGTTACAGCTGCTAATGACTAATGGCAACAGAAGCTATTCATCCCTTTAGTGTAGAGCACTTTATGCCTGTCTGTCTGCTACACACACATTCATCACTTAAATAGCTCTTTAGATTTTATCAGCAGTAATTGATTAAGGATCTTCAATGTGGAGGTATGCTACAGCTGCTTTCCCTTCT
This sequence comes from Phalloptychus januarius, assembly GCA_902982915.1. Classification (NCBI taxonomy): domain Eukaryota; kingdom Metazoa; phylum Chordata; class Actinopteri; order Cyprinodontiformes; family Poeciliidae; genus Phalloptychus; species Phalloptychus januarius. The sequence continues at coordinate 2,949,326 of CADWAE010000468.1, read as the reverse complement.
AGCGAGGAACCAAAACAAGACCGAATGCAAAACGACACGGCGCTGGAGGCGACGCTCGTATGAGGAGGCTTTGCTCCGAAGCGCATGATTACATCCGGATTCAGCCGTATCCTCACTGGGACTGGGAATGCCACCTTCCTCTGAGTCCCGCCGTTTACAGGAACTTCTCTGTGGGCCTCCTCCATCTTCATGTAACCCACACACACACTGACAGCCGCATTGGCTTCTCTCTGGAACATAAGTCACCCAGCGCTGCTCTAGATAAGTGACTGTAGTCAGCCCATTTGTCTTGCTTATTCTAACATCTATGGGAGCATGTATACAAGGATGAGTTTCAGCTAGCGCTTTCTGGGTAACCCATCATGGCCGAGAAACGGAGCTACACACATTAAGTCTATGTCCCGTCCATCATGTGGAGCCCCTGGAGGCCCCTTTCACTCTTATACTGAAAAAATAGAAAAAAGAAAAAAATAAGGGATTCATAAAGATATGTTATCTTCAAAATAAAAAAACCTCTCATTTGTCATATTTTGGTATAGTAAGGCAATGTGAACATCCCCATTTCCATGTTTCAGAGTTAGTTTTTTTTTCTCTGTTTCCACTGAAACAGAAGCAGCACATCACAGGGGCCACGTCCAGCTCGAGGCCCGCCGGCCACGTCCAGCTCACAACTCAATTATAAATGGCCCAGCAGATAATTTCGTATATCTATTTTTAATGCCCTGCCAGTAGGTTATATAGTGCCCGCACCAATCACAGCACATGTTCAATAATGCACAACAACAGCGACTCTCGGCTCAGACTGGATGCTGGATGCTCCAGCTGCACTTCAGGGTGAGACTCAATGCCGTCGCCAACTAATGACAAAACTAAGAGAACTCTGCCAGGTTCCCTGGTGGACATTTTGCTTAAATACAGAGTTTCAGGTTTTCACAAGCTGATATGGGATGATTTCCAATATATATATATATATCTTTTTTTTTCCTGCCAACCTTTTCTAACTCCTTAAGTGACAGATTTTGGATTCCTCGATCCTAGACTTTCTTTAAATTACCCACAGCCTAGTTTCTAAGATTAACAATGAGCATTAGCACACTGTAAAAAAATAAAAACAAACATCTTTAATATACTGTAAAATACCAGCAGCCATGGTTGCCAGAATTTCACTGTATTTATATGGTAAAATTTTAAATATTGCCAATATTGCCAACAATCGGTCCCAGACTGATGCAAAAGTCCATTCAGTTTTCTCTAAACCATTCAGACCAAGACAACGAGACACAATCAGAACTGTCAGATAACTGATTACTATATGATAATAACTCAGAAATACTGCAAATTGTTTGGATGTATTTTTTAAATTCTTTCCTATTTATTGAAACTTTTTGTTTGTATCATAAGTCTGTGGTGCAATGCTATCCTATAGAAAAAGATAAAAAACTTCAGGTATTTCACTGTGAGATAATAACATACATGGGAAACCCTTACCTTATATAAATGCAGATTACAGTATTCAATTATGCTGCATGAACTGATCAGTTCATTATTGCGAGAAAACACAAAACTTATTGCGAGGTAGTGCAAAAGAAAAAAAATCGTCCATGTCCCCTAACGGGCTCCGTATATTGGAAATAACCAGAGCATGTAGACTTTTTAACACTGCTTTACAGTCAATATGCAATTCTACAAAGTATGGTACAGTAGCACAAGTCACACAGGCTTAGCATAGAGTCAACTAAGCATTATTCTGCTCTGCTGATTTTTCACAAGAGATCAAAAAATTACGTTAAGTCAAGCAATACTTTTTTAACTTCCTTTAAATGGCAGCAACTTTGTGACTCTGCATTTCTATATGTTTCTGCAGACATTAGAGTGCTTGACATTTTAGATGTGTGCAAAAAAGGACGACTCCTGTGATGTACATTTTTCTTTTTTCTTTTTTTTTTACCCCCGGGGGCCAGATTTCCCCAAGCATAGAGTATTGGCTCAATAAGTCTTCTATAGCCGCCATGCAGGCTTGACAGGGCTTCTCACTGCGGCACAGAATAAGACAGAATGGATTATATCTAATACCGCAAAGTCTAATTCGACAAACCTTTCCTTTCCATCCCCTGGGCCCCGCTTTGCCCTGACGAAAAAAGAAAAGAGAGCAGGAAGGAAGGGGGTGGAAGGAGAGGAGAGAGACTGTAAGAAACTTCTTATATATGAAAGGCTGAGACAGTATGTCAGAGGAGCTATTCTTGCTGCTCTGCATTGCTGGGGCTGAACCGTTCTTTCAATCAAATCCGGTGACATTCAAAACATTTCAGATTTTTAGTTTTAAGTGCATTCTCTGGTGCTTGTTTCCCTTCTCTCTCAAAAAACTCTAATGTGTGGCTCTCCGGCTCTCGTTTATGTGCCAAAAGTTCATTGAAATAGTGAGAGTTACGTAAGTTTTAGAGTGTCTTCCGTTTTCAATAAAACATTTTCTCTTTTTTTTTTCTCTCCAAACATCTTCCTTAACCTGGCAGCCTTTAACCGCTTTTAATCATTTAGGTGATGGAAACAAATGATGCAGGCCGCGAGAGAGAGAGTTCTGCTTTAGCTGCTGTCACAGCTAGAAGTACAATGTACAATAATAAATCATTCGATAAGTCAGATAAACAGAAAAACGTAAACGGTGTTATGCACATGGAAATGGATGGCTTGTTTGGTGCTCACATGCCATACTGTTAAAACACAAAAACATTAACGTTCATGTCGTTCATGTGAGCTTTAAAATCAGAAATTATCATTCCAGATATGTTTTTTTCTTGTCTGATGTTCTGATAATAACCCTGATGGATCAAACTGCCTATGGAGGCAAAGATGGATTGATGGAAGGAAGTTTTCTTATCCATGTTACTTGATATTGTACTGAAGTTTAAATGTTAATTGTTGTAAAGAAAGTCAGAACATATTGTCTGTACACCCTTGTTCCTGGTGGGGTCTGGAGGGGTGCTAGTGGGGTCTGGAGGGGTGCTAGTGGGGTCAGGAGGGGTGCTAGTGGGGTCTGGAGGGGTGCTGGTGGGGTCTGGAGGGGTGCTAGTGGGGTCAGGAGGGGTGCTAGTGGGGTCAGGAGGGGTGCTGGTGCCCGAACGTTTCAGGCGAGAGGCGGGGTATCACACTTTGTGATCACATGACACAAATGACTAAATGCTTAATCTCGTCTCTTTGTCTGTTTGCCACAGTTTACAACTCTCAGATGGTTTAGGGCAGTGCTTCTCAATTATTTTCTGTTATGCCCCCCCTAGCAAGAAGAAAACTATTCGCGCCCCCCCCCCAGTCCCCACCGTGACTATCCATCTCTGCATAGCATTTATCCTTATTAACATTAAAGAAAAGAAAAAAAGAAAGACATATGGTCAAACTTACAAAGAATAACTTTATTAAATCGTGTTTTAAGTCTGTTTTAAGACGTGTTTTAAACATGTTTAAACTGTAAACATGTTTGACCAACTAATTGCACCATTGCAAAATTAAATCAAATCAATAACTAAAAAAAAACCAAAATCCAATTATTGTTCTGCTACATACTCCAGAGAAGCAAATAGGAAGTTAGCTGCTATGCTCTGCAACTATTGCATAAGCCCTTTAAAATACTGCGCATTAAAATCAATGTAAAAACAATCTTTTCGTACACTAGTTTATTTTTTACTTTAGACCATATTAAACCTTGTCAGATTATTAAGTAAGAAGGTATGTTGCTTTGTTCCTTTAGTTTGGCTAACCTGTTAGCCCTCACCTTGTTGAACAAACCAAGATGCTACTTCCTGTGTCGTACACAACAGTCTCTAAACAGATTGTTTCTTACAGCATGTCTCTTTGTTTTAAGAACTTATAGGTTAATCACTATGTATTATTTCTCAACTGCGGAAAAATGTAAACCAATGTAAATGTTGAGTTTGTGGTTGGCTTATCTAGCCCTACTTCTGAATGTTAGCTAAGAGCTTATAAGTTCTTCATAGAACCGTGTTAGGATTCCCTGAAAAGTGAGTTTGAAGAAGCAGGTACATGTGAATAACTTATTACTTCCCATTGGAATACAAGTGGTGAAGAGGAAATTACAGATGTAAACAAGACATGTCTCCTCTCGTCATCTGCACAAGCCACAGATTGTTGATTTTTTTTTTTTTTTTTTTTTCCCCAGCAGGAATTGGGAAGTCAGTCTTTGGACAACATCTTGTCTAATTTATTTTGAGCAGTGACACACAGAATGAGTCGCTGCTGATGCCTTGAGCGCGTGTCACAGGGAGGCTGGGCTGCAGTCAACGCAGTGGAATTAGAGAGCGTGAACATTAAGCTGCATATTCAGAGGTTTGATTGTTGTATCTGTCTTCAAGCAGCGCATACGGGATGACAGGACGCTCAGTTGTGATTATCATGCTGGCACGCAAGCACACAAGACACACAACTCTCTTTTAGTCTAATGTCAGCCTAAGGATGCGAGCGTCAAAACCCGGTGAAAGCCAAACGGCTGGTTCTTGATTGCTATTCTGTTGGTACGGACGGTCTGATGAAGCTATAACTGCAGAGGCTGCAGAATTAGATTCACATTCCTTCACACTGTTCCATCGAGTTTCAATCAAAAGCATCTATTCAGCATCATTTAGTTTCGAATTGAGCAGATTATTGCTTCATTCAACTGGATATCAAAGTGAACACGTTTGACCACATTTCTGTTGCAGAGCAGGCATCTTTCAAACTGACATAAATCATTCAGGTTTGTCAAATACCCAATTCCACCCACTCATTCTTGATATCTTTGTTAAACTTTGACCCCACAGAAAATCATGGCACCTCAATCGTTTGTGTGACGTAGGGAGAGTAACAATACTTTACTTCCTTCAATGCCTATGTGAAGGTGTTTCAGTGAAGACTTATCCGACAATAGAGGATTTATTTCAAACAAACCACTCATGGATTTCCCACAATCTGGGGAGAATTTTCAAAGTCAAATTGTGAAAAGAATTTGACCATGAGCTCTCTTCAGAACACACCGGTTCAGTATCATTTTTGGTATTCCCCAACACATGGCCTGGCTTTAGCATATTTACCCGCTCAGTCTATGTCTTTGCCCATCTCTTGTACCCTTCACAGGGTACAAAATCCTGCTGCACAAGTACATGAAAATGTTATCACATTTCCCCTATTTTAGTATCCTCACAACTGGTTGCCAGTATATTTTAGGATTCTTTTTTAAATCCTTTTATTTGATTTTAAAGCTTTTAATGGCCTCGCCCCTCCCTATCAGCTGACCCTCCCGTTCCCTCAGGTCAGCTGATCAGCTGCTTCGGAAGGTGCCAAAGACATCGAGTTTCCTCTGTGGCAGCTCCACTGCTTTCTCTGTGGCAGCTCCCAAGCTATGGAATGATCTTCCCCTGGGCATAAGACAGGCCTCTTCACTTGCTGTTTTTAAGTCCCTCCTCAAGACTCATTTTTTTTCTTTGGCTTTTGGCACAATCTGACTTGGTTCACTTTGTTTTATTCTGTCTGAATATGAATTATGTCTAGCACTTTGGTTGCATAACTGTTGCATTCCTCCATTCATTCCCACAAAGTAAAAACACCTTATTCTCTAACTTAATGTTCTTTTTTATGTATTATTTCTTTGTTTTTGTTGTTGCTCTGTCCCTACTCAGCAACAGAAAGGCTTGGGGGCAACATCTTCTGGAGGACTGATGACTGTATGGATGACTGTATGCATGACCTAAATGGGTGTGTTGGTGTTGTGTATATGCACAGTGTGAACACACCTAATATAAAAGCAAAAGATGAGACCTTGATCAATTACTGTACAATGATCACAGAGCAGCATTAGAAACATCTCAACCTCTGACAGTTTTTCTTCAGGCTTATTCTCAACGTTTTCAGCTTTCTGTTCCCTCCATGCTGAGATTTGGACTCATTGCCTTCAGCGCGCCTCCTCGGGGTGCATTAAGGACTGGGAAGGCACGCTCAGCATGGAATGACTTCTCAGGATGGTGGATGGTTGAGGTATGGGCCATTAGGCTTTCTAGTTAAGCTTAAAGTGAGGGTAAAAGGCTCGCACTTTGTCAACATAACCCGACAAGTACGACTACATAAAGCACAATCACGGGTTGACAAGAAGGTGAAATGTTTGCATGATTTGAAGGAAAACTAACAGTTCACATTTTTTTTTCTTTCATGTTAACATTTTCAGAATCACAAACAATATGCAGGATAACCAAATCTATGTCTGAATGATCCAAATATTGCAGAGTTTTTACCTGTCTAATTCATTTCTTTTCCTCACACAGGTCAAGCTCAGTGTTTCAGTATTTCAGTATTTTAAAGTGAACACATTAGAAAACTGTGAAAGCAGCATGTTTATTAAAAACGCACTTCAACAGGGTCACTCATGCTTAAAACAGGGTAAAAGCAGACGTCAAACTGATAACCCTCTTTTATGATTCATGCTCAGTTCAACATTAATGCCATTGGAACATATTTTCAACAGGATCTTCCAGAACTCTGCCGTTGCCACGGCAAACGCCTTTTGAACAGGACCTTGGACACGTTTCCCAGCTGCAGGATAATACTGACCACCATCTCTCCCTTTCTGCTGTGGAGCTTTCAAAAGCAAAACCTTTGTCGCCACCAAGTGGAAGCACACACACACACTCCCTCTCTGTTAACGGCAGGAGTCCCTGGCTCTCCCTTAGTGCCTCGCTCCCTCTGCAAAAAGACATCATGATTGCCTCGAGGTTTGTTTAAGCTTGTTTACACACATGCTGGCATGAATCCATGCCGCTTTGTGTGTGTGCAAGGTTAGTCTGGTGTGTGTAGCAAATCTATGCGACTGGCCATCTTGTGTATTGGACCATGTCTTCATTCTGTGTGTGTGTAAGTGGAGAAAAGGTCATGATTACTCTTTGCAGCCAATAAGAGAAACCCAAGGAGAGTGGGGATAGGAACTGGCCAGCAGTGACCTTTAACAAATCTGACGTTTTACCTTGTGTGTAAGGCTCTCCAGTCACATCCTGCAGCTCTGTATCGTACAAATTGTCTTTCTCTGCTCCTCTGGGCCTCCACACTGCCTCCAATCTGTGGGAAGAGTAGCAATTGTAGCACGATTCATTTGTGGCTAAAGTCAGCTTCACAGAGGGAAATGTACAGCATGGAGTATTCATGGACTACAAGGCAATGTTAGACATAATCTAATACAATTAATGTGGATGTTAGATGCTGAACACTATACCGTATTCAGTTCAAACTAGATATGTACATAAACTGTATAAAAAGGCATATAATCATCTCTTTTTTCCTCAATGTCTGACATTAAATCATTTTTCTGTTTTAGGTCACTTAGCATTTTTACAATTATTTCTATTTACCAAACACCAGCATAATTTTTTTTTCAACCTTTATACATTTAAACATTTAAAGCTTGGATCAAACATTTTGAGTATCTTTCCATAAGTTTTTCCTTACAGTTTGCTGGAATTTTGGCCAATTGTTCATAGACAGAAACCCATTTTCAAGGCAATTAATTTAAAAAGTCACATTTCTTTTGAGTGATATTTGATAAATCCAGCCTTATTACAACAGCTGAATGTATCATAGTTACTTGGTTGTGCTACAAAATGGCCATTTGTGGCTGGAAAACATAATACTGCTCATTTAAACAGGTACTAAATATACATGTAAGTAAGCCCACATTTCTGTTTTTAAAAATGTTATCTTTTAATCAGCTGTAAGAGGAAAATCATCATAGCGAAAAGAAATAAAGCCTTTCAGACATTCATCCATCTGTGAGTATGTCTGTCTGTTGGTCGCAAAGTATGGAATAAAGTTCCTGAAATAAATATGCTTTTCCATAATATTCTAATTTGTTGAATGGATCTGTACAAACCTCTGGGATGCACACCAGAGCAAATTCCTATCCTTACCTCAGCCGTCTGGATTGCTTTACCTTAGGTAACCTACCATTATGTAAGGTGACGTCTTTATTGTCATTGTACATTTCTGTATAGTGTACACAAGCGCAACGAAATGTTTGTGCCCACCTCGAAACCACTATCGAAGTGCAGTAAGCCGGGGAAAGAAATAATCAGGATCTGGCCAGAGGGTGCATCCTCAGCACTTTGGGTCTGTCTTATAAACACTGAATGGGAGATTTTTAAGACTGCAGTCTCCCAAAGGGATCAAACGGCACCGAGCAGTTTGCTGAGGCAGGAACCCGAAAGTGTACAGAGGATGTTACTTTAGCTAAGATCCTTACTGCACACTTCTCAGGTGTGCCTGCTGCTGATGGCCCAACATGCAGCCTTCAGGGCAGAGGACTGATCAATGCTGCTAAACATTCCTTTGCAGAGATATGTGTGGGACAGAAAACACTAGGAGGACGTGGTGGGGAGTCCAAGTGCCGATGGACTACAAGATTGGACAGAGGGTCGATGATGAAGAAGCTTCTTCTAGACAGCCTTGACAATTTATTTGCACCCTTTGAGGCATTAAACCCGACAACCAGAGAGAGGATCTGTCCTTCCCTCCAATAGTTGGGCCTCATCACCAGTAGAGCTGACATGTGGGCGACCTTAACCAAGGTCAACCCATGAGAAGCTGCAGGTCCAAATGATATCCCAAGACGTGCTCAGAGACGGCGCCAGTGAGTTGACAGATGTTCTGACTGATATTTTCAACTTCTCTTTCCGTCAGGCAATTGTCCCCAAGGGCAGCTATATCCTGTATCCTGTCTGAATGACTGCTGCCCTGAAGCACAGATGCCAATAGTGATGAAGTGTTTTGAATGGCTTGTTAAATCACACATCGCAGCAAGCCTTCCGCCATCACCAATCTCCTTCAATTCACTTACCGTTCCCACTGCTTTACTAAGGATGCCATACCCACCACTCTACACTCAGTCATCTCCTACTTGAAGACAAAGACACTTACATTTATTTCAGTTTAGCATTTAATACCGTCATCCTGCAAAGACTAATGAACTCCTGCTGGGCTGAAACACCAACACATGTCTCTGGATCCTGGACTTTTTTGACCCTGTCTGTTGGTAAAAAAATATCCAACACCATTACCCTGAGTACTGGATCTCCTCAAGCATTACTGTGCAGCCAAATCATTAAGTTTGATGTCCAGAAGAAGTTAAACTCCTAAAGGGCTGGTGCAGTGACAACAACCTGCTGCTCAACCACTGTGGACCAAACACAGAAGGTAATCATTGATTTTCAGAGGCCATGGCATAAGCAAGCTTCCCTGAGCATCCGCGGCCACACAGAGGTGAAAGTGCAGAAGATCAAGCTCCTTTGTGTGCAAATGTTGGTGGAGGTGACCTGGAACAAGAACACTTAAGCAATTACAAAACGGTCCCAGCAGAGACTACATTTCTTGAGGAGGCTGAAACAAGCGTCAAATGTCGTCAAGACTTTCTACAGAGGTGTGGTTGAGAGCATTCTTCATACCGTGTCTCAGCATCATACTCATGGCCCTGCGGAGGCCAGTCAGGGTGCTGAAATGATCATCAGAGTTTCCTTTTTCCCTTGACAAAGATCTTTTCCAAAACCACTGCAGGAGGATGGCACAGAACATTGTTAGGGGCTCATCACACCCTCCCATAAACTGTTTGAACTGCTGCCATCAGGCAAACGTTACAGGAGCATAAAAGCCAGAACCACCAGGCCGATTAACAGCTTTGTCCCACAAGCTGTTAAAATGCTAAACTACTGATCTGGTTATGCACCCCGCAGCATGTTAGGGTTGTATTTACAGTAATTATTATTTTACAGTAACTTTATCTGGCATGTTACATCACAGCTGGTTGTTGTGATGGTCACTTCAAATAACAAGATATCTGAGCAATTTGTGTCTCTGGGATAAGGGAGCGTGTGTGAATATGCAAGATGGGGTGCGTGTGTGTGTGTTTGAATATCTAGATATGGATTTTTTTCTTTAGGTTCTTTGGATTTTGGAAAAACATGTTTTCATTTTGTCTGCACTACCATTTTATGTATGTACCATTTAAATAATAAACTCTGATCCAGATTTGTTCATTTTTAAGTTCTGGGTGAGTCTCAAGTCAAAAATGTTTTTGATCTTCAATCTGTGACATGAATTCCTGACTGCAAACATTAGAAGCCTGAGTTGGAGGTTCTTTCCTGATTATTCTGAATGTTGAATGTCAAACTTTCCATAGATCCCACATCCTCTACACATAGCTCTTCACTTGACTGACTAGCATAGTAGCATTGTCGCAGTTAAATGTTCTTCAGTTCAGGCCCACTGCCATGTAGGGCCCATGTAGGCCAGGGCCCTACATGGGCCCACCGCCTGTATGGAGCCACCATGGAAACCCCGGACAAACCCATGTGGGACCCATATTTTCTGCCCTCCTTTTCCCCGTATGGGGCTCACTTAGGTATGCTGGCTGTGTAGCACTCTGTTCATCTGAATGTCTAAGTTTCCAAACATCTGAGGGGAACTTTGGTAATCCAGGAAGCATACAACCAGCAGTGAGTGTGGTCTACAAAATGGCTAAGTAAATGTTAGTTGAATGAAAGACTCAATTGTCTCCCTGGAGGTTCTCTCACATTCAAATATTTATGGTGCGTTCACCTCAAACGTGTTTTCGTCAGGCACGTCTGGTTTACATTCAGAGTCTATGTGGAGCGTTGGACACGTGGGACATGTTGGACACGTTGGACAGTTAAGCATACAAGTAAGTTCACATAACCCTGGGAGACATCAGTTATTCTTGAAGTGTCAAATGCCATTTGATTGGCTTGTTAAAGGCAGATCAGATCATGCAGGTCATATTATTTTCTTTTCACTAACATGTCCAGGTTTATGAGCATGACCTTAAAAGCCCCCTGCACAGAGCCTGGCTCCCCCACTGAGCCCTGGGAGCATCAAAGGTTGTTGAACTTTGGAGAAAGAAAATCATTTTCAGAATGTTGAGTGTGTTCAACTAGAAAACAACACATTGACTCCATAAGACTGGATCTCAAATCTAACTATATTCAAAAGTAAATCAGGGTTATGTGTGATGTTGTGAGGTTGATTTTGACAAATGATGAAGGTTGCTGCGTGTGTCGCTGATCATCTGGCAGTTCTGGCATTTGAGATGTGACTAAAGGTGAGCACCGCAGTAATGTGACACATCTGGGGAAAACAAAACCACCAAGAGGAAGCGCACAAAGTTTTGCTTTTTTTTTAATTGAAGAAGTCATTTTTAATTTTGCTGTTTCCATCAGCCCCTTCTAACACAATGCATCAAAATGTGTATTAAAAGTGGCCATGGAAACACGGCTAATGAGATTGACCATCTTACATCAAGACAGCTCATAAGATCTTTCACCCTGAGAGGAAACCTGCAGCTCTACATTAGAAAACACAGGCAGCCCTGCACACTCATACCACCAACCACCAAAATTGTATTCAGGACTTTATCTACGCCACTTTAACACAGGCGTATGGTTTTGATATATTCTGCACTACACCATTCCGGCTCTTCCTGTATTTTTAGAGTCATCCTGCTGGAACCTCTGCCCCAGAGACCAATCTTTTGTCGGCTCTAATGGGTTTCCTCCAGGATTGCACTGAACCCAGCGCCATTCATCTTCCTGTCAGTTGTGACCAGCTTACACTTTACTAGCTAGGAAAAAACACATGATGCTGTCACAGCCATGTTTCACAACAGCCATGTTTTGTCAGAAAAACTTTGAGAAAAACTTAAAAAATGTCTGAAAAAAGAAGAAAAATAAGATAATGTGAATGAGGTGCATTTCCATGTAATGGTTCGAAGCAAATCAGCCGTGATTTCATCAGATGTTGATGCTACGAATGGATGTAGTAGGTAGGAAGTGATGATAATGATGATAAAAAAAACTTAAACTTATACAGCGTTTATTAGGACCCTCAAAGACGGTAAGTAGAGGCTGCAAACATCTCAGAAAAGTGGAGAGAGTCATCCCTGGAGGTGTTGACTCCGTGTCTCTGGTAAGGCACATACCCGCCAGAGGATGGTGGCTTCTGCTACATCGAAACTTTTTTGGAAAATTTGTCTCCTTCTCGCATTAACACAACACAAGTGAGCTCAAAAACCTTTGAGCAACAGAGGAGGTTATTTCAAATTTTGCCTTTTTCATCAACCTATTCCAGTGCGATACTTCAAAAAGAGAAACACAGTTATTGTCCAGTCAGTGTGTTGACGGGAAATTGCAGTGTTAGTTTTCTACTCTCTATTGTATAGGGGCCAGATTTGATCGGGGCCCCGACTCCTACAGACTCTCTTTCCATTTCCAGAAGATGGATTGATCAGAGCTATGATGTCAACATTTTATTACCAAACGATGCTTTAAACGTCTCCATAGCTTTGCCACTGACCTGTCTGCTGTGACCCTCGGTCTTCATGAAAGCCAGCTGACCTTCCTGACATGTGGGAGTCCACTACAAAAGCTGTACTTAAACATCTTGCTGCTCCCTGAGACGGTTAAATACAGCCAACCTTAACTCCATTAGCATTTATATGGATCCAGCCGGCACACACAAAGGAGGTAATTGGGAATATCATCACCTTCATTATCTTCTCAGTGTGTCCTAATGTCAGTGTCCTTATAGTTAGCCAGCTGTGCCCATCAAAACAGTTAATTAAGAGGACACAAATTATTTAAGCAAGAAAGCAATCACTGCTGGAGTCTGAAATTTGGAGTCTGAAGTATTACACATTGTAAATAGATTACAAGCTGGGCTTAAATTGCTGCAGCTTTAAGGTTCTCGGATGATTTCTGATGTTTGGGTTTTGTAAAGTTTTGAGCTGCCAATACATCAGGCACTTCACATCTCTATAAAGTATAATTGCAATTTAGGAAATGTGGGAAAAACTCAATATCAGGTTGTGTTTTGGTATTTTAAAACAATGTGAGGCCACTTTGGGAGATTAGCTTTTATGGCACCTGCTTGTTCAAACATTCACAGATGTCATAAGGAAAAAAAGGACTGAATTGCTACTAACTTGTTCTGAGTAAAGCCTCTTTTTCCCACCAAGCACACACTGCATTGGGAAAAAGTCATTTTCCCCGCTTGCAGACTGAACAAACTGTGATATAAACATTTTGTTTATAAAGTTAATGACCAGTAAAAAGTCACTTTGCTCAAGAGATGGGAGCTGATTTCAGTTTTACTGAGATTTTCCTTCCTCTCAATAACCTGCATTTATCTCCATCGATCTTCGGTTACAGCCAGCTTCCCAGTACAGTATGATGCACGAAACGGAGCAAAACGGACCATATGCATTACAGGGCTAGAAAAACATCCTCAGAAAGGCCGCTGGTGTGAGGAAACACACCAACAGAAGAAGCACTTCTCTGCTTTCATACAAGGTCTACTTAGTTATATTTGATAGAAAACCTCTTTTTTTGTTGTTATTTTCTGTTAATCTCACTTGATAAAGCAAGAAAGGATCACTCGTTGTTTAATTAGTATCTCGCTGTCGATTAAAACAAAAAAGTGTCAGACATTTTGAGTATAATTAATTCTAGCTCTTTTGTTAAACAGAGGTTATTTAATTATACACCATGAACTATGAGCCATCCACTGCATAATGACATTTATCGCATATTCAGGGACATCAACATATTGATTCCAAGCGAGCTGGAGCGCTCTGAGAAGCAACGGAGGAAGGGAGAGGGATTTTATTTAGCATAACAGCTAATTATAACGTTGGACAGAATGACCTTGGGAGCATCTTGGCTAATCGCTCCGAGTGGACCCGGGGGTCTCTGGACGGAGAGGCAGAGAGGAGGAAGAGGAGGAGAGAAGAAACGAGAGAGGATGGGAGAGAAAGAAAGAGGGAGAGATGAAAGAGGCAGACACAGCGCTGTGGGCTCAGTGTGGCAGAGTGTGTGACGGCTCAGTCAGGAGGCACTGGGGGAGGAATGAGATGGCTCAGGTCCACTCACAGCAAAGTACACACACATAAGCACCCCCACACACACGCAGTTTGCATATCCAACAAAGCAGTCTGCTCCATGAAGGGTCTATTTTGAGTGTGTGTCCTCCCACTCAGTATTCCACACCAAATTTCATGTGAAAGACTGTAAGGTAAATTCAGAGACTGGACTGACCGGCTGTGTTTCTATTCACTATGCAATTGCACGAAAGAGGAAATGCAAAAATACATTCATTGAATGCAGTGGTTCCCAAAGTGGGTCCTCATGGGCCAGCATCCTGCATGTTTTAGTTCTGTCCCTGGTTAAACACACCTGGATCAAATGATGGCTCATTAGAAGGTCTAAGAAGAACTTTGACAAGCTGAAAATGTGTTACTACCAACAGGGAGAGAAGTCGGCCCTCGAGGACCGGCTTTGGGAACCACTGGCTTAGTGGAAGCACAGCAACAAAAAAAAGAAAAGAAAACTCAAGTTTTTTTATATAAATTTTTTACGCTTGGATAATATGGTTTAAATAGCTGGAGGATCATGGTGCATTATGTATTTTAATGACTTCTCGCGTGAACAAATGTATTCACGCGTGATTTGAATTGTGTTTCTTATTTAATTAAAACACTGCAATTGCAAAATTTTGTTTTTTCAGCATTAGCAGACGTTTTGCGCACGTTTGTTTCCTTCTCTCAATCACTGCTCATTTCGTTACATCCACCTGCAGCTGTTAACACCAACAGCAAAGTAGCTGCACTGCAGGAGCTCTATAAAGCTATGTTTGTTGAAGATGATCTGCTGAAGTTGGAACTGAGAACAGAAATAAAAGGTGATTTAAATTACTCTTAAGATGCAAATGTTTGTTGAAAACCACAATAATCCGAAAAGTATCACCTACAAAGAGAAGACCTTAGAGCTGCAATGACTTTTTGGGGGGTGAGGCAGTTATTTTTTGGAGTTTTCAGTTTCTTTAAAAAAAATTATAATGTCACAAACTCTCTCTGTTCCAAGCTTGAGCGTTGTGGATGTGTTTTTTGGAGTGAGGAATCATGGCTCTCTCTGTGGATACTAGACAACTCAAGGTTAGACAGTTGCCAGGACAACAACGACTGTCTGGCTGCATGGTATGAAGTATTGTATGGTGTGATGCTATGTTTTGGGGTTTGATCTCTTAATCATGCATCATACTAAAACATTTTTGGACAGGTGCATAAGGGCATGTAGAAAACATATTTGGTAGGGAAGAACTTGGGACCGGGTTGAATGAAGGCAACAGGAAGGATCCAGTGAGGAGTGAGAGATGAAAGGAGGTTAAATACCAGGAGTTTGACGACTACAAAATGGGCTGGTACTAATTAGGAGGCCGGGTTCAGCTTTGAGGGGAGAGCAGAAGGAAGGCTGAGGGAGAGAGAGAGGTGACAAAAGCCTCAACATGAGCAGAAGTTTGTCAATATTCAGCTAATGTCGAAAACATGCATAAGTTTGTTCAGACAATAAGTCATTAAAAAACATCATCCTCCACCTACTTCCTGTTGTCTTTTTCATGGTTTGTGCCACTGGACACATCTTGCTGCTGACGGTTCTTGATCATGTGATGTGTGTGCAAAAAAGTGTTTCCATTTCAGTTTTGCAAAAGAATAAATGAATAAAAGAATTCAATATGGTCAGGAATTATTGTGACTAAATTGTGGAATATTGATTGGTAAGTTAATTCATGTCAGAGTTTAGGGATTTTATTAGAAAAAAATAATGTGGATGTCTTACCTTTGCATTTCATTTTAGTTTATCCGGGATAGGAGGTAAAAGAAATCCAATAATAAACTCAGACAGGTACATTTGAAATACCGCCGGGTCTGAAAGGTCAACAGACAGCCATTTTGAATCTTAGGTTTATGTATTTATCTTCCCAAAGCTGTAGGTGGTTGCATTGATTCAGAGGGTGTTATCTGCCCACAGACAGACTGACCCCGGATCCATGTTATTTATACAAGAAGGCGTCTTGTAGAGTAATACTCTGCTGTCAGCAGAGAACCGAAGGAGGAGGAAGGAGGTTGTATTTGCAGTGAACCTGAGTCCAGCAGGTCCACAGAATAAACTGAGCTGATCTACAATCACACTGATCTTATCAGAATACATAAGAGTGTTTCATCATTTTCTGTTTGTCTTATTTCGAAATTCCCCCGCCATACCGGTACATCTCGAAAAATGTGAAAATTGAGTAGAAGGACAAAATTTCAGGTAGCAAAACTATCATTTTGCATAGACTCATTACACATTGAATAAAATGTCTCAACCTTTTTTTGTATGATTATAGCTTACAGGCGTAGAAACCCCAAAATTCAGTGTCTCAGAAAATTAAAGTATCACATTAGACCCATCAAAGACGTTTGCTTTACGCACAAATGTCAAGTATGTATATTTCTATCCTCTCAATATTTGGCTGGGGTTCTTCTTGCATGAATTGCTGCATCAATGCAGTGTGTCATGGAGGCGATCAGCCGCCAGACCCTGGAACCTTGATTTCCAAATGAAATGCAAAATTCACTTTTGCGATTCTGGATCTTTGTGCCACAGTCCACTTCCTGTTCTCCTTAGCCCCGATCAGATGCCTCGGACATTGTCTCTGGTTCAGGACTGGCTGAGTCCGTTTGAGGTGGTTCTTCTGGAATGGATTTCACTTGGCAATCCTCTCAAAACTTTTCCTACCACACTTCTTTTGAGCTCAACTTTCTGCTAACATGCTTGGATACAGAACTCTGTGAATAACCACAACCAGCTTCTTGACCTTTTCGTGAATTCCCCTCCCCATGAAGGATGTTGATGACTCTCTCAGACATCGGTCCAGTCAGTAGCTGACTGACCCAGAGTGAAAGACTGTTTAAAGTCCCAGTAAACCATTGCAGCTGTTTGGAGTTAATCAGCTTATTAAGATGCAACACCGTATATATATATATATATATATATATATATATATATAGATATATATATAGATATATATATATATAGATATATAGATAGATATATATATATTATATATATATATATATAGTTTTCTAACACACTGAGTTTCGCTTTTCCATTATCTGTAAGCCATAATCATCAAAATTATAAGCACAAGCTTAGAATATATTACTCTATGTGTGAGATGATTGTATATAACATCTGAGTTTCACTATATGAGAAAATATTGCACTTTTATGCAATAGATCAATGTTTTAAATGTGCTTGTAATCTCACGATCTGTTGCTGCCGTTTTCTATTCTAATCCACTGCTATAGCTGTCATGTTTCATTATGAACACCAGAGGGCAGCAGAGCTCTGATTGGTGTTTTTAAGCTCCCTCACTTCTCTAAGCTCTGTTGCAGATCCATACCTTCATGTGTGACTTGATTCAGAGGTGTTCCCACCCTGCGTGTACAGCCATAATATTACCCTAACTCATACACACTGAACTGACCTTTGACCTGACTTAACAAACACCCATTACCTCGATGGCTCTGCCCCCTTCCACACTGAGGGGGGGGGGGGGGGTAAAGTAAATTTCCACCTGACAAAACATACAAAAATAAATCAATAATAGCTTCACAGTTATCAGATTAAAGTGCAAACTTTTGGTACATCAAAGAATGGTTTCCTGGTGTCAGCTTTTACTCTGACTGAATTATTAGTGATAAAATATAATAAATTTTGCATTTTTTGAACTTCGCCAAAAATTGTTTATAAATAAATACTGCAAAACACTACAAAAATATTAATCCTGACACAAAAAAGTAGTTTAGACTTTTAAATCTACATGTTGTCTAAAACTCCACCAAGTCCACTGCTGCCCTGCGATGAGTTTTTCCGCATTTGAGACTGAACTCCTTCTCATCATTTTCTTCTTCCAAGTGCGATCACCACTGAGGAGATAGAAATTTACTCAATAAAAGACGCACACCTCAAAGACTGAGTGAGACAGAGATTATGCTCTACCCTCTCAAAACTGAACATCCCTGGCTCTAAAACTATAAAAATAGTATCAATTCTACCAGGGCCGGATTTAGGAGGGTGTGGGCCCTACTTCATCATCATGTATATATATATATTTATATATTTGGCCGTGACTTACTTGTGGAACTGATCCTATCCAAACCTTATTTAGCAAAAAGGTCACAAAAATCAGCCACTGTTCACCATGACAGTCCCAACCACCAGGTCATCTCTCCATGCCAGGTTTACAACAGTCACTCCATGATTGACAGCTTTTTAGTTATATTTTGCACACACACACAAAAAAATTTCAGCAAGTCAGATTTTTAAAAAGGGTGCACCTTTAGTGAATGTAAAGATCATTACTACAAACAAAAAATACTTAGTAGTTATTAAAGAAATACTTGAACATCTTGAATATGTCTATTCTAAAGAGTTTCCTAAGGAAGAAACCTTTGACTATGTTCTCTATCCATCCTCTATGCACAATATTTATTTATCTTCTTCATTTCTATCTTTATCTGTCTCTCTCCCGCTTTCAATTTTTATCAACTGTATCTTTCTCTGTAATTATCAGGTTTATTTCTTTATCAACAGTCAGACAGTCAGGCAATTTCCCCTCTGAGAGCCAAACCTGGTCAGAACTTGTAGCTGCGTGTCAGGGCAGGGCGGGAAGCTCGAGCTCATCTGTACAGTTCCTCCCGCTGCTGCTAGCTGGAAGCTAAAGCTAGCTCCGCTTTTTTAACTTGGCATTGAGCGAGCAGAGCAGTCGCGCTACTTTTCTGTGACTTTAGCTAATAGTTCTGTTGCTTTTTTTCCACTCACTGAAACCCGTTTCAAAGCTTCATTGACTTTTAGCATCGTTAAAATACAAACACAGCTGCAGTGGCCAGAGGATAACTCAGCTGTGTTCGAATGCACTCACCACTTGCGAGCTGGTACTGGATCAGTCCAGGTTCTGGCGGACCATAAAACCGCAATATCTTGAGAAGCAGAGAGGGATATGAGTTTTAAAAAACCCTGGTCCAGTGTCATTCATTCTGTTGCCTCCATCATGAGAAATCTCTCCCTGAAGCTCCGCCCCAAAGTGAAAGAAGCGTCCAACTTGGACCAATAAGAATCAAGCATTCACGATGGACGGTTGCCAGAACAAATCAGATAGTGTTTTCAACAACACCACCAAAATCCTCTTAGCCAGTGATAGAAGTAAGGCAATCGGACCTTTTTCATTCACAAAAATACAAACCATCTTTCGGAGCCCCCAAAGCGCCGGGGCCCCGGGCTGCAGTCCCGGTAAGCCCGTGTTAAAATCCGGCCTTGAATTCTACTATAAAGTAATGAATCACATTGAAGTAAACACCTTTCACCAGTTACCAAAAGATCGCACTCATGCTCTGTGAGCAAACACCTCTCTCACACTCCCTGTGTTTTGAGCGAAAAGAAAAAAAGGAGGAAGAGAGAAGAAGGGGCTGAGAGTGAGAGGATGAGGGGTGGTAATGAGCTTGATGTTTAGCAGATTGTTCCCCGGATCGCTCTGTGTATCAGCTGTGAGGAACCGAACAGCATTCGAAGAGAAAAAGCTGTTATTCCTTATTTGCCTTATGCCTTATGCTCAGTTTCTTCTGCTGTGCCATCACATATGATATATTTTTCCGAAATAAATCACCACTGAACTAATCTGAAATGGAGTAGATAGAACCATTGATATATATTACTTGATTGCACTGATTGCACTGTGACTTAAGGTATGCCACACAGGCCTTTTTGCCATGAAGTTAGACATAATGCTAAAAGACTGGTTATCAAAACTCAAATACTTTGTGTTCCTGACATTTTTCATTGTGGGAAGTTTGAAATTAGTCAATAAACATTTGGCTCTAAATGTACACAAAGTCTCCGTGTGCAACATTCAAAAAGGATTTTAGACAGAAATGTATTTGTACAGCACAATTAAAACAGCAGTTGACCAGAGTGCTTTACAATTTATATAATTATAACATAAAACAAACATTAAAACAACAAAACAGTGTCAGAAAAACATCCATATTGATTATGTTTGTAAGGTTTGTACAGCAGAGATAGGTGATCCAAGACAATGCCAACTCACCTGCAAGTTCGGTGCACCACATAAATGATATACAAGCCAAAGGAAATAGCCATTAAATCAAATTAAATTAATTACATATTAAGTTAATTTACAACATTTGAGTTAAATGGAAGCACACCTGAGGATGCATTTTTAAGGCGACAAATAAAACCTATTCTTCCTCGTGGAACATTATGGAAAACTTTTTTATCAGTAAAATGAAGAACCACATGTTTTTAGATGCATTTTGCAGATACCTGAAGGTGTTTATCTATGTAAACAGTTGCATGTAAGGCTATGTCACTAGAAGTAAAACAGCATGGGGATGTCAAGCAATCAGGTTCTGTGTTTCAGAGATCAACATGTTTTAGAGTGAAATGTATAAATCATCCCCAGAATCTAACCTGAAAGGCCGATCTGCAAGGAATACAGTACTTCTAACTAGTACCGTCACCATAACAAATTTTGCTGGATGATAAATCGCCCCAGTAACTATTGCAAGAAACGATAACATTGTTTGTCTTATTATTGACCACTTTTAAATAATATATTGATAATGTCAAAACAACGCAAGTTCGCTCTCTCAAGACCAATTAGGAATTAATTTTGTACAGAATGCTTAACCCAGCATCTGGAAGAGGTTTTAAACCAGCACAACAATAAAGCACAACCAGAAACAAAAAATAAGCGGAAATAAAAACACACAACAGAAGATGAATTGCAATATCCCTGTAAACAAATTGGCCCTTCTGAGAAACGTAAATCATCAGAATGAAAATTACAGAGCTCATTTTAATTTGAATTGCTTGTCGAGACAGGCTTACTTGTAACGGTAGCATTATAAACCAGGTAACAGATGAAAACCAGAAACTAAAACAGAAAGGATAATGTTATAACAACATTCATTATACTTGGAAAATAAAGAGGCAAGCTTCCAAGCCTGGGAACATAGTCAAGACTTTAAAGTACAGGCTTGGCAGCATCGTGTTTTGCTGCTGGAGGGCACCTCGCAAAATAAATGGCATAACACTCAAGATCAGCCACGAAGCTAGAACCTGTCTTTGGAACCAGTGAAATAAAGCCAGATGAACGTAACCTATTGAACCTTTTCAGGCAAACAAAACTACCGTATTTTCAAGTCTGAAATGAGACAGATGTACAATAGTCAACCATTTTTCTGTCCATCCTCTTGTTCAAGTTTACACGAGCTTTTTTGCATTTTGATCTGGATACACTGCAGCTGAGCTGTGGACATACAGCTTTCTAACTTTAGGGACCTGGTTAGAAACTCTCCTGTTATAGAGCTACTGATTGGTGGGACACAGTGGTCGACCCCAAAACCTACACATTGCTGATCAAAGATGGGCTGGGCTGGATTCAGCCAGAGAAATGTCTGTCTTCAAACCTGGGAAATATGTCGCCAACAAAAGTCTGACACGATCTTGGAATTTCGCCCCTAGCAACGTGTAGAAGAAAGGACTGATGCAGAAGTAAAAGTATGCCATGTTACGAGTGATCTGCAAGGCGTAACCAAGTTTCTGTGATTCCTCGCAGCTATTGGGTTCATGTTCCAGAAGCACTACAACGATACTGAATGGAGTACAGCAGATAAAACACAGCAGGATGATGACTAAGACCAGCCTGACTGTCTTAAATTTAGAAGCTATTCTTGTTGATATGACTGTGATTGTGATCCTGACGTTGCAGTAGATAATAGCAGCCAGAGGGAGGATGAAGAACACAAAAAGCTGGATATAAGATCCAGCAGTGATCAGCTTCCCTTCATCCATATTTGGGAGGTCAATGGGATAAATATCACAATGCATTTTACTGTTTAAATAGGTGAAAGTGTTGAGGAAGAGCATCGGCCTGATGCAAGCCAGACCACTCAAAAACCACACCACCACACAGGAAATGACTGCGTAACGTCGATTCCTCATAGGAGCAGCAGTCAGCGAATACACAACAGCCAGGTGTTGGTCAAACATCAGCAGAGTTAAAAAGAAAACGGAGCTGTAGAAGCCCATGTAGTAGGCACCGAAGACGATCTTGCACATCGCTGAGCCGAAAATCCATTCGGAGATCTGCATGTAAACGGCCACAAAGGGAAGGCTGCTCATGAAGATCAGGGAGGACGCCACCAGGTTCACCAGCAAGATGTTGACCACAGTGGTCAGCCTCTCGAAGCTGGGATGGAAAACAGAGAGAGAGAAACACTTTTTATAAGTTGCTTTTTCGCAGATCTGGTCTGATTTGTCCGGATATAAAATCATAGGTACGACTTCATCGCTACGCCGGTGATGGGATTTCTGACTCTTTGAAATGGAACAAATCTTCAGGATCCGTTCACTTCAAAGACCTGCTCATGTGACACATTTTTGAAAATGTACATTTTTCTAAAAACAAGCCATTTTTTCTGTGATAAAGCTTCATTCTAATCATTTTTTGTGAATGAAGTTCACAAAAGAAGTTGGACCTGCATTTAGTAAATAACTGCAGTATGTTCTTACAGAAAATATCATGTATATCATAAAATATGACACTTCAAAAAAGAAAAAGTCAAATCAAATATAATAAGAGTTAAGACATTCACTGTGTCAGGCCATGGATGGCTTTTCAGTTGCTTTGGAGTTTGATTAATCGATTCTTGTTTCATTATTATTCTGTGTTCTTTAGGCTCGTCGTTTTGATTAGATCAGCCTTGCTTCTGTTTTACTTGGACTCACCGGTAGATGATGAACAGAACGAGCCCGTTGCCAAGCAGACTGAAGATGAACATGAAGTAGTAGAGGACGGACATCTGAGCTCCCAGCTTGTTGCCGCCGTCTGTGCTGCACGGTGGAAACACTTCACTTCCATTTGTACTGTTTGGTAACATTTCTGTCTTTACCTAAAATCAGCCACAAATAAAACCAAATAGTTGGACATTCAGTGTCACACTTATAGGAAAACATAAAATGATAAAAATATATATATGTGTTGGAAATTAATTAGTTGACTTACGGCTTGAAGAGCTGAGAAGCTTCAGATCCTGGATGTGTGTCTGGTGACTAAAACCCTCAGGACCAAGTTACCAAACTAGAGGAAGTTGGACAGTTTTTGTTAGCAGGTCTGTGCCTGCTGCTGCATGTATACAGCTGAGACCTGATATTTACATGCACTGAGTAAAAAGACACACCTTTTGTACTCACTGTCTGAAGTTAAACCAGACCAAACTTTTTGTGTTTTTAGATCAGTTAGAATTACTGAAATTATTTTTATTAGTTTCATCCCAGAAAATTTGTCAAAAAAACATTTTTCAGAAATTCTTTTGTGACTTTCCTTGAATTCACAATATTACACACGTTTTGGTCAGCATCAGGGAGACATGTCTTTTGAACTGTATGACAAAGCTACAAAAATATTTCTAAAAAAATGTCCTTGCTGAGTTTTCAGGGTATGTAAATATCTGGTTTCAGTTGAACTGTGCATACAAAAATGTTGCAAGGCAGGAGAGCCTGTCAACACAGATCCTATTATTGTTCTAACGGTTCAACAGACTACGTTATGCTCAGCATGTCACTGCGGGATAAATGAGGCTGCAGCTAAGAAAAAAAACAGAATTAAGATACATTTAAAATAACAAATGCTTCTGGTGAGACTGAGGACGTCAGAGAGCTGAATGTTCTCAAAACCACCATTTCTTGTGTCATACAGTTAACCATGAGCTTGACCAATATCTGGTTGCATATTTTGTAAACTTCTGATTTCTCAATACCAATTCTTGTCTTTCAAAATACGTAACAACAACAACAGCAGCAGCAACAGCAACTCTCTCCCACATTTTTGGTTTTCCTCTCTAAGTCTGAAGAGTTTCCGTCCTGAAACTCCTGCTCTTTAATCCAACTGAGATCCTGAACAGGCCTTTGAAGCGTGGAAGCTTCCCCATGTGGCTGAACAGATAACATCAGAGAAGATGGGTTTCATTTTTAGCATTTGCTCACCTGGATGTGAGTTGTGATTATATTGAATCATGTGATGTGGGAATGTTGGTGAAATAATTCCGAAAACCTTCCTCAGGCTTAAGCACAAAGACAAATGTAGGCCAGAGTAAGGAGCCTCACGCGAAAGTTGCAACCTGGTAAAAACCAGACCCTTGGACTAGACTTTGCTCTGGAGGATCACACACACACTGATACGAGTCCTTTCCTCTGTGTGTGTGACTGGTTATACCATTTAACAGCTCCATGTCTTCATTTTCTCTATGGGTGTGTGGGTGTGTGTGTGTGTGTGTGTGTGTGTGAGAGAGAGAGAGACAGAAAGAGAGAGATTGAAAAGGTCATGATTCCATCTTGAATCCAATAATAGAAACCCCAGGACAGTGCGGAGAGGAATTGACCAGCAGTGACCTTTAGAGGGCCCATGATCCTCCCTGTGTGTCTGGACCTCCAGCCACATCATGCAGCTCAGAGTGTAATTCAGCTGCTTTATTACTGTAAGGAACAGGAAGTGAGTCTCATTGTCACTGACAGCAGTTCATCAGCGACAATGAATGTGTAAAACATCTGCACTTCTAAAGTGTCAAATATGATTAGTCGTTATGTTTCAGTCAGCATAACTAATGACTGTGTATGCTGAAAGATTGTCTCTGTTTACAATACAACACACAGAACCATTGCACTGCCAGTCTGGTGTCTAATAATATTGTTCAAGAGTAAAAAGAGAAAAAAGGAATTTTCAGATCCTGGTCGAGTTGCATCAATCTAATGATATCTTTATTGGGTCCAATAGTGACACAAATTAACACAACTAATTATTGAGAGAGAAAAAAATGAGAGAGAATGAGACGGTGCGGCAGACACATTTACCCCAAAATGCACAACTTAAATTCAATTTATATATATTCAACAAAGATGTTTGCTGCAATGGAAAAATGTGCCTGTAATGCCTGATTTATGTGGATGACAGAGAGAGAAACAACATCTACAACTCTGGATGTTCAATCTATCACCTTTTTATAGACTATGATAACTGCAAAGAAGGTAAATATGTATTTGTAATGCAATTACATACATCATGGAATGATGAACTGAGAGTTCTTGGACACTGCTAATATAATAAAACTTGTTTATTATGATTGTGTACATTGGAACTTCTGATTGGATTTTTTTTAAATAGGGTTTTGCTGTTAGCTTCTGAATCAAACTGTTTATTTTAGCGACACAAGGAGTGTATACTCTGTGTGTGTCAGCACTTCAACCAGAGGACTTGCAGCGGTATGTCAGTCGGTGTGTGTACGATCAATGGAACCGAGACACTGATCGCCAGAAACGTGTAAACGAGCAGCTGGTTCACAAAAAAACAGAACACTGAAAATTGCAATTGACCATCTATGCTGTGCATTTATGTGTATTTGCCATTTATGCTAGTTGAAGGAGCAAGAGATAGAACTTTAAAAATCAAACACCATTACACACTTTCACTTTCATATTGTAGATTGTAACAGCTAACTTTGAGCACCAGAGGGCAGCAGAACTCTAAATACAGGCTCACCACCTGAAAGCTGGCTGACCTCTATAGGCTGAGCTGGAGTCGTATATCTTCATCTCTGATTCAGTGTGAGTCAAACACATCATGTATGACTCACACTGAATCACCTGTATGAATCAAAAACGACGCCAGATTAGATGAAAGTGATGGTTATGGAGGGAACTAAAAGCAGTAACATGATTGTTGTTGGAAGCCCTCATGTTTACAATTTCAAAGCTAAATTAAATTTAACTTCTATGATTTGTTCAAAAAATGATAATACTAGTAAGATAAATAATTTAACTAAATGTTTTTAAGGTATTTTTCAGTATCAACATGTGAAAGTACGAGAAGTGAAACTAGGAAAAATGCAAGGACATGTTATTTTAAAGTATGTTATTAAAAACAGCCTGTTAAATATTATTTACCTCCTTCTCAAGAATCACCATAAAAATCTTTATTGACATTGAACTTTTCTCGTTACATCTGCAGGGTTCACACATGTCTGTTATGATTCTGGCCTGTCTGCCTGCTCTGTTTCCCTCCTCGGCCCTCACCACTGCAATCAAGTTCATCTCAGCCACCTGCACACTACTGCGCTGCAGTACAATCAGGCTCATTCCATCCACCTGCTCACCACCAGTTATATTCAGCCTCTGACAGGCAGACAGTGCCAGATTTTTGAAAGCCGTCTGTGTGAGTAGATAACCAGCATTTTCTCTGTTTTCCTGACCACGATCTTGACCACGTTTTGCCTTTGGATCTGCCTACTCTGCCTAGCCCACGTCGGATTATCTCTGTTTTCTGGACACGACCCTGTTTCAGCCTCTCGGCCTCTGCCCCTGCCTTGTCCCTGGATTTGTCTGCCTGCTATTGTCCTTACGTGCCTGACCTGTTTCCGTACTTGGACCTTGGATTTCTGCCTTAGCCCCACAGATAGGTCGCCTGCCTTTCTGGTCCTGACCCTGCCCTGGCCTGTCATCATCCCAGCTCAGTGTTCCCCTGAGAAGTGGTTCCTGTTCCGGTGGCTGAGTGTCCCATACCCCCATCCTCAAAAAACCATTCTTTACTTCCTTTTTGTGTGCTGGCTGAAAATTCGGGTCTTTTGTTGTGAGCATTACAGTCTCCTCTGGTATTCTGATGAATTATGTTTTGGTGGTGAGTTCCAAACCTCTGAGTTTGGAAAATCTCTTTACCA
Source organism: Phalloptychus januarius (assembly GCA_902982915.1). Taxonomy (NCBI): domain Eukaryota; kingdom Metazoa; phylum Chordata; class Actinopteri; order Cyprinodontiformes; family Poeciliidae; genus Phalloptychus; species Phalloptychus januarius. The sequence goes on along the minus strand of CADWAE010000468.1, from coordinate 2,922,631 downwards.
GCACCCTAATCTTTAGCTGCCTAAGCAGTTTCTTTGTCAAATTCTTCATCAGAACCATTTCCCCTGGACGGCTGGAAAACCTTCAGGTCGCTTCCAGTCAGAAAACATGTTGGCAAAATTAAATTCATAAATCTTCCCTTGTTGTGAATCACTAATTACTGGTAAAAGAATGGATCCTTCATAAAATAAAAAAAAATATTCATGAGGACTGTGCTGACTATTTGCCTGTGTCTATAGAGATTGTTCTACGTTAACTTTATTGCCGTCGTGTCCAGGATTCATGACTGAAATAAGACATGCATATTTGGCCTATGTAGAAAAAAACAATTCAATCAGTTTGACAGCTATTTAATATCACAAACATGTTTTTCTACTGCTTCGACCATCTGAAGGGTGTCTTCTCTTCCTTGTGGTAAATGTTATCAGAAATCATCTTTTAGCTACAAAAGCAAAGCTCAGGGTGCAGTGCACTCAGTGGTCTGTATGTAAAGCCACTCAGTGGTTTTCGTGACGTGAACTAAAACTGAATACCTGAACTCATCAAAAACACACAAAAAAAAGAACACCAGCTGCAGAACGTTAGGCTTACACCAACAGTATGGTGAAACCACAGTGACATGAGTTCACCTCAGCAGGTTCACATTTCTGATGAAATGGAAATAGACGTGTGCTTCTCAGAAATGAGAAAGAGTTGCAAGCAGCTATTAAACATCAGCATTTCAAACCTGCTGAAAGAGCAGCGAACCGACCGAGCTGAAGAACAAGGGCCGTAACGATTCATCGAACGCTTCCAGTACCTCGATTATTACAATTCCTCAAGGCAAATTATCTCGGGAGTTAATTTGCCTCCCGGGATAATGGGATAGCCGGATAGCTATCCGGCTATCCCGGATAGCTATCACTTCCACCAATGAGTTGTTGACGAACGCTAGCCAGGGCCAGGTTAGCACTTCGCTGTAGGCCGGGCAACAATAGTCAAGGACCTCATCATCATGCCCATGTTGTGCAATAATTGATGATTGCACATGTGTACAGGGTTCCTTTCTGTGTTTTCACTAATTTTCCGATGAGGTAAATTCCGATCAACTGAAATGGTTGCCAATGGTAACCTGTGAAAATAATTCATTATACCAAAGTAAACATCAAGAGGATACATGTATTCAAATGCTGATACTTTTGTATCACTAAGTACTAACACTTATAAACATGCATAAATTCATTTATCAAAACTTACTTACTTACTTACTTATGATGCTTGATGTGTCAGTAAATGTATTAGAAATTGGTACCATGATTGGCCGGTGGTCAGCCTCCATATCCATGTTCACCTTCTTTTGTTAGGGAACATTGTCACACCTGTAAAAAGTTGACTCATGTTGTCCTATTAATAGGGAAGTATTCATCAGACCAAAAAAGAACCATAAAACCAAAATGAACACATTTCTGCTCCTCCTCTTCGCAACTTTGTTTTACATGTAAAACATGTGAGCATGTTTTACATCTTTATGAAGGCATTGGTTACAATGAAAGAAGTAGGTAATAATAATCTGTTGTAAATTACATTGTCTGTAAAAATGGAATCTTGTGTCTTCCAGAAATCCCTCTTCCATTAATGTGAAAACTGTTTTCTCTTTATGCTGTTACATGTAAACTTGAAATGTAACATGACTAACATGCTGTTAGGATCTCAGATTATTTTGTAGTTTTATTTAATTCTAGTTACATTGCAATTTTGTGTTCATTTCTTGAGTCTTCTTCCTGTTTTGTACTGGGTGTCAGATGTTTACAGCATTTCATTTGTGATTAAGCAAACTGCCCTGTTGCGCACTATTTTGCATTTTGCATTGTGTTTGTCGATGAAACACTCGAGAGATTGTCAGTAAGACGGAAACAGAGGAAGTTGTAAGGAAATGTTTGGTTCTACCGTGTATTCAAACACAGGGTTCCTTACATTGTCCCCCAGCACCGAAGTATCTGGTCAAATTTAATTTCTGTTAGAAATGTACTCAGATCAGTGAAGAAAGTCCACCTTGTTTGCATGAAGAACTTAAGAAGGAGAGCTTCAGCGACCTCGACCAGTATCAAGAGGGATTTTCAGAAAGTTTTTGTCTGACTGAGGCGTTTCTATGGAAACGAGGTACTCAGCAAAACGATAAGCTGCTAATAACACTGAAATGACAATAGAGCTTATTTCAAACATGACTTTTATTAATAATGGCGTCCTGGCCATTAGTTTGATAGAAGCATGGAGCCTGCTGCTTCTGACTGTCAGCAAACTCCTTAATTATGCCCAGGCTTTGTTTGGACCGCTCTGCAGCCTGGAGGGGGGTGTGGCATGAAATGTCTCAGTCACATTTTAAAAGAATGCAGCAAAACCAGTAGCTCTGAAAAGCACCTGAGAGCAGTGGTACAGCCTTCATCTCCCAATAAACAAGACCTGTAGATTGTGGTTGAGACATAAAAAAATGCTTCTGCTAGTCACCCTGTATGATTTTGCTGTTGATCCATACAAGAGGGTCACAGAGCATTTTCAGGAGTCTTTGAGAAAACCACACTGCCCTTCCAATCACTAAGTTTATTTCTTGCTGTTTGATTGTCTTCATGGACAAAAATAAGCTTAATCCTGGGAAATGTTTCACCAGCTCCTGGAATTTTCTCTCCACAAGTGTGTAACTGATGCAGAATTAAAAGTCCGCCGTGCTATGGGTGACTTGAAGAGAGTCGCAGAGTTTCTGTGGAGCTTCACACCTTGTGAAAACATATTGCAGGAGTTCTACAATGCTAAGAGGCATATAACAGCTAAAGAAGAGCAGTACAATGACAAACAGCCTGACAGCTTTGAAATATGAAGATACTTTGGATGATTTGATGACGATCTCAATTATAGAAAAACAAAATACGACAACAGCCAGAGGGAGGATCAAAAAAACAAAAAGTTGAATATAAAACCCAGATGCTTTGAGCGGCTTTAAATTAATACCAGGAATGTGAGCAAATTCCTCACAGTGCTCAGTGCCAAAATGCCTAAAGATTCCATGGAGGAGCATCGGTCTGATCTGGTGCAAGCCAGACCGTTGATCAGCCACAACACTGCACAGGAAATGTCTGCGTAAGGTTGGTTTCTCTTACTACCAAGGGCACTGAAAACACAACAACAACATAACAGCCAGGAGTCAACCTTAATCTGCTGGGGATAATAATAAGAAGAAGAATAAAGAAAAGAGAATGGGGTAAGTAGTGATGCAACCGTGACTGCTTGATTCAGCCAAGAAATGAATCATTCCTTATTCGTCTCACTACACTCAAACTGTCCAAAGTGAGAAGTGAGTTAAAGAGCAGCACAGCTGCTGCCAAGAAACAACGTCTCCAATCCTGCTACCGGCAGATCAGACATTAAAAAGAGAAAGTGAGAATTGGGCAAGAACAGACGAGTTGCTTAACAAGACAGAAGTCCACAGAGGAATAAGATGAGTTATCAGCTTGTGACGTCGTCAAGCCCGGAGAGAATTCTGAAGAAGTGTGTGTTTACAAGAAACAGGGTCATGAATGAACAGCTTCTTTCCCGCCACATGGGAGCAGAAATGACAAAACCAAAGTAAAGCATTAGTTCATCAAATTTAAAGATGGGACCTGTCAACTAGGGCTGCACAGCGGCGCAGTACGTAGAGCTGTTGCCTTGCAGCAAGAAAGTTCTGGGTTCGATTCCTGGCTTCCCGGCCCGGGTCTTTCTGCATGGAGTTTGCATGTTCTCCCTGTGCATGCATGGATTCTCTCCAGGTACTCCAGCTTCCTCCCACAGTCCAAAAACATGACTGTCAGGTCAATTGGCCTCTCTAAATTGTCCCTAGGTGTGAGTGTGTGTGTGCATGGTTGTTTTTTGTCCTGTCTTTGTGTTGCCCTGCGACAGACTGGCGAACTGTCCAGGGTGACCCCGCCTATCGCCCAGAACGTTAGCTGGAGATAGGCACCAGCACCTCCTGACCCCACAAAGGGACAAGGGTGTTAGAAAATGGAAGGATGGATGGATGGATGGATGGATGGATGGATGGATGGATGGATGGATGGATGGATGGATGGATGGATGGATGGATGGATGGATGGATGGATGGATGGATGGGTGGGCCTGTCAACTAGGCATCGAACTGGCAACAGGAGAACTAAGCTCTCCTTATGTGAGTTGTGTTTACCCCCTGAGCCACCACAGGATCGGTAGACGATCTGTCCCTGCTGAAGCTTGCATCATGACATCAGATGTAGGATACAAACACGGTGTTGAACTTAATTGTTTTAAATACACTTTTTAGAGTATTCCCTGTTTTTAGAGTACAACAACAGTATTGTCACAGCATTATAAAAATACAAATGCAGCTATTAAAATGACAACACAACTTCTGCAGAGGAGTCTGCTTGGGTGTGAAGTTGGCTGGTTTTTGATTTATTTGCATCTTCATTTGTTATACATGTCAAAAAAATAAAATGAAATACAGGACAATATAATGCCAAATACAAGTTGTCTAGACAGAAGAAACAAAATAAAACTAAACTAAACAGAAACATCTTGATTATCGGAAAAATATTGATTTAAGTCTGTTGAGTAATATAGATAATAGATGTTTTCCTAGAAAGGCTCAGAAATAATGTGAATTTTATTATAATACAGATTATAATACAAACATTTTTCTGACCTCTATTACATAAAGATGTGATTATACCAGTCTGTTGCTGCTTAAGCTTTTCGTCTTACTAATTTCTAATAGATTTTTTTGTGATTGTTATGATGTCACTTAACAAAACACTCTAAGCAACATATGAAACCAAAAACACCTAGATTCATAAGATTATATTAATGAATGAGTTTGTTGTCTTGATCAGGTTTGAACAGGAGTTACAGCAGACTGTAAGCTTCCCATCCAAAGATGCTCCTGTGTGTAACATGGGGAACATGACACTTACTATTTCATATTTCTTTTGCATTTAATCACAGATTCTCAGCAACACCCATCCAGCTCCGTGTTTCCTCTGCCTGTAAACTCATCCCAACAATTACTCAGCTTTGCTTTTGCTTTGCTTTTCTTCCAGTGCAGAGGGCCCCAAGTCCATGTTCAAGATGTAGCAAACTTTGAAATACATCCCTGGTCCAACATTTGAATCAAATGTCTGAACTTCCTCACCAGCAGTCATTCAGCTCCCTCACCAGCAGCCTCTATATGCTCATTACTAGGCCTATGGAGGTGTTGTTAGCTTATGCAATTACCCTCCTCCCCTCAGCCTCTAACAGATGTACTATTTTAAAGCATTTTCAAAGAACGATATTAAAATATTGTTTTGATAGATTTGGTTAACATATTTACAGAGACTCTTTTGTACCTATGTTACTCTACAGAATACATGTCGCTCTAACAACTGGATGCACTTTGCTCTAAGTCATGCCATACTGTGGCTGTGTTTAGGGTCACTGTCCTCTGGAAGGTGAACCTCAGTCTGTCTGATTCCGTTCTCAAGTCTTCCAGAGCTCCTGTTCTCCAGGTTTTAGAGACATTGTTGCTCAAACATACTGGAATCAAATGATTGAATTACAACTTTAGAATGCTGTTACCTTTGGAAAAGTCCTGGTGCTGATCCATTGATTTGATTCAATTGTATATGAGCAGGGATGCATCTAATATCTGTAAGACAGTTTATTTTGAAGACTACAGATAGAGATCCCTGCTCTATTAGCCTTTCTTCCAGGATCTACCTTCACCCATCTTCCCATCCGCCATGTTTCCCTGTTCAGGGTGTTAGTTGTTTTCCTCACAAACTGTTTTTGATGTGGGTAAAAAATAAATAATTTTATTCATCTTATTCCATTCATTTGCTTTGTGTCACACATGATTTTTTTCACAAACTGCATCGTAGGGCTTCCTTTTAACATCCATCCATCTTGAAATGCAGGTAAAGCCTGGGGACTCTGTGGTCTTATAAGACACAGGCAGAAGCTTTTTCATTTCTTGTAGGTGTTGTTGTTTCGTCTGTGTTAACAGAAATATGATCCCGCAAGCTTGAGAAACATTTCACCAGCAGCTGTTTGAAATGGTTCTGAAATTTCTTTCCTACAAATGTATAAAATATCGGACTGATGCAGAAGTAAATGTACGCCATGTCCCGGGTGACATGGAGGGCGTAACCGAGCTTCTTTTTAGCTTTACAGCTCAAAACAGACTCCAATTCATAATGCAGGAGTTCTACAATATTAAAAGGGATCCAGCAGATGAAGAACAACACTACGATCATAAATATCACCCTGACTGCGTGGAATTTAGAAGCCGATTGGGATTTTTTAATGGTGATCACAATCCTAACGTAACAAAATATGATAACAGCCAGAGGGAGGATCAAGAAGACAAAAAGCTGAATATAAAATCCGGATCTTTTGAGCGTCTTTACATTCCAACCATCAATGTGAGCATACTCCTCACAGAACTCGGTGCCGAAATGCCTATAGGTGCCACGGAGGATCATGGGCCTGATGCAAGCCAAACCACTGATCAGCCACACCACTGCACAGGAAATGATAGCATTGCGTCGACTCCTTACATGTACTACAGGCATTAAATGTACAAAAGCAAGGTAACGGTCAAATGTTAGCAGAGTTAAAAAGAAAACGGAACTGTAAAAACCCATGTAGTAGGCGCTGAAGACGATCTTGCACATAGCTGAGCCAAAAATCCATTCAGAGATCTGCATGTAGACGCCCACAAAGGGAAGGCTGCTCATCAAGATCAGGGAGGACGCCACCAGGTTCACCAGCAGGATGTTGATCACAGTGTACAGCTTCTCAAACCTGGAGGGAAGCTTGGTTTAATTTAGTTGTGTTCAGGTTGATAGCAAAAACATGATTAAATGCTAAACCTTTAATACTTTACACTCCATGGTGTGTTTCTCCATAGTGATAAAATAGGTGCAAGTTGTGATATACCACATTACACTGTCAGGAAATGATTCCTAGGCTACCAGCTCCAAAATATTACAGGTAGTTGCATCAAAGCAGTCTGCAGTTGATCGAAGGCATCATCAGGCCATGTTGTGATTGGAAGAGCATATTTGCAGGAATTGACAAATTGGGCTTTTATCATAAGGAATCATGTATTTTTGTAGTTTTAGAAGCAAAGCTATTAGAAATGTCTTAGCTGAAAAATGCAGATGATGCCTGAGATCCCTTAGCAAGTGCAGATCTACTCAGGACAGTTCTCCGTGTCATCCTCCAGCAGGACACAGCTGGTAACTCAGGCCGGCTTGCTGACAGTATCTGTGATGCACAGTCCTAAATCCCAGCCTATCGGTCGCTACCAATTCATTTATACATTTTGAGCAGTTTTCTTTTTTTTTCTCAGCAACACACAGCACATGACATAAGAGAGAGCAGCAACCATAGTGCAAAGCATTTAGTGGCCAGGGAAGTTAACATCTACTCCTACACCAAAACTGGATTGTCATTTATTATTATTAGAAATTTCAAAAGAAAATAAAAGTTTTCACTTTACAGGTTTTCCAAAATGCTGGATAATCTGTAAGATTAGTCCATCACTTAACCGCTAGAAATAAATTTGGTAACCCTACCTGACATTAAACTGGAAATCTATAATCTGATTTAAGGTCACACAGAGAGAAAAAAAATTATAGGTATTTTTTTTACCACGACATAAAAAAATTACTCTGTGTTTTACATGTGAATGTGTATTCCTTAAAGGTTTCTACAGTTAATAAAAATCTGATTACTTCATATTTAAATTCCTCTGCTCTAACGAGTTGGTTTACTCACCGGTGGATGACAACCAGAACCAGCAGATTGGTGACAACACTGAAGACAAACATGAAGTAGTAAATGTAAGACAGATTTGATCCCAGTTTGTTGTCATCATCCCTGTCACACAGTTCAACCGGCTTGTCTGTGAAATTCGTTGGTGTCATCTTTGTGCAAAATCTGTCAAAAGCAGAATTCAATGTCATGTTGTCGAGTGGAACTTGAAAATCAGTTTTTTATCAAATTTGTAGCGAAAATTTAAAACAAGCAGATCATTAAATATATGCCTTTAACAAATAAAAGGCATAAACAAATAATTGGAATGACTCTCCTTGCCTCTTAACCAGCCGAGGCACTTCGGGTCGTGTCTCTTCACGCAGTGAACAGAGTTCTCAAAGCAAATGAAGTTTATGGATCTCAACACAGTCTGGTCAAACAGGTTCAACAGCGCAGTTAGAACTGGTTTGGGTGAAGAATGTTTGCTCAAGTGTAGTTAGACGGAGAAGGTGAGGATTCCAGTGATCATAGCATGTTTGTCTTTAAAGATAAAGAACTGGGAAGAAATCTCGTTAGTTTTGTTCTGTTATTCCTGAATTTTGTCTTAATTTCAAGTCAGTTCAATTCAATGCAGCCATTTGCCTGCATCTGCTGGGGACATGAGGACAGAAACACACGAGGTTGGAGCATGAGGGCAGTCCTTGTACTTTGGTATCCATGGAAACCACAGAAAGACATCAAAACGGTTGGTTAATTATTTAAACACAGCTTGTTCAGTAATTTTGCTGATGAATGGGGGGTCAGATGTCAGCCTGTAATTCTGCAGTAGTGATTTGTCCAAATTGTTGTTTTGATAACTTCTGTTTTAAGACTCCAGATGAAAGCGATGAGTTTACTATTTGAATCAGATCAGGTGCCATGACAGGCAGGACTTACTTCAAGAAAACGGATGTCAAAAAGTCATGAACGTGAGTTTAGTTGATTTATCATTTCTTCTCTTATAGCTGAGTGTTAACATCAGTGTTAACATCAGCTATTGAAAATGAGTCATATTTTTTCTGCATTTGTTATGCTTGGACACGGCACTGATATTGGATGTTTAGTAAGGATGTTCACCTTAACCCTCTAATTTTTTTTGTTACTCTGCAAAGAAGTGGCAAATTCATTGGATTCTGTGTTGGAGTGGAGTCCAGGTGGTTCAGTCACAGGAGGGGTTTTGATCCTGTGAGCTGTTGTAAATGAAGCACGAGCATTAATGGTTTTGTTTATGACTGGCGCAAAGAACGTTTCCCTTGCATGTTTCAGTGTTGAGTCTTTGAAGATTTCATAATAAACGTGAAGTCGAGTTTTATTCAGCCCTATGACAAAGGTTTCCTGCAGATCTAACTGTTTGTTCATGTCTCTATGGAGACCTGTTCCGACCAAAAACGACCTTCACTTTAACGGAAGCATGAAATCAATATGTGAAATTTTAAAGTAGAAGTTATCTTCTGGGGCTGCACAGTGGCGCAGTTGGTAGAGCAAGAAGGTTCTGGGTTCGATTCCTGACCCAGGTCTTTCTGCATGGAGTTTGCATGTTCTCCCTGTGCAGGGTGGGTTCTCTCTGGGTACTCCGGCTTCCTCCCACAGTCCAAAAACATGACCGTCAGGTTAATTGGCCTCTCTGAATTCTCCCTAGGTGTGAGTGTGAGTGTGCATGGTTGATTGTCCTGTGTGTCTCTATGTTGCCCTGCGACAGACTGGTGACCTGTCCAGGGTGACCCCGCCTCTCGCTTGGAACATTAGTGGAGGGACAAGGGTGTATGGAAAATGGATGGATGGATGAAGTTCTATTAACTCATCTACAAGGTTGCAACATAGAGGCGAGCTGTAAGAGTATCTGATCTCATGTTTCTGCTGTGTTGTCTGTGGAAGGATATTTTGTAACAGTATCTGTTTTACTAAGTGAGTCAACGGAGAAAGAAAAGATCCAACAGGACGACATCAGTTACAGAGACCTGAGAAATGTCCACTGATAACCAGCTCAGTCATCAACTGCGTGTTGCTTGTTTGACATGTTGCGTCAGATCAAGGTTTTCAAGAATATCACTCAGCTCATTTGCCCCCCACAGTCATAATCACTATGTATAGCAGATAAAAGATGATTAGTCAATATAGAAATGTTCTACATAGTTTAAGGTTTTGTAAAGGGCTAGTGTCAGAGTTTATCGGTTTTTACCAGACATTCAAGAGTGAAATGGGCCTCCATATAACCTTTTACTGTTTATGAATCATATCTTGTAGAAACCCCTCTTCCTCTTTAAGGTTTGTTTTTTTCACTTAAATTGAAATTAGGGTCAAGTGATTTTTTGTCATCTAACCATGTTTCTGTTCGCAACATGACATCAATATTCTGTTCAGTGTTGAATTCATTAACTAATAGTCCTTTTGCTGATATTGATGTTACATTCAGCTCAGCCACTTTAACTAACTTGGTGGCAGGTATTTATCAGAAAGGGGATGACACTGAGGTTTGATTTTAGGCCGCTGCATTTAGTATTTCTGTTTTTATTCATTTTCTTTAAGTGATCCGAACAGGTTCTGTTTGGTACTGCTGGGGGACCAGACGCATTCGAGAGGAAGGCAGGTGTAAAGCTAGTGCCTGAAGCCCGGCCTCAGACCTCTGGTACGGAGAGTGGAGGTTGCTTTGGGTAATCCGAACCAGGTGGTTGTGATGAAGTAAAGTCTGTTTTGTGAACACCAAGAAAAGACGTGCTCAGCAGGACTCGGTCGTTCATTTTAGTCATCAATTTAAAAATTTCAGGTCCAGGAGAAAACATTTCTTCTAAGGTGTCTTGGGACTCTAATGAAGGACCATAAGACATGGGGTGCAAGTCACTCCGACTCCAGTTTATGTCAGGATGATTTTATCCTTGGATTTAAGGAAAATCCAAGGACAATTTTCTTTAGTGATTACAGCATCTTTTTTGTGAAAGCAGCATATTGTTTGCATTTGCAGCATGTTTGGTTTCCTGACTGAACACTGTTACTTCTATTTTCTGTTAGTGCAGCAATGTCTTTGTTTGCAGCACTTTCCTGATGATTTGTTGTTTTTATTTTGCTTGTTTGTTTGTTTGTTTTTTATGTGTCTGCAGCACCTGATGGCTGCAGACACATTTCTTCTGGAACCCCCAGTCCATCCATCCATTTCCATTCATTTTCTGAATGTCCCTTAGTGGGGTCAGGAGGTGCTGGTTCCTATGTCCAGCCAACGTTCCAGGCGAGAGGCGAGGGACACCCTGGACAGGTTGTCAGTCTGTCGCAGAGACACACGGGACAAACAACCATGCACACACACACACTCTCACACCTAGGGAGAATTTGGAGAGACCAATTAACCTGACAGTCATATTTTTTGGACTGGAGCCGGAGTACCCGGAGAGAACCCACGCATGCACAGGGAGAACATGCAAACTCCTTGCAGAAAGACCCGGTCCGGAATCGAACCCAGAACCTTCTTGATGCAAGGCAACAGCTCTACCAGCTGCACCCCCTCCCAACCCTAGTAAGGGACAAGGGTGAACTCCCAGTATTATTACTAAAAAGTCAGTAAGTCACAATAAGGACAGTTTTGAAGACATCCATTTAATGTACAGGACAAAAAAATAAATGAACATAAATTATGTCCTTATAATTTGCTTTGCATATTGTCAGGCCAGTGTCTGATTTATTTACATCTTCACTTACTATACATAGCATACAAAGCAAAACAGAAAACAACAAACAATCTACACAATACAATGGGATGATATAAGTTGTTCAATACACACAAAAATAGAAAAAAAACTAAAAAGCATCTTGATCACTGGACAAGTATTCAGTAGTATCTGTGTTTTTGTTAATAATTTCAAGTCTGTTAAATTATACAAGATTATAAATAAAACATCATTTTGATGTGAATTTTATTATAATACAGAAGTGACAGACATTTTTATCACTGATATTACATGAAGTGTGAGCATACACAGAGCACAATTAACATGACATAACTTGTTGCTGCTTATTTTTTTCTTTTTGCTGATTTCTGTTAGATCGTTTTTGTAATTCTTACAACGTCACTGAACCTTAACCCTAAACCCTAAACAACACATGAAAACAAAAACACTTAGATTCATAAGATTATATTAATGAATGAAGTCATTCCTGTACTGGTAATGACACAAAGTAAGCATGTAAACTCCAGTGGTTATAGGACATCATCCTGGAGTTTCTTGTCTTGATCAGGTTTGAACAGGAGTTACCTTTGAATTTGTCAACTTCTATGCGTCATCAAAAATCACAATTGTTGTGTGCTCTAACAATTGGACACGCTTTTTTCTGAGCCATGCCAATGTAGCTTTGGTTGTATGTTTGGCCTCCTTGAGCAAGGCTTGTTAACTGCACGACAAATACTAGACCTGAAACCAAGTCATGGATCTTTGCAGCCCATCCAGAGATGCTGCTCTGATTATTGCTCTTCCTGTTGGCTAGTCAGGTTCAATGGGTCACCATGTCTTGATAGGGTTGGAGGTGTGACACATTCCCTTTTCAGACGATGGACTGAACAGTTCTTTTTGACATGTTCAAAGCTTGGGAAAATATACAGAACTGTGCAAAAAAAAAAGCAGAAAACCGTCACCGGCTCGCCCAATGTAAAGAGAGTCCCTTCAGCTTTGCCACAACAGAAATACTAACTCAAGGTCTACTGAAACAGTCAGGTGTAAAGATTCAAAAGGCACCATCTGTAAGTTTTGCTGTTAGATACTTGAATAACTTACAGTCATGAGCTTAAGTAGAACCAACATCTTCAAATATTTTTCAGTATGATGAAAATATATTAGATCAAAGTGACATTTGTAGTTGTAGCATGAAAAATTGTGCTGAGGTTTAAAAAGCACGAATGCGGTTGCAAGGTACTGGATTTAATATCCCTGTTGACTCAGGGTGAATAACGACAAACTCACAGAGACAAACTCACTTCTTCAGACTGAGATCAGCTCTTGAAGTGTGTGTTGTTGTTGTTGTGTTGTCTGTATGAAAAGAAATATGATCCCGTAAGCTTGGGAAGCATTTCACCAGCAGCTGTTTGAAATGGTTCTGAAATTTCTTTCCTACAAATGTATAAAATATCGGACTAATGCAGAAGTAAATGTACGCCGTGTTGCGGGTGACATGGAGGGCGTAACCGAGCTTCTTTTTAGCTTTACAGCTCAAAACAGACTCCAATTCATAATGCAGGAGTTCTACAATATTATAAGGGATCCAGCAGATGAAGAACAACACTACGATCATAAATATCACCCTGACTGCGTGGAATTTAGAAGCCGATCGGGATTTTTTGACAGTAGCCACAATCTTAGCGTAACAAAATATGATAACAGCCAGAGGGAGGATCAAGAAGACAAAAAGCTGAATATGAAATCCGGATCTTTTGAACATCTTCATATTCCAACCATCAATGTGAGCATACTCCTCACAGTACTCGGTGCCGAAATGCCTAAAGGTGCCATGGATGATCATGGGCCTGATGCAAGCCAAACCACTGATCAGCCACACCACTGCACAGGAAATGATAGCATTGCGTCGACTCCTTACATGTACTACAGGCATTAAATGTACAAAAGCAAGGTAACGGTCAAATGTTAGCAGAGTTAAAAAGAAAACGGAACTGTAAAAGCCCATGTAGTAAGCACTGAAGACGATCTTGCACATAGCTGAGCCAAAAATCCATTCAGAGATCTGCATGTAGACGCCCACAAAGGGAAGGCTGCTCATCAAGATCAGGGAGGACGCCACCAGGTTCACCAGCAGGATGTTGATCACAGTGTACAGCTTCTCAAACCTGGAGGGAAGATGGTAAGGGGTTATTTTGGCGTAAGCATAAATTCTCCAACAGTCAGAGCACAAATTACTATCACTTTATGCAAGTTTGTGAAAGGTTATTTAAATATGACTTGGGTGAGTGTAATTCCAGTGTTTTCACTTTTAACATAAAACCAGAATAGAGAAAGTTATGTGTGTTGATTAAATGCTCTTAATTAAGTAACTCCGTCTGAGCCCAGACAAAAATAGAAGTTTGTCTCAAAGGAGATGAAACGATATCCTGGGGGCCGATCTTAAAGTAACAGTTTAGCAGCTGGAGCAGCAGGACGGCTCTTTTGGCAGCATCCTCTCCAACAAGCTTCTGCGGTACGCTGGACATGGCAGGGGTTTTCCAACTCTCCGCTTTGGCCAGATGACCTGATAAAACAACACTTTGAAGGTTTTAAATGTCCGTCATTATTCCAGGAGGATGAACAGGGATGGTTCATGAACATGTCACGGTCAAAGTATTGACTAAAAGACAAGTCTTATCTTTAAGCTCAATCTTACTGTAGGATTGATGCTATCAGTGATAGCCTATAGCGCAAAGCATGTTGTAACATGTGGCCCAATCATTTCCTTTCTATAAATGAATGGAGGCACAGTATCAGTATATATCAGTATATTTATTCTATCATAAATACGCGGACATATTTAGAAGGAATCATTAGCACAAAATTCATGCAAAGATTCTGAAGGCTGAAGTTAAATTGTAATTATTCATGTAATTATTCAATTATTCAATGATTGTAGAAAATCTTTGAGTTGCAACTGCACACAACGTCCCTCAGCTCTTTCCTTCACTATGTTGTGTCAGATACCAGGTCTTTGTTTTCCAGCCTGTTTCTTTTGACTGGAAATGATATGAACATTTCGGAGTCTCGACTTGCATATGATTGGGAATCTATGGATTGAGTGAAATATTGGGGTGACGAGATCCAATGAAAATATTAGAGCTAATCACCAAATGCAAATTGTTAAAGGATTATAAAAAGAGTTTGTTGCAATTCCAATAGAGATTACATCAGTAAGTATTATTAAATTATAAATAGCTTTTCAACATATATATATATATATATATATATATATATATATATATGAATGATAACAGTCATAAATATTCATGAAGGCTCATTCATGTTCATATGTGGTGTAGTCATGTTCATGATAGTGTCATGTCAGTCTGGGAATTCACACATCTAATAATTTCAGCATGTGTTAACAATTCATATTCATTTCAAAAATACTTTATTAATCCCAAATTTAAAATTCCTGTTTTTATAGCTCATTAATTTATATTCCTCAAAGAGTTATTGAAGGTAGTGATGGCTGTTGGCAGGAAAACCACTGAATCTGAATAAATAAATCAATTTTCCAAAGTAATAGATCACTGAATATTCAGGCATTTAGAAACAAGAAGTAATTTTGGTAATCGAAAAAAAACAGAAAAGTTCGGACTGATTTCAAATAAATCCTTTTTTCTTTCTTCTTCCGCAGCATGTCTAATGCTGAACTGTCCACCAAACATATTTCTTCAGGATGCTGCTGGCTGAAAACTGGGGGAGTGGCTTGTTTTCTTCATGACAACAAACCAGCGTAAGTCATAATCCTCAGTTCCTTGTGTCCTAATATTATTTGTTCATTTGCTGCTGATTTCCATTATAAGAGTTTTGTAATTTACAGCAATCTCTGCTGCTCAGTCTAATCTGGAAGCAACGCCCTTTCTTCCAGTCAGCTTGCGATTCATCCATTCCTGAAACGGTTGTGATGATTATTTGGAAACCTCTGCTTAAAGGGAGCTGATATGCATCCACACAGAATCATGTAATGCAATCATGTCTTGGTAGCTACAAACAGCAGGTGGTTGAAGTTCTATCACTTATGGACTCCAGTGAGACTCCAGTCTAAACCTCATCACAGATTTTTTTCTCTACAAATAAGCAATGAGAAAATATGACATTAATTTGATCCACGTCTGGAAACTAAAATTAGATCTACAGTATGCTCAATATAAATATTTGATAATCAGCTCAGAAATAATGAGATAAGAGTTTAAAATTAAAATATATGTAAAAAAATATATTTACTTTGTAAACAAAACATCCTAAATGTCAACATTGAAACACTGCACTTGCGTTTAAAAAGCCATGCTGTTTTGCAGTGTTAATAGTGAAGCAAACCTTTTTTTTAAACGACCTGTTGCATTTTTCTTCGGTTCAATATTCTTCTGTTTGAATACTAAACTTCACATCATTTGTCTTTAGCTACAGAAAATAAATACTCAGATGTTCCCATTTTGCTAAGAATTGTGTTTCAGTTTTATGACTTCAGGTGCAGCAGCATTACGGGAAAGAAGCTCATATTTCCTATGAACCTTGTGTACCCTAAAGGATGCATGCTGCTCTCTGCACCACAAAAGCTGAAAATACCATGTGTTTCCATTCAAAACAAAAAATACAAACTTATTTCAACTGGAAGCTGCGTTTTGTGATTTGCAAGCAGAATTGCAGTCAAACATTCATTTAATTTCTTATTTTTTAAAACTGGATTTATGTTTTGTCAGGCTGTCTTAAAAGGAAATTAACATTTGCAACATTTTTCTTAAGTACTAGATGTAGCAAAATAATGAAAAATAATTTGGTAGTTTTTTTACAGTAGTGTCTGAAAAACTCTTCAACATTTATGACCGTCTCCAGTTCAACTCGTTTTAATTTGGTGTTTTACTCACCGGTGGATGATAACCAGAACCAGCAGGTTGGTGACAACACTGAAGACAAACATGAAGTAGTAAATGTAAGACAGATTTGCTCCCAGTTTGTTGTCATCATCCCTGGTACACATTTCAGCCGACTCTCCTGAGTCGTTGCTGGGAACGTAACTGTTGTTTGTCTCTGTCATCTTTGTGCAAAATCTGTCAAAAGCAGAATACACAATGTCATGTTGTCAGTTAGAACATAGGACTTACTGTTTTTCAATATTTGATGGTAATCTACAAAAAGCAGACCATATCAAAAACACCACTGTGTGAAAGAGGATTGTATGGAAGATAAAATCCAAATCCAGAATGAGTTTTCTTACCTCGTGTTTGACAGCAGCCTCAGGCAGAGACTCTGAAAGTCTCTCTGAGTCTCACAGAGCTCCGGTACCAAAGTGAAGACAGTTGGACTGAAGTGACTGTGAGCTCGTCTGAGTCTGTTTTGAGTGAAGAAAAAGCTGTAATGACATTACGATAAGGGCATGTACAAACAGCTTCAGAGAGCTCAGCTTTCATGAAAAATCCTCTGGGGTATTTTGTATGGAGGACCAACCCTGCCATTACCAAGCATATATTCAGAAATAAATTGCCCGGTAATTAAATTACTCCAGCCATAAATAATTTGGCAGTATTTTAATTTGCCATTTAGCATAGCAAGTAAAAACATACAAACTTTACTCCAAATGCGATCGAAAGATTGTTTCTTTCTTTAGCTATTCTAATGTATCCCTGGTACATTATTAGGATGGAATTTTGTTATTCTCTTCACCTTATTATTGTTTTCATAAATATTCCTTCACAATTATATTTATAAAGAATATGCTCTCTTCTAATATGTGACCTTTATATTTTTTTCACCAATGGATTTCCCTGAGCCCATTTTCTCGGCTATATGTTGGACATTGCAGAAAGACGGGAGCATGAATCTGGAATAGAAATTTCAGAAGAAGACTGGGAGAGTATAGACTCTTTTCACTGTTCCTCTACCAACTAGAGTGGCGGCAGCATTGTTGGAAAAATATTCTAAGATATTTTAACCAGATGTTACTACTGGTGAAGGCGACAAAGAAGACAGCAGGAAGTAGTTGGATTTTGCCACAGTACCTTTTTTTTTACTTATCTCATGAGCAAACTTATTCACGGTGATTTTAACTGTATTTTTTTATTTAATGGAAACACAACAATTGGGAAATTGTCAATATTCTGATAATGTCAAAAAACAACAATATTTTGCACACATTTTTTGTGGAAATGCAGTTCATAAAGATCAAGAAACCAAAAAGTATTGGCTTACCTGACAATAAATATAAGAAAAATAAACAAGTATATTTTATTGTTTTGATTATCCTAAATAACTCTATGTATAAATATAATGTGTGTACACATATATATATGTTTAAATTTATAATTTAATAATACTTACTGGCGTAATCTCTATTGGAATTGCAGCAAACTCTTTTTTAATCCTTTAACAATTTGCATTTGGTGATTAGCTCTAATATTTTCATTGGAACTCGTCACCCCAATCTTTCACTCAATCCATAGATTCCCAATCATATGCAAGTCGAGACTCCGAAATGTTCATATCATTTCCAGTCAAAAGAAACAGGCTGGAAAATGAAAATTAATTTATACCCAGCTTGCCAGAATTTGAATAATTTGGGGTCTAACAGTTGATGTGCTATCAGATAGAGATTTTATTGCATGCAGTAAAAGATTGCTGTCTGTGCATGAAACTGAAGAGCAAATATGCATCTCCAAGTTCCAGAGAATATCTGTTGATTCAGGCTGTTAGGCTTTGAGGTTCCCAGAATACTTTTGATTTTGATGATCATGTTGACAACATGCTGGCTCTTTTCATGCAAATGGTGCCCACAACTACAAAATAACCCTCAGACACCCAACAATCTACTTTCCAAAAAAATGGGTTATGCAGAGTCATAGTTTGGTAGGCTGCAGGATGCTTTCCAGTTTAAATGCAACATTTACCCATAAACACTATTGAAAACAAAGACCTGGTATCTTTGTTTTCAATAGTGGTATCTGACACAACATAGTGAAGGAAAGAGCTGAAGGACGTTGTGTGCAGTTGCAACTCAAAGACTTTCTACAATCATGAAAAATTACAATTAGCTTCAGCCTTCAGAATCCTTTCATGAATTCTGTGTTAATGATTCCTTCTAAATATGTCCGCGTATTTATGAGAGAATACTGCGCCAGGTTATATTCGTTACCCTGAATGGTGTACTCGGAGGATGTAAGGCTCTGCGCAGACAGTCCTTTCACTTTGTCAAATAATTTCATCCAGTAGGCAAAAAATTTGTCCAAACCGACCTAGATTAATAGCAAAAGAGTTCATTTTTTCCCCGCGATGTTAGTTGAGTGTTTTTGTCCAAAACATCCAATCCCCATTATCAAAGCTCTTTATTTCTCTATTGCAATAAGACTGAGCTCTGGGATCAAATGAACTGGGGTAGCAGCGTAGCACATTACTGCTTCACAGTCCTGTAAGGTCCATCATCCAATCCTAAGGCTTTAGTTTTGTATTGTATTACCTTTGGTAGGAAAGAGAGACGAGGAGTAGTGAAACCTCTGGTGGTAAGCTCTCCAACTTGCTAAACTTGGCTCCTGTTCCTTTGTGCAACAGCCCAGCCCTGCTCTCGGGTAACAATTCCCTCAGGGACCCTGAAAGTCATCATTGGACAGCCCCAACAGGAGTACCATTCCTTCAGCGAGACCAGACCGAAAATCATAGATCCTTAAAGGGATCTCTGATTGGTGGAACATTTTGGCCTAAATGTGACGTAATTGTGCTGTTATCTAAAAAAATTGCTACTCGTGATATGACAAAACTCATAATTACTTCAAAAATGTATATCACTTGATGTAGTTTTTCTCCCTGTGACAGACTGGCAACCTATCCAGGGTGACCCCACCTCTCGCACGGAACGTTAGCTGAAGAGAGGCACCAGCACACTCCCGGCCCCACTAAGGGACAAGGGTGTTAAAAAATGGATGGATGGATATTTTTCTCCCATGAAGGTCGCCATCTTTTCACCTGCTGGGTTGATGACACCTTTTGGTCCGTTCTGTACTGGAATCTATCGAGTAAACACAGGAAGGACTTTACCCGAGCTGTTGTTTATCATGTTGCGTTTGACTGGTGTAATTTTAGATAACACCATACTGTGTCAGTGTTGGCTGTTATTAAAAAAAAAACAGCGAGTGATGAGTCTGGGTCACTTTTCACATGAAAAGAAAATTAGAGCACAGTGGGAGAGAGCTGAACACAACTTCCAAAATACCTTTTTGTGTCCTCAACATTTCTCGCTGGAAAACAGATTTGTATGAGCAAAACTGACGAAGTGTCTGACAGGCGATCGTTACCTTAATGAGCTAAAAACAAATGCATTGCCACAGTTTTTAAGGTGTCTAAACCCCAACAGTGGCTAGCGAGTGAAAAACGCTGGGAGAAATATCAGAAACAGGTAGCCCTGGGACCTCTTTTAAATGTTAAAGGAGCTATTGCTAAAGGCAGAGAAAGATAGGACCCTAAACAGTTGTTACCGCAGGGGACACAGAGCTATAGAAATACTTGCTGGTCTGACCAGTCATGAAAGCAGTGAAACACTACTTCCTACGATCAACCTCTCCCTCCATTTAGTTCTCCTCATCTTCATCATTTTGTGATTTCTACATTTTTTCTTTTTCTTTTTGCATTACAAAAAGACCATGATAGCAGCTAATTTCTCCTGGAATCCACAGTAATATTATGGAAAAGAAAACAAGACATGATAAAAGATTGTTTTAAAGATATTCATTTAATATCAGGAGCAAAAATAAATGAACAAATTATATCCATACATATTAATAACTTAGGGCAATATGAACGTTTATGATTTATTTACCTATTCATTTACCATACACTGCATGCCAAAAGAAAAATAATACATTATAGAACACGATTCAAGTTGTTGAGCACAAGGTAGACAGAAAAAAACAAAAACAAAATATAACTATAGCTGGATGTCTGTAAATAATGTTAATGTTAATTAACATTAATAATGTTAATGTTAATTTCATTCATAATGTGTGTCGCATTATAATACAGATGCGACACACATTTTTTCATCAATGATAATAAATAAAGTGGGTTTATATACAAAGATCAACCAAGATGTAATATACCAGTTTGTTGCTGCTCAAGCTTTTCTTGTTGCTGATTTCTGTTATGACGTCACTGAACATAGCATCCTAAACAACACATGAACACAAAAACACCTAGATTCATAAGATTATATTAATGAATGAAGTCATTACTGTACTGGTATTGACACAAAATAAGCATGTAAACTCCATTGGTTATAGGACATTTTCCTGGAGTTTGTCTTCTTGATCAAGTTTGAACAGGAGCATTTTGACTCTATTTTTTTAACATTGATTCTACTCTTTGTTCCAATCCTACTGTGCAGATTAGCAGTAGAGTGTCTGTAAATTTCAGTGTATTGCGTAAATTCTGATCGATTTTACACACTTTGTCTTGCCAACGTTGTTATCATATTCACCAAACTTTAATTATAAAGCACCAGCTGCAACTGAAGAACTCAAGGGTTGTGGCTGTGAGATAGAATGAAGTTAGAAAGATATTCCTTTTTGGCCACTTTAACTGTGTCCTGCTAATTGTGCCAGTTATAGCTGCATGTTTAGGGTCATTGCCCTCTGGAAGGTGGACTTCCAGAGGGCCCCTGTGACCCCTCCTCTGTCACAGGGGTCTGCAACAACTGTGATAGTCCTCAAGTCCTCAAGAGCTTCTGTCAGGGAAAAACCCCAAACATATACAATAACCTGCTAAAACAAATGGAGACAGAGACAAGAGTGAGATTAAATGTACTCGCGAGGAGAGTGCTCAGAGATCTTCTCAGTTACAATCTCCGACTCCACTCTGATCGGTCTCTGCTCTCCTCACTTTTTATTAAATTGGGGACGCCCTATTTACAAAATGCCTTCGACCACTAAGGGGTGGGGACACAACTGGTCGAAGACATTCATTGCAGATATTTCTTCCCAATTAGGTAATCAGCAAGCCACCACACATTCTTCAGCCAAATACGGCCATCAGCAAGTCCCAGCACATCCTCAGCCGGGTGGGTCATCACGGACGGAAGTAAACACTATGTTCCCTTCATACTTTCCTTACCTAGTTGGAATGCCTTTGCTTATATGACTCACCACTAGCTTCTTGTTGTAGCACACACTCAGAAATACAGCACAAATGAAACATTTCAAAGCGATTAAAATGGAATAACATACTTGCTTAGATAAATCAGTAACTTAATTATAATTTATCTAACAGCTTCTGTCCTCCAGGTGTTAATGCTGCTCACACACATCTGAATCAAATGAATGCATCGTTACCAGGTCTTTGCCAAACGTGACAGAATGATAAAGACGTAATTATTTCATTCAGTTGTATATGAAGAGGGACGCATCTAAAACCTGCAAGGCAGTTCCTTTCAAGGACCAGGGTTCCACTCTTAACAGATTTTCCTCCAGCATCATCTTCATTCATCTTCACATCCACCATGTTTTCCTGTTGCATTTTGATGTAGGTCACAAAATCTCATTTGCTTTGTCTCCTTCATGACTTTTTGATAAACTGCATCTTTGAGCTTCCTGTTTAACAGTCATCCATTTTGCAGCTCTCCCATAAGAGCGAGGTTTGTGAGCTGCATGGTAAATAGAAAACCTGTAAATAAATCATGGATCTCTGCAGCCCACCCAGAGCTACCATTGGTCTCCTTTCCTGCTACTCTGATTAATTCTCAGAGTGTCCTTTCAGCATAATTAGAAATGCGAAATATTAACTCAAGATCTACTGAAACGATTCAAAAGGCACCATCTGTAGATGTAGCTGTTAGATACATGAATGCCTCTCACTCATGAGCTTAAATAGTACCAATATTGTCAAATATTTTTCAGTATGATGACAATACATTAGATCAAAATGACGTTTGTGGTTGTAACATGAAATATTGTGCTTAGGTTTAAAAAACACGAATGCGGTGGCAAGGAACTGGATTTAGTTTCCCTGTTGACTCACGGTGAATGATGACAAACTCATAGAAATGAACTCACTTCTTAAAACTGAGTTCTTGTTGTTGTGTTGTTTGCGTTGAAAGAAATACGATCTTGTAAGCTTGGGAAGCATTTCACCAGCAGCTGTTTGAAATGGTTCTGAAATTTCTTTCCTACAAATGTATAAAATATCGGACTGATGCAGAAGTAAATGTACGCCATGTTCCTGGTGACATGGAGGGCGTAACCGAGCTTCTTTTTAGCTTCACAGCTCAAAACAGACTCATGTAGATAAGGCAGGAGTTCTACAATGTTCAAAGGGATCCAGCAGATGAAGAACAACACTACAATCATAAATACCACCCTGACTGCGTGGAATTTAGAAGCCGATTGGGATTTTTTGATGGTGATCACAATCCTAACGTAACAAAATATGATAACAGCCAGAGGGAGGATCAAGAAGACAAAAAGCTGAATATAAAATCGAGATTTTTTGAGCGTCTCTACATCCGTACCATTAATGTAAGCAAACTCCTCGCAATACTTTTTTGTGCCATTATTCCTCTCATAGGCACCATGGAGAATCATTGGCTGGACGCAAGCCAAGCCACTGATCAGCCACACCACTGCACAGGAAATGATAGCATTGCGTCGACTCCTTACATGTACTACAGGCATTAAATGTACAAAAGCAAGGTAACGGTCAAATGTTAGCAGAGTTAAAAAGAAAACGGAACTGTAAAAACCCATGTAGTAGGCACTGAAGACGATCTTGCACATAGCTGAGCCAAAAATCCATTCAGAGATCTGCATGTAGACGCCCACAAAGGGAAGGCTGCTCATCAAGATCAGGGAGGACGCCACCAGGTTCACCAGCAGGATGTTGATCACAGTGTACAGCTTCTCAAACCTGGAGGGAAGATGGTAAGGGGTTATTTTGGCGTAAGCATAAATTCTCCAACAGTCAGAGCACAAATATCAGGGGGTTTAATTTTACACGAGTCTGAAGTACATTTCACAAAAGACTAGAGTTGCCACCTTTCAGATATCAAAATAAGGGATGCCCACCACGGCGCGTGTCGTCCTACTGTCATCGGACGGGACGTCCGCTGCAGTGATGGACATTATTTTATGGCAGTGTTTTTTGTTTTTAAACATTGACCCATAGAGCAATCGTTCATGCATAGAGGTCGTTTAGAGTATCCCAAAATTGTACTCTTGTCAGAGTAGCATATCTTAAACACGTTTAATTAAGCAATTGTAAAAAATAAACTACTCAAGTACTGAGTAACTGATCATAACACCTAATTTAATATTAGGTTTTATACATGTTTGGAGGCAACTCCAGCCATGTGGTAACTATGAGAGCTCCGTACCTGAAGGGAAGTCAGATCAAGAGAAACAAGATTCTCCAGTCCGAAGTGTCAAAGATTTCACTTTTTGGTGTGAAGACCAGGCGACATGTTTGGAGGTAACCCAGCCAATATCATCTAAATGTATGCAACAATGTCCAGAGACATCTTGGACGCAAAGTTGCTACTGAGTATCTTGACCAAAGCCTGGGGCTACAGTTCATACAGCCAGACAACGACCCAAAGTGCATGGCCAAATATGAAAGGTTTTTCAGATCCACTGAATTTGATTGAACATCTTTGGCGAGACCTGAAAATGGCTGACTGACGTCTCCATCCAGCCTGATGGAGCTGGAGAAGAAGTGCAAAGAGGAATGGGCCAAACTACCGAAAGACAGGAGAGGGAAGCTGGAGGCATCATGTTCAAAACACTATGTATTAAGAAAAAGGCTGTCTATAGTTATGTAAATGAGACATCTTGGTTTTCTATTTTCAATACAGTTGCAAAACACTCCAAAAAATTTCTAATGGTGTTTATGTATAGAGCTGTGAATATTATACAGTGGCCTGTAAATGTCTTCCTACAAATTGTATCTGCATCAAACAGCATAAAGCAAATATAACAATTTGATCAACATCCAAAGACCAGTTAAGATGCAAACAATTATCTGTTTGTTTTTTTTTTTTGTTTTTTTGTTTTGTAGCAGAAACCAGGTAATGTTTTCTCCTAGTACTCAACAGCAACTAAGAGAAACTTATTCCACTACATGTTCCTACAAGTACTTGAAAACTTTGTGGCACAACTGACACAAACAGTTGTGTTTGTGTGAAACCCATCCCTTTCTCATGCCGCCCTGAGTAGCTATCAAAAACCCTACATTATGGACGATTTCCAAAATGTGTTTGTGAGGGCTAAGCTGTTAGTTACTCCCTCACTAACAGGTGCTGCATTTTGTACTTTCTATCTTCTAACTAATTTAACTGATAAACATATTGTTTCTGTTTGGGGGAAAGTGTAAACTTGATTTATTGAGGATTTTGTTGTAATCATTCCCTCCGTCTCTTTGAGGTCACCTGGTCATGCATTGCCATGGAGACGTGACCATGAGCAGTGCTGACAAGGACCTGGTGTTTTGAATCAGACTCACTGGGAAAATCTACATTGTTAGAGAGAGAAGGGAGATGATTTGGATTTTGTTTGGGCCCAGGCTGTTTGCTTTGTTTTAGTTTTGAAGTCGATAAAGTTCATTCTAATTATGGAAATATTTGTCCAAAAATATAGTTGAGTACACATGTGCATTTTCTATCTGGAAATGTAAATGCTGTCTCCACCCCTTAACTAGACCTGGTATGTGCTAATGCTTTGAAAACTGGGTGGAACATTTCAATTGAAAGCAAGAAATACAGTCAAACAGGAAGATCTAACATTCATTATTTTTTTTCTTTCCTTTTTAATCACGTTTTATATTTCGTCAGGCTGTTTCTGTTGGGTATTAACATTTTTATACATTTCCTGAAAGGTTGAAGTGTAACAAAATAAAATCGAGGAATTTATAAGGTTTTTACAGTCATGTCTGGCAAATGTACAAATGCCTCCAGTTCAACTCGTTTTAATTTGGTGTTTTACTCACCGGTGGATGATAACCAGAACCAGCAGGTTGGTGACAACACTGAAGACAAACATGAAGTAGTAAATGTAAGACAGATTTGCTCCCAGTTTGTTGTCATCATCCCTGGTACACATTTCAGCCGACTCTCCTGAGTCGTTGCTGGGAACGTAACTGTTGTTTGTCTCTGTCATCTTTGTGCAAAATCTGTCAAAAGCAGAATACACAATGTCATGTTGTCAGTTAGAACATAGGACTTACTGTTTTTCAATATTTGATGGTAATCTACAAAAAGCAGACCATATCAAAAACACCACTGTGTGAAAGAGGATTGTATGGAAGATAAAATCCAAATCCAGAATGAGTTTTCTTACCTCGTGTTTGACAGCAGCCTCAGGCAGAGACTCTGAAAGTCCCTCTGAGTCTCACAGAGCTCCGGTACCAAAGTGAAGACAGTTGGACTGAAGTGACTGAGAGGTCGTCTGAGTCTGTTTTGAGTGAAGAAAAAGCTGTATTGACTTCATGATAAGTGGACATGGAAACAGCTTCAGAGAGATCAGCTTTCATGAAAAATCCTCTGGGGCATTTTTTTGTATGGAACACCAATCCTGTCATTATCAAAGATAGATTCAGAAATACATTGCCTAATAAATGAATTACTGTGGCGATAAATCATTTAGCAAACATTTTAATTTGCCATTAAATGCAGTAAAAATAAAAAGCAGTATCTCTGGCACATTATTCTTGTTTTGCTGCCCAAAGTCACTCTAGTCTTCTGTTAAGTTTTGACAGCTGTGAATTTATTATTATTATCTTTCGCCCTTTTATTGTTTTCATATTTATTCCTGCACAAAAATATTTACAAAGTTATCCCTTTAAATCTTAAGCATTGATGTATTTTCTATTCTAACAGGTGACCTTATTTTTTTTCTTCAGTGGATTTCTGAGTCCATTTTTTCCCCATCTTTTGTTAATACTTAATCTTTAGAGCCAAAAGTAAATTTGGCAGAATAGTGAACATTTGATGGAAACATACCATTTTGAAAAAACTCACATTTTCAGTAAAATGTTTAAACCAAATGTGCCAGGAGCTTGAATAATTTGGGGTCTGCCTGAAACTGAAGAGCAAATATTCCAAGTTCCAGGGAATATCTGGTGATTCAGGCTCTTGGGCTTTGAGTTTCCCAGAATAATTTTGGTTTTGATGATCATGTTGAAAACATGCTGGATCTTTTCATGCAAATGGTGCCCAGAGCTACAAAATAACCCTCACACACCCAACAATCTACTTTCCAAAAAATGGACTTCACAGTCATAGTTTGGGCAGCAGCTGACATAAGTTTGAATAAAGGACGCAAGTACAATAATCTAATTGTGCCCAGACTACTTTCAGCAGGCTGCAGCTTAGAAATGCAACATTTACCCATCAAAACTATTGAAAACAAACATCTGGTATCTGACATAACATAGTGGAGGAAAGAGCTGAAGGACGTTGTATGCAAAGACCTTTGACAAAAAATTATAATTAACTTCAGCGTTCAGAAGTTAATTCTTCCACTAAGCATCTATGAGAGATTTATTATGCTGACTAGTGTTCTTGGAGGATGTAAGGCTCTGCACAGACAATCCATTCCGCCATGGTCTTGGGTAAAGATTTCCTCAGGGGCCCCCGAAGCCATCGCTGGCCAACCCCAGTAGGAATGCCGGTCCTTCAGTGAGAGCAGACCGGAAAAGTCGCAATAAGACTCAGACTCATTTCACCAACTGTGCAGGACCCACAGACTCCACAGACCAACCCGGAAGATGGTTGGTCTGTGGAAGATGCAACCAAGGAAGATGCACTAAATTCTCCCACCACCCACTCTAAGTCAGGCTGAACCCACTCCCCTTTCTGTCTGACCCACCCCTGTTTGCTACAGGGCATCTTGTTAGAAAACACAACCCTTTAAGCATGTATTAGCTGTGCACTCTAAGAAGGGGGTGATTAGGTTTATGCTTTGATTGCTGGGAAGATACTGTCAATGCATCTGCTTTCAGTTCCCGTCTACATCCGTTTAGTTGTGAAGGTACGTAACCACTAGATGAATGACAAGTTAGGGGCATCTGGCCAAGACAGAGAAAATGAACAGAGAACTATGTATTCATCCACTCATTAGTCACTCTGGAATGAGTCTATCACGGACTCTCTGATCTCCTCTACCCACTGAGGTCCAGCAGCGTCTTAAACATCCATTTGATGTTTAAGATCCTGTCACATTTGAGTGACGGTAACCTGGACACTGATGTGCTCTTTGGGTCAAGTTTTTCCACTGTTTAGTTCAACACCCAAAGATTCCATCCCTGCAGTCTCACCACAGTCTGTTCTTCAGGCATCACATCACCATGATGCTCCACATCCACTGGCCTGGCATCAATCTTTTTGATTCCATCATGCTGGAGCTACAGCGTCGTGAAAAGTCTTTCCCCCCTTAAAAACGATTTTTGCATCTTTTTTTCACATGTTGGTCCTGACAAGTCACAGTGAACATTCTGGTCTGTACCGCTATGTCCATTGATAGGCGACTTCTTGGCACTGACAGCTTTTCCACTGTTGCTACTTCTCATTTCCCGTGGCTGTGAGAACACGCAAACCTAATAACACATCCGGTCTTTTCTGTACTCTAATTGCTTGTTGAAATCACAAATGTCGATTTGTAAGCAAATCGATGGCAAATGCTTCCTGCAGTCCCCAGTGTTGCAAACAAAACGGCACTGAACAAGTGGAAAATAAACAGAATTTGTGAGAGAGATGGAGAGAGAGCAAGAGAGTGAGAGAAAAGTTTCTTCATCCAAAGGGGAAATTCACATAATACTCCACAAAGACCTGCCAGAAGTATGGTAATTCAAATGGCCAACTAGAAAATGCTTTCTAAACAAAACTATTTGTGGAGTATGTGCATCTACAGGCACTTTGACTGGATCAGCAGTTCAAGCAGTTTCAGGTACATTAAAATAACTTGTTTTAGTTATTTATAAAGGGGGAAAAACTTGTATCCTATTCTGATCTTAATTCTAAGGCACCTACAACCAGTCAGAAGGACTTTTACACCTGAAGAACAGGTATAACATCCACTTGCAAATGTCGTATTCTGCTTGTGTTTGCTCTGTTTTATGGCATGAAATCTCGTCATTCTAAAAACATAGAGCAGCAGTTTATATCAAACATTGATGAGGGCTTATTCCATAATGGGCCCAGTCCCCTAAGTGAATTTCTCAGCAGTATTGTGAATTTCTCCCCATTACCAGCAGCCCCACCAGAGCCCAACCATTTGGAGTTTTGCTTAATCTTGGTGGAGTCGGAAGTCTAACAAACATACAGCACACACACACAGAACATTCTCTGTTCTGAAATTGGGCAAACATCACTTAGCAACATCACTGGGTCATTTGGGAAGTTTATTGTTAATGAGCATAATGGTTGTAAGCTCTTGTTTTCCTGTTCCTGTTTTTCCAGGAACAGAAAATTCCTGCCCAACACTTCATCATCTTTAAGCATGAAAAACATCATAGAAACCACTGAAGCAATAAAAACGTTGCTGATCATGAAACAAAAAACCTACTCATAATAATGTGTGATTGAATTCAACAATATTCACATGAAAGCAATGTGATACTGTCAACACCACAACACCTAATGACCTAACATCCAGCATCATTCAGATTGAGATCTTTCAGAGTGCAGATGGTGCTCCTCAAGGTCTTTCTAAGACTCAGAGTGCAGCCCATTAGAGCAGCAGCTTATCTACATCCAACAGGAAGTGGTTAGTTCACCACACCTGGCAGGGCTGTTGTAGGGCGGCCCCAAAACACAGTCCAGGTGGAGGGAGACAGAAGAACTCACATAGTCCATCATGTTGGAGTATGTGCCCCACATGATGCACGAACCTGTTGCTGAACTTTACTGACAGTGTTTCCATTGACCTCAAAAATGTGCAAATTGGAATTACAATAGTAAATTTTCTCGATGAAAACATCCCAATTTTGACAAAACTCATGTTTTCTTCATTAAAAACTACAAAATTATGGTGCAAAATTCTTGTGTTTCCTTGTTTTTACCTAAATCCTGCCGTTTTTCTGGGTGCACAGCAAATTCTGCAGAGTTAAATCGAGTCTATTTGGTTCTTCTCAGAATTGGTGTTAATTTGACTCTTTAAGAGTTATTTCAATAAGAAATTGAGTCATTGTAACACTTGAAGTGGTTATGGCTAATCAAACTATTGTTGAAATAACTCTGCAAGAGTTAAATTAATGCCAAATCTGAAAAGGACCAAATAGACTCGGCAAAGTGTTGATTTAACTCTGCAGAATTTGCTGTGTAATGTCTGAAGCTCAGTGCAGCGTTTTGTTTTGCTGGTTGTGACTGTTTCTCTTTTGTGTTTTTGTTTTTTTTTCTAAGCAAATTCACGATTTCCAAACTCTGGATGACAGAGACCTGCCTGTGGCTGACTGTTGCAGTGGTTAATTTACTTTAACTGTCAAGTTGCAAGTGTAGACACAGTCCATTGCATGCCAGATGCCGTATTGAGCGAGCGTGTGTGAGATATAAACTCACACCACACATGATCTTTGTTCACAGAGATATATGCAGTCTCACTGCATGCTCAACATAAACCTCGCAACACAAGTCTGTTAATTGATGTGAGTCCCAAAATACAGCCTTCATAAAGGGAACAGAACAAAGCCGGTGAGGGAGAACCTGCTCTGCAAGAACGTCGTCCAAACAAAACATTTTGAGTGAAAGCTGCACCACCGAGTTCAGAGCATCAACTGTAAACCAAACTTAAACTACCTGTGCTGCCTGATCCTAACCCTAACTCCCTAACCCTGCTGTATAAAAAGTGTATTTAGAATAAATAAACACACAACGTTTAACCCAGCTCAGGCTCAAGTAAAGCCTGGCAGCCCGCCAGGCTTATGATTCACTTGGGGAAACTCTGAAATGGAAAGCAATTGATATGGCAATAAATAACAGTATTTTTATAAAATGACGTGCATCTTTGTGAAACATTAAAATCATTCAAAGGAAATGTGACTCATCCATATAATTACTATTGTCAGTGTTTTTCAGGAGATGTGTACTTTCTACATGAGTCAAGCACAAACTCCTAAACTCCTCCATTCAGGGCAGGAGACGCAGCTGCAGCTTAAGTTCACTTAGAGATGTTGATTGTTGTATATTGTGCACTATGAGAACTCTGCAGCGTTGCTTATGAAAAGAATCTTAGTTCTGATTCAATCAACAGCGGAAACAGGAGGAGATGGAAGTTGCATACCAAGCTTGCATTGTCCATCTGAACATGACAGCATAGCTGAAAGATGTGCATCTGAAAAAACTAGAACATTATTGAAAAGTCTGTTTATTTCAGTATCTCAATTCACATTACGATGAGTAATTCCACACACATTTTCTTCCTTTCTATCTTTCTTTCTTTCTTCTTTCTTTCTGATAATTTTTGCTTCCAACTAAAAAATAATTAAAAAAATAACAACTTATTCGTGTTTGATTTTAATTGTATTATTAATCTCTTATTCAATGGAAACACTGCAATTGTGTGTGTATTTTTTATTTTATTTTTTTACTTTAGCGGAGTTTCATGCATATTTGTAATGGAAAAGCAGCTGCTGGGTGGTAATCAGGCCTTCTCAGTTCTCTTTGCTGGATTCTGCACAACTAGCTTTCCTCCTCTTGTCCCTCGTCTTCAGATGATCGGCTCCCGGTTCCCTGGTTGACGCCACGTGGATTTTCGGTTCAGCTTGTTGAGTAACAATTAAACCGAATGGAAAATTAAATGCAGTTGAACATGTAATTTTTATCGTTTAAAAAATGAACTGGTAAACGTAGATTATAATGGGGTTTTTCTTTTGACTCTGTCAATGAAAAAGCCTAGGATAACCTCTGGGGTGGAGAAATGTTTCAGAAGACAAAGTGTGCAACTCGGTTTGTAATGCGATGGACCTGACAGAACTGGTGAGGGCTGTCATGATCAGGCTTGAAACATTTAACATGCAAATCTTTGCACAGAAAGATTTGCATGTTAAACTAAAAGCAGTTAGTGTGCACAGAAAGTGCATTCATGTGGAGAGAGAGGAAAAATCCTCTTCAACAAGAAGCAAGTTCAGCAGCAACGGATATGAACACATTTTTCATATTTTTGTATTTTTTCATTTAAATTAATCAGTTAATTAAATCGATCGCCCCATTAGTCTTTAAAAGAATAAAATGATAAACCTTTTTATCCGGGTGTCGGCTGAACTGAACTGAACTGCTTGACTTTTGTCACACTTTATTTTGCATGGCTGCACAAACCAACAGCAATGCTTTTTTATATATATATTTTCTTTTATGACTTGTGAAATTTATTAAGATGCACAGATTTTTGATGCAATAAAAATCTGTTTTTGTTGTAAAGGACTGAACAGTCTGACTCTGTCCGTTCATAAGTCCAGTGTTCGGTCGGTCACTGTGAAGGATTCACTTCAGTAATAACAGGTGAGATGAAACACAGGACTTATTGTTTAAAGAAATACATTTATTGCGCAATAGCAAAATATATGAACAACATAAAAAATATAATGACAAATTATTACCATGGCTTTCCATGGTTCTTACTTCTACATATCAACAAAAAAACAGAATTAAAACATAAAAACAAATAAGAACAAACTCCAGATCCTCTGCAATACAGATTGCAACAGTAAAAAACAAAAACGAATACATGCTGATTACAGAATGAGGGCTGGCTGGACTGTTATGTACACATGTACAACAGAAAGCCTTGATTGAATAATATCAGGGTATATAGTATCATTATCTGCTGAGTAATCATTTTATGGATTACTGCATGTTATTTCGTGCAGTAAAGTAATCCTGATAGGTAACCTTAAATTACCTAATATTGCCCTGACATCAGGAAAAAACATAAGGAAGGAAATAAGGAAAATATGCACGTCTGTCTAAAAACAGACATAAAAGTTACGGACTGCAGCATGAACAAGTCAACTCTGAAAAACATTTTTCACTCAGTTGTGTTTCATCTGCCTGGAAACTCAGTCAGCTTTTCTTGATTTCTTCTTGTGTGTCTGATTCTGTAGTAAGAAACAGAATGGTGCCGACTTCAATCTTCTTTGATGGGGGGCGGAGAGAAGTTCTGATGCCCCCCAATAATGCCTGATTTATTTTTTTTACATTCTTTTTATGTCTGACGGTGTTGACAAAAACTTGGGACAAATTTCAATTGAGTTGGAAAATATATAAAAATTATTTTTAATTACACTTATTGATACTTTTATAATTATTTATTTAAAAGCTTATACTTAATTGTCATAATATATTATTTTAGTATATCTTTAGTTGTTTTAAACTATTATAATGTACTGAGTTCTGCTCCAGGACCAGGGCTTTTACAGACACCGTCCACCTGCTACAAAGTTTAAAATAAAAAATGCTCAGCAAACAACATACATTGTTGTGCTGACATGGCCCAGGTTAGTTTAGTTAGATATTTGAAAAAAAATTATATTTTGTGTATATTTTATTCAAATGTTGTGCTTCATCCATAGGACATGCTTCGTTCCTCTGCTCAAGAATCACTGATTTATAAAATATCTTCTAAGTCACAAAATGCTGACACGGCAAGCTAACGTTGCGCAACAAACCCCCTACAGCATCTGCTCTTCTCATAAACCACAGATGTTTGTGTTGAGCAACACACACACCCCTACACACAAAACATAGTTTCATCTTATCTGAATCTGAATTTGGTGGTCTGATTGATATCTTTTCTGTTTCCCAGCACCCTGAATGAATCATATTAACAAATTACTGCCCAACCCGACCTCTACAAGGTTCTGGAAGAATGCATGCACAAGCATGAGATTTGAAATGGCATGTTGCCACTGTTCAACAGATTTAATGATTCATCTCTGGACCAAAACCAAAGTCTTTTAGCTGCAGTGACTGGAAACATTTACGGACTTTTAAGTGGAGCGTAACGCCGATTCTTTGGTGGGAAGTTCACCTGGATCCGGAATGCTCTAGGAGTGCATGTCTAAAATATTTGTAAGAAAATGGAGTTTGGGAAGGTGACACAAGATCTCATTTAAAAATGACACGTCTGTTCAAAACAAACTAACATCACATTATGACAGAATACATAAGACATTGCATGGGCTGTATCAAAACCTAGCATGTGATCATGAAAAAGTTGAAATATAAAAGTGAAACTAATTCTACTAATCCTATAATAACAGTGTTGAACTGATGTTCAAAGCAATAATTCCATCTGAATTTCAGGCCAAGCTATTCTTCCAAAATGCGAAGCTTTTGTACAAAATTTACATCATGAGGATTAAATGATTGCTACATTTTACTAACTTCAACTTTTGAAGGAGTTCTCTTTTTTTTTAAGTGCTTCCTTATTTTAAAAGAAACACAGAGCAAAATAATATAAAGGGATGCTTCTCCCATGATGCAAAATGAGAAAAAAGGGAAATAAGAAAATTCAAAGGAATATTGAATTGAGCAACATCTCTGTTCTCCTTTTTCTTCCCATTTTACTTGAAACTGAAATTGACCCATGTTTTAACAGTCTTGTCAATGCAGGGGAAGGAAGCTGCAGTTTTTTTCATCTGAAGATGCTTTCAGTCTGAACAGTCTGACAACTGTTGCTCTATTTAATGAATTCATTGCGGTGCTTTCTATGTCGAAATAAAATGCAAAAAAAACATGAAACTTTTTCTTGCACGTAACGATCACACGGTGGTTTTTAGCACGAAAGCCTTCCCCCTGTGTTTCCTCCCTCCGTCGACTCAGTGGAGACGCGAACAAACTCACAGAGCGTTTTCAGGAGTGTTTAAGAACGACTCGCTTTGCTTCCCATCACTGTATTCAATTCCTACCGTGGGAATTGCTGTCATGTTGTCTTTGTTGACCAAAATGTGTTTCTTCAAGCCTGGGAAGCATTTTACCAGCAGCTGTTTGAAGTGCTCCTGGAATTTCCTTTCCATAAATGTATAAAATATCGGACTGATGCAGAAGTAAATGTACGCCATGTTGCGGGTGACATGGAGGGCGTAACCGAGCTTCTTTTTAGCTTCACAGCTCAAAACAGACACCAATTCATAATGCAGGAGTTCTACAATATTAAAAGGGATCCAGCAGATGAAGAACAACACTACGATCATAAATATCACCCTGACTGCGTGGAATTTAGAAGCCGATTGGGATTTTTTGATGGTGATCACAATCCTAACGTAACAAAATATGATAACAGCCAGAGGGAGGATCAAGAAGACAAAAAGCTGAATATAAAATCCAGATTTTTTCAGCTTCTCTACTTTCAAACCATCAATGTGAGCAAACTCCTCACAGAACTCGGTGCCGAAATGCCTAAAGGTGCCATGGAGGATCATGGGCCTGATGCAAGCCAAACCACTGATCAGCCACACCACTGCACAGGAAATGATAGCATTGCGTCGACTCCTTACATGTACTACAGGCATTAAATGTACAAAAGCAAGGTAACGGTCAAATGTTAGCAGAGTTAAAAAGAAAACGGAACTGTAAAAACCCATGTAGTAAGCACTGAAGACGATCTTGCACATAGCTGAGCCAAAAATCCATTCAGAGATCTGCATGTAGACGCCCACAAAGGGAAGGCTGCTCATCAAGATCAGGGAGGACGCCACCAGGTTCACCAGCAGGATGTTGATCACAGTGGCCAGCCGCTCAAACCTGGAGGGAAGATGGTGAAGCTAATAAGTTATTTTGGAAGCGCATAGTTACATTTTCAAACTTTCACAGGACAAAGATCTGTGGGTCTTTCAAGCAGGTCTGCAAAACATTCAGGTGAAATTCCTCGTTCAGCCTCCCAGCCAGCATACATAGGTGGGACCCATATGGGTCCCACATGGCTTTGTCCACAGTTTCCACTGCCTACATGGGCCCTACAAGGCGGTGCCACCATGGAAACTGTGGACAAACCCGCAGTTTCCATGGTTTCCAACCCACATTCGAAACCCATGTGGGACCCATATTGTCCCACATGGTTATGCTGACTGGGCTCCAAAGTCACAATTTTGTGGAATGTTTTTAAAAAGCAGAAGACGTTTCAGTTTGTTCACCATTCCAGGTTTATCTATTGTTAATCAAATATCAATGATGCTCTGTGAAGGCTTCAGAGGTTCAACAGAGAACATGAGTGAACAAACGGCATCATGGAGGCTGAGGAGCACGACAGACAGGTCAGGGAGGATGTTACGGAGAGGTCAAAAGCAGAGTTGGATGATTCAGGTATTCATACAGAATATTTCCAGTGCAGGTATTTCAGTTCTGGACGTGCATGAACCAAACATGTTGTAGCTTTAAACCTTTACACATGCAGTATATCAACGTTTTGAAAAAAAAAAACACTGCTTCACCCTGAGCCTTTAAAAAGCAACGCCAAAACAAAGCATTCGCCATGACTAACGTCTGCTACAGTGGACAGAATCGCCTTTTAGTGGATTTTTCTATGGAACAAAACTCCAAATTCATGGGAATCCTCCTATTCACAGCTGTTTTTCATTTAAGATATTCAAAGAAAATTCAGTTTGGGAAGCTGAAAAACCTCAACACAATGCTATCGTCTGGCATATGCAAAGCAGCCAATTGAGGAGCAGAGTTTTACTTATCGGCTCTGATTGGTTGTACCTCCAAGAGGGTAAATAAGGAAGACTGTGGATGCTAGCTTCGGCAGCAGCGCTAAAACAGTTTCCTCTGTTTGTATTAATGTGTATTACAGTTTGTTTGGTGCTTAAAAGCTGTCTTAGAAAGGTTCTCACATATTCCTGGAGCTTGTATTCCAGATATTCTTAAACCAGAGCTTAATACATAGTGGTTGACAGGAGCTGTTGATACAATGAATAGCTTTCTCTAAACTGAACTCCATTGCTCACTTGAGCCAAGCGTAAACATCACCAGTGACCTTTAGCCGGTTAGAAAGGCAGGCATGTAACAAACAAACAGGGGATCGTGAGGAGGGGTCAGACGTTTTCCCAGTGGTGCCTTCAAGTACAACTTCTAAACTGGATTGCCTACATTTCCAAATGTTGGGAGGAACAACAACCTTGGTAATATTTGAATGGTGTAATGTCTGACAATAATTTTGTTAAGATATAAACGAGTCTTCATATGTCAGAATATAATAAAACGAATAGTTGCTACGGCGACATGGGGCAACATGCTGTGTTTTTGTCCTTTCATTGCCACCCACCGTGGGGTTGCCCTCACACAGCAGCCCCAGCTGCGTGGGCAGATAACTTATGGAAAGTAAGTAAGTTCCAGTGTTTTATCCATAATTTGTGTTGAATATTAATTTTTATTGTAGAATGCTGGGGTCATTCCCATCGCCTGGTGTGATCTTTGTATCTGTCGCCTCCTTTGGAAAAGTTGAAATAGTGAAAGCAACACACAGCGCTCAACACTTATTTTACCCACAGTTAAGTTTGTGAAATTATTTGAGGATTTTGTAATATGAGCTTTGAGTTAATAAAGTACAAATCATCTAATTTTTTTTCGGTCAGAGTGCTTCTTCATTAAAACAAGATTAAAACAAAAAAAGGCTTTCAGTATTTGCTGAGTTGTGTTATCTGCATTTGAATAGATTAAAAAAAAGTATTTTCACAAGTATTTTCAAGGTAATACTTAACAGGAAAAAACTGAGACATTGCATTGCATTTTGTTGGCATCTATAAAGGCCAACAAAATATTTGTAATTCTGTTCCCTGGTTTGTGCTGCTTTGTTGTATTGTTTGGTATTCACCCCTTTGGATGGTTTGCCCTTCTTGCTGCTTCAATCACGAACAACATGATTGACTTTTTTTGATAAAACTAAGAAAAACTCTGCTAAGTTGATGTGAAAACTGGTTTCTATAGAATAATGTCAAATAGATAAAAATGAGAGAAAATACAAGATTGTATAAATACTGTTAACTAGTAGCATCAGGTCTCACACAGTTCCACCACAAAATGGTTGTTCAGAGTGAATGTGAGCGTTGATTTGAATTCACTTGGTGCTCTGTGTGTGCGTGTATTTGTGTGAAACAGTTTGATTTCTAGTTGGCAGCAATTACATTTCTAACAGCTAGAAAAGTGTAGATTGAGTTCTATGGGTCTGGGACGAGGTTCTGCCCCAAGTGGAGGAGTTTAAGTATCTTGGTGTCTCGTTCCCGCATGAGGGAAAAGTGGAAATTGATAGGCGGATTGGGGCTGCATCTGCAGAGATGCAGGTGTTGTACAGTATCTGTCTGTTGTGGTGAAAGTGTACCACAATCGACCGGTGGATCTACATTCCTACTCTCATCTGCAACTTCCTACTCTCCAACCATCAAGCTATGGGTAGGGGTTGAAAGATGCAAGTGGCCAAAATGAGTTTACTCCCTTAGCGTTAGGGTGAAAAGCTCAGTCATCAGTGTTGTTTCTCATCATGTCCTTCACATTATGACCACAGTGTATCCATATTATGGCTACTTTCAGCAGGTTAATGCACATTCTCTGCAGGCAACATGCTGTAGCATATCCTACACTCTGCCTATAGCTCCAGTTTAAATTCAATGTACACATACACACCTGAAATACATACAAAACCTCCTTAAATGGTGCTGGGGTAACCTTGGGATTTCAATGGGTGTCAAGCAGGGTCCTGGTGAGGAATTATCTTCATTCTTTGTCTGCACTGCGGTACGTAGCTGGTCCAGGGAGTCTGGTGCCATGTGTCTCTCCCTCTGGCTCCACTCCTTCGCTCAGCTCGAACCCTGGTATGTGTCACTGAATTGGCTATCCTGTGGGGATGCCTGGCTCCTTGTTCCATGCTGCTCTTGGACACAGAGTTTTGACGTATCGGCCCTTTAAGAATTGTGCAACCCTAATTGACAAATCCTCACACATTCATGCCCACCTCTTGCCCTATAATAGCTGAAAATAGGAACTATGCCCCTGCAGCCAATCCAACCACACCAAACACCCACCCACCCCATGACCTTCCATTGAAAACTGGATGTAGCCAAAAGATGGAAGAAAATAACTTGAAGAACAAGGCCTTCATACAAGACTTTGAGCTTGCACATTCGTCTACAATGGGTCTAAAAGAGCTTAACATTTATATATATATAAGTACATGCATTTTTTAAACAATTTGGTGTTTTACTCACCGATGGATGATAACCAGAACCAGCAGGTTGGTGACAACACTGAAGACAAACATGAAGTAGTAAATGTAAGACAGATTTGCTCCCAGTTTGTTATCATCATCCCTGACACACATTTCAACCGGCTCTCCTGAGTCTTCGCTGGGAACGTAACTGATGTTTGTCTCTGTCATCTTTGTGCAAAATCTGTCAAAAGCAGAATACACAATGTCATGCCATGTGTTGAGACTTGGAAATCATCATTTTAAAAAACCATGTTACAGCAAATAAATAGAACATATAGCAAGAAATGTATGCATTTAAGAAAAAAGGGCAATATTCAAAAGCAGAAATGACTTTTCTCACCGCTCATCCGACCGAGTAGCTTCAATCTGTGATGATGAAAGTCCGACTGATACTAAGAGACTTGTCTCACCAAAAGAAAGGAAGTTTCAACTAAGTCTCTGTGTGCATGTCTCTGCCTGATTTCTGTACATGATGTGTGTGTGTACTAAACACACACACACAGTTTCAAAGACAACATCTTATATAATTCTTAAGTTATAGCTGCAGCCAGGGAACACCATGTCACTATGGTTTTTGAGCAGTTTAACTGATAATTCTACGAAAGGAAATGCTCAAGATATTCTTCTGATGTGAGTTATGTTAGAACATTTTATCTATCCTCCAAACAAGATAAGGATTACCAAGACATGCACAGAGAGAAAACTGCGTAGAGCAGCGGAAAGGTTTGTAGAGAAGAGTCTGAACGTATCAACTTGTGGTCTTCCTTTAAGTGTTTATGACTGACACCATACCAGACTTATATGTCACATGTTCCTCATGTTCCTCATTGTTTTGATCAGTGCTGTCATTTCATGTATTTCTAGGAATGTTTGTAAGCTTGACAGAAATGTGGACACATCATAATGTATGTACCCAGCCAGCATACATAGGTGGGCCCCATATGGGGAAAAGGAGGGCAGACAATATGGGTCCCACACGGTTTTGCCCATGTAGGACCACCTCCTACAAGGGCCCTACATGACGGTGGCCCTACATGGGCAAGCCCGTGTGGGACCCATATTGTCTGCCCTCCTTTTCCCCATATGGGGCCCCCCTATGTATGCTGGCTGAGTATTGGCATTTCATTAAAGCAATGCATTTGCACTGCTTTAATGTATTGTATTTGCACTTATAAGTCAGAGTGC
Source organism: Phalloptychus januarius (assembly GCA_902982915.1). NCBI lineage: Eukaryota > Metazoa > Chordata > Actinopteri > Cyprinodontiformes > Poeciliidae > Phalloptychus > Phalloptychus januarius. Next base: position 2,882,768 of record CADWAE010000468.1, on the reverse strand, counting down.
CTATGAAACGTGTTCACCCCCTTGGATGTTTTACCCTTTTTATTGCTTTCACAAATCAGTCAGGATCAACAAAATTTTGCTTTTCTGACAAGTAAAACATAAAAAATCTTAAAAGTCAAACTGAAAGCTGATTTCTAAAAAAAAAAAAAGACCAAGAAATAAAAATATTTGCCATAAAATGATTGCAGTATTTTGCAGATGTACTTTTGGGTGCATGGAGTCTGTATGGATCAGACTGAGTCAGGCTGCACATCTGGACACAGTTTTCCTCCGTTCTTCCTGGCAAGCTGTCCCATGTCCATCAGGCTGAGTGGCTGTCAGCTACCGTTTTCGTATCCCAGACTATCGGGCTGAGATCTGGGCTTTGACTCTGCCACTCTAGAACATCCAGTTCGTTGTCTTTAAACCATTGCAAAAGACTCCAATTTCCACATTGTCAAAATGGGGAATTCACATGTAGAATTTTGAGGAGAGATTAGTTAAATACAATTTTTAAATAAAAGGACATAACATGGTAAAATGTGAAAAAGTGAAGGGTATGGATACTTTCTGTATGCACTGCACAGGGAGGTTTAGACCATAAATCTCTGTTACATTTCCAGCTGTTGTACATAAAGCTGCAGATGTAACTTTTATAAAAACTATGTTTTTTACATATTTGTTGAAAACTGTCACCAGGTGACAGTTTTTCATAGCACTGACAGATTTGTACAGAGATTGTCTTTCTCATACTAGCTAGAAGCAAGCAATCAGGGCCAGGAGGAGAGTCTTGGCGCTTGGCCTTCACAGATATGTAAAAACACACATTTAAAAAAAAAGATTCACTTTCAACTGCATTTCCAGGAAGCCTGTTGTTCTTCGTTCCTTTTGGCTCAGCGTAGCTTTGTGGTCTCCTTTTACTGCTTTTTCTTTACTGAAATACAACTGGCAACCGGCTACGCTCTTCACAAGAAGAGGAGCGAATCACAGTCACTGCTCATACCTGGGAGTTGGAAATATGTCAAATCTGCGCCATGTCTGATGTTAGTAAGCTTCTGTGTTAATTATGACGTTACTTATAGTTACCGGTGTTGCTGTTTGAGGGGACATCTGCTTTTATTGTTTCTTTTTTTCTTCTTTTTGGTGTTAAAATAGCTAACATGTTTACAATGCAGTTTTATGCGGAAGCTTTTAGAGGTGGTGTAGAGTTTTTGTAGCAGAGTGATTCTGCATGTCAACACATGGTTTCAACACATTACATGGAATAACACAATATAGTCCTCCACTGCTAGAAAATATCATTTTCCTTCTTTTGAATACTTGAGGGGCTGCACAGTGGTGCAGTTGGTAGAGATGTTGCCTTGCAGCAAGAAGATTCCCGGCCCGGGTCTTTCTGCATGTTTGCATGTTCTCCCTGTGCATGGTGGGTTCTCTCCGGGTACTCTGGCTTCCTCCCACAGTCCAAAAACATGACTGTCAAGTTAATTGGCCTCTCTAAATTCTCTCTAGGTGTGAGTGTGTGTGTGCATGGTTGTCTGTCTCTGTGTTGCCCTGTGACAGACTGGCGACCTGTCCAGGGTGACCCCGCCTCTCGCCCGGAACATTACACCAACACCTCACCCAACCCCTCTAGAGACAAGGGTGTACAAAAAATGGATGGATGGATTTTCAGAAAGAAGCACTTCAGTACTTTAACTTGAGCAAACCTTTGACTGAGCAACCTTTCCTTGTAGCCTAATAAGATTTGACCGTGAGTATGAATACTTTTACTCAGTATGCTACACCCTGTTTGGCATGCTGGTTAGTAGGATGTTCTTTGTCTTGAAAGTTTCAACTGGACTCCTCCAGATAAACCTTGTGTAGTCAAATACTTTCCCCTTTATCCTGTTTGCAACCGTCTTATAGGCCGGTCACACCAACACGAACACCACATGGTTTGGTCCTCTGCTTGTTTATTTACACAAATACATGCATCAGAAACAAAACTCCTCCATTAACGTCCAGCAATGCAAAATGCAGCATTAGTAGATTGAATAATAATTATGGACAAGGATAAAACTGAACATAAACACTTATAACCACATAATGCTTTTAATTATGAATGGATGATACAAAGGCAATTAAAGCCCACTTAGATTGTTTCCGCAAAGTTACACACAACTGTTCATAACTGTTCATCTTTAATTGATGTTAGCTGAGAACTGGTGGCTTGTGTTAGGTTGCCACAGGTCTAGATTTTTCAAATGAAGTGCCCTCCGATTAACACATCAATTAACCAAGGAACAACTCTGTAACCATGGATACATGAAATGAATAACACTGTCTTTTTATTTTAGCATCTCTTAGCAAGTAAAAAGACAGAGAAAATAGGATCGAGTAAGTTTGATATAGCATCTTCAAAAGCAGTCGGTATCTATCAAAAGCGAAGGAACAGCAGCAAACGGGTGAAATGGCCATCAGATCAGCTGTTGTAGTTCAAATTGCAGACAGAAAATGTCAGAATACACAAAAATAGATGTTTTTGGTTGCTTATAGAGGTACATATAGGCAGAAAACACCCTTTTACAGAGCCAAAATTCTTCAGGAAGGTGTCTTGGTCTCCAAATCCCTCAGATCTCTACACAGTCCAACATGGGAGGTATGAATTGGAAAAACAAGCCTGATCCCTACAGGCTCCACCTCCCACTTGGCCAAACTACAGACATGGTACCACCAGATACCACAGGACACCTGGACGGTTCTGGTGGAGTCCATACCAGGACAGGTCAGGGCAAAGCTGGCACCAAGAGGGGAGACAGGATTCTGTTGGGCAGGTGGTCATAATGTTTTGCCTCATCAAAATAACAGCATATTACATTCAGATTATCAGCACCAAGCATCTAATACACCATTGTATAACCGCTGCAATGAAAGTGAAAAGACAGATAAAATGGCAGGACATAAATACTGAATGGTTTCCATGACAACATTTCCAAAATCTGAATCAGATATTGAGAGAAACAACAAAACACAAAGCAGGTAACAGTCCCTCCAAGATTTCACAATTGTTTTCATAATTTTTCTTTTGTTTTTCTTTAGTCATTGATTTTGTGGGGATCCTCAAGAAATATTTGTATGGAATTTTGCGAAACCACTTCCAAAATTTACATCTATAACAGAAAAATATTAGAAATAAAAAATAATTGAACACAAACTTCTTTAATCTTTAAACAATTTAAATAACTTGATTTTTGTTACTGCCCATATTGACCAGGGATTATAACTTGGCATCCAATAAGGCTGAAATACTGCCACTCGCAGGTGAGAGTTAGCAGTCACCAAACGCTATGTTTTGACAATTTTCTGGAAAATTTATAATAACCTATAATAAAATGGTGGAAAAAATGTGGGAATCTGTTGATTTTGAGTACATTTCCACAGTCATGGAATTGCAAAAACCTGGAGGCACTCAAAATGTTTCTGTCGAGGATTTTGACAAACAATAGTCAGAGAAAAGCAGAGGTAGATATTTTTATTGACCAAAATATCAGTCTCTTCGTTGATGCATTAAAATGGTCCCCTACTTTTCAGTTCAGGAATTGGAAATCATCCGGGACGGAATTTCGAAGAGACTTGGCTTCTGGACTACTGGCCGCATTTCATGGTGAACCTCATGGTCTTAGACCGCCTTTCCGACGAAATGAGGTTCCGACTGCCTCCAGTGCAATAATCCCCACCTCTTTTGATACAGTGAATGACTTCCTCCGAACATCTGGACGCAGAGCTAAAACCAGTTTTTCAGACATCCGGCCCTTTGTTGTAATGTTGCCTGTGGTTGTAGGTCCGATAACACATGGACACATCACAAACTCCTGGAAGACCTGGGATGCCCTGTTTACCAGGATCTCCTCGTAGTCCAGGTTTTCCTTGAATTCCCTGACTTCCTGGATAGCCAATACCGTCAAAACCTCGAGGGCCCTGCATCCCTACAGTAGTAGGAAGAGATACAAAATATTAGCAGTAAGACTTTCAGGACGTTCTCAGCCTGACACTTGGCAGTGAAGCTGAAAAGAAGCTGGATCATATGTTTTTTCATTAACAGGCTCTTGGATGTGTAAAGTTCTTCATAAGACAAGATAAACTGAACACTTTGTTAAGGATGTATTCACAATTTTATTTTGTTAATTAAAATTTTAACTATTGTCAAATGTTGATGGTCAACTTTATTCAATCTAATGATGATGTTTTAGATAAATAGTCGTCTAAAATAACCACATTGCAGTATTACAACGACTGAAATATCTTGTTGCAAATGTCGGTCATTCAAAGTGTAAAGAAGGTGTCTTGGAAAAATAACAAAACAATTTTTATTATAGATTTTTTAGGCTATTCCAAGTCCTCCTCGGATTGGTTGATCAGACCCCCTTGATGTTTCCTTCCCCAGAAACTTGAGTTTCTTCTTGAGAAAATATGGGTCCCATATGGGTTTGTCCGCAGTTTCCATGGTGGCCCCACATGTTTGCCCGTGTAGGGCCCATGTAGGGCCCATGTAGGGCTCATGGTTCCAGGTGGCTCCGATCAAAATTCACCCTCCTGTTTTCTTATCCTTCTCAGATTCATCCAAAGACCAGAGTCAAAATATGGTCATAATTTCCTTTTTTTTTCAGGATTCTGGGACATTTAGAATCTCTTGACAAATGCTGGATTTAAAAAGCCAAGTCGTTGGCTGTTTAAATAAAAAACTGAATGTTTTTCAGTCTTTCTTGACTTCAAACATCCTTCAATCCTCCCAGAGTCATTTGGACCCCGAGAGCATTTGACCCTCTCTGTGACCCCAGCACAGCACAGTGGCACTGACTCATTTGGGAACTGACAGTCTGATGGGACATCGTCCCCGCTGTCTGAACGGGCCATCCTTCCTGGTCCTGCTGAGCGTCGCACTAAATCTGTAGTTGTGGAGTAGAATCGGTATATCTTTGTTTTTCTGTTGATTTATGTTTTCCCTTTCTTTGTTATTGATTCATCATTTGTAAGCGAATCGTAGGTCAGGTAATAGGAAACGTTACTCCTGATTGGTTGCTATCGCTTGTTTTGGGGTTTTTTCAGCTCATTCTTAATTGAAGTGTAAAAGTTTCTAATTATTCTAAAAAAAAACCTTAATCTTTAAAAATCATGAATCTCATTGAGTTTCTTTGTATGTAAAGCTCTATGGAAAGCTCAATAATTAATTCTTTAGAATGGTTTGAAACTATGAGACTGCTTTGTGAACTTCAATGTACTTTCATTAAACCAGCAGCGGACACGGTCCAAATTACAAAAGTTACTGAAGCATATTTCTAAAATCTCAGAAAAATGACTTTGGTTCCATAAAGCAGAATGACAGCATACCTGGCTGTCCAGGAGGTCCTGGGGGTCCTTTGTAACCTTCTCCTTTGCTGCCTTTGGGACCTCTCTCTCCGATGTCCCCTGTGAACATAAACATTTACTTTAAAATAAAAACAAGATAAACACTTTCATTTCATGCTACACTAAGGTAAATGTACCAAAACGCTCCAAGCCCTCTGGGCTTCCTGTTTGCATGTTTTCAACCATTTTAGTGACGATAATGCGCAACAGAATGAATTCTCCCAATCAGGATTTGTTTCGGATATTTCCATTTTCATCTCGGTTGTTTAAAATTTACTTTACATCCAGTCTACCCATTAAAGCCACATTTCTTGGGCAGGGCCATTTTGGCCAGAGGCCAGCCAAATGGATAATGCTTTTGAAGAAAGCATGTGGAATAGATGCATTCATTAGTGTGCACACAAAGTCATTAGCAAAATGACTTATTGATGATTATTCTCTCAAACACGTTTCATCTTTTTTTTTTTCAGCGTTCATTTGATTGCCCGGATCTCAATGGTAATGGACCAGACCTTAACCAGAGACTTGTTCAAATCCAAAGTACCTCGAAAATGCCGCCCTTCTCCCCGTCCCCACTGGATTAAAATTAAACATCAGATATATCAAGGTTGATCTTTTCAGGTCATGGCCAGATCCTAGGAAGCGACGATCCCTGGGGCGCAGCGGATCCCTGGGGCGCAGCGGATCCCTGGGGCGCAGCGGATCCCTGGGGCGCAGCGGATCCCTGGGGCGCAGCGGATCCCTGGGGCGCGGGTCCCTGGGGCGCCGCAGATCCCTGGGGCGGAGCGGATCCCTGGGGCATGGCTGATTGATAAAGTGAAAAGCTTCACTGTGCATTTTGAGCCCGAAAGAACTTCCATAAGGAGGCGACTCACCTACAGCTGCCAACACACTGGAAGCTGTAATGTTCTTCCCACTTTCCCCTGAAGTAAAACTGAAACGTCCAAGAATTCCACAGATCATGATCAGTTTCAGGAAACCGTTGGGTGACATCAGGCCCTTGCACCTTGATGGGAATGAGCTACACTAACATGCCAGACCCAGCATAGGGCCAGGATTTTGATGTGTTATGTGTAGTTCTGTTTCACATGTCAAACTGGCAGCCTGCCCTAGTTCTAACCTGCTAATCTGCTCCTGTTGCCCATTATTTTGAAAAACAACCTCTGTCAAAAGAGAGTTCTTCACAGCAGGTCAGATATTTACCATTCTGGAAATCTGCTGTCCACAGAAAACTGATAAATGCTATAACTTTATATCAATACAACTAAGGCTTTGATTTATAAGATTTTCAACTATATTAGACGGAATCAATGGCTGAAGAATCACGGCTTATTTAGGTGGTCCTGCAGTCCCCAGTGGGGCCACCAGGTGCCCCAAGGGAGGCCTCAGAAGAAAATGAAGGGGGAAAAATACAAAAAAGTATTTTAATCAAGTGTTTAAATCAGATTTTGCAGTATTGATAGGTAACGTAAGTTAAAATAATTTGCCTTGCTCATCTTTCTGATTAGCTGCCAGTCACATTTATCGAGCTGCTTTTGCTCCTCAAGCTAGCTTAGCATGGCCAACTAAAATCAGAAGGTATGATGCAGCATTTATCCCAAAGATGCCAAGAGATGAGATAAATCTGTCCTTACACATTGGCTGATTTTCCTCCTAATTTAAAAAGCGTCACGTCAAACCTTTGATGCCTGCTGGACCCTGCATTCCAGGTGGTCCTGGGTAACCTGGAGCACCACTTCTTCCGGGGTAGCCTGCAGCTCCCATGGACCCTTTAGGACCTGGTGCTCCAGGCTCACCCGGGGGTCCCTTCACTGTGTTGCAGGTCTCGCACGATGCTTGGAGGGCAAGGCTCTGGAGGAGCGCTGGGAGCTGGTCTGCAGGTACAGTCACAACATAAATGATCCATTTTTAAATATGAGAGTTTAATCTAGTGATCTAATTAGAAAAAGTTTTGTGTTAATTTGGAAACCAAAAGCCACTGAAATGATTAAACTCAATGGCACACCGTCTGACCTCGTTTAAGGAAAGGTTGTTGTTGTTTGTCTTACACCTTTCTTATTAACAGCAACCATTTTGATGTTGTCTATCTTTGTATGAAAGTCTTGCTGTACATGTGGTGCCTTCCATCTGTTTTACTGCATCTTCAGCCTTCACATTTTGTCACATCACAACCACAGACTTTATATTACAGACCTGTTGCTTACGCGTCCAGCCGTCTCTTAGCCAGTACTTTACAGACACACCTTTTGCTGCAGGTACGTCTGACCATCCTTCGAGTTATCATCTCTTGGTTCGAAAGAAGTAGTTAGAGAAATGTACCTTAAATTGACAAATTTCACTTTCCACCTCTACACACTTAAGTTTTTGCCTGTTCTGTTCAAAATAGCTTAAAATCAGTCGGATCAGATGGGGAGCGTTTCTGCACAGCGGTTTTTAAGTTTAGCCGTAGATGTTCAGTCGGATTAAAGTTTGGTCTTTGACTGGACCTTCTTAGCATGATTGAGAACACATGACTTTTGTTTCTAACCTTTGTGATTGAGACGTTGCATTCTTACATACTGTGCAGCTCGAAGGAGGTTTGTTCTTACTTTTATATTTTTAGAAAGTTGTTATGATGTGTAACCATTCGACTGATTAAATCTTGACTGGATTTAATCAGTCAAGATTTAATGTTTTTCAATCTTTCTCGACTTCAAACATCCTTCAACCCTCCCACGGTCTTAAGAGTCACTTGGGCTCTGTGAGACTTTTACCCTCAGTTATTAATAAGATATCAGTTTAAAACTAAATTAATACCTGAGCTACAACCCAATAGGTGTTGAAAAGGAGGCTTCATGGAGGGAGAGCAGAACCAGACACCAGAGAGAGAAGCAGGAAGTTAAAACCATCTCTCCCATCGACCGTAACGGCTGAGGATCATGTCCGCTACTCCAACATCTCTCTAAGCGTACAGCCAGAAAGGGATCTGAAGAGGAGTGTCAAAAGCAAATGAGCTGGATCAGCAAAGCTTCCTAACATCTGATGATGTCATCCAGGACATGATGCATTGGAGTATCATCTTCAGTCAGAGGCTTCTTCAGATTTACTGGAAACTTCACTGGTACCCGAGACCCGTCGTCCCTACAGCATCACCATCCACCACTTTGAAGATACGTTGATGAGATGAGTTCCAACATCATTTGATTTTCCATCCATCCATCCATTTTCCTGCATCCGCTTTCCCTTACTGGGGTCGGGAGGTGCTGGTGCCTCTCCAGCTAACGTTCCAGGTGAGAGGCGGGGTCACCCTGGACAGGTCGCCAGTCTGTCGCAGGGCAACACAGAGACACACAGGACAAACAAACATGCACACACACACTCACACCTAGGGACAATTTTAGAAAAGCCAATTAACCTGAGAACATGCAAACTCCATGCAGAAAGACCGGGGCCGGGAATCGAACCCAGAATGTTCTTGATGCAAGGCAACAGCTCTACCAGCTGCGCCACTGTGCAGCCCCATTTGATTTTCCCTTTGGGATAAATAAAGTATTTTTGAATTGAACTAAACATGCTTTCATTGGTCCATTATAACTTTAGCTGTATATTTCTACATGAACCTTCAACTGGCCTCAAGGATTTTGCAAATTGTCACAGATTTCCCTGTGCTCTGTATTTTCTCCCATCTATGTTCCAATCTACTCTGTGGCTGAAAAAAATGTATAACAAAAGTATGACATATAACCTGGTGACGGCTATATAGCAGTCACCGTGCTTTATAGTGTCGGTAATGTGTTTACTCTGGGTTTTTTTTTGTTTTACAAGGCATTTAACTTAATAAACCAAGTTAATGGTTTATTAATAACTTGATATTATTAATATCAAGTTATTATATTGATATTAACTTGATCAATATAGTTACTTGATCAAGTTAAGTCTCATTTGACCAGATTGTTGCTCTTTAATTGTTTCCCTAAAGGGAAACTTAAAAAAAAAAAAAAAACAATAGACTGTAGCTATGAAATGAGGATGGGGGCTGTTTAGTGCATACTAAACAGCAGCATTGCTGAATGGCAGAAGCTGAGAATGCAGAGCATTTCATAGACAAAAAAAGACCAAATCTACCAATCCTGATTCCACACAGTGCAGAACTTTCCTTGCAGATTGTTCAGTCAATCACTCCAGATTCGAACAGCAAAGAGAAGTTTTTGCACAGAAGAAGCTGCTTTGTTTGGCTTGGATGCAGTTGATGCTAATCTTTTAAAGATAGAACTTTAACCAGGTGAGTTAAAGATAATAAATACATGGTGGTACCTGGTTTACAGTCAGAGAGCAGTTAGCAGGGCATTCTAAGCAAGCTGTTGGCGTAAAAATGATCAACAGGAGGAGCAGCGACGCCCGTCTGGGCCCTAAGAGAGCAGAGAGTTGTGCTCTATTCTCTAATTGAGGATGATCAGTTTATGACTCATTTCCCAATGCTACAATTACAAACATAATTTATCAGCTAATGTGTGGCATTGCATTAGAATAGAAGGAAACTGGTGAATGACTTTGAAAGCACATTTAGAAACTAAAATGTATTTCAGATAGATAGATAGATAGATAGATAGATAGATAGATAGATAGATAGATAGATAGATAGATAGATAGATAGATAGATAGATAGATAGATAGATAGATAGATAGATAGATAGATAGATAGATAGATAGATAGATAGATAGATAGATTTTTCCTCAGGGAAATTGTAATTGCCTTTATTTCATTCTTTCATCGCATCTAGAAAGTATCCAGAATGCTTCACTTTCTCCACATTTTGTTATAATGCAGCTTTATTCTAAATTATATGCAATTATTCTCTTTTTTCAAAAAGTCTACAAATACCCCAAGTGTTTATTAATTTATTAAAAATGAACAGAAAAAAGTTCAATTTCCGTAAGTATTTGCATTATAGCTCAAAACGGAGCCGGTTCCACTGATCGTCTCTCAGACGTTTGTAGAATGTAAATGTAACATGAATCCAGTTGGAGTTCCACCACTAATTGTGATTATACAGATCACAATTAGCACACAGATTGTGATGCGACAAAATCTGAAAAAAGTCACCTGAATACTTTTGCAAGTACTGTATGGAAACTTTAATGGAGTTTTTTCTAATTGTTTTATATGGAGGACACTTTTCAGTACTTGTTGTTTAAAGTGACATTTTAAGCTTTAAAACTCACTGTTTGGGTTTTTAGAGGGGCGGTAAAGAGAGTTAAAACCATACGTACTGCGCAGTACGTCCCCACACATCTTAAGAAGATGTTCATCTGAAGGAGATTTGCCCTGAAACACACAGATATGCCACAAGTCAAGAGAACGCTGCTGGAAACAGGAAAACACACACCTTGTCTCTAACTATGGCTATAGCACATGGATCGCCTGCTTGACTCAGCTCTACTCGACACGGTTCTTATGGTTTTCCAGCTCTATGTGGGACAGGTCACCAATGGAAACACTTTTTCTGTATCACACAAGTCACATGATCAACAACCGGATGTTGCCACTGGCACAAACTACGAAGAAGACGACGACAGGAAGTAGTCGGAGGCTGATGGCGCCGAATGTTTTTTAATGAATTCTATCATGAACCAACTTATTCATGTGTGATTTTAATTGCGTTTCTTATTTAATGGGAACACCGCAATTGCAAATTTGTGTTTTTTTGACGTCTGCCTTGAATACCTCTGCAGAGTGAAGTGCACCTGAGTATTTTAGGGCCTTCGAACATCAATCAGGCCGTTCAGCCATTAGAGAAGTGCCGGTATCGTTAAGCTTGTTGTATCCAGATGAGGATCGAAGTCTGAAGGGTTTTTACTTACCGGTTTTCCAGGATATCCAGGTTGGCCAGGCTGACCCGGAAGTCCATCTTGGCCAGGAAATCCCCGGGGACCAACAATACCCAAATGGCCTGTATCACCCTTCTTCCCTTCTGGCCCTCTGGGCCCACTTTCACCTTTCAATCCCCTCTGGAGGAAAATGCACAAAGTGTCACAATAGTGTGAAAGTTGGAACTGAGAGCAAACCCAATTTTTTTTTTATCTTTTCTTTGCTATTATTCTCCTTGGGTACAAACTAGTACAATCTCTTATAAAAGTACTTGCACCCCTATAATTAAAAGAAATATAAACATAAATTTGTACCACTTTCCAATTTCCTTGTCAAAAACAGAAGCTCATTCACTAACTATGTACTATGCACTACTTTGTAATAAACAATGCCTAAAATGTATAGATGTTTGAGGTTGTTACATAAAAAAGCATGAATGTTTTACTGTCTCACTAAAGGGCATTTTGATTCTATTCTATTCTATTCTAATCTAAGGCTTTTGTACTGTATTTACATTCATTCAAAAAGTTTGGTCCAGTTAATAACATGTATTTATTGGACCAAACATCATCATCACAGGAAAAAAAACAAGAAAATAAGGGAACAAATGAGTAACAACAATGCTAAACCTATAAGTAGACAACAAAGAACTGTCTTTGACAAACCCATCAGTCTAATCAGTTTAATCTAAAGATCTTTTTCAGTTCAAAGCAATGGAAGTGAAAACAGGAAGTCTTGCAAATACAGGAGGGTGAAATAGAGTAGTATTTGTTTCTGACTTTTTCGCCTCAGCTTTACAGAATTCTACCAGTTTTATTCACCATGGCACAAATTTTGACATCATATATTAACAGTAAAAGTAAAAGTAGAGCCAAATGCAGCATAATAACTAAAATATCACTGCGCTCTCTGACCCACTGGGATTGCTTTTGGTGTCATTCACTAATAATAACACAGCAATCAAAGAAAAATTGTTTTTTGATTTTTGTTTGTTTGCCATACAGACGTGTTATAAGAAGTCAAATTTTCATAGAACCAGCTGGAGGAGTTCTGCATGAAGCTGCGCTGCTTTCTAGTCCATTACTGTTTTTTTTATTACGAAGCTTGCTACATAATTTAACACTTAGTAATCTATTTCCTACATTGCCACTGTGGGAAACTGTATCTTCATAAATTGTGAGTTTCCACACAGTGCAGTAGGTACTTGACATTAAGTGCTTTTTAGATGTAAATGTTTGCCAAAGTGGTGGGAGATTTCCCCCAGGCATGAGGAATTAGCTCTCAGTCTTCTCCCACTGCAGACACTTGATGGAGCTACTTACCCTGCTCCAAAATTAAGACATAGTGGAGGCCTAACTTTACAAACCTCTCCTTTCCATCCTTTTGGTCCCACATCACCCTGGCAGGAAATAGAAAATTGGGAAGGCAGAAGAGCGAGGGAGTTAGAAGAGGAGAGAGAGAGGCAATTAGTTGTAGCCTATATGTTTATTTTGTTGTTTCCAATGTTTGGAAATCACGTGTAATTTCGACACAAATATAAGAACACGGCCTATTCACAGTTTTTCTGTTGAACATAACTAAGTAATTTACTGAAAATGTTATTACTATTAAAAAAAGGACTTATGTGTGTTCTTAGAGAGAGTCTCAAGTATTTGTGGATTTTAGGTATTAGCTATTCCACTATGAACATAGAACAGCAGACATTAAAGCTAACTGGGTTTAGCCACACTTACATTAGCTAGCCTATCAGCACTCCTGTCTTATTGGACAAACCTAGAGGTCGATGACCACTTCCTGTTGTTCCTGTCTGCTCATTTAAAAGATACCCAGTTAAAGTAGGTGAACCATGATATATGTGGTGCCAACCTTTTTACACCACAGTCTAATTTAGCAGATGAAGGAAAACATCCAATATGGCTGCAGCTCGGAATGGGTGATGTGGACTTAAAATTTTGTCACGATATTTTGTGGTATTATTGAGAATAATTTATTACTTTTCTTGCAACTTTTTTTTGTTAATAGTTTGTAGTCCAAACAAAGGCTGCTCTTGAAAAACATCACAAGTCATCAGCCATATTTTGGGATTATACTGATGTTTTTATGGAATCATACAGCAAAGAAAGCAATAAAAATAACAATTCTTGACAAGCCAACCAGTTTTTGAAGTTTTTGACAAGAATTTCAAATGCAATTAATGCAACTGGTTGCATTAATTGCAATTTATCAATATGATGAATCCAAATTCTTCCCATAATGAGAAACTTTTCACGATAACCATACAATATGATAAATTCCCACCCAAAACTGTGGTGACTGTTTGGTCATTGCAGCAGTTTTCAAATATAACAGAAAATGTGACTTATAATGGTAAACATCACCATTATAGATCTCCTATCTGCTGAAGATTTTCAATGGAAGATCATGCTATCAGAAACTTCATATCCATAGATAGACGCACGGGATTTAAAAATACAAAGACTTTGCTGCCCTCTAGTGGAAGAACAGACACTCACAGGTACGCCGGGAGTTCCTGGTTCTCCATCTTCTCCTCTCTGCCCCTGAAACAGACAAAACATGATTGTCTCCTGCGACAGTCTATGGGGGTGTGTGTGTGTGTGTATGTGTGTGTGTAGGTACTTATGTACTTTTGTATTAAATGTAGAGGATAGCAGTACTACAATAGAGGGTTGTAACTATTCTTAACTACAAAGGGAGGTCATTTGTGGAGAGGAAGCTTTTTGGGCGGAGATTCAGTGTCAGCTTCTCTCCTATTGGTCAACATCAAGATCAAAATAAGGTTTGTGACAGTGTGACACTAAACAAAAATGTGCATTAAATAAAGACAAAATATGAACAAATAATACATTGAAATAAAATATGATCATGTTAAATTAATTCTGCTGAGAGAGATAATTAAGAGATATTAATTTATATCACACCATATAATCAAATAAGTTGGTAAAGTGGAAAGTTCTGAATTCATTTGAGACGTTATTTTCCTGCTCCCATGTTAAAACTCTAAACTGACCATTTCCTACAAAAAGGTATTGTGGTTGAAATACACTTTTTTTTGAGAATTTAGTTAAGTGCCCATCCTGTGTGAAAAAAATGTATAACTAGTAAAGACAGAAAACATACCATGACCTCAAGTTGATGGAAGATCCCTAATATTACAGTATATGGTTAGAATTAAAGAAAATAGTTGCTCAATCGTGCTACATTAACTAACTAATTTGGTTTTGAAGACAAAAATACGTAGATAACAAATAATGATGAAACAATTATTATTTTCTCTTTTTTTTTTCTAATCCGAAATATTTGATTTGGGATGATTGTATTTTGTAGCTGTGGTGAGAGGGGAAGATTCTCCAGCCTACCCGGGTTCCTTTGGAGCCACTCTCTCCTCTCTCCCCCTAAAAACACGACACATAACTTTAGACTTCATGAAAACACACAGCCAGGTAACCTAAATGAGAACCTCATGTTAATAAATAGTGGCACCATTAGATGCTCTTCCATTACCAATGTGCAATGTGCGGTGTTACCATTAAATAAGAGTTTAAATTAAAATCACACATGAATATGCTTCTTCGTTCGATAAGTCATTAAAAATCATGGCATCAACAGATGAAAACATGAGATATATTCATAATGCAGTCATGGTGCTAACGCTAACCCTCTATCAGCCAATCAGAGGAGACAACGGCGCCTTGGATTAGATTGTCATTGGAGCGACAAGCCCCGCCTACTTGGGAGTGGCTATGTATGCAACGTTTTGGGAAAAATTGTAGTTGGTGATTTTACCAAAGTTATGCATTCAACACACAACTTTTTATGAACTGTGTGATGCTGTGGGAGCTCTGCTGGAGCCAGCTGCACACTGTCCAAAAAAACAAAAACAAACGTCCAGCTGTTCAGCAAGTGACTCGTGTGATGCTAAGAAACATCTGTTTTGATAGGCTGCAAAACCACCTCAGATCTTTTATTGAGAATCAAGAACTTTTTCCAAATTGGAATGTTTCCATCAGGCAAACTTATTTTTATAATTTCAGTTCTATGGTTAATGGAAACGCAGGAAGTGTCTTCTTGCTGAACAGAATCAATGTCCAGTGCAAACAGGACTGCCAAAGAAGTGTGAAGGACATTTTTACACACTTAAAATTAATCATCATCAATAAGTATATTATGCTGTAAACATTTTCAGAATTTTATACATTGGCAAAAACCCTGGAGCAAATATTTACTCTAAAAAACTGTCATCCGAAGAGCTCATTCAGTGTCTATATGTCTTGCTGATATTGACTCTCACCTTATGACCTTTCAAGCCTGGCCGCCCTGCAAGACCCGGTGGGCCCGGAAAGCCTGGCTCTCCCGCCAAACCCTGTGGAGGTCAAAGGTTATAGGTACATATTGCTTCACCAAAAAGTCTTTGGTGAAGCAAATAATTTTTAAAACAAAAAGTTTTTCATTAAATTGGTGTACAAAACAAAACATCTATGAAGTGATTTAGACTCATTTTAGGTTCTTTATCAAACAGTCATTTCAGTCTCAAGCTTTTTTAGCTGGTTTTGGATGCTGTGCAGCTCGAAGCTTTTTGCTTTTCCTTCCTTTTTGTTGCTTTCAGACAATTATGGTGCATAACCATGGCGACAAGGTATTGTTTCTTCTGGTCGGCTCAAAAGCTGCTATCTTGACATTGAGCTGTTAGCATTTCATAAAAGTCTTCAGTCAGAAGCCTTATCTGACTTATTGTAAGACTGGCTGCTACCATCTAAAGCGACTCTTTGAAGGTACTTGGATCATATGAGTAACAACATTTAATTTCCCTTTTGCATAAATAAATATTGAATTGAGTTGAAATTGTCAGTAGGTTACAAAATCTTTGCTTTTGTACTTTTAAATTAAATTGCTTAATGTACTAACGTTTTAATACGGTTTTTCTTCTAATGTGGTTATTTTAAGATGCTGACATGAGCTTTATGGTTCTCTTCTTTCCAAGATTTTTTTAACATAACTGAAGGATCAAAATGAGATTTCCAGCTGCACTTGTTAAAAAGGAGTCTGCAAAAACACTTAGCTTTGGTAATTTGTCATTCTGATAATATAAAAAAAAATACAGGCAGTGAATATGTTTCTAACGTGTTAACTTACTGACTCTAACTCAAAAAGTGTTTTTTATGCTTTCAAATATTCAAATGTAAAAGTAAATACAATCAGATGTCTGTTTCCAATGGATGTTACTGTCTTTCAATGTTACTGCTGAAAGACGCCTGTTCAGGTTAACCACTGGCTGTTCTACCTGGATCTCACCACACTGTTGAAATATTCTTTATTTTCAACAAGATAAAATGAGCCAAAACACATAAAATACATTTAGCAGGTTATTTTTCTAAAACCCACAAGCAAATCTTCACTCACTTTTAGTCCTGGAAGACCAGGGGGGCCGACGACTCCTGGTTCACCACATGAACCCTGTAGGGAGGGAAAGAGGAAATGTGTTGACCTCATCCATAGCTCTGAAACAAACTGTAAATCTGCATTTAACCATCCCAGTCATCGGCACACTGGTATCACACAATGGATGTAATTTACTGGATTTTTCACAGAAGGCTTCCTGGAGGAAATTGGAATATGATGATCGGTTCTACTCTGAGCTGATTCCATTATCGTCACTGTTTAACTTGCTGCGATGATCACAACAGATCACTCAGAGGACACATGGCTTTTCTTAGGAAGAAAACAGCATCACTCTTGATAGAATTTGAAGACTTACTGGTTTCATATTTTTGTCAAAGCTATAGATTGTAGTGTGTTTCATACTGACTCTATCGCTGCCACATGACCAGCCTCCTCCTCTTACCCTCCAGAAACAAATGGCAAGAAGATGGAAATAAATATGAGTTGCTAAAGTTTGTTGTGCTTTCTTTCTTGAATAATGATAATAAAAGGAATTCTGATCAATCTTTCTGATAAATATCGGTCTAGTTTTACGTAATGGACCAATACCGATATATTAAAAATGACTATCGGCCGATGCAGATGTTAGTGCCAATATGTCGTACATCCTCCTAGCCAGCCTACCTAGGTGGGCCCCATTTGGGGAAAAGGAGGGCAGACAATATGGTCCCATATGGGTTTGTCCGTGGTTTCCATGGTGGCCCCATATGGGTTTGCCCATGTAGGGGCACCGCCTACATGGGCCCTACATGTGCAAACCCATGTGAGACCCATACTGTCTGCCCTCCTTTTCCCCATATGGGGCCCACCAAGGTATGCTGGCTGGGCTGAAGTGTGTTTCTCAATGAAATTTGACAACACTAGCTGCGTTTCCAATGCAATTTTGAATTGGGTTTTTGTAATTAATGTGACATGAAGAAGGGATGAAAAAACATGCTGCACCATCATCCTCCTGCTACTTCATGGTGGTTTGCATCTGCCAGTGGCAACATCCGGTTGTTGATCATGTGATTCATGGGATGTGAAAAAAGTGTTTCCATTGCAGTTTTGCTAAATAAACCAATTTCAATATGGTCAAAAAAATCCATCTCATCTCATCGCACCAAAACTTTTTTATCGACAAATAAAAGTTTTGTCAAAATTGTCGTGTTCCGTTTCAGCAATTTTATTTCCAAAATGTCAACTTGCATAATTATATGGTTAATGGAAATGCAGCTATTGCTGACAAAAATCTACTTCTGCCTGAGTTGGATGAAGATCACAATAAAGACATAGTGTTGGGTGTGAACGTGAATGTTGGATGGATATGTTATATAACTACTGATACCACTCAATACACTGACCTTGGGACCAGCTTGACCGATTCCTCCGGGGGGTCCCTGGGGTCCCTGGACTCCCTGAAAAGGCAGACAGAAAAGAGACCCAGGACTGGTTTTCAACCAAACTACACAAAACTCACATCATCTGTGGTTGTCACACATGATTTCAATAAAAACGTATATGCATATGATAAAACAAAGAGGCAAGACACGATCAAATACAGTTGACACATTGAGCAAAACAGTCTGCTGCATCAAGACCCTGGCCTTGTTATTGTTTGTATGTCTCCCAATTTTAAAATGAATAGACTTATAAATAGACTGGTTTTTATTTGGGTTTTAAATGCAAGTGCATTTATGAGCCTCACACATTTCCTCATTTTATCACATTAAAGCGGCACACTTCATTGTGTTTTACTGGGATTCATGTGACTGGTGAAAACAAAGGGGAAGATAATTGTAAAGTGGAAGGGATACAAATAAAAATGTGACGTGTGTCATGCATTTGGCTTGGCTTGTGGGGGGTTATGGTTTTTCTTTTGACAATGGCTTTCTTCTTGCCACTCTTGTCCAAATTCTTTATTTACCATATGTATCATGAAAGATCCCAATAAAATACAACAAAAGTTGGTGGTTGTAACGTGGCAAAAATATGAAACAGTTTAAGTGAAGTGAAGCCACTCTGTTTGCAAATTACAGTGGCTGATGCAGAGCTGTCCAGCAGGCTGTGTCCAGCAGGCTGTGCAAGCTCTCAGGGCTCATTTGTGAGAGACAAATGCAGTCACTTGTTACCCATTCAGACTGATTTCTTAAAACAGGAAGCTCTTCATTGTCGCCCTGTTGATCCACTGAGTCCACCCAGGTCATCCTGGGTCAGATTGAATATCCTTACATTTAATTTACTTTGTAATGTTCAGGTCTCACCACAAGAGGGCAGCATACATAGAAAAACAGAAACGGTTCTGATTTCTCGGAGCTCTCCAAGACTCCGTGTGTGACTGAGTTAAGACTCTCCCCACACTAATTCACTGCTGCGTTAATCAGACGGATGTTTGGACACCCACTGTGGACAATTCTGTCATGCATTCGCTCTCAGTGGTGCTGTGCTAATTTGTTTTTTATTATTGAGTTTTTCTCTTTTTTTTTATATAAAAAAGAAGAACCTTTTCCAAATGTTACATAAATCCTGTACAATTACAGTGACAAATAAATTAGTCTATCAGATAAAAGCAGAAATAATTGGCATAAAGATTCACACCGTTGAACTAATAATTCTTTGTCGAGTTATTGTTTATACCCCAGCCAGCATACCTAGGTGGGCCCCAGATGGGTTTGTCCGCAGTTTCCATGGTGGCCCCACATGGGTTTGCCCATGTAGGGCCACCTCCTAGATGGGTCCTACATGCCGGTGGCCCTACATGGGCAAACCCGTGTGGGGCCACCATAGAAACTGCGGACAAACCCATGTGGGACCCATATTATCTGCCCTCCTTTTCCCCATATGGGCCCCACATAGGTATGCTGGCTGGGCACCTACCATCAATTAGAACAAACTGTTTCTGAACGGCACATTCACATTTGTTTTTTCAAATAAGGAGCTGCAAAGGCTCTTGTTTGGACGGACTTGTCATGCTAGCAACAGTTCTTTGCTAGCAGCAGCTAAGTGTTTATATTCCTGTTCAGATAAGTTCAGGAAGTGAGTGTTTGCAGTGCTGCTATGCAAGGGTGTAACTTTGTGTTCCAAGTTGGTGGAGACGAGGAGGAGTGGGGAGGAGGGGTTCTGATGCGCCCTCACAGCTACTAGAAGGCCTTTTCTTTTTTAGTGCTAAGAATAATGCAAAACCCTACATGTGAATGCCATACAGTCTTAGTCAACAAATACATCCTGATCAGGTTTGTCAGATTAATAGCACCTTTTGAAAATAATCTTTTAGCAGGTATTAAGCATACTGCGAAATATAAACATGTTAAAAAGGAAGTAATCTAATTAATCTCGAGATTAAGGAAGGATGTAATCTAATTTGATCAGTAATGGAATTAATAACAAAGGAACTATGGTCCAAATTTGATGAAAAGTTTAGTAATTAGTAATAAAACTGCAAAGAGGTCTACATCGACCCTTCAGCAACTGCAGGAATGTCCTGCTGCTTGTGTTTCACATGTTTCACCAAATTCTCTTCACATGTTTGGACTAAAGAGGAGGGCTGCAAAACAGAATTATTTTATTCCAAAAGCCAAAAAACATCCAGATCTGGCTAAAATCTCACAGGATAATGTATTCAAATTGCAACATTTGCTGTTTTTTTTTTCCAAATGGAATGGAAGTTTTTATTAAGGAAGAGGAAGTTTTGAGTAGTTCCAACTATCCAGGACTAGATCTAAGTCAATAGCCAGAGATTTATCTCTCTTTCTGCACCGCCCTTGAGAAATGTAACAGAGGAAGACTAAACAGTGTCCCACTGACCAAAGCAATAATAATAACCACATCAATAAATGTGTCACAAGTGATTTTATATTTTTTATTTATTGAAGGCATTCTTTATCAGGAATTCCAAAAGAGCAAAGTATCTTAGAGGATGGAAAGTTGACTGATTATCAAAGTGTTTACAACTGTCACTCCCATAGAGAGGAACAAACCCAACCTCCTCTTCCTGCTTTAATGCTCTCTTTTAGTTATGTTACATTTCCAATACATACAAATTGTGGGGAAAAACGTATGTACGTTCTTACTAATTGAGTGCTGACAAAACATTTTAAAACTTGAAAGAGTACTAACCAGGTTTCCTTTCGGACCCGGTGGCCCCTGCAGCCCATCTAAGCCTTGTTCACCCTAACAATGGATTCAGAGGCACAAGGAATGTGTTAAGGACGTTAAGCCAACAAGAATACCAACACACGTGAGTTCAGATGTTACCGGAGATCCCTGGGGGCCCTTTTCACCAGGAGGTCCGATGGGACCCTGTGGATGACAGAAGAACAGAAGGTGGAGATGAAATGTACTTCCTGTTCAGTCAGGTTAGAGAAGGCTTTGGATGGAAAGCATTACATGTAGCTTTTTACAATACTTGGAAAAAATTATTTCTAAGTACTGGGATCCATCATGCTAACATTTTCTGTTATTCTCAAAGAGCTTGAATATTTCTTCAGATTCCTTCTTAAAGTACATCTTGACAACAGATTCCCAAAAGCAGCAAGAGTGACTTTATATTTTTGCTATCTTGGAGTTTTACAATTTGATAAACAATCTTTGAAACATTGGAAGTTGTGTTGGAACAAATCTGTATATGGAAGGATGAGTAGGAGGTGATAACTTGCATTTTCCTGCTTGGCCAAGCATTTTTTTTCCTTAGGTTGAGGTGATGATTTTGAGCATGTTGAAAAAACAGAAATCTTAAAGCAAACCAAAAGCCAGAGCCCCGAGGCCTGGCTGCTGAATGACGCGAAAAGCTAAGGATTCAAACTTTGAAAACATGCTTTAGTGCCAAGTTTTAACATGTTTCTTAAAAACATTTTCATTACTTGAATATTGAGCGTGAAAGATGAAGCTCAGCAATGTGTTTGGATAGGTCCGGAATCAACAGGTTTTTACATCGCAAGATGAGTTCAGTCATAAATTCTGGAGCGACTGCCGTTAAAACAACATCGCCTGTGCTCTATCATTTTTAGTATGTCTGTGATTATCATGTTTACTACCACCTTATTACTACTGTTACTGAACCACACAGACAGATGAAAGAACCATTACACAGTGATGTAATATTTAAATGCCTTTCATTTTAGTAGAAAGACACTGAAATAAAAGACACTTAAGTTAAATAGCTAACATTTAATAAAATGTACTTTCTCAAATTGGTTTAATCTAGTTGTTGACATAATTTCAGACATTTTGGTTGTCCTCCTTGGCTAAAAAGGAACATAATTAATAGCTGGTGTGTCATTTAAATTTTCCTAACAACTAAAGTGTAACTTGTAAAGAGTTTAGGAGTTCATCTTGGTAACAAAGATGCTTGTTTAGCACTGGCGCTAAACAAGCTAAGGCTGAATACAATCTTAGCATTGCCAGGATAGGAATTCCTTTCCCAATATTTAGCAACTTCTCAGATCCATTTGACAACACTAAAAAAAAAGACTAAATGGTTACTGTTGGAAACTGGTGCAAAAGTTTATCTTGTTGATTTTATTGAGTGCTTCAAGCTAGGTGCATGATACTTGGCTAGTGTTTTTAGAGAGCTAATTAGCCATACCCCAAAGTGCGCAGATAAGGAAGACTCTAGATGTTAGCTTCTGTAGCAGTGCTAAAATGGATTCCAGTGTGTGTATTACTGCACATTAATGTATATTTGGAGGTTGAACTATTAATTAACCTTTTTTTTTTGAGGGAATCTCAAGTATTTGCAAATTGTATGTATTTGGAGGCTGTTGGGGTTCCTAGCATACCCTAGCTAATAGCTGCTAACAACACCACAGTTAGCATCCGCTCGACAGCTTCCTTTTGTCTCTAAACTAAAGGACTGTTTCACATCATTCTAAAGTCTGGATCACATTTGATGATCTATAATTCGACATCTAAAACACTTAGTTTAAGACATGATTAAATCTTAATTTTAACAACTGAAAGATGAATTTTCACAACTGTCTTTGTAGTAGGGACCACTTTAGAGATAGACAGGAATTAAAAAAATAAATAAATAAATAAATAGACTAGCTGGAGTTAAATGTTCTACAGTGGTTGCAGACATTTTAAAACCCAATTTATGATTTAAAACACATTTAATCTACATATGAAAACATAAAACAAAAAATTAGCAAAAAAACTTGCTATGCATCCTGAGCTGGAATATATTGCTACATTCAAATTCCATATAGAATTATAACTTCAGTTTAAACTTTTACTGCTCAAATTCAAAATGAAATAAAAAAAAAAACTGAATTTGCTTAAATTGTTAATATTATACTTTTTATATAATCTCTAGCTTTTTAGTTGTTTAAACCGACATATTATGCCTGGGTCTTCTTTTACCACCAGGGTTTTGCGTGTCTGTGAGTAGAACAGTAAATCTTCAACTCAATGGAATGAACATGGAAACAGTTTTATGATGATTGTGTTACAAGACTGTAAGACAATATATAGTACAGTAAAACTGTATGGAACCATAAAACTAACTGCATTAAGAGTTGAAGGTTCCTGTGAGTCTGTTTAAGGAGGGGCAGTTTGGCTTTACGTTCCAGTGGGCAGTCTGCTCGACACGCAATACTGCAAACATTATGGATGTTCGGAGGAGCGTGTGTTTCCACCAGTGTGTAGTGGGTTTCACCTACAAAATAAAATGATCAAGCAATGCAAAATACATGTTAGGGAATATTTGGATTCCAATCAAAAGCCGACAATGAGCAAAAGACAGAAAAATTATCACTTTTTTGTTGCGTTGTGTATGGTATTTGAATGTGCAGTCAGAACTGTTTTCTATAAATTGAGAGTGTGGTTGTGGTTGCGGGGTGTGACTGTGATGAGTTTTCCACTCAAATATTAAAATGTGGACATTTAAAGTCTCGGTGTGCACGTTAGTTTCAAAGGGCAGAGTTTTAGTTTGAGGATTCAATACGGTTAATGTTCTAGGGCTTTTTCACTAATCGGCTAACATTTTGTACCACCAAAACAAATCCAAATTCATTATAAAGCATCTCTGGAATGTCTCCTGTGGCATTAGGGTTGTCTGAGGTTGAGCTCCAATGCTTGTGTCAGGCAGAACCCAGATAAAGACCTTGTGACAAAGAACATGGCCCCATGTACTCACCGGGGAACCTTTAGGTCCAACATCACCTGCTGGTCCAACATCACCCATCTCCCCCTGAGGAGACAAGAGCCATAGCAGTGCATTCCACATCAAAAACAAGGGTGATATGAGATTCACTGTACATTTTTTGTTTGTTTGTTTTGTTTTGATGTCCTATTAAAATCGTCCAACATCTTTCATCTAGTAGGCAACAATCCTCTATCTATCTGCTCTCTGTAGCAGAAACCTATTTGTTTACTTAAAATATAATATCCACAGAGATGATCATATGAATATATTAGGAATATTACCCAAAGGGCTACATCTGTGTTTCCAAGCAGGTTGAGTTGATAAAACAATAAAAGAAAAAAACAAGAAACTGTCAAGCACACAAGGGCCAAGCAGGTGCAATTGCATAACACCATTCAAAAATACAAGGTTTGAAAATGAAAGAGGAAGCAAAAAATAGAATGTCAAGATCTAACATACAAGATTTTTTAAAAATAAAAGTGAAATTTGACATTTGTGGGAAAGCAACAGTAAACAGTATCTATTTATCTCCTTATTTAAAGGAACCAACAGCTTATGCACATCTCAGCTTTTTGGCTTTTGTTCCAGAGCAAAAGTAGCCTAGAAGCTAAGCGCTACATTCCCCTGGTTGGTTTTGGGAATGCAGAATGAAGAGGAGCGAGCACGCTTCAGACCTGAAACATAGCTAGGTCCAAGAAGATCCAGACACCAACAAGATTTTAAAAAGCCAATGCAGTGATTTAAAGTCTACTGTGATTTTGGATGAGCTATTTGACTGATTCTTTGATTTTTAAAAGAGACTAATGTAGAGACACCATTTCAATTACTTGCTGATTGTATTTTCCTTTTGTGCTGAGATTGGAAATCCATTAGTCTGGTTGTGTTTTTGCATTGCCCAGCCAGCTTATGGGGAAAAGGAGGGCAGACAATATGGGCCTCACATAGGTTTGATTGTGGTTTCCATGGTGGCCCCACACAGGTTTGCCCATGTAGGGCCACTGCCATGTAGGGTCCATGTACGACCCATATTGGCACGTCATTTTTTCCCCATATGGGGGCCACCTAGGTGTGCTGGCTGGGTTGTTGCTCTTTAAGATCTGTTTATCTGTTAATCCAAATAAGTAGGATGCAGGTCCAGTAGAACCAAGACAGGAGGCACTGATTTACTGCTGTGCATCAACGTCCTTATTTTTCAGTTTCAGTACTGAAAGCATAAGAAGAGAAACCCTAGACTTCTTTCGATTCCACACTGGCACAGAACCTAAATGAAAGTGCTGCTGTTACTCGTAGTGTGGTCTTGTTTTATGTTAGTGTGAAAGTTTAAGAAGTTTGACAGAGGAAGTTAATAACATAGTTTCCCTCCTCACCACAAAAAGTAGTTTAGGGTAAACTATTCTGATATTGTCAAAGATTTATTCAACTGATGCTGTTTTTATTTTTATTGGTGAGGTGGGGATATTAATTTTCCTTCTTATGCTTAAACAATTGGCAAGCTTACACAAGCCTTGTAGCTGAGAAATCTAGTGAGAGGCATTAGTGGCAAACAGTAAAAGAAGGTGGTGCCATGTTGTGCCGTTTGACTTTTTTCTAGCAAAACGAGTTAAATCAACTATATCCAGATAAAAAGTTATAAAATCCTTACATCCTTGTTAAGTGAAACACCTATGTAAATGCAGGACTTGAAAGTCCAGAAATGCTATCTTGGGCAATACAATATGCACTGTAAAAAAAATTATTCGGTAAGGCAATTTTTTTCCAGACATAAAAGGCAGGTGCTCATGCACCAGCAGGACCTGCTTGAAGGTTAGCCTCTGCTGCAGTCTTGAGCCTTTTCCAACCTTCAATAGAATTATCTGGTATTTAGTTCCTCCCATGCTGTACTCATCCCCAGGGAAATATGCTGGCATAGCTAATGTTTCACAGGGATGAAATTGTGCGTTGGGGAAGATGTACAGTCAAGTATTTATGCCAGAAATAACATTTTGGATGTAGGGGACTAAGTCATAATTTGATCTTCAGGGGCTTTCATCTAGCTAGTCAATACTTTATCTGATAAAAACCACGAATCATATCCTCCCATTTCACAGTTATGCACTTCTTAGATTTGGTCTGTCACATGTAATCTCAATTCAGCACTTAAGGCCTCAACATATCTGGGTGTACTTCAGTCTGTGGAGGTTCTCGTATAGTCAAAGCGGACTCAAAGCGGATGTGCAAAGAACAGTTTTTTATGACCATGTACACACACTCTGTGTCACGCAGCAGGAAACAGGGTTCACATAAAAATGACTTTGCATTTTTATGTGAAAAATGCAAAACATCACTGATAAAGTTGATAGTCAGCACAACCAGTTGCAAGAACACTCGACGTGACTGCCAATCTCTGTCCTGTGCTGTGCGCAGGCTGCCGTTATAGACACCTGACTAGCTCACCAAGCTTGCGAGTATCCATTAGGATTGTGGGAAATAAAGGAATATGTCACGAGAAATGCAGGCAATTGGTACACTTGACAATGAAATTCCAACAGTATGCAGAAAGTGCATGCGCAGTCCGCATGGCTCACAGGGTCCGTACAGTATACCTGAGTATGCAGGAGCCTTTGGAGTTTGTTGGGTGAAATATAGAAAAATATGGAGGTATGAAGAGGTATAAGAGGTATGAAGACTTCCAACATTGTGTTATGTTCTTTTGTATACCTTCTTGAACATTAACACAAGCTAGGTGAGCAAGCAGCAAGCAATATTCACGGTGAGCAGAAGAGCCAT
Organism: Phalloptychus januarius; assembly: GCA_902982915.1. Lineage (NCBI taxonomy): Eukaryota > Metazoa > Chordata > Actinopteri > Cyprinodontiformes > Poeciliidae > Phalloptychus > Phalloptychus januarius. The sequence goes on along the minus strand of CADWAE010000468.1, from coordinate 2,856,210 downwards.
GAAAAAGGAGTTTCTAACATTTGCATGCTGCATTTCCATTCTGGAAGGAAGGTGTGCTTCCATCGGTGTGTAAGCACACCTACACACTGCACCCGGAAGCTATTGCCTGAACATTGGTTCAGACATTGGTTTTAGTATCAATCCAAACCACATGGCTGTACTGAAAATCTCAGGGACTTTCTGGGTTTTTTACACTGTTGGTTATGTCATGAGTTCATATCTGGCAGCAGTTTTTACTGACGCATGGGCACAGCTTGTGTGGTGAGTCGTGTGGTCAGAGCTCTCGCAGCAAGCGAGTGGATGGGCAGGCGGCTTGTAAAAACAAAAGAACTAAAGACCACAAACAAACATATTCAAATAATCCCCCAGCAATCTGTCAGATCCCAGAAGCTGCTCAAAGCAAGTTATACTGTTCAGCTATATTTGCTGACTATTACGATGCAAGAGGCATTTGAAATGGTCCCAGAGTGAACCACAGCATTTCACTGGCACTGGCAGTGACCATGTAAAACAAGCTGTAAAATGTATTGTGGAACAACAGGCTTGGAATTCATTTGTAAATCACATACCCTCTGGATTCCTTCAATGTTTTTGCAACTAGATTGTCGTTCTGTTGGGTTACCACTAAGTTCTAATTTACTATGTCTCAAGGGTAAACTGCACTAAACACTGGTTTGTTCTCATTTGATTCAATTGTCATTATCAGTTGTTTTAATTTCAAGCTAAAAAGCCAAATAGAAAACGTATGGCCACGTTTCCCCTACCAGGATGTCAAAAACAGTTATCCATGTCATACACCCAAAAACATGAAAATAACGGAATCATCTGCACATACTGACTCAGTAAATGTGAAATGAAGAAATGCTTGTTGCAGAAGGGACATTTTGCCACAATCAAAATTCAGCCTGTTTCTAATAAACATTGCTCTCATGCCTTCAGAATGTTTTTAGAGGGCAATAAAAGTACCTTAGTATTTTAGCATCATATGATTCTCCATCAGGTTGAGCACAAACATGAACTCTTTATGATAAACGGTGGCAATGGTGGAAGGGATTGGTCCTGTAACTGTTAGGCTGCCGGTTCTAATTCCCACTTCATCCAGTCATAGTGTCCTTGAATAAGACATCTCACCTGTCCTGCCTGCTGGTGGGACAGAGGTGCAGAGGGTCCCAGGAGTTCAGGGCAATCATCATCAAGAAATAACAAGAACAACATGGCCCATGTGTATATCTGCCTCGATCAGGCCATCCTCACAAATTGATTGTCCTCTGAAAGAGGACACCGGTCACCGTGACGATAGTGTAGAAGGTACAAGTTTCAATAGCTGAGATGGGAAAGACTCTGCAAACTACATCTGTTGCCCAGGGGCTTCACAAGTCAAATCTTTATGTGAGAGAGGCAATGAGAAAAACACTTTTCTTTGGCCTGATGAAACCAAAAATGGAGTTAGGTAGTCCTTAGACAAGATGCTATATCAGCCAGACGCCGAACAGTGCACATCACAAGCACACCGTCCAGATCCGTGAAGGCTTGTAAGAGGTAAAGTGAACAAAGTGAAATCCAGGGAAATCCTTGAGGACGTTTAGTTTCCATCTGGCAGAGTACTGCATATCAAAAGTTCCCCTGCAACATCTCTACGTCACAGCCACTACATCCTCCTCGGTGATTCCTAAACATTATCTCACCATGGTGTTGTGTTTATGCCCTGTGGTCACCTACCAACTCAAATGTGCCCAGAAATGCCACTCAATGGAAGCCAGGAATAAGCCTTATCAGATTCCACAACCAGTTCAACTGGATCTCACAGACATTAAAGAACAGCAGCTCACCCCATCACACAACATCATTCCAAGAAAACATCTTCCCCCTGCAAACACAGGCTGGTTTGTTCCCTTAGTCATTCATAATTGTTCCCGGCTGTTTATCTACAAATTGATCTTGGAAGAAAAAGTCACAGCAAAGCTTTACATGTGCTGATCACAGATGTAAAGCAAAGTCTATTATTGCTATTGTTAGGATTTTATGTGACAGACCAACAGCATGATTTTGAAGTGAATGACTTTTAAAAATGTTTACAAAATTGCAGTGCAAATCTGAAAAAGTCTAGCTTGCATTTGTATTCAGCGATCTCAGTCAGAGTTGCTGGGAAGAAGGCCGGAGATAAATACAAAGCAAGCTTCAGACTTGGACAGAGCTCTACCTTCTAGCACAGGGGTCTCCAACTCTAGTACTCTAGGACCGGTGTCCTGCAACCATTAGATGTGTCTCTGCTTCCACACACCTGAGTGAAATAATCAGGGGATTAGCAGGAAGATGGAGAACATGACTGAAAACTAAAAAGATAATTAAGTCATTTGATTCAGGACTGTTTGACCCGGGGCACATCTAAAAGTTGTAGGACACCGGTCCTAGAGTACTAGAGTTCGAGACCCCTGTTCTATTAGAACCTTGAGCATACGGCCATAATCACAAAGGAAGGGTTTACATCTAGAAAGTTAAAGTTTCTTGACCATTGTGTTACAATGATCAAAAGCAGCTGAAAGTGAAACAAATTTTTCACTTGGTTGTCAATCAAACAGGGTCTAGAGGACAATTAGGGTTGAAAAGACCCATAGTTTTAATGTTTGTGTTGTAGTTATAATGCATTGTTTTGAATTATCTCCATGTGTTTGTCATAGTTGTTTCTTAGTGTTACCGCTCATTTCTTGTAGGCTAGCCTTTGTGTATAAATTCACTTAATTGCTAGGTCTGTTTTGTGTGTTATCCTTAGCCATATTTGTCCTGGTTGACATAATTTCCTTTTCCTAGATTTTTATAAAGGTCGCTTTTCCATGGATTTTTGTCAATTATTTTGTGCTAAATTTAAACAGATCTTTTATTTTTGCACCTTTGTCCTTGTGCCTTACCGTTTGTTTGCCTCACTGACAGTTGGGCTGAAAATAAACCCACATTACCATTTTAAATCATGCTTTGCATCATTTCCTGTTGCTCTATCACATAAAGTTTCCAGAAAGTGCTTGTGGTTGTGATGTGACAAAATGTGGAAAGGATCAAAGGGTATTAACACTTTTGCAAGGCCTTGATTTATTGGAAGCAACAATAAACAAGTACTGGGAATTGTAATTAGACACACTCCTTTGTGTTCCTTGGGCTGACCTGTATTCTTCATCGATTGTTGTGACCAACTTGTTCTGTCAGGCTAATGCTGTGTTCAAGCTTCATTTAAGGAAAGAAACCATTTACAGACCGAGACTGTGACATCTTACAGCTTATAGCGAATTAATTACTGCCTTGCTTGATCCTTTCTTTGAAACAATGTTCCAGACACAAAATATACTCAATTGTGGTTCCCGGTGTTTTTTTAGAAGCCTGTATTTTTTTATTGACATTTGTTTTTAGAACTCGAGCTCCCAGATGTGACGATGTTCCAGTTTTTAAGACGCAACCGTGGACGGGGATTAGTCTGTTTCGCTCGAGGACAGCGTCATACCGACTTCTCTGGACTTGTCTATTTTCTCTTGCTCTAGACATCCCGAGATTTATGTCCTGTTGTCGTTTATTGGGCGGTGGTGGGCGTCTCGGCTATGTAATTGTGAGGTCTGCCGCTCGCAGGGCTTTATATGTGTATAGTGCGGTGAGACACTTCAAAAAGAAAACAGACTCTAATTCAGTTGTTTCCCTCTAACAAACATACTGAATGCTGAATTTGACATTACAGGAGAAGAAGCTCTGTGTCTGTGCAAAAGGCTTGAACAGAGACATAAGCCTCCTGGTCATGTTTGAGGACATACAGAGAACACAGATTGGTTCGCGTCAGCAAAGTCAAAAAACAGCCATTGTTGAATATCCATCCATCCATCCATTTTCTGACACCCTTATCCCTTAGTGGGATCGGGTGGGTTGCTGGTGCCTATCTCCAGCCAACGTTCCGGGCGAGAGGCGGGGTCACCCTGGACAGGTCGCCAGTCTGTCGCACATCGTTGAATATGTTGTGAGTTTTGTCCGACTGATCAATCCAAATTATTTCTGGGGCTTCGTTTCTGGTGAAGGAATAGTTCAGAGTTTTTTAGTTAATCAGTTATTGGATTCATAAGACTTATTCTAAATGTGAAATGTTGGATGTGAAATCATCTGAAATCAAGACCAAAACGATCCGACAGGAAGATCAGTGGTGATTATCGTGCGAAGCCAAACCCCAAACACAATGCATAGATCTCCTTTTTGCTTCTTCCAGATGCTACAATTTGGTGGTCCAACAGCAGCTTAGAGTTAAGCTGAGTTTTATTTTTAGGTGGCCTCTGAAGTCTCTCGCAAATTGCAAATGTGGAGGTTAAAGATAACCCAACATTGACTTTCACTTGTGCATCGTTTGTCTGCACAAGTAGGTAATTTTGTTGATAGTAGGTCATCATTCGGGGGTTCAAAAAGCAAGTTTCTCATTTTAAACACTGTAACCACTTACTGTCCTCGCAGATGGCAATTACACATTTCCTGATTATAGGGAAGAAATGCGAAACGGTATCTTTGTCACATCAGACTTCACACCTCCCCAGTTGAGCTTCTCCTAATCACAATAGTAGATTCTGATAATAACAGACCTAATCCTTCATCAAAGGTACGTTTTAATCTTCACTGCCACGTCACTCTCTTGTTTGCTGGAAATATTCCTTATTGTGCGGATGCTAAAATGGACCAGCGCAGTGATTAGAGGCCACAGTGACAGCCTGAAGCCTAGCACAGTTTATCTAACTGTAGGCCTCATTAACATGCAATGGAGCTGTCACGGATGACAGAGAAGAAATCTTTTACGGTAGACCGGCGATGTTTCCCCGGGCGACCACACCGCTTGCTAATTTGGTTCACATGTGGATCTTTATTTTGTTGCCTTATTATCACTGGCTGCTCGCTCCCTGCAGGCTCTGTGAGAATTGCACTTCTGCGCTGCAGCATGAGTAGGACTGTAGACGTCTCCTATTTACTTCAAATATTTAACTCTATGCTAACTGGGGAGTGTATTAAAACTTCCTTGGGTCATTAAAATACCCAGATTCCCAGAAAAAAACCTGGCTACTGAGAATATGAGCTGTTTGTTGTGCTGGCTGGAGGGACGTGTGATCACAATCCGAATGTTTAGCTTCAGTTTTAGTTTCAGTTTTAGTTTCAGTTTTTCTATTGAACTTACATATTTGCACAAGAAACTAAGCCAAAACACTTGGGAAGAATTTGAGTTTTTGCAATGTAGGACATTTTAATGCAAATTTGTATTGTTTGTTTCAAAAAAATTAAATACCAAGTACTCTTTCTTTGTTGCTTTTTTTTCTAACACACAGTTAGCAGCAGTTAGCTGTCATTCTTTGTTAACTTCACTTCATAGAAACATACACACAAACGCAGAGCACAACATCAACACAGCTGTTGGAGCAGAACACTTCCAGATTCTTGGGGGAAACAGTTTATCATGATAACAGGAAGGATCTAAAATTACTAAGTGAAAGTCGAGTTCAGAGAGGACTGCAAATAGCATCACAGGCTTGTTTGTTGGTGGGCGTGCTCACATGCTTGCAGATGTGTGCTTGTGCTCTCTCATTTAGCTTTACCACAGGAGGACTTCTCATGTAACCTGTAGTTCAGTCTCACTCTGATCATGTGGTATTAATGAGTGACAAGCTCGTTCTTTTATGCAATGACACTGATGTTTTGTCCTTCCGTCAATTTTTTTTTCATTAATAGAATAATATTGTTAACTTGTAAGAGTTTAACTACTAATGATGTTGAATGTTACTTTCCCCAGAACCCAAAGTACAAAAATATGATAATTAGCAGGATAAGCTATTTTTGCAGAAGCTCTAATTTTGGGTCAAAACAATGTGTAAATATGTAGAGATGCATTGCAACATGACGTGACACGTGCAAGATGGAGGTAAAAGAATCTGCTAGTTGATGATAGCTGGCATTGGTTTTAGCTGTCAGGTTGTCAACGTGTCAACGTTAGAGCAACGAAGCTCTAAATCTTAAATGCATATGTGATATAAAAGAAAGAGAGAAGCAGTTCTTTGCTACTATTTTCACCATTATAGCAACTGGACAATAAGGTCCAAGAGTGTCACATTTCACAGGTCAGAAAAAAGTTCCAATTGGGAAAAAAGTAGCGAGGGAGAGGGAAATAGGACAGTTATGCTAGCTTGACTATGACAAACGTAACATGTAGAGATGTGCAGTAGAATTCGATGCGTTCAGTAAAAAGAAAAGGTGACCCACACACCTACTCTCTGATAGATCAACAGTAGAGCAGGGATTTAAATTAGCTAATCAACCATTGCTGTGTTCAACCACTTATTAATAATTATAAAATAAACATAAGCCCTGGAAACATAAAACATAACGGACAGCTACAAATGTTCTGTTCTTTGCGGGGAAAGTTTGCACGTTTTTTGGTGTTGAATCCCGGAACACTAGTGTAGCTATTGTCAATAAGTTTCTGTTGCACCTTCCTATGCCAATGAAATGCATTTTATTGCAACTTAAATGCAACTTAAGTTGCACAAACATATCTTTTTGAGTTTGTGTGTAGCAGAGAGCAAAAAAAAAATACCAGTGGTTTTGAGTTGTTTTTACTGCATTATTTTTCTTTTTGCTGTGGGGTGCTGCAGTAACTTAATACTCCATACATGTCCAAGTTTCATTTTGTAATTGGAATTGTTCTACCGTGATATATGCCATCCATATTTTTTTAATGGATGGCATGTGAAAGAATCCTCTGTTGCCCTCCAATGCTCTTCACTTGCCCAAAATTAACTATAGCATGCAGCGTGTCTATGCATTCACATAACTGTTATGTTTTTATCTGTGCATCTCACACTTCTTCTGAATTATTTTTCTTTAATAGATGACATATGTTATGTAATTGTCTGACTAAATTTAAGTTGTCTTGTGAAAAGAATTGCAAGCCAAAATAATCCAAGCCACTAGAATAAACATGGTACACTCTATATTGTGTCCAATCTGGACAAACCTTTCTGTACTGACCTTCTGTCCTGTTAGCCCTGCCGCTCCGTCCAGGCCTGGTAGTCCTGGTTCCCCCTGGTTGGACAACAAAAATGCTATTAGATACGTCCAGCTCTGTGAAACTAGGCTAAACATACAGAGGGCTAAAAAAGACAAAATTGAAAAAATATATCAATAAATCAATGATTAAATGTACCATGAAATAAATGTCTTTAATCAAATGTTTAAATCATTTATTTAATAGGCAAGTAAATTATTAAATGTGCCATTAAATCATTAAAATGAAAAAATGTAAAAGCCGATGCAGATAATTAATGAAATATGTATTTACTTATTTTATGGTTCTTGTTTCTGCAGCATCACCATAAAATAATTTTATCTTTATCTATTTATTAAAGTCGAGGGGCGGGTTTGTGGGCGTGGCTACACCACTGACGAACTCCACTTAGCCTGATTTTTTCAGAGCTATGGAGGTAATGTGAGATTACATCCATCTTACATTACTTGTCAACACTATGTCCTATTTTCATATGATTGCCCGTGACTTTGTCATGGAATCTGAATGCCTTTTATATTGTTTGCTAATTGTAAGTTCATGAAAGTCCTCCATTACAAGGTAGAGGGGCTCAACAGGTCGGTATGAGCCCCGCCCATGGAGTTTGATGGACGAGTTTGACGAATGAAATTATTTCATTCTGATGCTGCAAAAACAGAAACAGGAACCATAAAACAATTAAATGTATATCTAATTAAGTATCTGCATTGGTTATTTTAAGATTGATTTAATGACATTCAATAAATAAACTCTCTAGTAAATAATCTGAAAGACATTTAAAGACATTTTATTTGTTTCATGGTACATTATTACTACTATTGATTTAATGAAGTATTCATTTTATTTTTGCTCCTTTTAATTCTCCATGTAATCCTGGTAATTTAGACTTTAACATTGGAGTTTTTTGCCTCTCCAGTGTCTTTCTACTGCATCACTTGAAAAATTAAATCAAAACAGTTTAATAGTTTGTATCTTAAAAGGGCTTCTGCTTCAGTTCAGCTTCTTTGTCAAATCAGATGCGATTTTTTAATCATTATTTCATCTCACCTTTAGACCAGGTTCTCCTACAGGTCCTGGCTCACCTCTTTCTCCAGGAAGTCCCTGGACAAAAGGAATAAAAAAATAAATACAGAAACCAAATGTAACCTGCAATTAGCTAGATTTTACTTAGCTAACTGACTTAGCCAATTGCTAATTACATTTTTGAAATGCTGTCAATTTTGTGCCTTTTAATAATAAATACATATATACATTATATAATAATCAGCAGCTTTAAGAACATGAGCTAGAACTTGTTTTTAAAGCAGCAAACATTACATGTCCTCAAATGCCATCATCAAAACCATTACATCAAATATGCTAATGAAAACTCCAGTTATTATTAATCAAAGGCAACTCTGAACAGAACTTGGAGGAGTGATTGACCTGTGAAGACGCCGCTGCAGCAATCAACTCCAGGCACACATCCTGGTGTTAGATGTGTGTTTTGCTTTTGGCAGAGCAGTTTTTCTGATTCATGACGATGAAAACATTTGTTGTGAATAATTTCGACCCATTATTTACTCAGACAGACCCCAGTCTGGTTTGAAGAGACGATGGCGCTGCCACAAGATTCTGGGTTTGCCAACAGAGTTGACTGAAGTAGCAGAACATCTTGAGCTTTCCGATGTGTTCAGCAGGTGATTTCAGAATTTAAAATTTTTCTTTGGCAATAGCATTCGCTCCAGCATGAATGATTCAATTCTCAAATATATCAAAACGCAACGTCATGGGGAAAGCGGAGCATTTTATCCTCTTTGTTTTATATCTACGATTCCGTTATTTTCTAGTTTCCGGCTCACTTTATGAGGAACCTGTCTGGATCCTCAAACCTCTTGTTGATGTTAGAAGTTGCGGTTTCCTTCATAAATTCCTGCTGAATTGCAGCAAACCTTTTTTTCAGTGGAATTCCACCTTGATAACTCCTGTTGTTTGTTTTGTTCTCAGATCTTAGGTCGAAGAGGGGACAACTGGGCTCTGATGTGGCCACGCTGTTTTGTCTAAGTGCAGGGTTCATCCTGTAAAGGTTACCTCAGACATAAAGGATGGGTTGTCATGGTGCCGAGTCATTGTCTGTTGGTCCTTTCATTATTCTATATCATCTGTAAGGTTGTCTCATTTCCAAATCCTGCCTTGACCTCAACGTTAATCTCAAGTCGGTGAATCTTTGCTTCTATCACTTCAGTTCTCTGGAGAAGTTTATCAAACTCCTTGGTGGTAAACAAAGGCGTTCTTTGCTTTGGTCAGAAATTAAGTCTTTAAATTTGGAGTAGAAAGTGTAAACCTAACTACAATAACTTGGTATGTTAAATAACTTTTTGAAAGGCAAAAACTATCAAAGGCAGAAATGAAAATGAGGCCAAAAGAAGTTGAGCCTCCTTTAAGAGTGTTACGAAAACAGACATTACTATAAAACCTTTTCCTGACTCTTCCAGGCTCACCTGTGGTCCAGTTGGTCCAGGTTTTCCAGTTAGACCCAGTTCCCCTTGGTCTCCCTGCGCACAAAGTGAAACAAAGCATTGTCAGAACTATACAGCAGATACAACAAGAAAAAAACTAGTGTGATGTACTTGCCTTGTTACCTTTAACACCAGGCTCTCCTCTTAGTCCTTGGGGGCCTTCTTCACCCTGCCCAGCAGATGGACAATCATTCAGACCAAAAACTTCAGTTATAGGGGTGCCACACTAGTGGTGCTGTATGTTTGTATGTACATACATATGCATGTATAGATGGATGGATATTTTCAAATGTAAGCCAAGACACCACAGTCAGTTTGCCTGATCAAGATGTTTGGATTACCAAATATATCCTCTTAATATGCTAAATATATTCAAAAAATATAAACTTTTGCTTTAACTCAGGGTTTTCATCAAATTTGCATGGCAACAAATATGGTTAAAAAGTCAGAATATAGCAGCAGTAAATGATTTGGTTCATTAGATTATGACTAGCTATCCAACAAAAAGATAATTCTGTTGTCAGTTGGTTTATCATTCAACATTGTACAGTATTTTAAAAATCATAAGTAGGCCACCGGTTTCATCATTTTAGAGCTTTTTGACTGGAGACAAATACAAATGGACTTCGGCTGCTTTTTCCAGGGATGCTTCATTTCTCAGTATTTGGCAGTTATCATGTTTTTCTATGTGTTTTTGATGGTGAAACAACAGCTTTAAGGGCAAAAGAAAAAAAACTCATGCTAAATGTCTGCACAGACTTAACAGCACCAAGAGGGTCAAAGTTACTGCAGTTATAAACTTAGCCAAAATGGGACGTTTTCATTCCACATTTCCTTTGATATTCTAATAACAAAAACATTCCGATTTGGGAATGAAAGCAGCTGTTTTGGGAATTCAGACAATATAGAGTATAGCTTATGTAAGCAAAGACAAAAAAAAAAGACAATAGAGATTAACAATCAATACGCTAATTTGTGAATTAGTATAATATCCATTATTTTTCTAATCATAATAAACACATGATACCTTCATGTTGGAGCTGTTACGTTAGTTCAGGATCTCTCAGTGCTGTGAACATGAATTTATTCGTCTTAAACTGGCTAAACTAAATTTAAATCCAGGTTTTTTGTTAGGATACACTTGGCAACAAGCTAGCTTTAGCATATCGCCTTAGCTAGCTAAAGGTGGTTTAAAAATTAACCACCATGGAAAGTTTATGCTATTCTTTTGCTGACGTGGGAACAATTTCGGATAATTACAGTAGCATACATTGTTCAATATACATTGAACAGAGCAATATACTCTATTGCTGACATTCATTTTTCATGATTTTATTAGCTATGACATATAGCAGATTTTGATACAGGCTGAGTATGCTTCATGGTGCAAACATTTGCAAGGAATGACCTCTGACCACAATCAAAACTCATAAACATAAAGTAGAATAGGATTACTTTTATCCCTGGAAATCCAGGAGGGCCGGCGTCACCAGGTTTACCTTCTTTACCCTGAGAACAAAAACAAGTTGATGTCATTTTCATCACACTCAACCATTCTGTAGTGTGTGTCCTACAGAATGGAGGGAGCAACCTGAGGAAAACAATTGTGACGAAAGTGATCAGCACTTACAGGCTTACCATCAGGTCCTGGTGGTCCTTCCCTGCCTTTTTCACCTCTGAAACCCTGTAGCATTAAAAAATATCATGTGATGGGAGGGAAATACTTGTCGACCGCAGCTTTATTTGGTCAGCAACGCTATGAACTTGCCTTTGGGAACCTACCATTTTTCCTGCCAGTGAGTTATTCACTGTTGTGTGTTAGTCTAACATTTTATGTGAATTAATTTGCATTAATCTTAGGGTAAATATTCTTCTTCATAATTACTATTATGTGATTTTTTGTCTTGGTGTTTTCATGCTAAAGTAATCAAAGCAACACTGTGTGTTCAGTAAAGAAACCCTATATTGGAAAATACATATTTCTTTTCCAATACAGCTGAATATAGTTGTTCCAATAATTTCCATTGCCACATCAAAACATACTGGCTTTCATAGCATGTTGTTATTTATTGATATATGCTTAAAACGATGAAAATAAAAACTGGGAAAACTCAACTGTCTATTTCTCGGTATAAGTTTGAAAAAGGCACAAAAATAAGTGTGAGGCATCTGCTTGGGCCCCGCTCTCATTTTCACTGAATGAACAAAGAGGCATCGGAAGAGACTCATTACAACCGAACCTCATCAGAGATCATTAGTGGAAAGCAGAAGAACGCCTTGATATGTTTAGTTTTATTTTTCTTGCATGATGCGCTAAAGCCACATCAACAGCCATTGGACATTTCCCCCCGTTTCCTTGTTTTCATGTGCTGTGGGGATTTTTTTGGACTTTTTTTTTCCTGCCCATTTTCATAAAGCACACAACAGGAAATTAGCATCCACCATATATGCCATATGATGTGGGGAGACTGTAATTGTTTAATCAAAAAACTGGAAGAGAAACAGCATTGTCATAGCCTGATCTCTTTGTTTGTACAGCCGACACACGCACACACCCATTTGATTTTGTTGGAAGGGTAAATGTGGGGTCATTCATCAAGCGCCTCTGTATTTGTTTGTGTATTACCATGCGTCCTGGTGGGCCGCGCTGCCCTGGTGGGCCCAGTGCGCAGTTGCAGTCTTCTTCTTCTTCTTGTTCTGTGGTGGCTGTTCGATTCAGTGGACACTGGAGGGACAAGGAAACGGACACGTTCAGGCAAATCAGCCGCATCTTCAGCAGCTACGCATTCTAAGACTCTGCTCTTGAAATGTCTTTGTTGGAAATTTGATGAAAGTTTTTAATCATCGTATTTCACAGGTGTAAATACCCATTTTGGTTTTTTAATTCTTTATTCAATAGCGCTGTTCTGTAGAGTGATAATACAAAAATCCTAGATTTAAAGGCAGCGCACTCACCTTACTCACAATTAAAACAGGATTCATTTTATTTTTTGGTCGTTTATTTAAACTTTTCTATGTGCAAGTGAGAAAAAAGAGAATAAAGCACAAGACAAAACTAGTACAGAAATAGATAAACATTCCTGCCAATGGCAACAACACAAAGGGCAGAAAAAAAATTAATACCTTCACTCTGCTAAACATAAAGCATCATCAGAAGAATTGGAAAAAGTTTCTATTACTGCATGTATTTCAATTAAACTATTGAGCATGTTCCATGGTTTCTCTGTATTATTTCTGTGCTGCTCCAAATGATTGTGATAGTTCTCCTATTTGTTTTGTCTAATGATATTAGATCTATATATCTTATTTTCAGCACATTTTGTTCTGTTTTAAAAATCGCTTTGTGAATTTGTCTCTTGCTCCACCACTTGGGATTTGAAGGATCAGTATTATGTGTATTCCAGTCACACAATCTAATTTTATAGCACAATCAAGTATATATAAGTATATATGTTACCTTCAGTTATAGAAAAGCTGTAACTGAAATAATGAAGAGCCCACTGCACTGAACCCCACTGAAAACTTCTTGGTTATTCCATCAAATATTGATTTCTGAACTCTCCCTGAGTTAAAACAATCATATTGTTGTTTCTAAATAAATATAAACTTGTTTTCTTTGTATTATTTGAGGTCTGAAAGTGTTATTTTGACTGATTCTCATTTTTCTGCAAATAATTACAAAATTTTTGCTTGGAATTTCAGAGACATGTGGTCAGGAGTTCATAGAAAAAAACAAGCGATTATCATATTACTCAAACATATACCTATTAAAAGTAAACTCAGAGAAACTGATCATTTTAAGTGGCCTCTTCCACTTAAACAATATTTAAAAAAAACATTACTCTGTAATTTAATGCTTTGAAATTGGGTCTCTGTCTCTTTAAGAAACTGCCTGCTCTGTGAGGTGGAAGCTTGGAAACTGCAGCTCAGAAGAGGAGCTTCGTCTGGAAAGCAGAGCTAAGGTCCATCCAGGTGTTTAGCACAGCAGAATGGTTGCCATGGGAGATTAAAGGATTTCTCAAACATGCATGAGAGAATCAAGACAGACCAGGTATGTTTTAGATGACAGAATAACATTATAACACGATCTGTGATTTGGATCAAAAATCCAAATCACTCAATTCTAATGTTCTGACCACTTAAGCACAATTAACTATTCGTGGTTATAACAGAAATTAACAGCAACTGCGATGCTCAGGAACACAGCAGATTTCCATTTTTTACTTGCTTTTATTTTTCCTTGTGATTTTTGCAGCGGACAAGTTTTATCATAAATCCTTATTAGTATTTATTTAAAAATGCCACCAGCAGTAGCATATACTTCACTCCAGTGGTGTGCTCCTAAGTCTGCTTTGCCCTATCCTGCTTAAGAAATTAAGCACAGTCTATGTCTGGTATGTGATTCTATTAAAAGCAATCCTGTAATAAATTTATATGAATATTCCGGGTCAAACAGAAAATTTGTTCTTAACTGTACCTTGTGTTTTTCCAAATAATATGTGTAGAAACCAAGACTTAAATGTCCGAAATGGAAATTTGAGGCTTCAGAACAGAAGTCAACAAACCAATAAGTGATGTCACCGTAGCGACATCCAAGTCTCAGTGGTGCTCAGTTATGAAGAAAAGCCCAATTAAAATGCATGAGGAAAGAAAAAAAAAAATCTGCCTTACCCTTTCATCGTCCTGAGGATAAAAGAAAAAGAGAAAAACACACACAGTTAATATATTCAGAGCTCCTGTGTGCAACTTCCATATATTTGAGGGATGAAAATGGCAAACAGCTCACCACAGAGTAGATTTCACAAGCAGTTTCTCTCTCGCTCTGGTGAGGGTCACAGTACAGACGCAACTTCTGGATCTCCACCTGGATCAGCAGAACAGGAGAAACACTCAGAGAGAATCAGACTGAGCCAAGTGACAGGACGGACAAACACAAAGTACTGCTTCATAGAAAAGACAAATATAAATGACACACGGTTAGGCCTGTCACAATGACAAAAGTCACTGGACATGAACTAGTCCCAGAAATAAACAATGGCATTGAGATCATTTTCAAGTAATATATTGATAATTTAGTGATGCTGTAAGTTCAGCCTCTCAGAGACCAACAAACTTAGACTTTTTCAGGAAAACTTAAAGCAGAATGTAAATGTCCAAGATACGACACAACGACCAAAAACAATAAATAAAACAGGAATGAAACCCATCATAAATACAACGGATCATAAAGTCTGAAATGTTTTTTCACATGGGCCAAAATCAGACAAAAAAGGATTATTGGTAAAAAAAAAAATTTTCTTTTTAATTGCAAATCCAAAACTTATAAAGGATTTTGCACATTTACTGTATTAATAAAAAGGCATCTAGTTTTTGAATGTTTCTTGGGGCTCAATTGAACACATTTATTCTTGGGTATAGAAACATCAATTGGGTCACTTTCTTTCAAACTGCCAAGTTTGAGAAATTTTTTTTTCTTATTTTCAGTAAAAATCTTTGGTCAAATGTTCTACTTACTATAAAAGTTTGGTTGCAAAACGAGGAATACTGAATGTAAGAAAATTATGTCAGAAGTAATTTGACACTGATTACAAATAAAAACTCTCCGTCTTCTTGAAGCAGCTGCTCTGGACGGGTCAAATCACTTTTGATGCAATTTTTAAACAGTTGGGGACCGCACAAAGTCAGACCAAGGGCCAACAGGAAGGGCCCGCCTTCACAGGGGTTTAAAGTTAACAAGAATTCGTCGCATACCGGCACAGTGACCTGTGACCCCCGCTTCTTGGCAATCTGTGTCTTTCCATTGATGTAAATTGGCTCCACAGGCTTCAACGTGATCTCTTGGATCAGTTCGTCGTCGAGGAAACTGACGACGTGCTGAGGGCTCACCAGAATCTTCAGCTGATGCCATTTCCCATCATACAGCATCTGTGAACGAATAGGAGTCAGAGCAATACCGCCATTATTTCAAGATCATCCCTAATGGTGCATTAAAGGTGTATAAACCGAGCAGCTGAAACGCAGCCTTGTGCCACCATCTGCTCATTAACAAAGCCGAATGTGGAAACACTTTGGTTTGTGTTCGTTTTTCTTTCACTCAGCCTTCCGTTGGCTGTTTGTCTGTTGGCTGTCTTACATGTGTGCACATGGGTTTCATCTCATGTAATTTTACTCACAAACATGTATTCCCAAAATGATCCGCAAATAGAGAGCCATTAGGAGTGAAAAAGTTCTTCCTTTTTCCATCACAAGCCATTTTTAAAACGCAGCGAGGGAGGAAGAAACACAGCCTCTGTTGTTTCGCTGGGATTATATGCCACCATTTCCACAGTGGCTAATGACAGGCTTCCCCATTGTGTCTCACAAAAACAAAATTAGATCCAACATGAGCAAATACAAACAGCGCCCTGTTCCTCACCTCTCTCTGAGGTGTAGGAGTGCCGGGTTGGAAAAATCAACCTCCAGCAGGCCTTTCAAAAAACAGAGTCACGCTCCAGCTGCCACACAGCCGCAGACCTCTTTCCACTGCGGAAGTGGTCCAGAAGAAGAAATGTTTTCTTTAAGCATCTTCCTGGCTGCTGTCACATCCCATCTTCCCCGGTTCAATTGAGGATTGAAAATAGCAGCGCACTGTGTGTAAATAACTCCTATTTTTACCTCTCTGGAAGTCGCAGCAGGGAGACTTGTTTACAGCAGGTACAAGGAAGGAAGACTGAACTTTGGAGAAACCGCTTTCTGACACAACATGTTTTTTTGGAGTGGAGAAGCATATTAGTTTCTGCATGAGCCGTTTTAGACAAACACGCCGTTTGTACTTTGTGAATTTGTCTCTTGTTCTACCTCTGGAGATTTAAAGGGACAGTATTATGTGTTTTCCAGTCACATAGTGTAATTTTATAGCACAATCAAGTATATATGTTACCTTCAGTTACAGAAATGCCACATATATTAAACATGACTTAAAATAAATTTGACTAATTTAACGCTTTGAAATTGGGCCTCTGTTGCTTTAAGAAGCTCCTGCATACAGCAAGTCATCACAACATGGCAACATCACAACATTAACCTATTAGCAATGTTTTTTATCAACATCGCTCTCAGAGGTAGCTCCGATGAGGTAGCTCCGATGAGGAACTCAGCAGATGTGCAGTTCCATCAAGTCTTTGCTAATTGCTGTTGGCTAGTCTGAAGGAGCTGAGTAGAGGAGCGCTGCTCTGTGAGGTTGAAGCTTAGAAACTGCGGCTCAGTGGAGGAGCTTCGTCTCGAAGGAGGCTAACAGAAATTAATCACAGCAACTGTGATGCTAGGGAACATAGCACACAGATGTCACCATCTTTCTGCTGTTATTAGCTACAGACATCCAAACTTGATGTCGACACACCTGTAAAAACATTGTGGAAAACCTTAGCAGAAGAGTTGGAGTTGCTACAACTACGATGGGTGGAGGTATTAATAACGGGATGCTACTTATCTTAGTATGTGTGAGGGAAAGCAAACTAAATCTTTTGGTTGTATCGTGTGTGATGTTTCCCCCCCCACCCCCCCAATCCTCCCGGTGGAGGGGGTTAAATTGCTGCCTCAGCATATGCTGTTGTGTTTGCTAAATCTACACACTGCAAGTTTTGGATCTGATAAAACTCCCAAGGTTTTGTCCAAGGGATGGTGTTTCACTCCCCAAACAAATTGAGCACAGCTGGAAGTGATTTTTCTGAACATTTTGAACATCTGGTGTTGTGCAGCCAGCTCTTAGACCTCCTCCTTAGACTTGCACATACATGTTCTCTTTGAAAAATGTTGGAAGTCAGAGAGACAGTCATTGGATTTTTGCATTAAAAACATATTTAAACTGTTAGCGACCAAGTTAAACCCACAGCAAGAACAATACAATGAGGATGTATTTTTAGTATTTGAAGATTAAAAACTGATTTATTTATTTTTTTAATTAATATATGTTTTGCAAATATTATGAGTTTATATAAAATTCATAATAGTTATATTAATATTTTGTCCTTGTAAATCCTGCTCTGGAAAGGACAAATATTGCAATTGAACAATGTTCACAATAAAATAAATAACTGTTTAGATGATTAATTCTGGATTGTCATCTGGTTAAATAAATATTAAATGATTAAAAGATTTTGGTTAAATATTAAAAGATTAAAAGCTCATTTTTAAAGGTTTCTGAGGTCATTTAGGCCTGAGGACAACAGTTCAAGGTTCAGATCCTAACATACAGTGATGGAGATGTGGATTTCATTAGAAAATATTTAGTTCTTGACTTGGACTTGGAAAAAATCTGTTGAGAACATTTCCATAAGAACTACCTGCTCAGACTATCGCTCTGTTAAAGCAATTTAAGGTATCTGCAATATCTGGAGAATCTACAACCGAGTCATTTAAATATAGATTAGGAAACTGTTTTCAAAACATTCATATCCACCCATTCTTCCTGACTTAATGCAAAGTGCTCATGTAACATGCTCTTTATACCAACCTTGAAGCCTTTTTTAAAGATGGCTTTCTGCTCTACTTCTGTCACACTGGTAGTGGTGAAGATGACAGACTGATCTTTTCCGTTGAGTGTCACCGCAGCCTGGATTTCTTTACTCTTGGACAAAACCCTCCAAAGGTCAAAGATCGACTGGCTGGAGTTCCCCTTCAGACGTAGAGTGGCCACAAATACGTACGAGGGCGGAAGACCTTCTGGGAAAATTTCTCTATGGAGAAATGGGTTAAAGATAGCTAAACTGTTACATGATTGTTCCAGTTTGGGTTTAAATAAAAAGGTTGTTTAGACGCCTGGGTACCTGGTGTTCTCCGTAACGTCTGTGGAAGAGGTGAGAGCGTAGGCTGCCTCTGAAGCCAGAGAGCCAGAAATCTTCTTGGCCTTCTTCTGAATGTTCATGCCCAACATCAGCTCAAAGCCCTTCTCATCACGAGAGGCCACTGGGATCCTTGTGGGGCAAACCGATTCTGGAGAGACAGATTATTCAGAAGTGGAAAAAAATTGAAATAGTTGGAACCACAAACATGTCGTCTTTTTGAAAGGCTGGCTAGTACCTGCTAGCTAGTTAGCATGACAAGATGAGAGTTTTCACCATTTCTACAATAACAACTTAGTAGTAGCAGAGAGTAGAATGAAAATGTGCAACTTAAACTTGTCAGATTTGAACTTAACATTGTACTGAAGGCATGGCTATTCACCATGGTAGAGTTTTATAGATTTGTTTTGGGCTAAATAGGGCTAAAATATGAATTTATTAGCTAGCAAGCCAGTTAGCATGACGAGATTAGAGTTCTCACCATTTCCACAATAATAAATTACTTGTAACGGAGAATAGGATAAAAATGTCCAAATGTTTAAAAAAAACATGCAACTTATAGTGAAGGACATGACTGTCCATGGTAGAGTCTTATAGATTCAGGGCTAAATAGACAAATTGAATAAGTAGAATCATTACAATCTAATTCTCATAGTATTCTGACTTTACTGTTTTACAACTTTATTCTCATAATTGAAACAAAAAATATTCTTAACCAGGCCTTGGGCATAGTTTCCTCATCTTGTTGGCATTAGACATTGGCTACATTTGTTATTAAATAATGTTGAATATTAAACAAGTTGCATTTGGCTTCCAGTTATTTTTTTTATATTTAAAACAACCAAGAGATGTTTGATAGTTATATTTTAAGTAGGTGGCTACATTATTGCCACCTACTGCCCTGGAATGGGTACTACATTTTTAATTCTGGATTGCCATCTGGGCAAAATAGTGTTTCTTCAAGCAGAGGGAAAATACACACACGGAGAACACATGTTTACACTGAAATATTGATCCTGCTGAAAAAATGCCCTCAACTCTTACAAATCTGAATATAAAAAAGATATGCTACTAATAAAGCAATGCACTTCAAATAACTTAATTTGCTGACCTTCACATAGTTTCTGCTCCATTGAGTCTCGGATCCGGTCGATGTTGGTGTAATCTTGGGCATACAGGACATATGTAGATGACGGTTTATTGGCAATAGAGATCAGTTCTGAGGTGGTGATCTCACTGCCAACTCCCACTGCAAACACTGTAATACCCTGAGCTCGAGCCTCCATGCTTGCATCCACCTGAGGGAGAAAATGTAAAAACAATGAAGATAACCACTTCAGATCATTTTCCAAGTCATTTAATACATCAATAAAGGAGGTAGGACTGCATTTACCACATCATCCTGAGATTTTCCATCTGTGACAACCACTGCTATACGGTTCTTGACCTGGCTGACCCGCTGGGAGGCAGAGAACACGTGGTCCACTGCAAACTTGATGGCCCTGCCAGTCTGCAGAAACAATCAGAAGATACTGTTAAAGCAACTTAGTTTGCCAACAAAATGCAAAAAAAAGATCAGAAATGTGTTTATGATCCAGTTCCACCTGACCTTTTGTATTAAAACTTTAGTGTAAATCCTATTGATATTACTAAAATACTAACATTTTATGTAATACAGTAAGAAAAAGTGACGCACAAAGTTGATATGGCATTGAGATAATTTGTGGTTTTCAGTTTTTTGTATATGAAAATATTAAATGTGTGGGATGCTTTTAATTCTGATACCCATATATAAAAAAAAGGGTAATTGTCCTTAAAAAAAATCACCGTCTTAGTGATCAGGGTCCATCTGTGTGTAATTTAAACTCAGTTTAAATGCATCTCAGGCTATTTATATAGCGCCAATCCACAACTACAGTTATCTCAATGCACTTTGCAGAAAAATAATTTCCATCTAATTCTAGTTATCAAACAGTACAGTATTCCCAATTCATTATCCAAAGTAATTGTCTGTTTGTCATAAAATACAGACTGTATACAAATGCACACCATGCCATAAGGTGTTTATATCTCAAACATTGTAAAAGCTAATGTACTACCTTCAGTTGGTTTGTCACATAATAGTCCAAACATTTGTGGTTCAATGTAAAATTTAATCAAGCGGTGTGTTTTGTCCCTCAGGCATTGATTTTCTGTTTCACTAATATGTCAGCAGACTAGAACAATATCAACTTACTGAGCTCAAAATCATATTTGTCCCTCCACAGGATGCTTATTAAAGTTATAAAACTCTTTTCTACTTTTCTGTTTGTTTTTGGGTTTACTTTGGGACGCTGCAGCATAAACCCCCATCTGAATGGAATATTTGTTCCACAACCAGCCCAAGTCTTTAACTTTAGATTTACAACTTAGACGTTGTAAAGATGACAAGAAAAAAAAGATTTCTAAGTTCTAAGTGAGAATGCATCTCGCCCAGTAAGCGCTGGAAACAGGCAGCAGTCGCCCTTTGACCCCTGCATGGATGGACAGTAATATCATGTAATATCCTTCACTTTCACATCCATTGAAGCCGAGATAAAATGTGTTCACTGCCGTTTGTCTCTGAAACCTTGTAGGGCTCATTTGTTGTACAGCTCTTCATTTGTTTCTTCTTCTTTCAGCTCATTTCATGTGATGATTTTTGTTTTATTTGGTATAATCTTAAGTTGTCTACTTCAGCGGAAAATGTGCGTTTTGATGTCTGTGTCTCCTGGAACAAAGTGCCTGCAACATAATGTGATTTGTTTTTTAGCACAGAAGAAACAGAAAAAATAAATGAGTAGCATTTTCTGGTATTGGTTGATTTCCAAAAAGGCAGTATATTTTTGCATTGTCTAGTTTCTTTTCTTCATTGTAATTGTGCCACTGTTAAAGAGGGCTTTCAGAAAAATTCTTTATTGCAGTAGCACAGTGTCAAACCCAGCCTCGAAATTTTGGGCATTTATTCCATTATACATTTGGAAATAATTGGTGAGTCTTTTTTTTCCTTTTAAATCATTTGTGCTACATTTATCGAGTCCCATGTTGTTCATAATCTACCAATTTCATGTGGCTGCAGCAGACAGAGAGATGGGTCTTCAACTAGTCCACCTTGTATAGTTAAAGGCCCATCCTTTAGAGATATTTGCTAATATCCTTGGAAGAAGGTGGAGATTTTTGCTCAGCCTGTTTTGTGTCGGTTTAACCAAGTTGTTTTGGATAATTACTTTGCAGAAGGACCCAATGATGACAAATTTTCTGTTGGTGGCCATAAAATCTTTATTTAAATTGTCCTGCTTTATTCTGGTCAGGTTTTCGGTCAGTGGGTGGGGTTCTATTAGTGCATTTACTTCTAGGAAAAAAACGTTTTAGTTAAAGGGGGAGTATTATGTATATTCTAGATACTTAGTGTTATTTTATCACATAATTAAGTAACTACACTGTGTTCCAAATGATTATGCAAATTGGATTTAAGTGTCCAATTTGCAAGAAATTTTATGTTTAATAAAATTTCTTGTTGTGCTATTAAATTCATAGACGGTATTGTGTCTGATGGCTTTTTGAATCACTGTAATTAATTTTAGAGACCTGGGCTGATTAATTTGTCAGGTGAGCTTAAAGGAAATCTATTTAAGAAGGATGTTCCACATTATTAAGCAGGCCACAGGTTTCAAGCAATATGGGAAAGAGAAAGGATCATCAGATAGTGTAGTGCAGCGGACAAGATATGAAAACATGACATATTTAACGAAAACTGAAGCATTATCATCGTACTGTGAAGAGATTTGTTGCTGATTCAGAACCAATATGGGTTTGTGCAGATAAAGACTTAATGAGGAAGATTTCTGTTAGACAAATTCATCAGATTAAGAGAGCAGCAGCTAAAATACCCGTACAAAGCACCAAACAGTTACTTGAAGCTGCTGGTGCCTCTGGAACCTCAAGGTGGAGGGTCTGCAGATGTATAGAACCACCAGGTGTTTGCTAATTGCTGCCAGCTAGTCTGAAGGACCTGAGTGGGCAAGTCGCCTGGGAAGGCTGCTCTGTGAGGTGGAAGCTTGAAAGCTTGGAAATTGCATCTCCAAGAAGCAGCTTCATCGCCAAAGGGAGGTAAGGTTCCCTCAGTCCTTTAGTGCAGCTGAATGGTTGCCATGAAGTTTAAAAGACTTCTCAAACATGCATGAAAGAATTAAGGCACACTCCAGGTACGTTTTTAATGAGGGAAAAATATTATACCATGCTGTGAAGCTCAAAAAAATTAATTTGACATATTATTGCCTCTTTAAAATACTTTAATTAGTAATAAAAGACTGATGTGGAATTTCAAATAGGCAAAGACTCCATGCTGTCTAATGTGGTTCCAAAGCTCTTTGTCTGCTGAAATGCTCAGTTAAATTCAAGTAACTCAACAGTAATTTAACAAACGCCACATGTTCACATTTGTTGGTTTTGGAGGCAAATTGCTTCCTAAATTTTGGGTTGCATGTTAACTGCTTTGAGTGATAGTTATGGAGCCCTTATGGTCCTCAAGTCGGTACACTTTGCTGCAGTTCTCTCAATGCTTGTGGCTTGAACTTCTCCAGATTTACCTTCATGTGCAGAACAGTTTTTTTTTTTCCCCCGTTTTTTTGGAAGCACTTTGTACAAGTTGGATCTAGCCGGGCATTGCACATAAAAGATTTGATTGACAGAAGGCTTCACTCATTGGTTGGCCTGTGGATTTATGTCAACAACAACATCTCACCCCACCATTTTGAATCTGGTTTCATGGTCAACCCTTGAGGTCCAAGCCTTTTCGCCAATTGTGGTGAAAGAGCACATGCAGCATCCACTGAACGTGGCAAACCACAGCGAACAAAAACATCAAGAAATTTCAGAGAAACTGGCCAAGCTAGGTTACAATTTTCCCACATTCCCCCCTACATTTACTTTTATGCTCACATAACGAGGAACACAATACCAATGGAGACACATTGGACTTTGCTAGAACCAAATCAAACATTGACTAACTGGAGTGAGACTTCACAACGGAGAAGAGGGTGTGAAGACTTTTTTAACCTTACAATCTCCATAGCTTTAGTCCTCAGATGTCCTTATTTGTTGCAGTTCAAATTCCTTTAAACTGCAGATTCCAGATTTAGGTATTAATTATTTTCTGTAGCCATTTATGGTGTGTGTGAAGATTCTCTTGTTTTCCACATTTTAGAGAATGGCTTAGAGAAAGTTTACCTTTTCCCAAACTGCCTCAATAAGCTCTAATCAAAGGTTTAATTTTAACAGTTTTTTTCAATATGAGATTCTTCGATCACAATAAAAGATTGGTACATTTTAAAGCTGTGTATACGTCTTTATCAGGGATGCCAATGGGATTGGATGGCGCTATAAGTCAGGACACATCTTGTGGTAAAAGACACCCCCCGGCTGTTTTACCTGCGTATTCCCTCCCAGGTAGTTGATGTTATGTATGGCCTGGATGAGCTGTACTCCACTGTGGTGCATCCCCAGTGGTATCTCCAGTCGGGGTGTGTCACTGTACTGGACCACGGCTACCTACAGCAGAAACACGTGGGGTTGGGAATAAGCATCAAACACCATGATTTGTCTTTGTAAATTCTCATAGTAGTCAAATTATACAGTCTCCTCTAGTTGATGTTAAGAAAATGACACTTAGAATTCCTGACACCAATGTGAAAAGTTTTACTTCTCATGTTGGTGTTACCTGCGTATAATGAAGGCTGATGTCAAACTGGCTGCTGATGTTGATGAGCCACAACTTGGCGGTTTCAAAGTCATCCGGGCCGACGCTCCACGAACCATCAACGATGTACACCAGGTCATTTACAGCTGTACTGCACCCTGGGCACACACAGAAACACATGCAAAACATGTCCAAATCAATTCAAAGCTTCCTTCGTACTACTTTAATAGTAGTAGAGTGTAACTATTCAAGCAATAGCTACACTCTCCTATTTCCTGAATAGGAGAGTGAAACAACTTCATCCGTACCGGCTCGGACATCTTCATTCTCCACAGCTTCTGCTGCTCCCAGAAGCAGCATCACACTCCATACTGACCACAGCAACATGTCTCTGTGGAGAGGAGTTCGTCTTCTGCTCAACCACAACCTGTTGTAAACACAGATTTTAAAAAAAGCATTTTAACAAACGCTTTGGTGGAATGCAAATTGACATGCACTTTAAGTTCATCGACGTAAGTTTTGTTAAATCCTAAATGCTTCAGGGCAGCTGGATTATTTCCCTTGTAAGATGCTTCGCCTCTCGTCCAAAGGGTTCTTCAGTTCTGAACATGGTTGAAAGTAACAGGCTTACAAATCCTAGCCTGAACAACTACATTATTAGGGACATTAGGGTCATTAAAGGTCCAATTCAGACATTCGAGTCACTGGCTGTACCCTTTGCTACTGGATGATTCCAACATGTTAGTTATTTTGGTCACGTGTCACAAGCTGCGGACAGCTGAAGAACCCTCTTGGGGAGATGAGTCGATGCTGCAGAGTAGGTGTTAGAAAGATGAAATCTCAATTGTTCAGTGTTGGTTTTTCATAGCTAGTACAGATGGATCCTCTCACAAACACAGAGAAGCAGCATTCAGCTTCTATGCTCTACAAATCTGGAACAAACTTTCAGAAAACTTCCAGAAAACTGCAAAACAGTCGAAACACTAAGTTCCTTTAAGTCAAGACTAAAGACCCACCTGGTCAGAGTTGCTTTTAAACCATAATAAATGGAACATATTTGATGTGTATTGTGTTGCTGAAATGTGCTATGCAAATAATGATTGACTGATTGATCGACTTCTCTCCTAAACCACCTGTCATGTCTGTTCAAAATATGTAAACAGCCGCTGACCATTGACCCGATGTTTTTGTTGTTCCTTGAGTCATCCGCTTCTGTTTAGTTGGTCCAATGTGGAGGTCTGAGCTGGACTAAATGTACCTTTCCACTGAGCTCGTGTTGAGGTGTTTCATCCTTGGGATGAAC
The DNA here is from genome assembly GCA_902982915.1 of Phalloptychus januarius. NCBI lineage: Eukaryota > Metazoa > Chordata > Actinopteri > Cyprinodontiformes > Poeciliidae > Phalloptychus > Phalloptychus januarius. The sequence continues at coordinate 2,830,814 of CADWAE010000468.1, read as the reverse complement.
CAGTTTCTGTCTCAGACTGTTGGGGGCTTTTTGACAGAGCTAACAGAATAAGTGAGTAAGAGAGAACAAGCTGAGCCAAGCTGATGCAACAGAAGCATAACGAAGCTGAAAATATACCCATAAATACCCATTAATCATCCATCCATTTTCCTACACCCTTGTCCCTTATTGGGGTCGGGAGGGTTGCTGGTGCCTATCTCCAGCTAACGTTCCGGGTGAGAGGCGGGGTCACCCTAGACAGGTCGCCAGTCTGTCGGAGGGCAACACGGAGACAAACAGGACAAACAAACATGCACACACACACTCACAGGGACAATTTAGAGGCCAATTAACCTGACAGTCATGTTTTTGCACTGTGGGAGGAAGCCGGAGTACCCAGAGAGAACCCATGCATGCACAGGGAGAACATGCAAACTCCATGCAGAAAGACCGAGGCTGGGAATTGAACCCAGAACCTTCTTGCTGCAAGGCAACAGCTCTACCAGCTGCACCACTGGGCAGCCCTCCCAATAATCACAAAAACAAATTATTGGACTTTTCTATTTTTTTCCCTCTCTGAAGTCAAAGTGGGTTATTGTTCACAGGATTTGAAATGAAGCCAGTAGAGGAATAAACATGAAAAGATGCCTTCTTGCCTTCCCAGGCATTATATTCATAAAGTGTCATATAAAACTGCCTTTGATATGCTTTTCAATTTTTTTTTTTTGATTATGCAACTAACTAGAAATATATCTGTTTTCATTTTGCCGCTTGTAGGCAGAATATTGCACTTGCAGCAGCACCTGTCCTCTTCTCCCCTGGCAACTGCACAGGAAGGAATGTGGCTTCAGCAGTCTGTGTCTGCAGAGGCTCCAGAAGAGGCTGCATGAGGCTCTCCGTGTATTTGACAGGATGGATTTGTGGACACAGATCAGTGCCCTCATAACCAAACTCTGCTGTAATCATGAGTTAACACACACACTATAAAATATACGGCCTGAGCATTCAGACTGCCTTGTAACAATGGTGAGTCTTTTCTTCCTTGCCGGCCCCTTTTTTTTAAACTGCTTCCCTGACTTTTCATCCTGTTCCATGTGGTGCACACACAGTGCAGCGGAGCGTTTACTGCACTGCTCTTTCCATGTTCATTTCTTCAGGGCACACATGGTTCCGCCGACCGCAAAGCACCGACCAGAGAAAATAACAGTGCGGGCGTCGCACTGGACAGGGAAGGCACAAACACAAACAAGGCCGCGAGGGCTGCAGCGTGCTGGCAGGGAACCCAACGCCAATGAGGAGAGTTGGAACCCCATAATCCCTGTTCTCTGTTTGCCCTGTCATGTGCTGCTAAAGAAAAACGCACATCGGGTCAAGACGTGCCTGAGATGTTTTACGAGCTGAAAAAAAAAATCAAAGTTTAACGCTGTTATGTTCTTTTATGGAGGACATTGGATCTAAAACAGTATGTCGCCCTCCCTGTGAGTGAGGAAAAATGGAAAGCGTTTGATTTCAATCTTTTTCACTCTCATGCACAAACCGACTTGAAAAAAAAACAACAAAAGAATATGTTAGTAAGTGAAATTGTGGAATTCTCTCTTAGTGTTTTCACATTGTGTCGATTCCTTTGATTATTTGTTTGATCTTATGTTTGACGCTCGTTTCCTGTGTGTTTTGTGAAGAACTTTATGATTTTACCTGTTAAGTGTGACATATAAGTAAAATTTTACTTACTAAAAGAATATGCTGGGAGCATCATCAGCATCATCTATCTGTCCATCTATCTCAGATGCTTTATTGTGACTTGGCACCTTGTATTGGATTATGAGGACATTCTGGGCTGCCCAATGGCGCAGCTGGTAGAGCTGTTGCCTTGCAGCAAGAAGGTTCTGGGTTCGATTCCTGGCCCCGGTCTTTCTGCATGGAGTTTGCATGTTCTCGCTGGGCATGTGTGCGTTCTCTCCAGGTACTCCGGCTTTCTCCCACAGTGCAAAAACATGACTGTCAGGTTAACTGGTCTTTCTAAATTGTCCCTAGGTGTGAGTGTGTGTGTGCATGGTTGTTTGTCCTGTCTGTCTCCATGTTGCCCTGCGACAGACTGGCGACCTGTCCAGGGTGACCCCGCCTCTCGCCCGAAACGTTAGCTGGAGATAGGCACCAGCAACCCTCCCGACCCCAGTTAGGGACAAGAGTGTAGGAAAATGGATGGACATTCCCACAGACTTTCTAAAGTGATTCTCTTGTTGATGTTTTATGGTAAACTCTGACTTATCGCAAACCTGGGAAATAGAAATCTCTCGTCCTCTTCAGATTTCTCGCTGACGCCTAAGAAATCTGAAGGGACAGAATTGGTTCTCATTGTCGCATCCTTTTGTTCTAAGGTTCCTGTCGGCCACCTTTTCTTATTCCTGCCGAACTTTTGGCTCATCTCTGAATGCGAACTTATGCGATTGGTTGTTGTGCGAACCTATGTGGGACCCATCTTGCGAGTGTGTTCGTTTTTGTGGAAAACAGCTCTGCTTAACTTCCAGACATTGGTTTTTCAGCCAACTGTGGTCCAACCTTGCTGGATTCTTAGAAATGTGGGATCAAGTGTGGCGCTATTCCTTCAGCAAAAACCTAATTTCCATCTGTACAAAAATGACCCCTCAGCATGATGCCACCACCGCCCTGTTTTGAGGTGGCTATAGTGTTATTCTAAGTGATCTTCAGTGTCGTTCTGGACCCTAATAGGATTTTGTCCGCAAACCTCAGCCTTGTTTTCAATGGTTTGGATGTCTGAATAATTTCTTTGAAATTAAAGACTTTTGTCTTTTGATCTCACTCCTTAGTCTACACATATAATCCATGTAGGACCAGCAAACTGCCGAAACCTTCTGCTTTAATACAAACTAATGATGATCAGTCTATCAGCAACTTCTTGCTTGGCCTCTTCAGTCCTATGGCAGCCAGCTTCCCAGCCTGCATACCTAGGTGGGCCCCATATGAGGAAAAGGAGGGCAGACAATATGGGTCCCACACGGGTTTGTTCACAGTATCCATTGTGGCCCCACACGGGTTTGCCCATGTAGGGCCACCGTCATGTCGGGTCCATGTAGGTGGTGGCCCCACATGGGCAAACCTATGTGGGACCCATCTTGTCTGCCCTCCTTTTCCCCATATGGGGCCCTCCTAGGTATGCTGGCTGAGCTTAAAACATCACCTCTGTAATAATTTTATCATTATTTAAGATTAACATTCTTATTTTGCAGCAACTGTTCCCTCTCACACTCTGTGCTGTAAATAGAAGGGGAAGAAAACTGGAGAAACATTGAGCCCGTTTATGATCAAAAGCTCTACACACACCCCTCACTCCAATATCCACCTTTCTGTCTCCAGCGTGGTGCCTCAGACCTTCATTATTCATTAGGGGCGCATACGTGTGGCTAGGTGGCTTCTGAAATGGGATTCCTCCAAAACCCAAAGCCAACATCTGGAAAACCATCAAGTGCTGCGCACTGACCACATCAGCTGCTTCTGCAGGATCACACAGCATTCCTTATGTGCAGATGCTGCTGGGGTTGCCGTCCACCATTACGTTAAAAAAAAAAAAGAAGAAGAAACTTAGACTAAAATTAGCTGTTCTGGAAATGCTGTGTACATTTACTGGCTTGTTGACTGGAAGGAGTCCTAAAATGTACCTGTGCTTGCTTGTTGGAAAACTCGAAAGTTGGTTTTACAAAATTTCGTCTTCAGAAAACCAGCAAAACAAGTAAAAGGATGGAGAGGACAGACAACTCCACACACACACACACACACACACAGACCTTGGAGTACATATAATCCTGTAAGAAATTCTGTTAGATGAGGTAAAACACTCTGGAGTGAAGCAACTTAACTCCAGGCAACTTGAAACATCCAGCCCAGGGCTCAACCTGTGGCTCCAGAGACACAAGCAGCTCTTTTCACCTTCCACATTGGCTCTAAGTAACATATTAAGAATCATCTATTTTTAAAAATAGACATAACAACAATTGTAGATTTTAGATTTTTTTTTTTTGTCATGGAATAATTGCATAAAATCTCCCCATCAAAATTACACTAAGCAAACAGCAGCATGTTTTTAGACCTATTTTTGTTGTTTGGTTAGAAACTGTTTGAATTTCTCAAAATATCCACAACATCCCATCTACCTTCCTTTTGCAAAAGTTGTGTTCTTTTGTTTATTTGAAATCCAGAAAATTGCAATTGAATGGTTGTTCTTTAAGAACGGCAACACATTTCCTGTGGTAAATATCTATCAAAATTATAAGTCAACAAATCATGTACAATTATTGGCTCTAATTAAGTTTTATTTAGCTGGAGTGAAGGCAAAAATGGCTCTTTGGATTCTAAAGGTTGCAGACCCATGATCTAACCAGAGCTACAAGAATGGTTTAGATCAGGGCCTCAGGGCCATTTGTGGCCCCTGGATAGATTTTGTGAGACACACAACTCCAGTTCAAGAATGACACAAATTTGGCCCACCAGTGCTGTTGGCTTATACAAATACATTCTTGTTTTATTTTTAATCTGGGAAAACTTTTTTTGTAACAAATTCAAGTCTTCTTACAGTGAAAAATGGTAGGGACAACCAGGGCCGGATTTAGAAGAACAAGGGCCCATGAGGTGGAGCCTGTTGTGGTGCCCAAGAAAATATTATATTATGATAAATAAACACACCGTTCACTCATAAAAATTGGACAACATTGATAAGTAAGGCCTACATATTAGGAGAGGTATGAACAGCTGGATGGTTGATTTCAAACACTTAGGATTTTGGGATGTTGCTCTCAACACAATGTGCTGTAGCTTCATAATTTTCAGATATTTGAGTGTTGCTTAAAACTATAAAAATACAACAATATTTAAAAAAAATCCTACATACCATTTGTGAGTTTAATATGAGGTCAAAGTGCACAAAAACAAAAAAAAACTTTTTTTGGGGGCCCCCCCAAAACTCTGGGCCCCGAGCTATGGCCCCTGTAAGTTCTTTCTGAAGCCTGGCCCAGGTTTCTATGCAGTACTTATTTTTATTAGCCAAGCATTTTGCAATATCTTTACTTTCCTAAATGCATCTACCCAATTACCTTTACTCAAAAGCAGACTTTGGTAAATCCATATTTGCTTTTTAATTGATGTATTAAACTTGGTTAAATACAGCAAGAATAACCAAAAGTCCTGGCACTGTTGTTGAGAATAGACTACAAATGTTTCTTCTTTTCCTTTTTCAGTTGAGCTCAAAACAATCTGCAAACTGGACGCCTTAATTTTACTGAGGCAAACATTCCTCTAAACATTAGTAACACGTACCTTTCCAACAAAAACAACCTGACAACTTTAATTGTTTAATAAAAAATATTACATGCTCAGTTTGTCATTGAGCACATAAAAAAAATCACAATGTAAAGTTTTGTTACTTTTGATTTTGGCACACACTAGAAAAACATTGGACATCTCTGGTTTAAATGGGAGATGCACAAAAAAATCAGGTATTAACATTGTTATCAGTCAAACTTAGTCATTTATTAACATACCAGTATCGGTTCAATAAGTAAAAAAAATTTGATATTAATACCTGATGCTTCTTATTGCTGTTTGTATATGTGTTTTAAGAGCGGAGGTGGTTGGTCATGTGATCTTTGCTTAGTCATGTGACAGTTATGGTGATGCAGGGCAGGATCTGGGGGTGTTTATTTGGTCATTTTTTCATGATGTTGAAAGGGTAGAGACATATATGTAGGTAAACATCGGTTATTGACCATAACAGCAATATCAATATTGGCCCAAATTTTTACATCAGTTCATCCCGAGCTTAGATCAAAGTATAATTATGTGTTACAACGGTCCAGTCAAAGTCCAATCCAGCACATGCTTCCTGTCGAAACTGGCTGAGTCTGAGCTCTTTTACAAATGACAAAGGGGGAGCAATATAATCTCTACTTATGTAAAGCTGGTGGAGACAGATACCAAAAGACTTACAAATGTAGCTATAGTGAAAAATGGCTCTGCAAAGCCTTGGTTCTCTCAAAGTACTGAGATTACAAATCCATGCTACACAAAACTTGCCTCCCATTTCATCATATGTTGAAATATGATTCTAAAGGTTTGTAGCTGTAACATGAATAGTAGAAAACAAAGGGTAGGGCGTGAATACTTTTGCAATGCCCTGAATGTATATACACATATATGACAAATGTCTGCCAAAATGAAACCAACATTCAGCCCAGTGTTTCTATAGTCTTGCCCAGTTTGCCACAGTTTACACAGGTATCATTACATGGATGTCTCAAGAGGATTCCAAAAACCACTGAATGACTGATAGCTGTACACATATGAGGATGAGAGAAGGCATATGCATATGAACAGACTCTTCCTTATCCAATGACCATGCTAGAAAACATTCCTGGAGACTTCTCCGTCGTTTCTGCACATGTTCACGCTGTAATTAGAAGTTATTTCAGGAAACAGACTCAAGCACCAGCATATGTTTTGAGTGCCAAAAGACACAGACAGGAATCGTTGCCTTTTTCTCCAAAAGTCAAAGACTTCTCTGACCCATAATCACAGCGCTTCATCTACTCTGGTATACAGTATATTTAGCTTGTCCTGTTGTCCTGGTTGCTGGAATCCTATGGCCAAACAAAAAATCTGAACGTAGAAACGTCTCATTCGAAAGAAGACAAAAATGGCATTGGAGGAGTTTATCGAAGCATCACCATACTCAAACATGTTTCTAAAAGCTGATTGGAAAGACATCCATTGCATGGAGTCCACAACGTAATACACCAATGTAATCACGGGGCCTTACCTTCTCTCCTCCAGCTGCTGGAAGCCAGTGATGAATGCCACTGTGGAAGCAGAAGGTGAAAAGGAGTCCTGACTCGCCAGTGGCAGCCCTTTCTCTGGTTGGCAGAGGGAGCAGTGGGAGTGTCAGGGCCGCCTTTGTAAACTGTGGCCGACTCCACCGCACAAAGTGACACAGCAAAGACCAGTGTGGATCCAATCTGGAAGCCTGCGCACGCTCTCATGGGACATGTGGAGAAACCACAGTGTGAAAATGACAGAATCAGAGTAGTTCTTAATGTGGAGAGTGGAGGAGAGATAGAAGAGGTTTGTTAAGATTTTTCAGTCATCAGCTGGAGCATAAATGAGCAGCAGATAGCCAGCCTGGCCTTTTAGAGATAACAGGATAGAGGAGTTAACTGATTTACCGGGAGTTGTGTGATGGCATGTGTCAGTCGTGTGGTTTAACAGAGTCTTTTCTCTGCAGCTGCTCAGGGGTTGAAGTAAATTACAGGGTTCATAAACTCTATGGCAAGAGATGAAAAAGAATCAGCATTACATGCTGGGTTGTAGTGAATGTCACACTTACTGATTACAAAGAAACAACCCGTTGCAGAAATTTTTAAAAAGTGCACACTTTTGCTACCTGAATGTTGCAAGAGCTGATCCTGCAGTAGATCCCTTGTGTTGAGGCAAAGGAAAAGTCTAATTGCTGTCTGTTGAGTCTGTTGTTGTGATTGTCCATAGCAACAATAAGCAATACTTGTTTTCTTCCCTTGCTTTTCGGCCTCTTTTCCAAGGTCAACTTTTATGGTCCAGGGCTCTACGTAACTGCTGACCATCGGATTCAGAAGGAACAGTCTTTGGATTTTTCCCAGGTCTTGGAACACTGTAACAGGTCTTTACCCTTGTGAAATTGTTGAGAGAAGTTATTGAAGTCTGATTGTCTGCTCCATATATTTTAAGGACATGGAAAAGGCTTGCAATTGTGTTCTTAGTGGCATTATGTTGAGTGCCAGTGTTGCTTTTACAAGGCCATCTGGTATCACCAAACCAAGTCTTCTCGCTTGAGTGTGTTGAACTCAATTCTTTTGGACTATGTACTTGGGGAAACGTCCTGTACCCATCCCATTTATGGTGTTCATGGACGGAATTTCAAGGACATTTCCAGAACTTCCGGGCTAAAAATCCAACAGCAACTCCAGAACCCATTGGAAAAGCCATTCCCAGGTGTATTGGCTTGGGAACACCATGGAATCTCTCTTGAAGAGTTGCAGTGTCAATGCAGCTCCCGAATTCTTTTCCAGGAGTACCAGAAAAGAATGTGAGGTACTCCCTCCTGGATGTGTTATCTCTGCAGACATGCCTCGTTTCAGTGGAAATTTAATGGTGACAAGAAGTTACGTAGGGCTTCATGCAACCCTAATATGCAGGTGTATGAAGTGAAGGTACTTAAGGGTGTACTTTCTATGGAACACATCTTTTATAAACAGCACAATTCTTATCATGCAGAAACCTGCTAATTTTAATATTTCAGGTTATGAAGTTATGAATCAGTCTCATTCTTTTATGATAATATATATATTTAAAGGCCTTCTGAGCCTTGTATTTCATTGTAATAACAGTGAGATGGGTTTAAAAAGTCAACACACTTGGCAGGATGTAGAAACAAATTGTGTATTCTGTGAAATACTTTCTAAATAAATAAAAAGCTTTGAAAAACGAAATCCTGCACTGTGGAGAAGGCCTGGTGTGCCACTGCCCCCTATTGGAGCATAGTGGTAAAATCAGTATCTCCAATAAGAGATGGGGATATATATGAACAAGATCCTATGCTCTTAAATATCTTAAACCCTCAGATCTGAGACGAGAGAGAGAACTGTCCATGGAATTCGAATCTAATCTAATGAATGTGCTTCACATTGTTGATGTTTCTTAATGTTTACTGCACAAAAAAGTTTCATGTTATCAAAATAATGATCTTGGTCATTTTATACCAAAATTATTATTTATTTTCTTCGCCCAAGTTATATTTTGGTCGTGAATGATTTTTTTCTCAAAAATCACTTTTAGCAAAGAAGTGATTTTTTGCTAAAAGTAAAAAGACTCAGGCCACATTTTAAGAAGGTGATGATATTCATTATTTCGGCTTCCTTTTACTTTTAATTAACACACATTTCCACTAGAGGGCAGCATTAACAACAATAAATGACAACCATGAGTCTCAGTAAGATTCCATGAGCAAAACAAACGCTAAGTTCTCGTGCACACATTTAACTTGCCTACAGTCTGACTCCATCTTATTTATGATAGCATAATTATCACTACATACAGTCCCTTGTTAAAGTATTCACACCCATTGAACTTTTTCAGACTTTGTTACCACAAACTACATGTTTCCCAAATATGTAGTTTTATTGCAAATAAAAGCTTGAAGTGTTGAGAAAATAGTTTATAGAATCATCTTTTCATTCAATATGAATGATTAAAATGAATAATTGGTATGCAATTATCCATTTTAATTGGATACCACCCCTATCCAATTAAAATGCTTCCACAGCCATGCTTAACTTGCAGCTGCGTTAAACTTTTTCTGCATTCATGTGATGGATTTAGCAGAGCTCTGCAAGATGCTTATGCCTTAAGATCTTCTTTTTTATAATCTAACTTCTGTTAAATGTCCCCGCATTTTTATTCTTGGCATGCTTTGTTCCTTGGACTTTGTGATGACGTTTTTCCACTAATGTTCTCCTGGGGAAGATTTTCTGCGTAAACAAGGAATTTCACTTTGGTTTTTGAGCGGTCACAACATGGATGTCAGCTGCCCTTTTCCTGACCTGAGACTTTTACAAGTTCTGGATGGATGGATGGATGGATGGATGGATGGATGGATGGATGGATGGATGGATGGATGGATGGATGGATGGATGGATGGATGGATGGATGGATGGATGGATGGATGGATGGATGGATGGTCATCTCACTCTGCATCAGAAACTTTCTCCTGCAGACCCAGTATTTCCATCGCAACTTGTCCTGACAGTTATCTATCAGTAGCCTTCTCTCAGTGGTTTACATGTTCCATTGCCTCTTCCTGAAACCCATTTCCTTCTGTCATTTTCTCTAATGTAAATGTAACGTAATGTAAGTAATCCTGCATTACCAATCTGTAATCTGGATATGGTTTTTGTGTTCTTTCTCTTTTGTTGTTTGAAGACTGATTTTTTTCCCCCTTCTCCATCTTTCATATTCACAATGAAAGAAATGTTTGAAAATTTTCAAAAATTTCTATCCATCCATCCATCCATCCATCCATCTTCTACCGCTTATCCGGGGTCGGGTCGCGGGGTAGCAGCTTAAGGAGGGAGGCCCAGACTTCCCTCTCCCCAGCCACTTGGGCCAGCTCCTCCGGGGGAATCCCGAGGCGTTCCCAGGCCAGCCGAGAGACATAGTCCCTCCAGCGTGTCCTGGGTCTTCCCCGGGGCCTCCTCTATTATAATAATAATTAAAAAAACAATGGGTTTTACTATACTTCCCTGAGGCATACCATTCTCAATGAAAACTTCTTCTATTCTTATTTCTTTAGATTGATCGTTTTAAGAAACTTTATCCATCACACTTCCTTTTATTAGCTCCTGGCTTTCTAATTTCATACTCCCAACATTACACAATATCAATGATACTCCTGCCTTTTCTGAAGTCAATTTGAAGTTTTCATAGAAACACTTTCAAAGGAAGTCAACCTATGTTTGTCATTCTCGCCATTATTTCATATATGTAATGTCACGCTCTCCAAGGGCTTCACAAAACTGAGAATAAATTATTCTTCTTGGCATTGTAACGTGAAGAGATGTACTGTTTTTTAACTACTTCTCTACACTTGCTCTGATTTGTTTGAAATCTATGTTCAAAGTTAGATTCCATTTAGAAAAAAATCCTAAACAAGTTGATCATTTCTGATCTCTGAAGATAATTCATCACGGTTATATTTAGGACAATATCTTTACAGAGTAAAGATGTGGACTTTTCTATTTGTAGAAAAAAGCACGTTTTTGTAGTTACAAAGTGACAAAAGGTGTAAATGTTAAAAGGGATAACTCGTAACTACAACATTCTAGTATTTCTAATTTTAATTGGTGCTGTCTGGACTAAATCCAACAGGTGGCAGCAGTCTACTGAGAAGGCTGAACCATCCTGCCGGAAATTGTGAGTCGAAGAAGAAAGCAACTCTTGAGAAAAAAAAGGACTGAGTACTGTGGCAGCGTCTGATGATTAGCTAAAAACATAGTCGTGTTAGTGTTACTAAACGGTGGTATTGCTCTATAATGCATATGGTTATTTTGTTTACACTCTGAAGTCTCTCCTTTATCGCTGATAATGATAACAATGAAGCTACCGATGAAAACTGGCGAGAAAGGAGGCAACGAGACGGCGGAGGACGATTCGTTGGATCCATCCGAGAGGCAGCATATCCCCAGGGCGGCATCTTCTCCTTTGGTGTACGAGAGGCTGCAGGAGCCGCCGAGACCCCGAGTCCACGCATCGCATCTGGACAGAGAGAGCGTGTTCGAGTGGTTCGGCCACCATCTGAACCCCGCCAAGCGGATCGAGTTTATGTGCGGGCTGCTGCATATGTGCCAACCCCTGGAGCTCCGCTTTCTGGGATCATACCTGGAGGACCTCGCTAGAAAAGATTACCACGTTTTACGGGACTTTGAGTGCAGGGCGAATAACCCGAACGATTTGGGGGTTTTAACGGACGTGGTCGACCCGGTGATTCGGTCCAAGCTCATCGTCTGCCTGTCCCTGCTCGGTTCTGACAGGAGGGAATGTGCTGGAATACTCTCTCGGATACTCAGCAGCGTGGACTTGGCCTTGTCGTATCGGAACTATGACTACTCCCTGCCTCCTTTCAGGGACCCTCAGCATCACCTCCACCCTTTCTATCCACCGTGCCAGGACGGTTCTGTGTGTGAGCAGAGCCGGGACGAAGCAACGGCAGGGGCTCTGGAGCAGTTGGCGCTGCTCTATACCATGGCCTCGCTACACCCAGCTTTCCATTTTCACCAACGGGAAGTTATCCGGGGACAACTGGACAAAATCGAGCTTTCCTTGGAGGAGGAAAAGAGACAGAGGCAGCTCAGGATAAACGCCCACTCGACGGTAATAAGCAGTTTACTGATAATGGGGCCTTTTCTTGTTGCTATGGTGGTGGATTTTTCATGCTAGCCGAGGAAAACCCACTAAAGACGTGAAATTTAATTTGTAAATACAAAGTCTAATAAATATATAACTTGTTTAAAAAAAGGACCCAAGTCTAGCGGTGAATTCTGTACTCACCGAGTAAGCTAAAGGCTATTTTAACATCGTAGTTTAGCTTTAGCATTAGCTGTTTATACTGGTACAGCTATTGATGCTAACCGAGTTAGCTAACACGTTAGCCAGCCGAAAGCAGCTAAAAGCAGCTCAAGCTGGACAGATGGTGCTAAGCCGGAAGTAAATAATAATGAAATATATGTAAAAGAAAAAAAAGGCTTATTTTTTCACAACATATATGGACCTTACTTAAGCCAAAATTTGGAAAGCTTATGGCAAAAATTGTAATTGTTTATTTATTCCATTAAGGAAATATACGTAGGTTTTATATATATATTCATAGAATAAAGAAAGTACAATTCAAGATACGGAATTTTTTTTATATATATTTTAAAAGGATTACAGTGGTAAAAAAAAAAAAAAAACCCTACAGATTCTGGCTGATTGGTGCTTTATTTTTGTTGATGCTTCTTTTACAGATTCATTACATAAACTGACTGACATTTCTAAAATAAAAATCGCTATTTGACTTATTTTCATTTACCAAACATAGCACTGTGCGTTATGGCTGAACATCTGGACTTTGTATATCCTAAGATGTTGTGCCAGATGTGTTGTTGCTCAGTCAGAAGCTGTTTTGGAAACTGAAGTCATGCAGTCCTTTTATTTTTCAAATGAACAAAAATGTATATTTACCTCTCCTTAACCCCACGGCTGTACTACTACAACATTGTTTTACTGAGCCCTGAAGAGAAACCAAACAGAAATCCTACTGGATCATTTGCAGTATTGTTGCTTGGTAGCCAGAGATCTGCATGTAGAGAATAGGGGGGCTGGTGCTGGGTGGAGGGAGATAAGGAAGTGGAAAGCTATTTGAGGCAGAAAAAGACACTTGCCAGTCAAGATTAGGACAACTTCATGCTCAGATTAGATCCAGGCACCAGAAATGTGCCATGAAGTCACGATCACAGTCTCTAGCAGATGTTCAACTTCATATTTCAGAGGAGAAATTCCTGGCTTGCTACTACGTGTTCATAGCAACTCAAAAATGGGTCTTAAAGTGCCTTTTAATCTAACTCTGCATGTCAATAATGTTTCTGACGAGTTGAAATCATGTGCGGTAAACAGTACTCCCCCCAACTTTTTTGCTACGTTTAGCGCTTTTTCAAACAAAATTGATGGCTTTTTTTTTTCTCTTTTTTTATTCTGTCAAAAAAAGTGATCAGCGATAAATCTAGTGACTTTTTGCCTGTGTTATCCAAGACTTTCTGTGTTATAAAAAGTCGGACAGAAAACTGCACCGCTGTTGGAAACATTTCACTGAAATTGTAAACGGCTAACGGAGTGGTCCTCACTCAATAACTTCCCCTCTGAAGAGTGTTGTCATCAGCGAAACCTGTAGCTGTTCCGTTTTGATGCATTGACTGACTGGAAGAGACCGGATTTGTAGTATTTCACTGTCCAATCGCTGGTCAGGGCTGGTCATTGGTGCATTTTAATCTGTTGCTGATTCTATGTTGCATCTCAAGTTGAGATATGATATCGGTATTCCCGTCTTTTTCTTTTCTTTTCAGAAAAGAAAAAAAATGCTTTTATTTTTAGTCAGTTGCAGGAGAATGACTGGAACTGAACTCAACATGTCCATTTGATGTGATGCACTAACTGAGCTGTTCATGTCCTCCAGGAGCCGCTGGCCCAGCAACTGGACTTCACAGCCTCCTCAGTGCAGGACTTTGGAGAGTGTCCAGCCTCCCACCCCCCCTGCCAGAGCCGGCGCTCCGGTCGCTGGGCAACGCAGAGAGAAGGTAATAGAAACGGGGAGGATGGACGTGCACGGGATGGGATGTTTAAAGTACTTTCTAAACATTTATTAGAGGAGAAATAATTTTTTTTGTCCTTTTGCAGCCGTTCACATTGAGAGGATCGTCCTCAAGGGGATCTTTCGGACGGCAACAGATAAGGAGTACAGCTTTGAGGTAAATCATGGCACCTAGGGTTCCAGGAAGTCTGCTCTGATTGGTTGATGTGTAATGTGGGATTTGGCTATGATTTTGTGGTGTGAATTTATTAATATTGGAATTGGGCCATTCCAACTGTAGTGAAAAAGTCAGATATGAGGTGCATATGGGCAGACAAATCTGGATTTGGGGTCAGTTTTGCCACTGGAGCTTTCTTGACCAGAACCGGTGCCTGTTGTTGTCCTGCATGGATGACAGAGTTCTGTCTGCTGGCTTCCAGGTGAAGTGGTCAGACTCTTCCTCCAGCAGCGTGACCAAAACCCACCAGGAGCTGGAGAACTTCCTGCTGAAGGTGAGCGCTCTGCTCTAGACCTTGACGTCAGATCAAACAGGCAGAGACCATATTGGTGCGATTGTTTCTGTCCAGCTTCCAAAGGATCAGTGCACAGAGTCTTTCGAGAAAAGCATCCTGAGGCTCCTGAGCCAGGGGGACCAGTACGAGAGCACAGAGGTGGAGAAGAACCTCAGGTAATGGCTAGTTAGCAGCTAGCTCAGCGCACACAGACACAGGCCAGTTTCAGCCTTGTGATCGGTCTGTTTAGGACGACATTCTGCAATCATTCTTCTGTTTTTTCACATTCACATTGTCATGTGTTAGATCCCGCATTTAGATCCCGTGTTACCAGATCATGTGAGACTCAAGCAGCCGGTTCTATGAAAACAAGCCCAACAAACCCCCAACTGATGACAATATAAAGCCAAAGGGTTTTAAAGTGTTTTTTACAGCTGCATACGACTCTGCACCACTGCAGACTGCATACCGTTAGTGTTTGCTTTGTTGAGGGGAGCGTGCTGTAGTCTTTTTCAGAAGGAAAGTCAAACCCAAATAAGCAATTTCACATTCAAAACCAAGCAACCTGCAACCTGTTTAATCTGCAAGTCACTTTAGAAAAAAACAAGCCCAAAGTCACTGGTAATAAGTGAATGTGGCAACTGTGATTACAACGCAGAAGAAACATTCTGTCACCTTGTAGACATGCACAAACTTTTATCATCATTTAGCTGTTCATTTAAAATGTACATATTGAGCCAAATTCAAAGTCTCCAATAATAATAAATAAGTAAATAAATAATACAAAGTATCAGTATAAATATATACAATAGAAATGTATATATATTTTGCTCTTCATTTGGCCGTACTGGAAACTAGGGGTGTACTGAGATATTTGTGAGTGAAACCGATCATATCCATCAATTTTATCTATAAACGTCTGAAAATCAGCCACTGCAAACAAGTTAGAGAATTTGTCGACCAAAAAAAATCGGTATTGGCAGAACTGTCAGGCTGTTTAAAGCTCAGTATCGACAAGAAAGGTGCAGTTGGTGCAGGCCTGGTAAAGACCCGATAAAAGGGCCGATGTGATCGCTCTCAGGCTGTTTGCAGTCTCTCAGGTTGACTCAGGCAGCAGGTGGAGGCTCCACTGGAAGTCATGGTGAAGTGTGACGTGGCTGCAGTCAGCTGGAGCTGCTGGTTTCAGGATCCTGTCGGTTTTGATTTCCAGCTTCCTCCGCTCTACCTCCTATCCTTCTGTCCTCCTGTCCTTCTGTCTGCAGCTTTCATTTCCTGTGAAGTGAAACTTTGGAAAATGAAACCAGCCTGGCTCGCTCCTCCTCTTTATTTTTCTCTCACACCTCTCATTCTTTTCCCTCTGGTTTTAACTAATGAGTTTGTTGGCTTCATGCTGGCAGGAGATTCTCACAGTAGGGAACCAGAGAGGTTTGGATGAAATGCACCTATGGGTTTATAGACTTTTTGTCTTTTATTGTGGCAGTGTAATAACAATAAAAGTGGAGATAAAATCTATTTCATTTTTAGGTCGCTGTGTGTGACTGGTCTTAAAAACACACTTCTTTAGGTCACCAGTCACATGAAGTTAATATATCACTAAACTGCACAGTCACTGCATTTAATAATGTTTTTAAACTTATTGGTATTTACTGATGCTCTCCTGGACAGTGTGGACATTTCTTTTACAATTTTTGATTTTTTTAATGACAATTTTGAATTTATTTATCACAATAAATGATAAACAATACAATCAAATACCCACTCTGGAGAGGGGTGACATTCTTTCCGTCATTTTTTGAAAAACAAAAATGTTCATCATCGTTTCTGTGAATGAAACCAGAAATCCGATTCTTCGTTGTCTCCTGTTTAAAACGTGTTTCTTCTTGCTGCGACATGTTGAAGTGAAAGCTGCAGCTGCCTCCTTGAACCGTTTAAATCCAGATGCACGAGTGTAAAGCGGGTCAGTTCTGGCGTCATGGTAACGTCTGTGTCCGCCTGCAGGGAGAGGTTTCTGTCTGCGCCGCCTCTCTTCAGGCAGGCCAGGAAGGTCTGCAACTTCTTCGGCTCCTCCAGACCCGCCTGCAGATGTGAGTAGGGACCCGTCGACGAACGCCGAGTAAAGACTTTAACTAGGCACTTCAAATGTTGAAACGTGGACTGCGCTGAATTTCCTTTTTTTTCCCGTCGGTTACTGATTTACTGTAACCAACGGATTTTCTATTGAACCTTCTTATTATTCCCGACTCAGTGCAGCAGATTTGAACGGTGTTGGTAAAATCAGAAGTAAAAATATTCCAGGTTTTCAGCTAAATCTTTCTATGATTCCAATGCCCAGCTGAGTGATAAAGTGCTGCAGCCATGACTTGTGTTTGATGAGTTTCTGTGTTCCAACAGGTACCCTACATCCTGGGACGACGTACCAGCCAGACTGCTCCGACGCCTCCAGTCAGGATGAAGGTGGGAGGAGCGCTGATTGTTTCTGTTTGTGGCAGTAAGGAGGGAACCTGCAGGTTAGATGAGAATGTAAAAGCTGCTGCCCAGAAGGCCGTCCTTCATGCTGAGCACAGCCCGCCCGGTGGGGGGCGGTGGGTTTATTTTTGGACAGGTCCTGTCTTCGTATTTCAAGTCTATATTTGCCGCCCGTCGGTGCCGGCCTCCGGTCAACGTCGCCGCAGCAACGGCAGCACCGACTGCTAACGCTGACATGGACGAGGTCATAGGTTAAACAGACCTCCAAAACTGATTTTCCAGTCACACCACATATCCGCAATCTGATTTAGGTCCAGACTTTGACTGGGCCATTCTAACTCTGGAACGTGGTCTACTCTAGATCGGCGGACATGTTTAGGGTTGATCTGCGTGGCACAAAAATCCCAGTAGAATACAGTAGAAACAGTTGAGTGCAAGGCAGATATGAGCTGTATGAATATGAATGTTGATGTGTTTACGAATATTCTCTCTGCGCAGACTCATATGTTCAGGGGCACAAGAAGAAACACGCGTCCAAGAGTCCATGTCAGCTGTGAGTAGGTCGGCCCCTTTTGCTCGTCAGAGTGGCTTTCTGGATGCACGCAGTGATAATACTTCTTCTGTGGCAGATTGTCGCGGGCCAAAAGCCCCCAGGGAGACATGTGGATGGGGGGCCACACAGCGGAGCTCAATGGACCCCCAGACAGGAGGAAGAAGAGCAGCATGGCGAGGAGCAGCCAGGACGCTGAGCAGGTAGGACAACAGGAAGTAAAGCAAGCTTTCATTAGGAAATCCCCGTGAGTGTTAGTGGCAGCTGATGACGCGCAGATGTAGATGTTTCACTTTCAGGCAGTAGTTATGCGTTACCATGACAACAAGGTGTGTGGTTTTTTTTTACAACTGGAAGCAGCTGATCAGCATCTCAAAATCTCAAATAATACCTGACCTTTGACCCCAAATTACAGAGCAATAGAAACGCGGGCTTCATGGATGCAGAGGGAGAAGGAGGAAGTTCAGCTCCCGTACTCCAACATCTTTCTAACCAAACGGTCAGACAGAGCAGCTAAAGCTAATGAGCTGGATCAGCAGAGCTTCCCAGCAACTGATGATGTCATCCAGGACGGGTTACTGTAGAATATCATCTCTGTTGTCCTAATATTAAGCTGCTGGCGGGTCATGAAGGTCATGAGAACCGAGCCACCGTCCACAAGCACACTGAAGACACTTGGATGTTAGGAGAACGTTCACATTTCCCTTCGGGATACGTAAAGCGTTGCTGAGCTGAGTTGTTGCAGTTTAAAGCAGAATTAGGAATGCTGCCTGTCCAGAAGCTGCTTCCTGATTGGCTGTCACATGGAGCTGCTGTAATGATTTACTCCGTCTGGTTAATGATTGCAGGCGGCAGACATGTAGAGGGATTTGGTACGGCTAGGAATGACACAGCAGTGTGTGTGTGTGTGGTTGCCACGTGAACGGGTTGTGTGAGAGCACGTTGCTGACGGAGCACATCCACAGTGGAGCTGCTGGACGCCGTCCCGAACACATTTGTTGTCTTCTCATGCTAAATGCCATATGCCTCTTTGTTCTGACCTCTGACCTTCCTTCCAGCACTTGGATCCTGACAAAAGGGGCCACCCAGCATCTAAAAGCAAGAGCAGATTTTTTCCTGGAGACAGGTGGGTTCTGCAGAAACGGAAAAAAAAAGCAAGGTAGACAAAACTGCGTAGAAATTAGTGAACCACTAGGGGGAGCCGTCTGAAGGCTTTAACAGCTTTGCCTGTACACGAGTCTTGGACCTGACTGACCTAGTTTACAGCTGCTTTCATAGGGGTCAGAATGTTTCCTTTGTAAAAGGAAGATTAGAAAAGATTGTTGGAAAAGGTGAAATTCAAAATAACTTCCTCAGTTTCACCAAAACGTTTTTACTCTCGTTAGTTCAGTGGGAGATGGAAACAGATTCCAATGTAGCAAACGCTTCCATCCAAGATCCAGAAAAATATCCAAACCTTGCTGTTGTCCATGCTAGTTAGCAGCAACTACTTCCTGTTATTACACAAATCTGACAAAATTAAACTTTACGGCTCCTGGTAGATTTGCTCCAGTATCCAGTACATGCAAACACATTGAATTCACTTTATTTTTCTTGTTTGCAGCATTTCAAAAGTTAGCTCAAATTTGCAAATTTGTCGTACTAATATGGCTACTAGCAGACAGCAGGAAGAAGTGAGGACTATAAATTAGGCCTCTAGTAGATATTACGAAAAATCTCCTCTTTGAAATCAGCTCATTTTAAGCTTGTCTAGCCTTAAAATATCTGACCTTATTTTTTTTTTTACCTTACTAGGCGAGAAGAACACTCTTCAGTGTGCATGCTGTTACCGAGTGAAGGGCAATCAGTTTGAACTATCTCCACTGTTAGGAGAGACATAGCAGGCTGTCTTAATAGTGTTTTCAGCCACAGAGTGGATGTTTGCAGCATTTGTTCTCTAATGCCAGCCTGAGCTGTAATCCCAGCGTGGAGATGTTTCAGGTCCAGCTGATGTTCTGAAATGTTTTCTGTCTGCAGGGACAAGGTGACTGTGAAGGGCAGAGGCACCTCCTTTCTGACTAACGGCACTTTACCGGCCCTGTCGCCACAGAGGAAAGGTGAGGGACTGCAGAAGTTGCTATGGCAACAGGAAACCCCTAATGAATGAGAAGATGGACATTTTGTGACTGATTTGGTGATGTTGTTTCAGTTGGACCTTCTCATCCGGATACATTTGGGGAAACGTCATCTGAGAGCTGCAGCTCTCCCTCAAGCCCCCAGTACAGGAGGCGCCAGAGTCTGGAGAGCGACGACGACAACAACAAAGGTGAAACAGACACACACACACACCCCAACATACACCGCTCCGCATAAACCACAGCAGCTTCTGAAATGATCAGTTAAAAGTAAGAAAATGCTACTCATTTTAAAAGTATGTTTTCCTTCCACTCAACTTTTCATCGCTGTGCTTGGATGTAGCACTCTGCGAGCATAGGGGTTCTTTCTGTAACATTTAAGAAATAAGAATCAAGATCAGAAACATTCTAACATTTTCAGAAAGTGATTAGCAATAATCCATAATCATGTTTGATGTGTAACTGATATGTTATTGTCTCTGTCAGACTCAGACAGCCACTCTGATGACGGTGTTAAGGGTGTGGCCCCTGACCTGTTCTTCACGCGGCAGGCGGACCGCGCCGGGTTGGTAGATGGACCCCACCAGACCCCAGACTTCGCCGCACCCGCCTACATGCCCCCTCTGGCCTGCTTGCTCCCCAATGGGGCCCCTGACCCCGTGGCCCCAGATGGGAAGCCCCCAGCGGGGCCGTTGTCGGTGGTTCCCACACCGGGGATTGTGGGTGATCCGGAGAAGAGGGAGGTGCTGACGACATTTGGTGGGCCCCCGCTGGCCCTGTACCACTCAGTCACTGGGGGGGGCCAGCCTCTGGTCCAGAGGTTTAAGACGGCTCTGCCCCACAGCCAGGGGCCCGCTGAGGGGGAGGCCCCTCTCAGAGCGCTGGGCTCCATGTCCCCGGGGCCGCCAGCTTACTCGTCCCCTCCACTGCCCTGCCAGGAGCCCGGCCTGGCCCCACCGCTGCCCCACATGGAGGCCCCCCACCCCAAGCTGCACAGCATGCTGCCGTCTGGGATGCCCTCTCCCTACGCCCTGGCCTCCGTGGCACCTGTGCCCCCCTCTGTGATGCCCACCCTTGGGGCCCCTGTGGCCCCCGGAGCGGCCGTGGCTCCCGCCGTTCCCTCTAACTCCCCCGGGCCCCCACCCAGCCTCAGCCCGGCTCTCGGCCTCAGTGCGCCGCAGAACGACTCTTCGTCCTACAGCAACAGCAGTGCTTCCTGTGGAAGCGGCCCTGTTGCCCCCGGCAACCCTGTAGCTGTCCAGCAAACCCAGCAGCAGATGCCCCCGCAGCAGCAAACGCCACCCCTCCAGCAACAGCAGCCCCCCGTGGGATGCGGGGCCTGCGGTTGCCATAACAACTGTGGTAACCGAGGCAGCGCAGTGGGGGGCTCCTCCAGCTGCCAGCCCCCCCTTTACTTCCACCACCAGATGGCAGCAGTAGCACGGCAGATGTTCGGCGTTCCTCAGTCTCTCCTCTACCTCGCCCAGACCCAGGCCCCCCACCAGGCCAACGGCCCCCCCGCTATGCCCTCCTTCTTCCCTGCTGCCCCACCCCCTGTCCACCCGTCACCCTACATGCACCCCCACAGCCAGCCGGAGGGCCCGTCCCACATGATGGGCAGCCAGGCCCCGGTGGCAGTGGCAGCCGCCAACTACAGCCTCCAGCAGCAGATGGCGCCAGCAGCATCGTTCTCTCAGCGCGTCTACCAGCCGATGTACCCGGGTCACCTGGGGATGCTGCCTACTGCCATGCTGGGGGGCGGCGGGGTCAACAAGAAGAACGGCACCGTGTCCTGCTACAACTGTGGAGTGAACGGACACTTTGCTCAGGACTGCAACCAGCCCAGCATGGACTCCACCCAGCCGGGTAAGGAAGGAGCAGCGGGAGCAGCGTTCCATCACATTCTGTCACATTTCACTGGTTTTATTGGGATTTGATGAGACTGACCAACTCAAAGTAGAGAATCATTGTGATTGATTGTCAATCAGGAAATTGTGGCATGTTTATGGAATTCCATTGAGATCAATAGTTTTGAAACTGAAACAAAATTGAAAACAAAAATTTACCGTAGACTAAAAAAGATCTTGAAATTGGAAAAACAAAATTGAAATTGAAGAAAAAAATTTTTTGAAAGTGAATGTTTTTTTTTTGTTTGTTTTTACAATATGAGTAACATTTTTAGAAACTGAGAAAAGAAAAATTCAAACTGAAAGAAAACCACCTTCAAAAATTTTTTTTTGACTTTTTCAGTTTCAAAAATCCTTTTTATTCACTTTGAGAAAAAATTACATTAAATTTTTTTTTTTTTCAAATTAGTTAGAAAATTTGTTTTCAAAACAATTTTTGGGATTTTGAAATGAATTCAGTTGAAAAATATTTTTAAACTAAAAGTTAAGTGTATGTATATATTTTTTTAAGATTAAAATAAATTTATTTTAAGTTTCAAACTGTATGTTTTGAACCTTATGGCCCCAATTTAGCTCTATACATGTGTGTCAAAACTTTGACATGAAAATAATAGTTTTCCCGTGTGTGTGTATGTGTGTGTGTGCGCGCGCTCCAGGAGGCTTCAGGTTAAAGTACGCAGCATCTAACATTTCAGAAGCACTTGACAACGCCGACTGAAGATGAAGGACGGCGATGATGAGTTCCTCCTGTCGTCATGACTACGACAGGTACGGCAGCAGCGAAGCGTTCCTGTGTAGGGCAGAGACCTGCCCGGGCTCAGCAGACAGAGCCTCAGCACAATGCCTCACAAACACCTGGTTACCATGGGGACGACTCGCCTACAGTCATGTGACTCCCACTCTCTTCCCTTTCAGTTTCTTCTGGACATTTTTTGCACTGAGGGTTGGAAAATATTAAATTATTATTATTATTTCTTTCTAGGAAGATTTTTTTTTTTAAACTCAAGAATGAAGACTTGAGTCTCGGCTTAAATGTTCTGATCCACTTATTTCTTAAGGAGTCTATTTATGCTTTCTTCTCAACGTTTGTGTTTATGTCTGATTCTGTTGTTTGGAAGAACTGTACAGCGGTTTTCTAAATAGATAATCGGTAGGCAGGTGGAGTTGTACCTGTAGGTTCTCTGCACAGTTGTGAATGTACACCTTCAGACAGGAGTCTGTGTATCTTTGAGGGTTCTGCTGGTTTTGTGTTTGCCGTGCGGCCGGCCGGCCTCTGGCCGTTCAAACCGGGGGAATCTTGTTTGACGCAAGCGCACTGTGGGAGCACCACAAGAGTTCATGTTGGGATTTTTTTTCTTTTGACCTTGAATCCACATGATATGATCAGTCTTTGCTTTATTAGAGTGTACAAAAGTATTCAGTTTTTAAGGGAAAAAAAAAGTATATATAGTTAATATTTTAGATAGAAGGAGACGTCTGTTTTAAATCAAACGAAATGAAACCCGCTGCCCGACATTATGTTTTTAACATTTAAGGCTGGAGGTGTCGGGTCGAGATAAAAATTGGAAATCCGACTTCTCCATGTCAACCCCCCCCCCCCCACCCACCCACCACAGGTGTTTCATCTGTGAGAACAGCAGCAGTTTATTACAGGCTTTTTTTTACCTCTGGAGAAGATTTCTGTGAGAATCGTCACAGCATGACAGCTTCACTGGAAGACGATAAGCGGCCGCGCGATCCGAGGAGCTGAATGTACCGATGGAACGGAGAACTCGCCTCCTGATGAATCGTCCACATGGTGGGCGTGGCCTCTTCATACTTCAAGTTTCTTTGTTTTTGTTTTAATACTTTTAAGATGAGGAGCAGGACGCTGCCTTCTGATCAAACTGAGGGGGAACACCAGACTCTTAATCCCAGGATGGAATCTAATCCTAATTTCTTGTACTTTATTATTATCATTTTTTTTTCATATGTATACCAGTCTTGTTAACTGACACTTGATTACATATTTGTTGATAAACTTGAAAGTTCTTCAAAGCCCACTTTGATTTGAAGCAGTGGCATCTTTTAATGTTTTTATTCTTATTTTTTTTGTGAAGGTGTTAGGCAGTGTTAGGCGTGGAGCCCCAAAGTGGAAGCAGGTAACTGGAGATGCACCAAGAGGCTGACTGATGGGAAGAACAAAATGTGAACTTCTCCCAAAGAGAAAATGTGTTGTTAAAACTTCAAGTACTTCATTGGACATAAAGTACTTTGCTTTTATAACTAGATAAAATGCATAGTGGCCGTTTAAAATGCAAAAGTCGTATCTCTGTTAAAACTAGTAAATTTCTCGATACTGGAGTTATCGAGTATCGAAATTCATTGAAATATCATTTAAATGAATTTCTCCTTCTAGAGATTTCACTTCCATGCAGACGTGGTTGAAAGGAAGAGTTACAGTCGAGTTTAAATGTTTTTGGTTAAACCTAATTTAAACAACATCCATATAACATCTTATGACCTGAAAGGCGTAGTAGCATTTCACAGTGGGGATTGATCTGGTTCAAGGGACATAGAAAACCATATCCTTTTAAAAGCAGAAAACTTTGTTTGCAGTTTTACATCTCGATTAGATGAGTTTCTCATATCTTATAACAACAGAATCCATAGTATCATTTAAAACGTGAATGTTGTCATAATGAGCTGCTGCTCCTGTTTTTATTTTCCTAGCTCTGGAAATTTGTTGTAAATTGGTGCATCTCTGGAATTAACTGAGCTTTTCCGTTTAAAAAAAGAAGAAGCCTCAATTTGTCATGTGTTTGATTTTAAACTAAGTGCTACGGAGCTGTGAGAAATTTCTTTATGAGCATCAGTTCAAATCTTTTCCTGCTTGTGTTTGTTGTTCGGCGTAGTGATTCTAAACCTGGACGGGTCAGGGCTCAGGAAGTGTTCAGTCCTACAACCACCTTGTTTTCAGGGCTTTGTCAACGTGCTGCTTTTATTTTATTTTTTTATTTGTGTGTGCGAGTGTGTATTTGTCAGCCTACTGTCACTGCAACTGATCTATGCATTCACACCTGGTATTCCTGAATGTGACTGCCGGGATATTCCAGTGGTGGAACCTCTTCTCCAACCCAGAAACCCATCCCCCACCTGCTGCTGATCTGCCTCCAGCAGTTCAGATCGAATGTCCTTCCTCCCACCTGAAGGTCGTGTTGAGCTCCGGATCAGAAGCGCTCAGACGGCCGTCGCGGATCAAGAAGGAAGTCCGGTGTACATACTGAGGACGCGTGGCTCCAAACGGCCCGTTTGAGCAGTGCTGTACTGTCCCTCTGCGGCCGCCCTCAGCCGTTATGTTTACTGTACTTTGGAAAGGTCAAAAAATATATTTCTAGAGTGGAATTTGGATTTTATGCAAATCGTTGATCTTTTTTTTTTCTTTTATTATAAGCAATAAATGCAAAAAAAGAAGAAGTTCTGTGTTACCTTGACTTTATTGTTGCAACAGTTTGATATATAAACCAGTTCACATTTCTATTCAAGATTCACCAGAAATTATCAATTTATGAATGTAAATTTCTAGAAAAAATTCTGTCCAGCATCACATCGTATTAGTCCAATGCATGACGTGTGTCTGGCTTTATTGACTAAGAACAAGAGAAGCTGTTACTGAATTGGGAAAAGAATCTGACCAATCAGAAGTAACATTAACAATTTAAATGCTTCATAAAGCTAACCTTAACTAGCAGTTTCCACTTTAACTGTATTGATGACCTCATACTGACAGCAAAGTTAATGAGAATGTTCAGTTCCTGTTGTTCTGCAAAGCCTCTATGAGGCTCTTGTTGTAGTCTGCCACCTGCTGGTAGACGACCTTAGCAACCGACGCAAAGTCGCTCTCCTGAGTCTTGGAAGCGATGACTGAAGGGAAAGTTAAGGAAAGCTGCAACTTACCATTATTAAAACCTTGTGATTCCCAACAAAGAATGTCTGGAAGGTTCTGTAGAAATAAACTCAAATGGCCACAATTATAGTTTATGCTGCTATTTTGACTTTTATAGTGTATTTGAAGTGCTGTGAAGATACTTGGTATTAAGTAGTGAATGCAGAATAAAAAGGTACTTGTGCTAAGTGTGCCAAATGTTTTCAAAGTTAGCAGAAATGCTAACCTTTTGCTAACTTAGCTTTGCTATTAGGTCATTAGTGGAAACAGTATGTTAACTTGAACCGTTTGGTCCGTTCTGTGAAGGATACACTCTTTCATCACAAAGTTGTTCTGCTCCAAATGCTGCCATTTCCTCTCCAGGTTGGTCAGCTGAGACACCAAAGACACACACACACACGCGCACACACACACACACACACCGCTGAGTTCCTGAAACAAACAAACGTGCTGAGAGCGTTCGGTTAGATGTGTTGCTCTAACCTGAGCGTGCGTCTCGTTCTCCTGCAGCTTGGTCTTGAGCCCCTCGTGTTTCTGGTTCAACTCCTCCAGCAGCTGGAGGAAGGAGTCTCTGCGCTGACTCAGGGTCAGTCGCTCCTCCAGGAGCCTCTGCAGCAGCAGAACAAAGCAGGCGCTCAGTGTTTGGTGAAGGGGTGCCAGTGTGTCCCAGAGCAGCGGGTCCTACCTTCCTCTTATCGTCAGCGTTCCGCCTCAGGGCGTCCAGGTCTCTGTAGGTGAGCAGCTCCGTTTCCATGGCGTTGACCTGCTCCTTCAGGGTGCTGAGCTCTGAGCTGATCTTCCCCTCCAGCTGCTGAACCTTCTCCAGGTCCTGCTGCAGCCGGCGGGACTCTGCAGGAGGACAGCGCCAGGTCAACAGGTAAAACCTTTTGCTTTCCTCCGGGTTTGGGTGGGAGTGTTTGAGTTTAGGACCTGTGGTCAGGCCTCTGGCGGTGCTCTCTGATTGGACCACCTCCGTCTCCTTGCTGACCAGCACTTCCTGCATGTTCTTCAGCTCGCTGGCGGTCACCATGTCGACGTGGCGCAGCCGTGACATGTTCTGGACACACAGAGAGCACCTCCAGTTTGAACCCTCCTCCTCATCATCATCATCAGTCTTGCTCTCTCTCACCCTGCTGCAGTACTCCAGCAGAGAGACAATGTCCTCCTGGCTCCTGGTCAGTTTCTCCTGCTCCTTGGCTCTGGACTCCTCAAACGATTCCAGGAACCCTGAAACAGTCATTGATTGTCATGGTGACATAGTGTTTGGAAAAGGTATCCACCCCTTCCATGTGTTACCCTGCTACTGCTTTTATACACCAATCATCATCAACAGGATGCTGCTTTTAAAGGGGCAGCATAATGTCTATAGCGCAGTGTTACCGACAGTTAAAGGCCACATTTTGTTGATCATGATTGATTCTTTCTCCCTCTGTCTGGAACTCACTGTCTATTTCCTCCTCCTTCCTCTTCAGTTCCTTGTACTTCTGTTGGCACTCGCCTGATGACAGAAACAAAGACTGATCATTCATTTTTACATTGAATTAAAAAAAAAATTCATCATCTGAGACACATAGGAAGCTCAGAGCATCATGCAGCAGCGTTACCCTGAGCTGCCTCCGAGTCCTGGTCCAGGTTCCGGATGTCCTCTGAAATTTGTCTCTTCCTGTCTCTGATTTCAGTAAGCCTGAGTACACACACACACACCCCCGCACACACACGATTACACCCAGCTGGTTCTCAGCTTTTAAATGATCAAAGTGTGGATACACACTGTCTCTCCATGCTGGCTATTTCCTGGTTGTCCTCCTTCACCTGAGAAGAAAAAGAAAAACAGACAAAAAGTATCATATTCATTTGATCCTTTTCATTCAACAAAATCAGTCAACTTACACATTTTTCAAATGATTGTTCAATTTAATATCAAAATCATATTTTTAATTTAATAAATGCATATATTTTGTTGTTGTATTCCCTATTTGGCCGGGAATCGAACCCAGAACCTTCTTGCTGCAAGGCAACAGCTCTACCAGCTGCGCCACTGTGCAGGCCTGCAGTGTTTCCATTGAGCAAATCTATTTTCCAAATGTCAAATTGTGAAATTTTAAGGTCAATGGGAGCAAAGCAACAGAGAAGAAGGACCACCAATTTGCTTCAGAAGCAGAAAGAGGTTGTGGTCCGATGAGACCAAACCAGAACCCAGAGGTTCTAGAAGAGATGGACCGTAACCCTAAACGCCCCAAAGAGGCTCCACCTGCTTCAGCAGCTTCTCCCTCTCCTCCTGGGGGGAGCCCAGGCTCCTGTGCTCGTCCTCCATGGCGTTGCGCTTCCCCTCCAGCGCTGCCAGCGTCTCATGAAGTCGAACCATTTCCTGTTTTATCTGGGAGTGGGACAGCTCCTGCAGAGGGAAGACGCATGATGAACCTGGACCCGATTCAGCACTGCGTTCTTTTGGCCCAAACTCACCGCTTCATAGTCTTCCTTCCTGGTTACCAGGACGTCCAGCTCCGCCTGCAGGACCGCAAGCTCCTGCAAAACAAACCAAAACCATAGAGGGGAGGTCATCACAGATCACTTCTGGGGAGTCTTTGTTGTTGTTTCTTTTTCTAGACATACCTGCAGCAGTTCTTCATTGGTTGTTGTCATGGAGACATATTTGTCCCGCTTTGCTGAAGGCATCGCCTGGACCACTTCCTCAGCCACCTGCCTCTCCCTTCTGATCTCCTCCTCGATCGTCCGGATGACCTCTTCTCTCCTGCAGGGCAAACAAGAACATATCACCATCAGGGATGTCTCTGGAATTGTTTAGGCATGACAAAGCTAAAGGAGGACATCAGCGATAGTCTGCGGGTCGGCCTGAGAGAATTTACAGACAATAAAGGGGAAGCACCAAACCAACTCCAGCGCAAACACTGTGAAGAATGGTGGTGCAGTCAGTTCTGTAGAATCTGATGTGTCAGTATGGAAAACCTTAGAATAGAAAGAGGGTGTACTTTCTATATGTTTACAAGAATATACAAATCAAAGCAGAACCACTGAAACAAAGAAAGCGGTTTGATTTCTTGAAAGCGGTTTTGCATGTTTTCTCTGAACAGGATATGGCTCAATCCTTCTGCAGAAGCTCTTGCTTTATTTAGCCAGATTTAATAAAGGTGAGCTTCTGAATGGGAAAAAAAACATTTTGATCACTGGATATTGGAGGTTTTATTTACTAGTGAATTAAATCCAAAGCAAATGATGTAAATAACAGATGAATAGTCAGCTTCTGATTTCTAAAACTTTCATTTCATTGAATGTTTAGTTCTTTTTTTTAAGGCGTCTCTGAATGAGCCACTTGGGCTGGTGAACCACAATAGTATCATTATCAAGTTATGGTCCCATTTCTGATCTATTACATATCAATAATCCTTGGGGATTCCCAATGTAACTACAATCTTTCCTCAGAGCATGTTCAGCCGCAACTTGAGGAAGTAAACCAATGAGGAAGTCCAGTTAGGAGGACTGACTTGATTGACTCGCTAGCAGGAACAGAGTGTAGCACAATCTAAGTTATACAGGGAGCAAAGGTCACGTGGCGTGCTGGCTGCTTATGGACAACAGGTGAAGGAGTTCGTATTTGTGCGTGTGGAAACCCAGGTAAGTGTCTCTTTCAGTATGTACCAGTACGGCTAAAGACTCTCAGTGTGTTCGGTGAAATAAACAGCTCATCTCAGCTTTGCTAGTGTTGCATTAATCTACATTTCCAAGCAACTTCTGGTCCGTGTGTCAGCTGATCTTTATGAGCCTGTCATGTCCTTGTGCAAGACACGATTAGCCACAGAAGTCCAGGCCGCTGTTGCACGGATGCGTTTTGTGGATTCAGCGTTTTTGGACTTAGTTTCTATGCTGTACGCAAAGCAGAATCCTGATGCTAACAGAATCATGTTAGCATTGTGCCAAGGCAACAGAGGGGCAGTTAAAGAAGAGAAATCTGATGAAGCTTTGAGCTAATAAAAATGGGTTTCTGTACTCGTATGAGGATGAAATGAGTACAGATTAGAGGAGTGCAAAGCCCTGAAGGAAACATTCTGCTGCTGATCTTGACAGCAAAGGTGTTCCAACAAGTACTAGGTAATGATTTCCTGGATGATTACATACTTATGAGTAAATATTGAGCTTTGTGTAGCTGGATTTGTCTGGGGAATATTTTGTCTTTCTCCATTACAAAGACTGCATAATTATTTCCTCTATGGATTGTGTTTTTTACTCTCTCCAGAGTAAAAGCAATGGACGGATGTTGGCGCTTTGTCCTCCTGCTGTGTCTTTCTGCAGCGGCTGAATTCGGAGAGGCAAACGACGCACCGGTATGAAAGGTTTTAGGCCCCCTCTGTATGGGAACGCTTTTTCTAAAACAGGCTATTGCTTCAAAAACACCCACATCCACACACAGGACCGTTTCCACAAACGTTTTCATCCATCCAGGAACGGCCACCGAAAACACATGTCAAAACGCGCCAGCGGAGAATAGAACAAGCACACATGTATGGCCTCCACACAAGGTCAGAGGTAAACACTAGAAGAAAACAAGAATGGCGAACAACAAAGCGCGTGTGGAGTAACGACAAAGTCGAGGCCGACACGTATATTGTTACAGGTCGGGTTAGAGGTTGCAGGGCGCACACAGTTAAAATCGTTCCTGTTTTAGAAAATAAATTGCTCCAGTATCGACAAGCCTCCAGCATATCTGATGTCCATGTTTCATCTGCTCCTGATTGTGCTTCTCTAATTATTGTCCATCCTTCAGCTGATCAAAAACCTGACACATGAGCATCTACAAGTCATCCCTCCTAATGCGAGCAAGTTCAATGTTTCCATTCTGGTGATCAAAGGCAACCAGATCACTTTGAATGAGACGGACCAACAAGCCCTGACTACTTACCCAACTCTAGTTGAACTGTATTTAGATGAGAACCTTGTCACTGCTGTGCCAGCCAACTTCTTCTCTGGGCTAAAGCACCTGAGAGTCCTGTCTCTAAGCAGCAACAACATCAGCAGGTAACTAAGAAAGCTAAACACAGTGGGCATGTTGTTCAGTTCTGCAACAAATCCCATTCAATTGATGATTCTTGGTTTGTTTGTGGTTCTTGTTCCAGTCTGGACTTTGAGGCCTTCTCTGGACTGGGTGTTCTAGAAGAGCTGGACCTTTCCAACAACAAGTTGACTGATCTCTGTGACAAGATATTCACCAAGTTAAAAAGTCTAAAGGTAAAAAGAATGCCCAGATTTACTAAATATCCTCAAGAATCCTGAAAGAATGGCCTCATGTGTTTGGGATGTACTGCACACACAGATGGGTTTTGGTGATAAATATGATTCTTGGCCACAGATGGTTGCAAGATGTGTGTAACAGTCATTACCAACATTAGTTACTGTCACATTATAATGGAGGATGCTTTGTAGACATAAAAGAGGACTCGGGCAGGAGAGGTATACACTTCCCAAGGCGTCAATTACTGCTTTCCATTGATGTTAATGTACTGCAACAACTTGAATTGTTTATCTTGAATAAGTTAAATTTATTCAAATTTGATAAGAAAGTGTTTCCTGGCATCTACCAACCTTACCATGGGTGTTCTCATCAGATCCTGCGTCTACAAGAAAACCCCTGGAACTGTTCCTGTCCTCTGCTTGACACCATTGGAAGGATGAAAGAAGCAAATATCCCTTTAGGTACCAAGATTCCTTTGTAAAAACACAGAGGCTTTCAGTAGTTGTTGCTAAGAAATATGTGCATGACTACTGTCTGTGTCTTGGTCTTTAGGGGGCCCAAACATCACCTGTGCATCTCCAGCAGAACAAAAAGGAAGAAATCTCCTGGATTCTACAAATCTTTGTTCTACATCATCACTAGTCATTGCGCATACGGACCATAACTCCCCGACACCACCAGTCACCTCACAACAATCTAAAGAAATCAACAACACGTCAACAACCACCACAACAATTCAGAATTGTACCATCAGCAAAAGTAAGACATACTCTATGATGCACCTTTCTTCTATGGAAGTCTTTCTTCTATGGAAGTCTTTCTTCCCTTTGACGTGGCACACAAAAGTTCTTAAAGGTCATATTGATACAGAAACCCTACCTTAGTTGGGTCACAACATTTCCTAAGCCTCTAAAAAACAACTCGTTAAAATGCCAGTTTTATTGTCTTTATCTCCACTCTGCAACCAGGTCAGAAACCTTTACTGGGACACACATGGAAGTTCACAGCCTGCATTGCCGCCTTGGGCCTGACCACCTGCATTCTCATCCTCACTGCCATCAAAGGACCGTCCTGGTACAAAAGCTTCCACAACTACAGACATCGGACACTGGTTGAAGACGACGAAGAAGAGGGCCAGGACACCACGCCAAATGAGACAGGAGGGTACGAGAGCAGGCAGACGTTCACTTTTGAGGAACTGAGTCATCGGATACAGGAGCAAGAGGAGGAGGATGGATATTTTGAGGATCCGTACATCAAGAGGACGGAGGATTCAGAGGAAGAGATACAATGAGGAACAGAATCTCATTGAGGGGCTGGTATCAAATTAGACTGAATCTATGAATTTTAGATTTGTTAATTTTAGATTATGGAGTTGTTTACATAAGCTACAGAGCTAGCTTATGTAAACTGAGCTCAGTGTTTAGCATCTATACTGTATACTGTGAAGAATTATTGTTTGAGGTTTACTGATCCTTCTCCATGTCATCGTGTCTCAAATTAAATACTTTTAAAGAACTTTTTAATGCAACACTGAATGATATTTAAGACCAAAAAAACTAGAAATATAGGGGATGCTTGTGGGATTCTGGTGTATTACAATCAAACGTAGCAAAAATGATGACATATCTGGGGTTTGTTTGTGGTTCTTGGTAGCAGCGTTGTTCTTCTCACACGGCTAATGGCTCTCCATAGCCTTAACCCCCTTAGTGCCAAGCTTTAACATTTCTTTGGAAGAAAATGCACAGTATGAGTTAGCAATCGAAGTGAGCCAATGGCAAAAATGAACATCATTTTGATGATAAATTTGCACTTATATATGACTGACACTGAAATGCTAGCACGCTACGTAGCAAGGGTATATTTAGAAGGTAGTTAGCGGTAGCCTCAACTGCTTCCAGTAACAGAAAAATAAAAACTACATATATGAAATGAAGTAGCACTGCTATGGCAAAATTTAAGACTTGTAATTAATGTCTTTAATTGATAAACATTTATTTCATGGATTTAAACTATTTCCTATCCACTGTCAGCACATGCTTGCTTTGAAGCAATCAGCTGGGCTTTCTTAGTCTTAATATAACTTTATTCTATTAGTTATGACTGAATGAGATTGCATGTATCCAAATCTGAATGTGTGTCTATATAATTGGATTAGCATTAATTATGTTTATTTTTTTAATATATATTTCTATGTGATGCGACATGAATTTGACCTGTGTGTCTCGAAAGTGGCTTTATATGATTTAAACAGTGTCCATACCTGCAATTCATTAAAACATCCAACTTTCAGGAGTAATATTATGTTCAGAGTTTTAGTCTAAAATGAAGGAAGGCAGGGACAAAATGCAGGCACAAATTGACTCCGTTAGTGACAGATTCCAGCTGTCGCTATCAAAGACAAAAGTTAAAAGATGGAAATGAAAACCAGGTTTCTTCATTCCAGTGTGCCTAACATTTCTTTGCTGACCTGATTCTGAATATTTGATGAAAAAGTTGGTTTCCCTGATTGGAACATGTACTTATGGTGAATATGAGAACCTGAGTGGTCACTGTGATATTTTGTTGGCCAGCCGTTGCCTTGAGGGCCCCTCAGTCAGGTCCCCGTCTTACACCGCTGCCTGCCAAAACATAGTGAAATGATTTGAATGACCCCTACTCTCTCCTCTCTGTGAAGATGCTGTCGATGCTTCGCGCCTCGATGTCGTTCTGCGCCTTCAGCTGTGAAAGCACAAAGTAATGCGGAAGCGATGAGTAACAATGCCGAATGCGTCTTCAGGCAACTTTTCAAAATAATTCCAGGTCATGCTCACCATGTTGTAGTCATTGATCATCTCCTCCATCTCTGTGTTGGTGTTGAGTTTGTCCACCAGCTGAAAACAGATTTGACATTAATAAAAATTCAAAAAAACCAAAAAAACTCCCAGATTATCGGCAAGACGGAAGCTGCAATCTTTGTAACAGCAGCCAGGTACTTCCTGTTTACCATGTTGTAGTCAGCCAGCTGGCCCTGCAGGTCCTTGATCTCTGCAGCCAGACTCTCTGCCCTGCAACACACGCAAACAGCAAAAGGTTTATAAAACGAACAGATTTGATCTCAAACTTACTGATTATAATAGTGGCTAAATCCATCATAGACCTTTTCTCATAGGAGACGTAGACGGAGTTCTCCTGGTTGTAGTTCTCTATCTCTTTGTGCAGTTTGCTGGTCTCTGTGGTCAGCTCGTTGATTTTACTCCTAATGGAGAAAACAACAGAAACATTCACTTTCACGTCATAATGTCGCCTAAAAGTTGAAATGTGGAAGGATTTATGGAATATTCTGCAGTAACGCAGTGCAGCGCCTTGCAAAATTATTCACAACCCTTCATGTTCTAAAAGATTTTGTCTCTTTTTGCTCTGCTGAGAGAGCGAGCTGACTGGCAGACCTATCAGGTCTGAGTGACTGTCGCTAAACTGAGCAACTTTTCAGATCACACAAAAAAAAGAATCGGTATTGGCAGATCGGACATTTTAAAAATGGGTGATCGGATATGTTTGGTGGAGTTAAATATTAGGATATTAAATTAAGGATTCTAAAAGGATATTAATATTTTTGTTGGTCTAATGAATGAGATACCAATAACATTAAATGAAGACAATGGTTGTAATGTGAGAAAATGTGAAAATGTTGAAGGGATGAATGAGATGTAATGCTTCTTTAGCTAACACATGTGAATTGCTTCATTTTAATTTCTTAACTGTATTGTTCCCTAAATAAACTAAAAGTAAAAATAGTAAAAATTCACACTAAAGCAGCTTATTAGAAGAAATGATTGTGTCAGTAAATGTGGCCACAATCTGCTGGTTATCATGTTACCTGAGGAGACCCAGGTAGTAGGATTTATCCAGAATCTGTCTCTGAGGCCCTTCAGGAAGGGAAGCCAGGAGGGACAAAGTTGGAAAGTGACAGAAAAAAAGAGAAAGAGAGAGAAACAGGTAGTCCTGGTTACTTTGTTTCTTTTAGTCATACCCGTCCACGAACAGCAGTTTATTTAGAAACAGAGACAAGCCTTTAACTATACCTTTCATTCCTGTCTTCATCCCACTGAGGCCCTGCTGGGTGACGGGCCTGTCAGCCACTTTAATGGCTGCTGACAGGACTCCAGGAGAGGGGATGGCCCCTCTCATACCTGGGTGCCCACTGGTAGTTGGAACCATCTGGAAAACATTAATATAAGAATAAGTCTTTGATTAAAAACCGGCTGATGTGCAGCAGCAGTTGTCCTGTAAGGACAAGGTTGGCATCTTTCCTGTTTGGCATTTTCTTATTTTTATACAGGTACAGCAGCTCATAAATTCTATATATGTATATTTTTTTAGAACTCATATTATATACATGCAAGCCTTTATTTGACTGATGAAGAATATTGCTTTTTCTTAAGCTGATGACAAAAAAATTCATATCATCACACAGGAATCTGAGTCTTTATGCTAGTTATTCAACAGTTTCCGTCGGTGGATCGAGCTTACTGAAGGCTTGTATTGCACTGCAGAAGTGTGAAAGTTAAGCCGTCATGTCTGGCTTGCTGCTAGGCAATGAGAACTAAGACTCCGGGATGCCGCGGAGCTTTTACCCCGGTTGGAACACGTATAGCGGTGGGAGGAGGTCGCACGGCTGTCGGGGGTCGCCCGGTACCAGGAACCGCAGATCCACTCCGGCTCATCGGCCTAGCGATGCCAGAAGGTGGTCTCTGGCTCGCCATAGCGCCTGAAAACAAAGGATGGATAACTGACAACAAGCGAACATTCACATCGAAATTACATTACTTTTTTAGACCAGAGGAGCAGTTATCCTTTTAACGTCCTCGCTTGTCTCGAAGCTCTTTTCTCCTATATTCAAAACATTTTCTAATCCACCGAATATCCACGTCAAAATGACGTTTAGTTCAGCCTCAAACTATTGCTTAACATTACCAGTTTAGCTTTAGCCTCGGACAAATGTAGCTCAGTTCCGAACCTTTAATTAGTTTCCTTTGACGGTTTTCGTTGGTTTCTAAAGCTGCTCCGGCCTCCGTCTGTTGTAGTGTGATCAAAAAAATAATGTAGAACCCGTTAAACGAAAACAGAGACGCATTCAGCAGCTCGAGCGATGTTGACGTTACCCCGGTAACCGTCGTCTTCTTCTTGATTTATTTTTCCCCCTTGACTGTTGGCAAGGGACGTTGGGTATGTATTACCGCCACCTTCTGGTATGGGAGTGTCTTCTTCTTCCTTCCTAGATATCAGTTAAAACATGCTTTCCCCCTAGCGTCTGGAGGGAAACAGCATTCCTCTTCCTGTTACGTGAAGTCATCCTGATTCTCAATGGGGTTCAGATCTAAGAAGTGTCCAAACAGCAGGTCTAAAATTTCAATATTCTGTCCTGTGAGATACTTGAGCACTTATCAGAGATGCAGCGTACTGTGCATTCAGATGCACCCACACTCACCTGCTATTGATGTTGTGCAAGCTCTACACTGGCGGCTACAGACGTCTGCAGTCAGGAGGATTGTTCTACAGCTAGGACTCAGCAGGACTCCTTCCCAACTTCACATGTGCTCATATGAAGTTAGATGATCATTTGTGCATAGTGAAAAAGTGAAAAAGGCTTTTTGTCATGAATTTTTCCAACTAATAAAGTCTTTTTGTAGTCATTAGCAACAACTGGTGACCGTGCATGTTTGAGCCCCAACTTGCAAAGAAAACAATTTTACACAAATATGAAATTTAGTCCAATTTATTTTATGTTTAATAATCACATCACTAATTAACAAGTAATCACAATAAACACTTCTTTGTTCAAAACCAAAACTCAAAATATCGAGAAAAACATAATCCCACACAAAAAAACAAAACGAGGAAGTTCTGTAAATGAGAGAAAGTCTACCTAACTAACACAAGCCATTGTTGGTTTTCAGCATGCTCTGCAGGTATAGCAGTTATTTATTGGCGCTAGTGTTAAATGTTTATTTGAAGCTCCACAACGCTCCTCGGAAAGGTTTCAGGTGCTACAGTGAGTTTGTCTAGCTCTAACTGTGTGTTAGGCTCTCTCTCAGTCAGGCTGCTGCTCTGTGCCATACTTAGCCTGTATCGTTTCCCTTAACCTGTCAGCCTCATTGTACATCAGTTTTTAGCTTCAGTTCCATTTAATTTCATCCTTAAACCAGCAGGGGTCGCTGCGTTCTTACTTTTCGAGCTATTTTCGTCTCTTAAGACTGGGCTTCTTGTTGCAGCAAACATAAGTACAAGAAAATATGTTAGAAAAATCGTAATTAATTAGGTTCTATAACACCACTTCAGTATTTATGCGTAAAGCCGTTACAGCACTTCAAAAGAAATCAAATACAGATTTGTGTTGACAGGCTATCTTCTCCAACGCTAACTGTAAAACTGCAGCAGAAAAGAAAAAAAAAAATCACACCTCGAGCCCTTCAACCATGAGCGAAACCGCCACGAGGCTACAGGAACACAACGATAAATACATGTACAAAAGTGTTGCGTCTTTAGCACAATTTATCTCGACAGACATTCTTTCACTTCAGTGGCCCCTTTCGAAAAACAAAACAACAACAACAACAAAAAAGAAACAGGCCAAAGCTTACCATGTCGTCACAAGTATTCAGAATAACAGCCATAACAGTCATGAGAAAAACGCTTCCTCCCATAAAAACCAGCAAAGCCGCGTGGAAATAAAAGCAACGTTCCCGCCCACAGGCCGATAGCTGCAGCTGTACGTTGTTTGTTCGTAGTTTTCCGCTCGATAAGCAGCGCATCGATGAACAATCTCAGAAGTGGAGGCGAATAGAAACTTGTGGCTAGAAGCAAAGCTGGGTTTTTCGTTACGGACAGGCACGTGGAAGAGCTCGGCTGGAAAACAGCCGTGAGATCAAAGCTACGCCTTTCCAAACAACTTTTTGCATATGAAATTACAAGCTATTGCCTATATATGTGTCTGAATGTGCACAATTTATTACTAGACTTAAAGGAACTATAATGGGAACGATGTAAATAAATCAGATAAAGCTGACAAACGGGTTACTGTTACCAAGCGAAAGCTCATTCATGTTCGAGTTACGATTCATAAAAAGTGGAATCACCACTATATCACAGTTAATCCTTTTTGATATATGATTAAAAGCTTTAAGGTGCAGTTTTAGTTTCATCAGAGCAACAGCAACATATCAACTTGATAAAAAAAAAATCTTCCTTTGCATAAAGATTCTGAAGTGTGACTTTGAATTATGACATTATTCCTTGTAATGGACCAATAAAGCTTTGTATGTCATCTTGACTTCAGGATCTGAGAAGCTAATTCAAAATAAGCATGTGAAGTCTGCACAGAGATTAAAAACATGCAGTTTTTAACAGATTTAGAGATGAACAATAAGGGCAGGTTCATCAAATATTTTGCATACAAGATTTTGCAGGTGTAACAAAATTTGTCTAAAATAAATTTGAGTTTATTAAATTGCAGTGACAACTGTAGGCCTGTTATTAGAAATTCAGAGCCCACATCCATGTGAAAAAAAAGAATAAAACTGGAATTTAAGTACCAGTGAGTACCTGCCTTTAGTTTTGCACCACTTATTAAAATGAACTTGATCTGTTATGTTTAAGTGAAATTGCACAGTCAATAACAAGTCAAATTTTGTTTGAGTGTTCCTTACATAAATTGATTCTAAATTGAATCCAAAAACAATAGTGTTATTGTAATAGTTAAACACTTTTACCTGAACAGAAAAAATATTCAATATTCAGTACTGGTTGAACATTTTTAAAATGTTGCTTTTTGGTGCCATTTTATGAACTCAGTGTTAGTTTGGTTACTAGTTCATGAATTAGTAACCACATTTAGAACCAAATTATGTCGACAATGACATTTTCTGGAGTGTAATGGCAAAATAAATGTCAACTCATGCTCAAATTAGGTTAGCTAAGTGTCGCTAGCTAGCAGGCGCAGCTGTTAGCTAGCAGGTCACCATGGCAAAGTCTGTAAAAGACGGAAATATTAATAGTTTCTAAGAAGATGAATAGGTTTTGAAAAGCTGGTTATAAGTAAAATGGTAAGCTTAAAATTGTTTACTTGACATGTTGGAAAAATTGCTAATGTAGCATTGTTTGCCAACAAGCTCCATGTAGTCACTACATATTGTGATATGTACGTATTAGCTAAACAGACTAATATATATTTCCTATAATATCCTGGATATATCAAAGCAACATATTAAAAGTATTGATAAACATATTTTACAAATCAAATAACCACCCATAACCTAGCAGAAAATCATTCGGCTTAACAATAGTTAAGTTGCGTAACCAGTATGTACAATGTTGGAGCAGCATGATTAAATCTTCACACCAAACCATCACAAGAACTTCCTGTTAATTTCTACTTTTAAAATGATGCAAGCAATACCAGAACACAACACCTGGAGTAAAACCCATGAGCTTCGAGTTTGGGGTTGAGTTTCTATTTTCTAGCCATGCATTAATTAGAAAGGCATCAGGAGGCAACAGGCTGCTACAAGAGAAGAGAATAAAGTAAGACCAAGTCCCAATGGCAATACGCTGACAAGAAGAGCACTGAACACACAGAGCTGTAGATGATTTCTAAATGAAACTGAATCTTGAGCAAACTCCCAAAAGCACACTAACCTGGCCCGCATAGAAACACCTAACACCAGGGCAACACCAGAACAGAACAACTCTTCGTCTGCCACCGTATTCTCTGTCTCTCTGAGCTGTTTTAGGCGTGAAACTGCATCACTCTTATCTACAGGGATTCTTTTTTTAATTTTGTTACGGTAAGACAAACAGGAGGCACATATGAGACACTCGGTTCCTTTCGTTTCAGAAGCAATCTGAACTGCATCTCCCTCATCTTCTTCTCAGAAGCTTCTGGGCTTCAGCAAACGTCCCATCGGTCACAACACCGACCACGCATCTGATATTTCACTGCAACTCTGAAATTCCTGCTGTATTTCATCCATCAACCTTTTCCTCAACGTTCTGCGACATTCTTCATCTCCTTCACACTGTGTGTCTTAGTTTGCAAGAACATGTGCGTGTTTCAAAGATTTTCTGAGCACTACTTGATGAAAAGGAAATAAAACACCTGTGGTATTACTTTTCTATGGATAGCATTGATACAATAAATACAACCTATTGCTATTATCAAGGAACATGATGGAGAGAAGGAAATAAAGAGGATCCAAACAGAACACAGTTGCTCATTTCTACATAGAATCTTTTCAATCAAACACCTCGTCACAAACACAGAGAATAAAGAGTTAAATTGGCTAAAATGATTCAAGCAGCCTTCTTTTTTGTCAAGTCAGCTTGCATATGGTTGCATGACGATGAAGAGAGAGGAAGCCCTGATGAAATGGATTACTGAATTACTACGACATTACAGAAGCAGAGAGTGTGTGGCTACAGGGGGAGAAAACCGGCTCTTAAAATCACAAGGAAAAAGAGATGGGAGTCCAATAGGAGAGCCGAATTGTTCTGGTCACTACTGAAGAGACTGCTGCTGCCACCTGGTGGCTGTGCAGGGGGGGAATGATGGCGGTTCTTCTAGAAGGTCCCACCACCGGGGTTTCCACGTGAAAGCCGATGATTCCAAGATGCCAGACTCGGAGAGATCAGTGCCGTCCTGGAATTTTCCTTCACATAAAGTACCAGTCAGGACCCAGTCAGAATCTAAAGTTACTTTAGGTAAATACATGACAGTGGTGGTGATGATGAAGGCAACGACACATGGTGATGTGAAAGAAGCACTACTGCACGATGATTCTAATTTTCCAATAATGGATGTGAGATTAAATGGGGTTGAAAAAGTTGGGATCCGTTCACGGAGATGCCGCTGCCGACCCCGACCCCCAGGACCTCCACCTGTAGGTGCAGTAAGGAGGGGGATAAGGGGGAGTTGAGACTCGATGGGGGAACGCTGCAAGAATCTGGGTGGTGGCTTTGGTTGGCTGTGCGGGGAGAACGAGGAACCATGTGGGCGGGAACTGTTGCCATTATCCTGGGGGAGGTGGGGCTGGCCAGATGGTGATGTCAGCGCTGTGGTCCGTGCGAGTGCGAGCAATCTCGCGGAAGTTGAGCTTGATAGACTCAATCTGCAGCACAGGGGTTAGGGGTAAGGGACAGGGGGGTTGGGTAGGGAAGGGGATAGGGGGGTAAAAGTGAGGCAAGGAGAAGGAAAAAAAACATATTTACAGTGAGGAAAAGAGGGGAGGGAGAGGCGGTGACATTACAGGGGGTAGTTGAAATGAGGAGGGCAGAGGGATAGCAGAATTAGATGCCTGTAAGATAAAAATTCAAAATATAATCAGATGGACTGCAGACATGAGAAATACTGATGCATTCAGACACAGCACACACAGAGATGATTCTGTATGACGGCTAAAGGCTCCCACATACTACGGGAAACTTCACCCCCGCATAATCAAGGCGGACCCAATGTCCGCGCTAAGGTTGGCTTTCCCATACTTGGTGCCTCAAAGTAAACTGCTCAGAGGTAACAGGATTCACAGCCACCTGTTTTGTTTGCTGCACCGAGCTGTTGGTGTTGAGTCAGCGCCTCAACATCAACAGCATAACAAGTACTTGTTATCCACTTGTCTGGACCTGATTGAGGGACATCTTCAAACGCCCAGACTTCCATCTCCCCTCCTAACCCGTCCATAGTGAAACCTGAGGCAGATCCAGAAGACGCCTGAGCTCTTCTGGATATGGTTGACTATGAGTTCTCCACCATGAACTGACATTGTGTGCGGCTCACAGAATGCGAACAGTATGCCTGAGTATGTGGGAGCTTTAACACCGTGGTGGAGTCAACATAAGGCTTTCAAACCTATGAACACTACCAACTGCAAAGCACAGTCTGAGCGTCATCATGATGTAGGTCTGTTTTGGCGCTTCAGAATCAGTGGAATAATGATCATGGAGGACTAATCATCAGTTTACACAATGGCAAGAGTGGGGAAAATAATTCCCCAGTACACATTAAACTACTTTTGGAAGGAATAGCAGGCTAACATTAGCCTCCTGGAATGTTTTCAGTCTCAATCCTGCTGAAATGCTGTGGACTGTCCTTAAAGTAAAATGAGTTCAACTGAGAGCTGCAGTAAGTGCATCTGACCCTCAGCTCTGGGAACCCCTGGTCTTGGGGATGGTTCGTGGCAAAAGAAAATTTGTGAGCATCTTTGACTTCTTCTGTCAGTCTCCTCCATCTGAGTTTCCAATGTGGGCATTCAAACCTAAAGTGGAAACTTGGAGCGCATGTACACGGAAACTTACTTGTCTCTGGCATTAGAGAGTCCAGAGCCTGGGGCTCTCGGACACCCTCACCATCACTGGGAGCCCCGTCCTTCAGCCCGTTCTCCTGGGCATTAGGGGTCCCTGCTGGCCCCATCTCGGGGCCTGGGGCTGGAGCCAGGCTGCTAGTCATGGGAGTTGCATTTCCCTCTGTCTCCTGCGGCCCCTCAGCCTAGAAACACACAGAGAGGCATGTCAGTTGGTGCGGATGGAACAACATGGCAGGAAAATCCCAGTCAGACAAGGACTGTGAAGGTTGGTGGTAAGGCTGGTGGTAAGAGACGGAATCACACAAATCCAAAAGAGTAAAAGGTTTAAGCATCAACTGACCAAACAGGCATAAAGAATAGAAAACTATGGAAAAGCTGGTGTAAAATACTGAGTGTGAACCTTGAACCCACACAGTTTTAACTCTTCCCTCGTTGACTTCAAACTGAAACAACCATTAGAACCAAGTTTACCGAGCATAAAGTGTTACATCTATGAGACCACATGGAAGCTCTGCCAGTAGATTGATCCAAATGCCTTTTGTAGCTAGAATTCAATTCAGTTAAAATGTTAATGAAATTCAGTTTAGTTTTATAGCGCTATTTTGACTCAGTGTTGAGGTGAGACCTAACAGATTTACTTTCACAAGTATGCAAGACTTCATTAGAAATTGCTTTGGCTTTATTTAACATGTAACAGATGTGGAGACGAAAAAGAAGACAGGTGGGAGCAAATGTTTAAAGTGAAAGAAGGAGATAAGGGAACAGGAGAAAAAGAAGGACAGAAATAATATGAGACGACACCCCAGAAGTCTGCTCCTACAAAAAGACAGAAAAAAACAAAACATAACAAAAAAACTGAAAAGTTGATGCGTAAGATACAAATATTTTAGAATCACTTTGAGCTTGGAGTGGGGTAACTGTTGGTTACTTACCAAGGAAATAAAAAATAAAAAAAAAATTAAAACACTGTTTACATTTTTGTTTTTACGAGATCTAGACTGCACTTCATACAAAATTTAAAAGAATGTGTTTTTTAAATTCAACTTAAAATCTGTTTATTTTGCACTAAAACAGATTTATTAAAATGTAGGTTGAGATGTATGAATCACTTAAATGGATGTAAGTGCTTCATACTGAAATATGAAGCACCTTAATTAATAGCTTAATTAAGCTAATTAAGCTAAATACCTTAAATTAAGGTATTGCATTACCTTAAAGCCTTGAAAAAAACTCGAAGCTAATAGAATACAATTTAATACCTTTTTGGGCTTAAAAAGGACAATCTTTGAATGAGACAAGCTTAAAGAAAATAATATGGAAAATTTAGCTTACAAAGTCTTTAAAATACAGTTTGTAGCCGAGTTATACATTATAAAAAAATAAAATAGGAATTATTAGTTTCCTTGTCTCAATTCATTCTCCTGAACATAATATCGCCTTTTCTCAAGAGCTGGATGTGTAAACTTTTACTAATTACTCCAAATTACGAATTACACGCTAAAGGCACCTTTAGAATTTAAGGTATAAATAAACAGTGAATGAATTATCAGAAGTCTCTATGTATTCAAACGGTGCATCATACCTGTGTAGTCCAGGATATAATAGTGAGATCTCCAAAAGATATATTTAGATT
The DNA here is from genome assembly GCA_902982915.1 of Phalloptychus januarius. Lineage (NCBI taxonomy): Eukaryota > Metazoa > Chordata > Actinopteri > Cyprinodontiformes > Poeciliidae > Phalloptychus > Phalloptychus januarius. The sequence goes on along the minus strand of CADWAE010000468.1, from coordinate 2,787,232 downwards.
TTTATTAAAATTGGTTGATTTAACCGTATGACTCGTTTTTGATCTCACAGACTTGGTTAAAGATGTAAATTCAACAGGAATAGCCTCACCTTGACGTTCCCTCCTCCAGGTGAATGGCTCACGTTGTCCAGTGACCCCACTTTGGGCTGAGCCTTTTCCCTCATGTTCACTTTGTGGGTCTCGATCTTCACGATGCCTCCGCCTGCAGCGCACGACAACAGCCAGTCAGATAATCAGTCGTTAGGAGAACACGCGAAGCAAACATGAGGGTCTCATAAATTTACACCTGGTCGTTAAATAAATACATGCATTTTCTGGTCAATACATACGAAAAAAAGATCAGTAATACATCAGAAAAACAAGACAATAGCTAAGTTTAACTAGGCCATTTCACCAACTGCCTTGGTGTCATTGTCCTGTTGACCTAATTCCAACAGAGCTTCAGTTTTCAAACAAATAGTCTCACATTTAACTTTAGACTAGCTTGGTATGCAGAGGAGTTAATAGCTGTCAAAATTACTGCAAGGATATTAGTCCTGTGTCTGTAAAACGAGCCCAAATTATTAGCTTTCCACGACTACGCCTGGCCGTGCTGTAAGCTGCAGGTGTTCATAATGCTGTGTTTTGTTCACTTCAAATATGGTGCTGACCTTTCCTGCCAAATAGCTCTACTTGTAGGTTTCTGCAGACTTTAAATGCATGAAAAGTCATAAAACCTTATCTCAATTTTAGCTCATAAAAATAATTAAAAAGTCCAAAATTCCCATACAAGGTCTTAAATTTCCTTCAGTTATGTTTTAAAATGATGCATTTCTTCTTTATCCATCATTTCTACCATTTGCCAGCCAATTAAAGCTTCTTTAGAAATAAGTTAAGGTTTGGTATTTTTTTTAATGACATCATAGGCTTCAGAAGTACACGGCGCTAAAATGAGGAAATGCTAAAGTGAACCAACACAACAGGATCGGAGCAAGTCTCGGCTCACCAGGCTTGTGCTTGATGTTGTCCTTGGATCCGCATTTTGAAGTCACCTTACTTACGTCCACCTTCTTGTTGAGTATCTGCACCTGTTGAAGTTGATAAAAAAGGGGGTTTTTTAGTTCCATTTTTGTTTTGAAAGCACAGACTGATGTTAGGGTCCTTCGCAGGGTTTACTTCATCTCAGGAAGGAAAACCAGAAAGTGTAGGTGTATTAAGCTGGAGAAAACCTTATCAAAATGAGAGCCTCAAGTTCCGTTGATTAGGAATGGGCCAGCTAGCTGGGTCAAGGATTTAAAAAGCTACAGAAAGTTCTATTCTGTCCATTCATCTTCCCAGAGTTTCAGGAACTCCTGACCATTTATGGAACGTCTTTAGAAATGTGGACGTTAGCGCTGGGGACGTCTCTGCTGCTACTACATGTTAGAATTGCACTATTTTTAGCTTGATGGGCTAACTCCTTTAAGCATAACTTGAACACAACATAGGGCCCAACCAGATTGTTTATTTGAAGCAGAAATTAACCCCCACTGGGTCACGAGATGCCATCATCTATCGATGTCCAATGCAAATGTTGCTTGTGCATCAGATTTATGAGTGTACCAAAAACACATATCCAATGGTCCTGGCCAGAATTATTAAAACAAAGAAAATAAATAAAGCAATTAACATTACAGTAAACGTAATTAATCAAAATGAACGCATTAGAGTCCAGTTCCTAGGAGTATTTGTATTTCAAAGCAGGGCCAGAAAAGCATCCCATGTTAGGACCGTACAGCCAGTGCTGCCTAAAACCCCTGGGTGAATGTGACACAGTGACACGTACAAATAAAAAACAGTCACAGCCAATCAGAGTTAGTGGCAGAACAGGGTGACAGAGGCGAAGTTTAAGGAAGCATGGGGAAGGTGAAGCAGGTTCTACGGCAGGGTGGGGGGGTAGCTGGTGCCATAGGGGGTGTAGTTCTGGTTTGAGCCTCAGTGACGTCACCCACTGGTTTTCTGAATGGACTTGAAACTTGGTAGTTCTGCTTTGGCTTTTTAGAAACCAGAAGGGACCTCATCTCATCTGGTGATGAAGTCCTTAAGAGGACCCTTCAAGGACCCACCAACTGACTCAGAAAAGTGAGCGAAGGACCTGAATTAAATTTGGTTGGAAGATTAAAATCTAATTTGTCGTCTTTGTTCTGGTTTGAGTCGAGTTGTTGATTTCCTGACCGGAGCTTCTGAGCCGGGCTTGTGGGCCAGTCAGTACTTACATTCCCTCCACCAGGAACATGCTTCATATTGTCCTTGGAGCCCAAGCGTGAGGTGACGTGGCTGAAGTCCAGCTTTTTGGAGACTATTTGAACCTATGTGAATACAGCACAGCGGCAAGAATGGAGAGGGCAGAGAAGGGCCAAGGAAGGGAAGGCGGAGCACATGGGGAGGAAGTTAGACAGGAGAGGTGGAGCACAGGGTGAGGAAGACAGGACAGGAGAGGCAGCCGCCACGGCTGAGGTTAGAAAGGACAAGACAGTAGGAGAGAGCAAGGTTCAACAGAGCAAATCCTACCAGGCTGCTAATTCACATTCAACAATTCAATTCTAGAATACCTTATTTATCATAAAGAGTAACTAAATGTTGGTGTGAGTCATATAGTCAGAGTTGTTATAAATGGTGATGCCATGCAGGAAAAACCTATGGTAGAAGTTAAATCTGAAAAAGCCTCTGGCTGACGACTGTAGTGTATAACAGTCTGATGACATGCTAACAGTTCAACATGTCAATATCTGGGCAGCAGAGTTGACATTTTACACTAACGTGTCTTGGATGACACCGTCAGTTGTTGGTGAGCTCTGCTAATCCACCTAATTTGATTTTGCTGCCAGTCTTTAGATGGAAAGCCGGGCAGGAAGACGTTGGAGTTGGGGATATGAACATCGGCCATTATGATGGGCGGATGGATGGAAGAGATCATTTGAACTTCCTCCTTCCATCGCTGATCTGCATCCAGGAAGCCTCCTCCTCAACTCTGGGATTTGGGTTTGTAGTTCGGATATTTTCAGATGCTAATCAACTGCTCCGAATTGTAAAAATGTAAGAGTCTTTGGAGTTAAGAATAAGGCAAAGAACTGCATTAGTAGAGACTGAGTTGCAATGAAGAAGACGTGGAAGAGAGTCCAGCAAGCACCAAGAGTCTCGGATCAGGTTAGCAACATGGCAGAGATTGGTGTGAATGCACAGTGAGGTAAAGACTTTAGGGCAACAACGATATGACACCAGGGACAACAAAGACGAACCCTCCATTCAGGAAAAGACAGCTGCTACAAAGCTACTATGGGTTAGCTACTATGTGTGTGGGGCCAAAAGCAAAGCATTCTGATCCTACTCTTGTGTAAAGTTGCTTATCATCCAAAGTGAACTGGATTTCCTCAACGGTCTAGTCAAGATCACCGGTATAAATAAATTGTGATGATTCTGCAACAATTGGGTGATGACCTGCACATTTTTTGGTATTGTGGGAAATATAAGGCAAAAGTGATAAACGCTGAAATTTGGAACTTGTGGCGGAAACCACACACTGAGACCACGTGGTCCGTTCTTAAAAAGCAGGTGAAAAAGCAGAGGCCAGCAAGCTGCAATTCATTCTAACCTAGTGGTGACAAGGCGTTGACACCAAGGTTGATATCTGCCACGTCAAAGCTACTTGATATTAACTTTGATTTTTAAAAAAGATGTTTTTTTTTAATTTTCAAAAAACTTTATAACATAAAATCTTTGCAATTATTTACTGTTTAGACACAGTATGACAGAATACAGAAAATGGAAAAAAAAAGAAACTGTTTGCTATTGGCTGAGGCTTAATTCATTCCTCAGTCCAGTCTTCTGTTGGCTCAGCTGAACCTTCCCTCTGTGGGAATCTCTGAACAGATTTTTGACAATGCCACAAGTGACAATTCAACTCTCATTCAGCAGGTGGCGCCAAACACAAAGCAGAGAGACAGAACCGAGGGTGAGATCATGTGCAGAAGAAGGAAAAACAACAACTGGTTGTTTTTAAGAAATACAGGCGTGAGATCTGCTGTTTATTTACATCCTCCCCCAAGCCCCATGAATCACAAGGACCCACATCTATCCTGATGTGATGAAGAGAAATATTTAATACTTTCTGTTAAGATCCAGTTTCAGATAAAAACTGCTTACATCATAAACCTAATCAAAGCAACCAGACATACCTGTTGCATAAAGTTAGTTGTGCCAACACTAAGCAGAAATGATCAACATTAGTTCACTTAACACTAAAGAACTACACCAACACAGTTTTGGGCAGAAGCTAATGCAAAAGTGCTAATGTCAACTTAATATCTGCCCAAGAACGACTGCAAGCCTTGAGCACCAATTTAAGTTTGACATTATAATTTACATATTTTATAAATATATGCTGTATTCATGTTCATACTTGTTCTTCACTGTCCATGTTTTTTTTGTTCCTGTTCCTTGTTTGAAAGAAAGTCATTGGGGGGAAAAAAGAGAGAGAACATGAGAGGAAACAGAACTTTTGTGTAAACCGTCTTCACGAGTTTCAAAATAAAAGCATTAATATAAACTACCTACTTGAAGAATTCTTAGCAATTAATAAGAAAAACTTCAACACAGATCTCAGATCTTTTTTCAGCTGAAATTTTACAAAACTGCCAACTGAATTAGTGCTTTTCCATTCTGTCATCACTACGGCCCTTGATGGGGTGAAGCTACAGGAAGTAAAGAGCATCCCTGCGGTGCGAATGTGTGAAACATGTCAGTTGTGTACGTCATCCCAGATGTCTTTGTTCACCACATTATTTTCCTCTATGAAGGTTTATTCTCTGTTGGGCTTACTGTGTATTGCTTAATGTATAAATTATGTAATCTGAATTTACATAATTTCAGATTACGTAAGCTTATGTAGGGGAAGCTAAGTGTGCTAAATGTTTCCAAAATTAGCAAAAGCACTAAATGACAAATTAGCTTTGCTATTAGCACATTAGTGGATGTGCTAATGTGGCTCTGAAAAAGCCACATTAGCTTTTTCACTGAAAAACCACTGAAAAACACTGAAACACTGAAAAACAGCGTAATATTTGCTTTTCATTGTTTTCCAAAACATTAACAGGCTCAAAGCACTTAAGATGAAATGGTATAAAGGTAAATAATATAAAAGAACCAAACATTGGAGCGTCTATTGAATATAAATAAAAAAAAACGTCATAATAAAACATCCATTTAATCGCCCTCCTGACCTGCATCCTGACCATTCTAGAATCATGATAAGTTTTCAGACTGACTAATTTGTTAAGCTTCTGACAAGTAGAAGTGCTATCAAAAAACAGCTGATGGATGGATGGATGGATGAATGAATGAATGAACGAACAGAGTACAAGGAAGAGCATGTTGAGGAGGATGGAGGGGGACTCACTTTGCCCTGGCTGCTTTCTTTGGCGGTGACGCCCCTTTTCTGAGAAGCAGGGGCCACCTGGGGAGAGAAGCCCGCCCCTGATCAATGAGTGACTTGCAACGACAATCTGAGAGGAGGCGGCCGACATGCACAAAGATATTTGTGGATGTCAGTGGATAGCGGGTTAAAAGAGTGAGAGATGAAGAAACTTTCCCAAAAGTCCAAAGTTGGAGGGAATATTAGTAAGTATTAGTTAGTTAGGCCCAGAAAGGGGAAACAAGTGAAGAAGTACAAAGTACGTATTGTTCGTGCTTCTTTTAAGTATCAGATTAAACAAGGTTCATGAAAATAGCAACATCCTGAATAACCTCCCTGATTTCACAAGAAAGGATTTTGCGATTTCTAGAGGTGTTTTTTGGCTTTTCCAAAATACCTCGGCACAATGCCACTGACACGCAACACTGATTTATATGCAACTGGCTGGGATTAGCCAACAAAAGAATGCCAGTCATTTTCCTAGCTGCTGATTGGCTGTAACCCCAAGAGTTGCAATAAGAAAGATTATAGATATTATCTTCTTTGGTAGAGTTCAGGATGTGGTATTTAGTGTTTGGACAATTAAAACAGACATTTATAGGCGTTCTTATCGCGGGTTTAACATATTCCTGGATTTTAGTCATTTCCTGGGCAGGTTGGTCCATAACTCCCACCAAGAATAGGGATCCACAGTTCTCAAATAGAAGCAAAGCTCAAATACATTGATCTAGGGGAGTTAGCTCAATGAGCTAACATGTAGGATTTTGTTCCTGAGGCAGACAAAATGTTTTAAGGGTAACCTGTGAGCAGGTCTTTGTGTATTCAAATGACACTTTTGGGGGTGGATCATATGTGCCATGGCATGGTAGGTGAAAGCTTTACTATGGAGTGTTTATTGTAGTTAGTGAACATGCAGAGGAATGAGAAGATGATGACAACAGAGACCATTTCTACTTGTGTTGGGTGCTGGTCATTTTGGCCCTTCACTGATTCTGCTTTTGTAGTTTGATTGTTTCAGACTCAATGTTTCCTCCTTCAGTTTATATACAATGTTTATATTATATGGTTTAAATTACTTGTAAATATTCTATTTGTGGTCTACAGTACTGAAATGCAGTTTTATATTTGTTAATCAACACCAGGAGACAACTGAGATGTGATGGTTTGATCAGAGGTCAGAGTGTAAATTTTAAATTCACACACACACAAAAAAAATCTTTTTTCTGCAGTTTAAAATCTCATAGAAAATCTTTTTTAAATTAGAGAGGGAGAGAGGCAGCACAATCCCTCCCCCACTTGTTTCTTGTTCACTTGCTGGTCAGCTGGCTGAAACAGCGGTACAATTAATGTTTTTCTCAAAACTACACAGAAGACTTGCTTATATATTTAAAAGTTTTCAAGACACAAAAAAGCCTAAGAAGCTAAAGGATTGTTGATTTTAACTCTTTATGTAAAGATGTTCTTGAACAGTTGGCTGTCCGTTTAAATTAAAAGACAGTAGACCATCCATCAGAGGGAGAGATGTGGGGGCGTGGCCATCCCCATGGACACACCTCTTAAATATAAGGGCTTTTTACAGAGATCATTTAGCATAACATTTATATTTTTGGACTTTGGGAGGAAGCTGGAGTACCAAGAAAGGACTCACGCCTACTGTGGTAAAACATGCAAACTAGCAACAGAGCTAACATTCACGCTAACATTCAGCCTCATTAGACCCTGGACATTTCGCTTGAAATGTTTCTGTTAACATTGACACACACTGTCATATCTTTAATTAAGAGAACCAAACAGTGAGAAACCCAAGATGGCTTCTCACACCACATGCTAAATGCTGAGATTTCAGCAGTTTTATGACTATTTACCAAAGTCATAGTTGAATTCTTTGTTGCATTCAACTACAAACAAAAATAACCAGAAACAAAATGGTTTTAGTGTGCAAGTAAGAAATGGTTTGTTTATGGTAACGAATCCATGAAGGGCTGAATCGACCAGGAGCCAACATGTTTACGACTGGCTGCAGAAGAAGACACTTTTGCTCAAAGAGAAGAGCGTTAGAACAAACAAAAGCAAAGAGACCAGTCCGGGAGACACTGCACCATTTTAATCACACACCCTGCAGTTTAAGAACACTTCCAGTTAGCCTGGGAAAATTCGGAATCGGAATCAGAAATGGCATGCTGGGAGTGAGACAGTTGCACGAGAAGTCCATCAGACACAGCGAGACCTACCTTCCCGCCGCCAGGCTGGTGCTTTATGTTATCAGTGGAGCCGATCTTTGAGCGGACATTGCGGATGTCGGGGTCTGGCACCGTGCCGGGTCGAGCCGTGGGCCTCGCGGTGGCGCTCGCTGTCGTGGACGCAGCGGGTCGCTGGGTGCGGGGCACCAGGGGCTTCTTCTCTGCTGCTGTGGCCGTGGCGGAGGACAGTGTAGCCGGTTTGGTCGCCGTTGTTCGAGTGCGAGACGCAGCGGTGGTGGACATTGTGCTCCTCGAGGTGGTGGAAGTGGTCTTGGGCTTGGTAGAGTCGGCTGAAGGGAAAGTGCATACAAAACACAGTGCATGTAAAAGTCTCTCCTTGATATAGTGTCATTTTTTTAATGGGTTTAGGAATTTGCAATTTAATTGTTTCTCTATGTTGCAATGTGACGTCATGTTGCAACAAGATCCTTATATGCTCGTAACATATAAAAGACAATAGGATTCAGTGCTTGGCTACTAACTGTCAACACTATGATAACTAGATAATAAGGAACAATGATCACATTTACAGCTTAGTAAAAGTTTTAATAAAAAAAAATAGCAAGAGGGATAGAAGTTAGTTATGCTAGCTTGACTTTGACAAATTGCACATCTATATGTGCTGCAGAATTTGGAGCGTTTTGGTTCACAGCTAAAAAAAAAAAAAAGAAAGGCAACCCACACACCACTTCTCTGATAGATCATCAGTAGAGCAGGTGTTTAAATGAGCTAATCAATCATCCCTGTGATAATATGATCACTTCTTGCAAAACAAACATCAAGCCTGAAACGTTTGAACTGAAAAATCATCGTAAAAAATGGTTTGACACATTCTTTAAATGTATCAACAAGCAAAAACAAATGAGCATGGTGGCACATAACATCCTTTATAGAAACATTCTAAATCTACTTTGTGTGTCAGTAAAAGCTTCACAAAATCTACTTTATGGGGAAGGAAGAAAATTACATTTAAGACAAAAATCAACAAAATCAACTAATAAAGGAAGGATTTCTTAAAGAACTTCAAAGTCTCTTAAGGTTTCTTGCTTAATCCAAAGGCGACCAGGTAAGTGCAACAAAACAAGGCTGAATCATCCAAGTCGCCACACATGGAAGAGGAGAAAAACAGGAAGGGCATTCTCTTCTCTGCCTCTCAACTGTGACTGATATGACAAAGGAGACAGAGGCTGTGAAATGAAAAACGGAGAAAGCTGACAAACAAGCAGAAAAGCAAACAGGACAGACAAAAAGCAGCAGAAGGATGTTGGAATCACCATTATTAAAGGAAAATATTCATGGCTTGACTCTAAAATCTTCTCTTGTGTGGGTAAAGCCGATTTAACATAATATCTTTGACTTCAGCATCCGCAGGCAAGATGCACTCAGGCACTACATTGATGCCAAAGAAAATCTGTCATCCATATTTATTTGCACCCTCTTGTCAGCTATTCCTTCGTACTGCTGAGCCATGCTGAATCACATGTTGTGCCATCAAGCCTCCCTGAAAGCTTAGGGAAGATCTCTGACTCTTTTTCAGGACATCTTTAATTGAGGAAATCCTCCCCCCGTTGCTTTGACGGAGCTTAAGAGTAATTTGACTTTCTATATACGAACCCCGGCAGATTAGACAACTTGAGGCTGCATCAGCAAGAGCTGCAAACTCCTGTCAACAGCAAGCAGCTGGTAATCCACAGGCTGCTGTGCTGGAGGTTTTAAAAGTCTACGGAGCTTTTCAGCGGCAAAGTCTTTCTCTACTGGACCCACAGTCGTGTTTGGACTGTCTGTCTGACTCGGTTACCCCTTTCTACTGGGGTTCATCGTCCATCAGTAAAAATAATGACGCTGTTAGGCAAAGAACGGTTATCTGATTTCCAAAAACGTTCAAAGTCAATCTTATAATACGTTTTTAAGACATGTCATTTTAAGAACGGATGAATGCAGGATTTGTTCCGTGTATCCAGGGGCAGATAACCACCAAAAAAAAAAATAGGACATCGAAAGTCCTTATATCAAGGGTCAGAAAATGAATATGAAGTCACCTGCAGACGTGCCAGTGAAGGTAGCACACTCTTGGAAAGAACGTTTTGGCGACATGCTGAATTCACAGTGCCACATGGTGCCTTGGAATGATAACCAACTTCAGCGGATTTAAGAAGTCTTGGTGGTCTCGCCTAAACATTTCCCCAATAAGTGCCGTCAGTTTCCAGGCAGTGGAGTTGTGTAAGCATAGGCTGAATTCAAAGCCTCCTCTCCACAGGCGTGGCTTTAACCTGTTCTTTCCCTCGCCAGACTCCTCCCTATCTGCAGTCCAACTTCTACCACTCCAGATGCTAAGGACACTAAGGACAGCATGCAAATACTGATTATAAATGGCTCAAGAAGACAGCCCTGAGGAACCCCACATTTGATTTTGTCATTCAGACTAAAAATCTGACTAAAGTCATTCTGACTAAAGTATCCCTGAGATGTATGACATTAAAATATAACTGCAAAGGAAGAAGAGGCAAGACAAAACTGAAGACAGGATTTAAGATGTTGGAAATAAAGAATGAATATATTTAAACCAAAAGCTGGAGTAAAAAATATAGCAGTAAAAATGTGGTGTGTTCAAGTGTGAGATTATAATTCCCAGGGTCATTTTGAAGAAAATCAATTGACGTCACTTAGTATTTTTATGAATCAGGATGTGACTGTGACTTATTGATACCAGCTGGTGTGGTTTTGTGATACCTGTTGAAGTCCTAACAGTGGAGGGCTTCTTATCTTCTCCTGGCTTGCTGCTGTCAGTTTTAGAGGCTGAAACAGACATTGTAAGAAAACATGTAAATGAATCAATGAGACAGAAGCCAACGTGCAATGGCTGGGCTATGTCACCCAAACTGGACGTACCCAGAGGCTTTTTGGCTGCAGTAGTTGTAATTGTGCGAGTGGACGCGGCTGTGCGCACCGATGAAGCGGGTTTGCTGGCTGCAGTGCTCACCGTTCCGTTTCTGGTAGCGAGGCCAGAGGCAAGGTGACTCGTGGTGCCGCTACCAGCCTTCGGCACCAGGGGGCGCTTCTCTGTGGTGGACTGTGACGGGAGAAAAGAGAGCAGAGAAGCGTTGACTCAAAGGCTGCTCACTGACTGAAATTCAGGTCAGACCTTTTCATCTGTTTTTATATTAGATTCTTTACAAACCCCCCCGTGTTTCAGGGCTTTCAAAGTCAATAAAAATGAAAACGCATCCTTTCTTAAATCTACGATTTCACACCATGAGGAAAGAGGATTTCATTCTGTTAAACATGATTGCATCACCATGTAGCCCGCTGGATGATGCCATGCTCCAAATCCAGCTGAGCCATCCTGAACTGAGTCACCCTGCACCCTGGGGGGCCTGGGGCTAAAGAAAGGCCGACAGGGCCTGGGTCACCGTCATACTGGCTGCATTAAATAAGGCCACCACCAGATGGGGACAGAGATGTGATTTAAAGAAACTTCATCAACCAATACAACTGAAACTACAGTACAAAGTGAAGAAACAATTAATGTGAGGAGGGTTTTTTTAATGCTTCTAGGAATTTGTCATTTTAATTGCGAAAAGGTAAAATAACCAAAGCAAGTTGAAAAACTGAAGCTGATATATTTCCCACAAGATTGAACATCTAAATAAAGTCCACTGGGTCATGATGCAAAAACGACATATCAATCAGTAAACTATCTACGGTTTTATGAAAACTGGGCAGACAGCTATAAAAGAAAATTGCAGTTTTCTAATTTAGTTTTTCCAAATAAAAACATGAAAAGTGTAATGTGGATAAATTACATCGTCCACACTTTGATCAAGCCGCACATCCAGTATAAGTGTTAAGAGTCCATTAGTGAACTCACAACATCATGGTTACCTTCAAGACGTAACTCAGGGCAAATGTGGATTTGGAAGTAGGGTAAGATTACAGATCCCTGTCCCACGCTCGCAGAGCTCTGTTCAATCCATCGTCTGAAAATGGAACAACTGCAAACATGTATGATTGGGACAGATAGACAAAAGACATGTCCCACTCCAGGACTGGAGTCCTGCAGGTTTAGATGCGTCCTTGTTTTAACAGAGCTGAATTAGGGCGTTTCCACCCCTGATAGTTCAGTAAATTCAGTTCAGTTTGGTAAAAGCTGCAGCATTTGTTCCATTTTCAGCTGCTGCTGTTCTCTTTCACAATGCATTGTGTCAAACCAACCAAACAGCAAGTGAGCTCGTATCTTAACATTTGTAGGATTTCTCTTTTGTCTTGGGCTAAAGACCATAAGCTATTTCTCCAACTAGAACCAGAGTCGCCTGTTTGTTTTGGTTGTATTTACCCGGAATACCTTGTGGCGTAGTCCTGGTTTTGGAGTGGTCTCTGGAACATTTGGCGTTCACAAGTTCCCAAAAAAGTTCACTTCAACCAAACAGAGACCGACGTTTGTAGGCGGACCAGAGTTCACAGTTTTTGATCGGCATCAGAGTTCCATCACGCTTTCACTCATCCCCAAATGAAGCGGATTTTCAAAGCAAACAAATTAGAGTTCTATTAAAGTGCCCCAAACAGGGTCGGTGATAATGCGTCCTTTAATAGCTAAATGATCTCCTCAACACATCAGGAGTATCTGTTGATGTTCTCCAGAGGCCTGGCGATTGACCGATCATTTGATTCTGGTGTGTTGACCAAAGGTGACCTCTAAGATAATGTAAGCCATTGGCCTTTAAACCCTTGAATGCCCTATGCTAACTCTGGACAAACTGCAGAGATTCAAAGCTAAGGCAGGAGAATCTGTTGATAAATGATCTATTGGTTGTGTGTTCCATAAATTTGGTTTTTATGGAAGTGTGTCAAAGAAACTTGCCACGTACTAGAGAGCAATGACGTCAGTTCTGTCCTGTCCGTTCCTACAGAGCTTTTCGTAAACCTTCATCTTGCGATCTTACCTTCGGCTTAACGTCTCGTGTGCCTGTGCTGGTGCTGGAGGGTTGGGATGATGGGCGACTAGTGGAGCTGGCAGGGGGCCGTTTGGGCCCGGCAGCGCTTGTGGGAGCTGTCCTGAGTGTGGTTGTTTTTCTGTCTGTGGTAGCGTTGGTGGAGGTGGGTGTGGGGCGTTTGGTGGCGGCGGCCGAGCCACCGGCAGGAGCGGTGGCTGGCCGCGTTTTGGCAGCACCGACCGGTTTGGTCGCCCCTGCGGCGGGCTGCCACAACAGGTCAGTGGTGGAAGGCAAAAGAAAGACAAGAAGCAAACAGAAAAAAAATAAATAAATCATAGGCAGGAGGGCTAAGAAGTGCAAGCAGCAATTCAAAAAAAAAAGTCAAAATAATAGGCTGTGAAATGTTTTTTTATAAGGATAAAAGCTTAAAATAAAGAGAAGCAAAACTGAATCTGAAGCATAAACAATGCATACTGTAAATGACTGATGAGTTACGAACTAAATATGCAGCCTTTTTTTCTTACTTACATGCTACATGTTAGCACTCAGCTATATTCAGGATCAGTGAGGTGATCAAAAGACGTGTTCAATGTTCAATCAAGCTGCTGTTTAACTAAAACAGGCAGGGAGAAGTTAGCAAATTTCAGGAAGGCTGAATGTAGCTTAGCTAAGTTGCTGTGTCTTGTCCTCTAGAAAAGTCCAATTTAATCTCTTCCAAAAGATGCTGAATTAGAAAATGTTGGCAGTCTCATTGGAATCTCACATTTAAGGTAAACATATCTGTTTGCAGCTAGCACAGCCTCATGTGCTAAATGTGCTAAGTTGCTATTCACTCATATAAGATCCTACAGATGGTGATTTGTAACCACCTGTGAAAAATTAGGATATTAACAACCAGAATCTAATGACTTCATTTATTTAACAGAACTTTGTGCAGCCAAGCAGTCCTTTGCAAGAATTCATTTTGTGAAAAATATTTTCAGGGTATTACATTCCATGCATGCAAATCCTGGGTGCCAATAACATATCTGCCTTGCTGGATGGGATTTCACTGATCCCGATTCCCACGCTTGGTGCATCATTTGTAATGGTTGTGAGGCTAAAGCTAATAAATTGATGGTAGAAAAAAAGGAATAAGTGTTACATGCAACCTGGTATAGTGCAAGTCTATTGTTTATGTTGGGTTTTATTCCCGAGGAGCTCTTTACTCTGAACCTGGAGGATTTTACTCTATTTACAGATCTTTAGTGATGCAAGACAGTGTGTTCTCCAGCTGTGGGCTGGTTTTGACAAAGATATTTTTTTCATTTGTAAGGCAGTTAAAACTTCAAATTATTGTGCTTACTGGAACAATGTTTTGTTGCGGTGCACTGATGAGAGTTTTCTGGCCGATCGCTGATCATGTTCTTTAAATAGTCTCACCTGCCAATTCAGATTTTTGGTCAATGCCACTTTTTGTTGGCTTGAAAAGTCACTAATTATGGAGACAAAGTCCCTAAGTTGGCAACAGTGGAGTGATTATTGTTAACCGCACATATGCAGACATTGCTGGTGTCTGGATTCAGACATTTGTGGAGGTAGATAACATTGGTTTCATCTGGGGCTCAGATGAGCTGCAGGTCGCCTCTGCATGGAATAAGTCCTACCTTGGTCTTCCTGTCTCCAGCTGACAGGTCCTTGCTTGCTGTTGCGCTGCTTCCGTTGGTCGCAGTCTTCACGAGTTTCTTTGCCTTGTCTCCATCTGCTTTGATGGCCTTTTCCTTCTTACTGTCTTTCTTCTCTACTGTCTTTTTATCCACCTTCTCCTCCTTTTCTGTCTTCTGCGCTTCTTTTTCTGCAGGCTTCTCCAGAGGCGTGGCTGCATTGTCCTTTTTCTCCATCACCTTGGCTTCCCCTGCGTCGGGCTTTTCTTTCTCTGCTGCCGCCTTGGTTTCCGGCTCCACCTTCGTCTCCGTCTTATCGTCAGTGGGGTGAAGCTCGACGAGTGGCTGCTGCTGCTGCTGCTCTGAAGTCGTTTCCACTTTGTGCTGGCCTTTGTCATCCTTTATCTCGGACTTTTCTGCCATCCCACTTGTTTTATTTTCTGCTTTTTCTTCCACCTTATGCAGCTTTTCTGAATCTTCCACTTTCTCAGTGGGCTTGCTTTCCACGTTCTTCTCCTCCTCTTTGAACTTCTTGTTTTCGTCCCCTTCTTTTCGGCTTTCTCACTGTGCTTGTTCTCCACTTTCTCTTCTTTTTTCAGTTTCTCATTGTTGGTGATCTTCTCTACATTTCGTCCTTCTCCACTTTGACAGGCGACTCTTCCGCCTTGGGCTTTTTCTCCTCCTTCTCTTCCTTCACTTGGACGGTTTCCACTTTTTCCATCTCCTTGTCTTTTAGCTTCTCCGTTTCCTTTTGATCATCCCCTCCTTCTGCCTGCTTCTCCGTCTCCTTTGTTTTGTCTGCTTGTTTTTCCTCTTTGCACTTTCCCGCCTCCTGATCGTTTGCTTTCTCTTTGCCCTTTTCTACCTCATTCGCCACTTTGACCAAACTTTCATTAGTGGTGAATTCAACCTTCACGCTCCCGTGCTTGGCTTTGTTCGACACATCAAAAGCCTCTACTTTCTGCACACCGTCCTCCTGTCTGTCCTTCTTCTCTGTCTTGTCAGATTTAACTGCGGACAAAGGAAAGGGAAGAAAAGACTAATAAGTTGTAGAGCCAGATAACCCGGAAAATCTTTAAAGTGTAAAAAGTAATTAAATAGCAGTTGCTTTTTGTTCAATAATAAGGAAGCAGTTTAAATCTTTACCTCAAGCAACAGAAAACCCAAAACTGAGTCAATGCAAAGCTAATGCTACGATGACGGCAGATACAGGAAATCTAACTGATTCAGCCACAACATCACTGAGGCAGCTTTTGTTTGTGAGAATAAAGTCATCGGGTAAGAAATTGTCTGTTGTTCAGTGTAGTTTTTAAGAACATCAGTCACCAATGTTCAAATTCATTCTGTATAGTTTTACCAGTGAAAACTACCTGAAATAGAATAGTGAGTTTTTTTTTAGTATCTGAGCTAAATGAACAACAGACTATCTGGAGTTCAACTTTACTGTGCAGCACTTTGATGAAGCACTTTTTAAACACTTTTGTAAGCAAACTATTGGTTATTGTCATAAAGTTTTGTCAGGAAAGTCAATTTTGCACCACAACATAAACCATAACCTGATTAGGTACAGAAAAATAAGACTTTAAGCTACTTCCCTTCACTACCATTAAGTTTTAACAGGTCAATAATTAACCTATCCTGAAACATGCAAAAAAACACATTTGTGCAGCAATTGCTTGTTACAGTTTCATGTAAAGACAATCTGAAATGACTGAATGAAAAGCAACAAGTCATGTCTCCACAAAAGTAAGTCAAATAAAATTGCCTTCAAAACTCAGAAGCACAATATTCAAAAGAAAAAAACATTTAGGAAGTTGAAATACCCTGAAATGCTGAAATACTCAAATACACATGCGCAGTACTTTTTGCGTGCGTTTGCATCGCAGCCAATCCAGGGGCATTTTTCATTTTCCTTGGCAGTAAGCTCACCATACAGGGAAAAAAAGAAATCAGAATGAGAATGTAAACAATCAGAGGAGGGCCAAAGCGCAGAGATAAAGGCAGGGCTGGTCTTCGAGTCAGAGAAGCAAATGTTGATTATCACCGATAAAAAAGATGGGAGTGGAGAGGAGAATATACAAGAGATGAAAAGGGAAACAAAGGAAGAAAAACCAGGAGTGGGACATTTGTGAATAAATTTGTTTTTTCAGGTCAAATTTTAAGGTTTTTTTTTTAAACCCCTTAAAAAAAACAACAAAAAGATTTTCTTACGCTACAAAAAAAAAGAAAAAACAAAACGAAGTTCGGTTTGATCTGAAAGAGTCTTTACAGTCAGAGGTTGGAGAGAAATAAAATCACAACAGAGTTTTGATATTTGATATAATCCCAGCCTGGAAATGAACGGCTCTTCCTTTTGTTCGTACCCTTGCTAACAGAACCGGTGTTTATGACGACTCTCTTGAACATAAAGTGGCCAAAACCTCAAACTGTGACATGTGACCCTTTCCAGAGCGAACACAAACAGACTGTACCTCGCTGTGAAATGCAGCGGCTTGAACAAAGACTTCACTTTCTGCGCTGTAAACATGGAGGGAGTGAGCAGATCAACCTGATCTTTTAATTAGGGCAGAAACCCGATACGTGTCACAGCTGTGAAAAGCCTGCAGAAAATGGCTTCATTAAAGCTGCCAGCGGGAGTTTACCCCCCACCCCCTCCCCTCTGGCTACTTTACTCCCTCTAACACTTTTCCTCCTGCAAGCATCTCATTCCCATTAACTGCATTTCTGCATTTTATTTCTTCATATCATCTAACCTTACATCCAGCAACATTTTAAGTAATCTATCAATTCTTCTTCACAAAGTAATCTAGCCGAACAGAAACAGCTAGCCAAGTTAGTTTAGCTTGGTTAGCTAAACTAAACCAACAGTAAACTTGGTTTAGCCAACAGTTAGCAACAATGCTAAACCAAGTTTATCAGCTAACTTTAGTTATGCAGCTAACAAGGGTTGGCTAACTAGCTAAACTAAGTTAGCTAGCTAGCTTAGCCAGCTAATTTGGTTTAGCTAACTGTTGATAGTCTAGGGCTAGCATGGAGAAAGGAGGTTTTTAGAAGATTTCATAGAAACAGATGAATACAATCATGGCTTTGAAGGTTCTATAAGATCCAACAGTGTAGTGTTTTACAGGACACGGCTGATAATCCTCCACATTTGGCAGCGGAGAACAATGAGCATCTGGGTGCAGCGAGCCAATTCATTTCAAGGTTTCATTAGCATAATGAGAACACTTACAGCTCATTTAGGGCTGTTACAGCTTGAACTCTCCTGCAGAGCGCTGTTTCAACTCAGTGGTTTTTGTTCTTGTGGTTCCACGTTAAAATATGCAGACTCTGCTCTTCTATTCTAGCGCTGCTTAAGGCCTTCTCTTATAAAGATCCATGCTGGGAACTTGGATATTTATGCTGCTCTATTCCATCATCCCATCATAATGCACAGTTTGGTAAACAATTGCAGACTAGTTTCTGAGGCACTTTTTAGCGGCCCCGAGAGGATTATGTAATCGGCCCTAATGAAACCCTCTCACTGCTTAGTGGGAAAAAAAAACACCTTCAATCAAAGTGTAAGGGCTCAAGTGATGGGATAAAAATAATCCAAGAGGTGATACAGCTACATTTGTTAAGACATATTAAGTAGATGTTGTAAGGTGATGGAACAGAGACATCGATTTTTTTGTTTTTTTCTGAAAGAAAATTGCAATTATTTTCACAATAATATAATTGGCACTGTAAGACTTGCATTTGCATAAAACAATGAAATGTTCAAAGTTGGAGAAGTTTTAAAATGATTATGTTTAACTACAACTACGAGTGATATGAAGTAAACAGCTCAGAAGGCTGCACTAACTCCCCCACACCTGTGAGTGGCGCTAAGTATTAAGTGTGGGACATGACCAGAAAGCCTCCATAAGAGTTTAGTGACAAGCACAAGAAAGCAAGATTGGCTTGGCAAACAACAAAGTGTGAGTGGAGTTTTTTTGTAAAACCTTTTGCATCAATTGTTGTTTTTAACAATGAGCATGTAAGGACTTTCTTTGCATGTTCTGGACATTTAAGTTGTGTAGATACAGTAAACACTAAAGTAACACCCTTCATACCACGGTGCCAGGGATATTGTTGGTGTGTCTCTACATAAAATGGTCAAGACTGGTCCTTCCAAAAATTTTCTGACCAACATCATAATGGCATAATGGTGTTGGTAATGGCAATTAGCACCATTCTGTCAAGAAAACCCTAAGTCCAACTCAATCTTGGTATTACAGGAGACCATTGTAATGGTTATCATGGAGGTTAATGCAGGCTGGCAGACAGATAAGAAGTTACGCTGATTTCTTAGGCAGGTTTTCCTGTCGTTGCAATGAGATGTGGCAGGTGATCTACATAGTCTGGTGTGTTACAAGTGGAAAATATGAACTTCTGGACAAAAAAACCCACATTTTTCAAAGATGTTACTGAACCTGCTATGCTTTGTAATGCCGTAGTTTGACTGACAGTTATTGTCTAGACAACAACAATCAGACAACCTTCATGGTAGAAGATAAGACATGGTGTCATAAAGAGTAAAATACCATTATCCGGATTGTGAATCAGATTGTGCAAAATGCAACAAACGTCTCTTGGTGCGGTCTGCCTCACGGGACCAAGTTATCAGGAAGTTTATTATTGACCTCACATCCTCATTACGTATAACACAACCTTGCTGTGAAAAATTTATCTCACATGCAAATCTAACTAACTTCAAGGTACCTTGTAAGTCTGGTGACCTTCAGTCACGGTTTGACTGACCTTCAGACATTCTTACACTAAAACTATACTACAGACAGAACCACCTTTTCCCTCTAGTGGCTGCTATAGGCATACCAGCTTTTTTTTTTTGCCAGGTAAGGTATTTTTATTCCTGCGAAAGTATTTTATATTTCTTCATCTATAAACCTTATTCCTCTAATTTATTACATCTGCTAAAACTATCCACAAAATTTATTCATGCCTTCTGCTACACTTCATGTCATCATCATCAGCAGCAGCACATCTGCACTCACGTGTTCTGCTAATGCCTTTTAACACTGTCTGGAAACCCCACCCCTCCATTTTCCTCTTTGTTTTTCTTCCCATCATCCATTCTGGAGACACACGGCAAAGACAAAGCCACCACTATAGATCCATACTTAGCTTTTTTTTCATTATTAGCTTCAGGAAATCAGACTAAAAATGCTTGAGCTTGCAAAACTGACACACATCAGCAGCTGCAGACATCTACCAATGACCTTCCTAGGATTGCAAGCAGATCGGTGCAGCACAACGCAACCTCGGGTTAGATGACTCTGCCACGCTTCTGTTTAAACTTCACTGGAGTAGAAAATTAAGAATGATGCCCCTTTAATCCTCTAGTGGTCAGGTTGGCCGCCTCTGCCAGACTCAGCCTTGTGCCTGGTCGTGAAAACAACCTCAGCATGCCAACAGAAAAGGAGGAGGAAGTGAGACAAAGAGAGCCAGCATGATACGAGTGAAAATGGTGTGGGATCGAGACAATTTGATGGAGAAAATGTTGTGAGCCATTTTTCAATGACGGTAACTTCCTTTTTAAACTGGACGGTCACCATTTGATGTGACCGTGAACTGTATTCAGCTTTCCTGATGTGCCTGTCCTCACAGGGAAACTGAGGAGCATTCAGTTTCCCAGTGCAACAACAAGAAAAAAAGAGGAAAGATGTAGAGCAACGTAGCAGTTTGGAAAATTGGTTTCGACTCGCATTCACTCCATCTACCACAATGAGCCAGGCTGACCCCGAGTCCCAGTATTACCTGCAGGGGATTGGTTAAATAGCAGCTATACGACTGATCACTGTGGTCTCATGCTCTTCAAAGGAGAAAGACAGAAACCCTTACCGCTCACCCTAGTGGTTATTATTCACAATCTGACAAGTGATCAGTTTGTGCAGCGGAAGCCTAAAGCATCACATATGAGCAAAGTACAACTGAATATCACCAATGATGAGGCTTTTCAGCAGGGGGCTGATTTCGACTCCTAACATGCTATTCTCTGCCTTAGCAGTCATTTGACATTTTTTGTCTTTGAATTGAAATGCATTCCAAATTGCAGGTCATCGTGAGTTCAGACAGCCAGATCTGACCTGAAATTCCACTGAGACAATAAGAAAATTCAGTTATAACATTGCCAACACTAAGAATCAAGATTCCTTGTGCAGATTGGAATGTTCTTTAAGGCTCTTTAATCCTTTGACAGACACAGTCCCAATTCATCTATATGACAAGTCATTTAATAAATATGCAAGAAAAACCCCTCAAACTGAAGAGCTAAAACAGTAGCGCAGGCTCCACCTACCATCTATGAAGGGGTTTGATTTGTAGTTGAAATCCAGGCCAATGCAGCCACCAGTTGCAAGGTCATCAATGCAACCTGTCACAGTGCCCACGTTGCCAGCATCAAAACCTTGTTCTGCATTTGTGCTCAGCTCCTGTTTAACTTCAATCCCATAAAACTCTACATCTTTGGGGTCATCGGGCTTAGAAGCAGTCTTCTCTTCAGTTAATGAGTCAACAATTAGTGTAGGGTAGATGTCTTCACAACTCAACCCTTTGGGGCAGAGGGGCACTGGAAGCACAATTTCTCCCAGTTCCGTCTCCTCCTTAAGGCCCTCTACTGTGACCTCTAATGGCGAGAGAGGAGAGGCAACACTTTGGTCCTTCAGAGGGGCTAATGGCGACAGGCAGAGCTGGGGCTCGGGTGCGGCTTGACGCAAATCAAGATGTGTGGCACCAGCTGCTGAAAGGGTAGGCGGCGGGGTTGGTGGTTGATCTTCTGCAACAGTCAGTGAGCGTTTCATGGAGTGCGGTGAGCGGCGGGGGACACCCATAGATGATGGCAGTTGGGTAGATTCTGGCCCATCTCCAACTGCGTACTTATCAGGCAGCTCTAGACTTGAGGGTACCGACAAGTGGGAACACTCAGACATTGCTCGCCTCATTGCCTTCCTCTGTTGCTGAGCTCGCCCCATAAAACAGGGTTCCAACCCCTCATCTTCCTCAATCTCCTCTTCTTCACTGTTATTGTCTGACAAGCCCTCAATTAACCTTTCGTCTCCGAGGTCAGATAATGCTCCTGTCACATTCTTTTCACCCTTCAGCAAATGGTTATCATTCAGTTCTCCACTGGTGGGATAATTATGAGCCACCTGAGGCATGGCAAACATTGGGCTGGATTCAGAAAATGTTTCAGGCAGAGGGTCTTTGCATAGTGTAGCCCCTGTAAAAGAGATTTCAACTGGGTCTGGAGGTGCTGCACTTGTGGATGATGACAGCTCCATATGTCTGGTTGGAGATCCAGGAACTGGTGACAGGGAGATCCTGGTGCTACCTAAAGCAGAAGGTGGTCGACCTGGGGATGCTGGGGAAGGAGACAGGGAAGAGGAAACGGGGCTGTCTGGGCTTTCCCCTGCGCTGCCTAGCGAGGTGTTACCCATAGAGGTGCTGCTTGAGATGCCCCCACCTCTGCCAGGCACCTTCAGTGCTCTATCCATGCTGCCCATGCCTGGCTGTTCAAAGAAGCATAGTTTATCTTCGTCTGTGAGTCCGGCTGACATAGGTCCACTACTCATCACCATGCCCTGTGGGGTGCCCATTTCCATGGCTGACGGTTGCTGCCAATCCCAGCCCTGAACCGGCATTGTGGATGGTACCTTGCACAGCTCACTGTACTCTGAGAAGGGAGAGCCCGGCTGCTGGTCGGAGAGAGAAGACATCCTGTCTCTCCTTTCTGTTCAATTTGGACCTCTTCCTATGTTCCCAAGTCTGTCTCTTTCCAAGTCTTGGATGACAAAAAGAAATCTTCACCACTTTCTGCCTAAATCCTTTGTTGTCCTCCTTTGTTGTTCTTTTGCGTTTGGTCACTCAGGTGTTGCTCCGCTTCCTGTGTCAGTGTGGCTCTCTGCTCTGAACTCAATCACCCACTGATACGAACTGAACCAGTCTGCTGCATCTCTCTCTCTTTCTCTCTCTCTGGTCCTCATGGCTTATTGCAGTCATCATGTGACCTAGTTGTGGATTTCAATTGGCCACAGTCAGTTCCTAGATTCCGCCTACCGTGGTGGAGTGAGTGAGCCCCCTCCTCTTTCTTCCCCCACTCTGTTTTCCTGCTCTCCCATCCAGCCCTTTCTTTTTATTGCTGTGGCTCTTGGCAAAACATAAATCGTACATGCAAAACTTTTGTCTTCCCCTTGGGGGAACTTTGAATGTGGGTCAAGAAGTGGTACAGTAGGGGAAACTGGATACAAACTTCAGAAATGTCTGAATCATACATTCCAAAAATGTGCACCCAACAATTCAAACTCCTTATACAGGCATTCGTCTAGCTATATACTCAACTCACATGGTTTGGGGTTCATAGTTTCTTAATTTTTCTATACTTTAGCCTATACTCAGTCTGACCCAAAGATAAAGTAAAATCAAATCAAAATTCTTTCAGGTTTCTTTCTTAACCCTGCTAACCACAATAATCAAGCATGGTCACTTAGATTAATTTGCTTCATCGTTGTTGGCTAAGGAGAGACCGTTTCACCCTAGAATCTGAATCAAAAACATCCCAACAGCAGAATTTGTTAAAACACATTCAGATTTAGAGATGTAGATACAAAATGGACATAAGAGTAAATGTTTAAAGGAAGTAAAAGCTAAAATCCTGTCAAACTCTAAGTGCTATGACATGCTGTTTTTGTCTGATTCAGCCTGAAGAGTGCGTGTACGGCTGTATTTGTGCATGCATAAGCATGTCTGTCTCAGAAATGTTCTCCAGGCTTCATGTCAGAATGATTACTCAGTAACGGACAACACATACATGTATGAACTAAATGTATGTACTGTAAGTACAGAAGGAAGGTTGTTCAGACTCAGCATATTAAACCCACAAAATGTAGACATTCTAAAGCTAATAAAGCTACTGAGCTACCCAAAAATAAAATATAAATCCTCACATAGTAGACTCATGCAACAGGATGTATGCTAATCTTTGGTTAGTTTTGTGCAGTATATTTAATATCAGGGTTTTCCACCAGAAGTCCAGCAAAGCCCAGTAGTAGGTCATTAGGGCAGTCCACTAGTTGCCCCACCTTGTTCGTTGTTAAAAATGTTAAAAGTTGACCCGAAATTTTGTAAATAAAGCATCAACACAAAAGAAAATACAGCAGCGGATTAAATAAAACTAGTCTTTCTGTAGGTTGTGTACATATAATCAAATGCCAGTACCTTTTTAAATATATGATTCTCTGCTAAAGAATCCTCAGTTACTATATATATATATATATATATATATATATATATGCACTTTGTCACATGATGGGGGGGGCAAGTAAAGCCCGGTGCCCTGCCTGGCTTATAATACACTGAGGGAAACTGAATATATTTCCATTTTTCTGCTAAGCTATTATTGTATTGCATAACCTGGACTTCCAGATAAAGACAGACCAATTTAGCAATGAATCTGCTGATAGAGGCAAGAATGAACCAGGGATTGACATGGTGGTCCAGTGCAGAACCAAGAAATCCAAAGGTCTCCTTTGTCTGACATATATCAAACCTCCTTGTGCAAAGACAAGTATTTTAGTTTTTTCTATGTTCACTGAAGAAAACCATCAACAAAAAGGAAAAAAATGGTATTTGAAATTAAACAGAATCAGCATGCTTTTAAAGATCTGTTATTGGTCAGAAAAATGCGATCATGGAACCCTTACTTTTTAGGGTGAGATATTCGAAAAATATCAGGTCACAGCACAGCACAGCACAGTCTTAAAAGATTGGACAGAATCTTTCCAAGAAGGACAAGATGCAACAAAATAAAATGGATCCCAAAACACAGACTTCGGAAACACCAAGTGGGGACAAGAAGAGGAAGATATTTTTATCCTGAACCAACCACAAATTGATCGGTCAAACTTCCAAATTTGTGGCAGTCAGACTGATTGACAAGTAGGACGTGATCCATCGTCACGAGAAACATGTAACTCTTTATGGTTTCCTACCTTTATATTAAGTAACTGTCCCATTAATCCAAACCCAGAATCAGAGACAGAATGCATTTCAAAAAAAAGGTCACTGTGGTGGAAACACAAGGGTTATCTGAGGGCAGAGAGTGACAGGCTTCTGCTAGGCTGAGTTTAACATCCATTGCCAGTCAAAGCAGCCAGCAGTCCTGGGGCTCCTGCGGCTGTTGGGTTACACTGAAGGCTAAATGTCAGCACAAAACAACAATTTATGAAAAGTCAAATGGGCATCTAGGGACACAGCAGGATAAGGAGAGGGAGGCAGATAGACAAGGGCAGACAGATGGAGTCGTGAGGCGAAAAATTGAGGGGGATAAGTGGCAACGATGGATGACAGGAAAAACGGGAGTGTAAGTTCACAACACAAGATGCCATCAAAGATCCAACAAGCAAGGCTAACAGGTGTAATATATCTAATACATATTCAGTTTTTTTCCCAAAATGTCAAGGAATACTATAAAAGTAGTGGTTATGTCACAAGTTTGACATGTTATGAGGAGGTTAAACCAGATTCCAGTTGAGAAAAGATCTATGTGCCAATGTAGTGTCTGTCAAATTATTTTTTTTTCAGTCAGTTTTAAATTGTCTTAAAAATGATGCATTTTGTTAATTTCTTCTTTATTCCCGGAGTGTTTATTTCGCTCCATACTACCTCAGTGGGGACTTGTGTCGTTTTGTACCAGCCAACAGTGGACCCCTGTCGTTCTGTACAAACCAAGTGGGGATCTTTTATTTTTCCTATACTTGGTTTGACATAGGCTCATGCGTTGGAATGTGTGCAGTATTTATGCAAAATGGTCAAAAGTTCCCATCCAACCCGAACTCCTTCCTCCATATTTACTGCATCTTTGGTAGCAAATTGGACCCGTTTTGGGTTTCTTAAAGCAACATAGGCAGGCTACTGGTGACGTGTTTTTTTTTCTAAAGATCACTGGTTCTGAAACTTGGGTTGAACCTCACCGGTATTAATATTAATTGATAAACACATGACAGAGCAATCCCCGCTCCACTGATGATATAACAGCAGCCAGCGGATGATGGGACTGCGCTTCAGGGAGGTGGCATTTTCAGCACAGCACAGGCAGTTTTGGTATTTTGGTGACCCACCATGAGTTTGACTTTAAGGAAGTGCGAGGAGATACACGACAGGGGTCGTGTCACTAACAATCAGGCGTCAGGGATGCACTGATGCAGCTCCAGGTTTTCCCTCAGTGTATCGTAAGCCTGGCGGGCCACCAGGTTTTACTTGCGCCCCTACAAGGCTAAGCATTGTTTGTTTATTTATTTGAGGTATTTTTATACACCTGCAAAGACGGGTTAAAACCACTGCCTATTTTAACCTGTCTACAAGCTAAAAATATCAGCTAATAAAGTGACAAGTCACAGATAAAGGATATAAAAAATATTTAACACTTTAATTAGGATAAAACAACTAAAGTACAAAACATCAATAATTATTTTAATTTTGTTTTACATGTTTCCCTTTTTTAAGAGTCTATGGTTTAGTTAGTGATAGTAATGTCTTCCAATAACATAATTACCTAGTCATGTTTTCAAATTTTCTGTTAACTTTAATAATTTTTTAACTCAAAAAGGCCACTGGATAACTTTCTTAGTGCAAATTGTCTGAAGGAAAACCTGCAGCTTCACACATTTACAATAGTACTTACAAACTGTTTGTATTGATATATAAATTGTGGCCACTGCATTTTGTATTCGACCGGATTTGGGCAGATTCCCAGTGTGCATGCCAGCTGGTTCTTATGGGAATAAACGGTTCCTATCTCTAGTCCAGCCATCGATCAGCTTCCAGCTGACACCTACATGTTTGGACACCACTTAAAGGCAGCCTGTCACCACAGTGGGAAGGCGAACCGCGACAGATGTACACATTCATCAACTCCAACTAACTGCCTGACTGTCTGACGCTTTTTACCGAAACTCTTACGAGAGCGGCGGGGCGGCTGAGGACGCACAGGTAGTTTGGACAAACTGGCACCCATGACGTCCCACATACATCCAAATAAAGACTGACGGCTTCACCCAGTCTGAGTCAGAGACACACTCAGCAGCCAGTTTTATATTAGTAGCAATTAGCTTCGGCTATCTAGGAGCTGTCCTTTGCAAGAAAACAGGGGGGAAAAAAATCACTTAGTGCGCAAAAAATACAGAAAGGAGAGCTGATCATAGGTGTAGCAAGAGAGGAAGAGGATGATAAGACGGGCAGTCTTTGGTTGAATCTATTTATAGCTCGACTACATCCCGTTTGCTGCCCATCACAACACACCCCCCCACCCTCACTAAACATCTATTGTTTCCCTCTGTAGCCCCTGTTCCCATCAGTCGCCGAAGCAACTGCCTCCTGTTGCTATGGCAACAGGCTCTTGGAAAGTGGGGGGTGGAGAGGGTGGCTGTTCATGTGTTGGTGGGGAGTCAAGCTGAGGTGCGCTGGGTATGAATAATGGCAAATAAAGCCAGTTGTGTCAACATGTAAGAGTATGAAGACTGTAACAAAGACTTATTTGTTCTAGGGATAAATAATCTGAATAGGATTTTTATTCATCTGGTGGAACCTCCTTAGGTTGTAGTTACAGCTGAAGTTCCTCTGGGTCTTTGGGATATAAGGTCACACGTGGTGACCACCACGGTAATGAAACTAGAACATCTAAGCTAGTTTTTACTGTCATTCATTCATCCATGGTCCCGGGTTCCGGTTGTTTTTACTCCCTTGTTTTATTGACAAGCTTTCTGCCACTTTAAAATCACTGTTTACATGACGCTGCTACAGAAACACACCAATGCCCGTTGATGTGCAAAATTACGGTGCTAAAAGTGGATTCTTTGCCGTTTTTGACTTCCTCCCACTGAAGTTTTTATCCTCCTCTAACAAACACCAACTTCTAGACAGTTCCTTAGCAGCTCCTTCTCCTTCCACACTTTCCATGAGCCATATAATTGTACAATTAACCATTTCAAAATAAATTTGATTCATGAAAAGTACGGCAATTTTGTAAAAATTTACTTTTTTTTCCAATAAAAATGTTTGCCGCTAGGATGAGGTGGCTCTTCGGCTGCATCGGAATCGGTTTATGTTGAAAAACCACAACGGAAACACTTTTTTCGCATCACACGAGTCACATGATCAACAACAAGATGTTCCCAGTGGCGCCAACCATGAAGAAGAAGACGACGACAGGAAGTGGTTGGAGGATCATGGCGCTGGGTGTTTTTTAACGACGTATGTGAACAAACTCATTCACATGTGATTATAATTGCGTTTCTTCTTTAATATAAACACTGCAGTTGCAAAACTGTGGCATTAGCGGAATACTGACAAGGCTTTGCACGCATTGGTCATGGAAATGCAGCTGCTGTGTTTTGTTGCCTCCGATGGTGGTCCTAATTAATCCTTATGTGCTTCAATCAAAACGACGGGCCAGTTTAAAAAATAAAACCCATATACACTACATTCACTGCGAATTCAAAATCAGAAAGCAAGAGCTACGGTCTACAAATACTGCAGATGGTAGACGCAGTGGTTTGTCTCCCACATGTCACCATGTCGCCTATTTTGTCGTCTCCAATATCTGTTGCTTCTCCTCCAGATATGTTAGCTGAACCTTAGTCTCTATGGCAACCCCTTGCTCTTTGTTCTTTTTTTCCCCACTCCATCTCGTCTTTTTTCCCGAAACCACATCATGTCTCAGGACATCACCGTCTGTAAAGAAAGCCTAGGCAGGAAAACTTAAAAACAACAACAACTTGGTGACCTTTAGTGACATTTTACATCCTTTTCGTCCCCTCATATCGTGATCTTTCAAACTCGTTCATGTAAATGCTTCACAGTGACGAAGCTCAGTAAAAAGCACCAAAAGGACAAACTGTGAGGCTGATAATGGTTTCCATAGAACCTAGGGACATTCACCAACAGTACGCATATTTAACCGTCCTACTGAGGCTTTCAGGGCAAGTTGTGCACAATGCCACCTGCTCATCTGCCTTGTCGGATCATCATTAGGGCTTCATGTCCTCTGATGGAGCAAAGACAGTAGCTGTTTGACCTGATGCTGCCGCAAACGAGCCAAACAAATGAGGATGTTCTCAAACAAGCCGTCTTCGCTAACCATAAGCTCAACAGAAGGCTGGAAAAGCTGGCAATTATTGCTCGTAGAACACAAAATGGTTGCTTGCTCCTAACAAAACACTGCAATTGCCTTGTTTAAAAAAAAAAAGAAAAATGTGTCAAGAATATTGTGCTTTGGACTGATGAGGCTAAACAAAGGACATCAGCACTAACCAACTGTTAAACTTACACACTTGTGTCCTGTACTGTGGATGTATTTTAGTTTTTGTTTGAGTTTCGAGACCAATAGAGAAATTCATGTTTAATGTAAAAACAGTATCTTAATCTACATCGAGATTTATTTTGTAGAATTGTGAATTTTTTTTCTTTTTATTGAGATTTTACTTTTTGGGATAGTTAAGATGTATCAGAAGGATTTCTTTTTTATGTACTTTTGGACAGTTGTTAGGATGCATAACCATGGCAACAGGATGTTGGGTTTTCACGTGTGAGCAGCCACTTAGAATCTCAAAAAACACACGAACTACGACTACAAATCCCAAAGGAGCTGAAAGAAAGCTTTGAAGAGGAGCGGCTAAAGCAAATGAGGTGGATTAGCAACAACTGATGCTTTCATCCAATATCATCTCTGCTCCCTGGATAGTGACCGTTACATGTGGTCTCATGACAGCATGTAACGACAGTCATAAGACCGTCTTCAATAAGAGGCCTCTTCATATGTGTTGCAAGACTGACTGCTACTGGAGATCCTTCCAGCCCACAGCATCACTATCCACGACGACTCTTTGAAGACAGTTGAATGAAATGAGCCACAACAACAATTAATTTCCCTTCAGCATAAATACACTGAATCTGTCAAAATTATCCCAAAAACAAACTGGATCTTTTTTGTATCTTTCATTTCAACCAGTCAGCCAAGACCTCAGTTGAGAATTCATGTCAAAATTCATCAAATCAGAAGCTGGTTCTGCCTAAACCTTTCAGCCATCTGCCTTTTGTCTCTTTACTGTCATTTTATTTTCTTATTTCATTCCTTTTGACATATTCCTTTCAGCTTTCTCCCATTTTCATTCTTCCCCAAATATAAAGTTTGAAATATCAGAAAACATGTCATTTTCACACCAATGCAGCTAACAGCCAGTTAGCTGCACTGTGAAACAGCTCGCTAACTAACTAACTATCTAACTAACTATCTAACTAACTAACTAACTAACTAACTGTGACATGAGGCACAACATGTCAGACTGAAACACACTGAGTCGAATGTAAAACTGTGCAGAGTCTGACAGGAATCCAACAAACATCAACATTATTACTTCACTGTGAAGACACCGAAGAGTAAACTTCTCAAAGCACTAAAAGTTACACGATATAGACCTACTTTCTTAGCTTAGGTGCTGCCTAAGCAAAGACACTCAACTGGAAAACAGGTCAACAATGGAAAAGTTTTAGAAGGACACTGCAGAAGATGCTCACTTATGTACAGCCTATAAGAAAGAAGGTTTTAAAGATTCTGAGGATGATTTTTTGAGTTATTTCAAAGTGACACTGTGTGATTTTCAGTGTGAACAGTCAGTATCTAATACTCCATCACACCCTAAGACACTGTAGAATACACAGTCATCAGATCAGCAAAACTGCCAATGAATTTTTGGGCCTCCCCAAAATGTCCACCCCATGAAATCATTTATCTCAGATTGATGTTTACGAGGTTTAATTACTGGGGAAATTATTAATATTGTAATTGGTTAGGCTTTGATATGTATATATATATACACACACACACACACACACACACATTTATATATGTAGACACCTCAAAGTGCACAGTGGTGCAGCTGGTAGAACTGTCGCCTTGCAGCAAGAAGGTTCTGGGTTCGATCCCCGGCCCGGGGTCTTTCTGCATGGAGTTTGCATGCTATCCCTGTGCATGCGTGGGTTCTCTCCAGGTACTCCGGCTTCCTCCCACAGTCCAAAAACATGACTGTCAGGTTAATTGGCCTCTCCAAATTCTCCCTAGGTGTGAGTGTGTGTGTGCATGGTTGTCCTGTGTGTCTCTGTGTTGCCCTGCGACAGACTGGCGATCTCTCCAGGGTGACCCCGCCTCTCGCCCGGAACGTTAGCTGGAGATAGGCACCAGCGCCTCCCGACCCCACTTAGGGACAAGGGAGTATAGAAAATGGATGGATGGACGGACATCTCAAAGTTCGAAAAAATGTCCCCTCACTGAACTTATAAAACTTCCTCCTTTAAATGTCAGGTTTAAAATGTTATCAAATCTAAAGTTCTGCCCGCTCTGCTGGCCTGAAGCCATCTCAGGACGAATCTCTGTACCATGTTGTTTAGGAATCTTTAGAAAAACAGTTCCTGAATGACTCATGCTCTGCTCCCGGAGTTAGCTGTTGGCTTCTAAAATGGCGCCAACGAGTGGAAAAAAAACCCCTGACATTTCCCCCAAAGCCGTCAAAAGACATTAGCTCACCACAGCTCTGGGTGGTGCCGTACTGTACAAATGCCCCTTCCAGGCTACAATCTAGTCGCCTGTTGTGAAGCTTCAGAGAAGAACACTATGTGGTAAAAATGGACCAGTGTATTTACGCCTGTCTGCCTCGTCCTCAAATAGCTTGAGTGACTCAGTTGTGTACTGTGTGCGCTTCTGTGTGGGTGTCTATGTGTCTGTGCAGAGAAACAAGGACTACAAAATCAAATACTTGCAGTTTTTTTAAGAGCTAATACATATTTTTAGCTCTGTTTCATAAAAAAAAAAAACAACAACAATGCTTCGGAAGAGAATCTCCAGAAATAAATGTAAATTAGTAATTCAAATTAATGACACAAATTCTCTGTGGTGTTCAAATAATAAATAATTGTCTATGTTTGACCGAGCGGCATTTAGCTGCAGTGTCATCACAGGATTAACAATCAGTAAATAATGCCAGAATACGGTGACAAGCTAACCGTTAGCATCTGCTTTGAAGTGTTAATCAAAGTGTGTGACGAATCGAACCTTCGTGAAAAGTACGTAAATTTCACAATTAACAAAATAATAGTAAGCTGAGACATTTATCGTTGTATTAGCTTGGTTTGGTTGACTGTCTCTTCAAAACGTTAGCGATCCATCTCTGGCTTCCGTCATGAACAGTTTAGAATTTCTTGATGGTGATTTGTTGTTTCGTGTGTTTAAATTTTTCTTATTCTTCTCACCAATATGTATGAAAAATCTACAAGCTATTATTACAGTAATTATATAGAGAACAAGCAAAGAATACAATGCTATGTGCTAACACCTGCTAGCTAACGTCTATATACTCATTTACTTTACACCATGTGAAAGGAATATAGCTGAATGTTAGCAAAGTGTAATAATTTAATAAAATTGTGCTGGTCAATGTTAAGTCCTGCACAATAAGTGCTACACGTTAACATCAATTTTCTCTTATTTGCCCATTAACAGTGTGGCAAGCAGGTGAGAAAGTAGACCAAAATATGATATTAAATGCTAAGCTTTATCCTCTCTTCCCTTTCTTCCCTTGCTCTTATTCAGCAGTCCTCTTTCCTCAGATTTATCTGAATCCCTTCCTCTCTAACCCTGCACAGTCCTTATTCTTGTTCCTTATCTTGCACAACACACCCTATCCTTTCTGCAGGACTTAAATACCACTTTTAGTGAAACAGAGGCACACTTAGACACTGACACAAGCTCTCATTAAAGAGAAAGCCCAGCCAGCTGCACTGCTGTACACTTTCCCTTTTCTTAATCACATAAATATTTGTCAGGCGGACTATATTCATCAATGTAAAACACATCACTAAGGCACCTCTAGAGAAAGAAAATACAGCAAATAGGTAATCAAGGCATTTAAAGCAATAAATATAGATTCAGGACTGCTTTATAGTAATCATAGGTCAAAAAACGGAAAGGGAAGGCTCTGTACTGCTATGGAAAGATTAGGAGGTATTGATTGAGGCAACTTAATAGCCAGGTTCAGGATGCCACCGATCTGATGGCGAGGCTGGTTCGGTTCTTATTACAGCCACCAAAGGGAGGCAAAGACAGGAAGTGTTGAAAGGAAGGACGAGGAAATGAGTCCCCACAAAACCCTGCACCTCTATAAATCACAGCAGCACACACACACCAAACACTTCTGCTGTCAGGAAGGACAAAGACACGCCATCCAACATCACACAAACCAGGACATTCAGAAATGTAAACAGGCCCTGATAAACCTCAACTGATAGGTCATGATATCGGCAGATTGATCATGTAGGACTGCATAGAGAATGCTCTTTGATATATCTTAAAAAAAAAAGAACCTCTAAGCCAGTGTTTCCCTACCCTGGTCCTCAAGGCACACTGTCCTACATGTTTTAGAGGTTTCCCTGATTTAATGTGCCTGATTCAACTGATTGGAGTTCAGCAAACTCCTGTTAATCAGTCATCAATTGAAATCAGCTGGGCTGAAGCAAGGAAATATCTAAAGCATGCAGGCCAGTGAGCCTTGAGGACCAGGGTTGGGAAACACTGGTCTAAGCAATGCTCAGGTAAAACACATCAACGTGATTATGAGAGACACCAAAAAAAAAAAATAATGTTTTGTGCATCCAAGCCTCCAAAACATATGTTTTTACCCAATAACCTTGTTCATTTTAGTGAAGAAAATGACCTCCAGATTTTGTGGGGGTTAAAGTTCTATTATGCGTCCAAATACCTAAAATCTGCAAATACCCGAAACTCTCTCTAAAAGGTATTAGAACTGACTATTTTAATCATTCAAACACCAAATGCATCTTAAAATGTGCTAATATGCACAGCGAAACTGTGTTAGAACAAAGAAGAAGCTAACATTTACAGACAACCTTGTCTCTGCTCTTGGGGTACAACAAATAGGAGCGAAGGAAAATGAATGGTGCTCATGGATTGGCTGCTTCGCAAATGCCAGCATGTCAAGTAGTGTTGCACATATTGAAAGTATTTCAGCTTCCCAAGCCACATCTTCTTTCCAATATGTCTAATATATTCCACAAAAAGATATTCATGAATAAGTAATTCGTCTAAGAGTGTGCTGATAAATTGGCACCAAATTCCCTAATTTGACTAAAATAATAAGATCGGTGATTGAAAAGCTGCAATTGGTGCACCCCTAAAATCAACAATTGAACCATAAAAAGGTGAGAGTCCAGGGAAGATTTGGCTTTATGTTGACCATTAAGATCGATGTGAACATTATGTAAATATTCCACACATAAATGAAAGGCACCTTTTATTTAACAAGGATAGTGTTGATTAAGGACAACAAATACAGAACAAAGGCAAACAAAGTCAATAGAAGAACTCAAATCTGTCTTACCTATAGTAGAGAGGCAGCCAGGTCAAGAGTTGTGACAAGGAGAGAAAAAAAAGGCAATTAGAATTTTTAATTGTATTTTCTAACTAAGCAACATTTTTTTTCCGAATTCGGTTCAGGTAAAGATGGAAAGAAACAGATGGGTACAGCAGGCAGGAATATCAGAATTAATTGAACAGAGAAGACAGACAACATTCAACTCCTGGATGGAAAGTAAGGGGGAACATAATTAATGTGTTAGCACACACCTCGACTGGAGAAGAGAAAAAAATGAAGAGATTCAGAGTTAGTGCCGATATCTACCGATGTGTCTAAAGAGAGAGATTCTGTGATTGGTTAGATGCTGCGCACCCATCAACAGGAAAATAGTTAATTATGGGAGAATCCCGACAGTGCATCTTTGGAAACAAAGGTTAGCATCAAGGCAATTCAGAGTCTCAATTGGTCAACAGTTGAGTTAGTCACCCCAAAAACAGTCCAAACCAGACATGCTAGTGAAGGTTTATGGAGGTGATCATACAAGGAACAGCACAAACAGCTGCAATTGTTACGATAATCCCCCAATTAGTAAGAGACACACAAGCAATCAATACAGCCCAATACCGGAACTATTCAAGCCAGTTGGAAGCGCCATGCATAGCAACCATTCGCTTCTATCTTTAAGTTGTCTTCGGTACCTCTACTAGGGCTGACTACAACCAACCTTCCACGATGGGGACAACTGGAGGGGCCGGAGCTGTGTCTTCCACTGGATCAGCAAAGCTTGGAAAGAAAGGCTTTGCAGCAGGATTGAGACCAGATCCTGGAACTCCAGCGGCACCGACTGAGGGAGGAGATGAGGGTGAAGCGACAGGGGATGCCTGTGGGGAAAGCTTTGCCTCTGGGGAGGTGGGACTCCTGACAGACGAGGTCGAAGAGGAAGGAGGCGACTTCCTGGATTGCTTCTGGGCAGATTTCCCATCTTTGTGCTTGGACTGGAATTCTTGGGCAGTGGTTTTGGGTGAGCGGAGAGGTGCTGGACTTGGGGTGTTGAAGGACAGGCCCAGGGGTAAAGGATGGCCTGTGGCGCTCGTGTCACTGAAGTCAAATAAATCACTGTTGCTGCTCAGTTGGGAGTTGTTTAGCATCCATGAAGCATCAGAGGGTGATAGAGGTGGGGCTGAAGCCAACACATCACCTTTAGGTGAAGCGGCCTGGCTTGTCTGGGAAGCAGAGCTGAAAGCTGATGTGTCTCCATCTGAAACAGCTTGCATGGAAGGCTCTTGAAAGGAACTTGAGATGTCAAACATCCCACTGTCTGCTAAGTCAGCCCCAGCTCCTGTGTTCTCTGAAGAGAAAGGAGGAACAATGGTTTGATTGCTTTGACCTAAACCGGCATTTTCGGTGTCCATCAAGACATCCACCGCCTCAGGAAAGGATCCGGGCATTGTTTTGGTGGTGGAAGACGGCATGGTGAATGGAGTTGCTGTAGCATTCAGCTCACTGTTAAGGGCTAGAGGACTGATGGCTGCAGCCGTTGGAGAGAACAAATCCTGAGGCAAACGGGAAGGGTCTTCTTCAGGGTAAAACTCTTTCGTCCAGGTGTGTTGGCTAATGTCCGTGTCTGCAAAAGAGCTCTCCATTGTTTCATTCATTGAACTCCCAAGATCCACCAATGCTTCCACTTTCGTTTCTGAGGCAGTCACTGAAGAGGGAACAAACGGTTCTGCTGTCACTGCCCATTCCTCTGGAAGCTTCTTCCTGTTTTTACTCTTCTTGCCACGGCCTCCGCTCTTCCCAAGTTGCTCTTCCCAGCCACATTCTCCTCTGTCCCTTCTTGGGCCAATCCTGTGATAAAACTCCTCAGTCGGAGGAGTGTTTTCTCCTGCTTCCTGTGTCTCCAGTTGACCCCTGCTCTCAACGTATTCGTAGGATCCCTCGTCTTTCTGTCGCCTTTTCTTCTTCTTCTTCTGTTTTCTGTCACATCCTTCCGTGTCCCTTTCATCGCCCCCAGCGTAGGCGGTGCTCTCACGGCCAGGCCAGCTTTCGGGCGTATCTTCTGGGCTGGCTGCAAACTGATCGGATTGGTCGGAGAACTTTACAGAAACACTTGGAGCAAAAGGTGGATCTGTTGACGGGGAGCCAATCTGGTCTTGCCAAGAGTCGTCTAAGGAACCTTGTTGTGGGTGAAGAGGGGAAAGTTTAAGGTTGGGGATACGGTTATGGATATCGACAACAGTACTGGTTCCCTAGGTCTAACTCAAAACACATAAGCAGACAATTCAGAACATATCATAGCAAGACAGAAAAGGACAATGATAAGCAAAGTCAGCAATGAATATTTAAAGAAGCAAACTTTTAAAAAGAATAAATATAATAGCCACTTCTACTGAAAAACATATATGATTGGTTTAGGGAGGTGAAACATTAAACTAAGCACCAAAAAATCCTCAGACTTGGTTTCTTTGGATTGTCGTGTCCTGATGATTGAGAATCTACACCAGTATGTAATAGATTGGTGCAATCTAGGGTATCAAAGAAAGAAAGATTCATTACCATTACCACAGATCATAGGACTGTACATGCTTTTGTGTAATATCATGCTGAAAATGGAAACATTTCATTTTCTTAGTGTTCAAATAGACCAATTCAATGAATAGTCATAGTTGCAAGAGTTGAATTTCTCTATTTGAGGTTGAATGCAAAAGTGAAAGATGCAAAGTTAGTGAGGATTGTCGGAGGTTTGTGAAAAGTATTTACCCAAACTACAAATAATAATTGGCTGCAAGTCCGGTTTAAAGATTGTCTTTCTGGATATTTCCCCCATTTGGATCCTGATGTTCCAATTTATATCAACAAATCAACAGAAAGTCTCTAATGTCTGACTTGGAAAACACATTTTGGGCTTTACATTGATTACCCAAATACTTAGTTTATATGTACTTTTAGTCTGAAAATGTTCCTTTTTGTTTAACCTCATCGCTAAAGTGGCTATGGTCAGAGGCTAAGCTGCTGGAGGACATACTTGCCATTTTTCCTCACTGTGCTGCTTTCTCCTACTACTCTCCAATATTGCATTATATCTTCTATTGCTAAGCATTAACTGAAATACTGCTGCCAGCAACTTAATGTCTTCCTTCTACGGTTAATACTCTTGACCGTTTCTCAGAATTGAACCCTTCCTCTCTCCTAGAGATCCTCATTGGCTGAGCATTTGCCACTGCTAATTGTGGTTTCTTTCTGTCGAAGGGGAGTTTTTTTTCTCCCCACTGTCAATATATGATTCTGGGTGAAGGAGTGCTGGAAGCCAGTGAAAATCTTTCTAACCAATTTGAAAAATGAACTGAACCTGATGCATTGTTTGATCTGTTTGGAATGTATGTATTTGACTTGAAATGTGTCTGAATGACTGGAATAAACAGACCATGTTCCTGTGAAGTGCGTTGATACGACGATGTAAATGACTTTGTAAAAAGTTGATGTATACATAAACTGAATTGGAATGCTCTAACCGTCCCACAGAAAGAAGGTCATTCTAGGCTACTCTGCTTAAACTGCAGAGCTTTTTTAAGGTAATGGCATAATTATGATGGATGGCGGTAAAAAAAAAAAAATCTCCTTAAAAGTTACAAGGTAAGGAAGGCAGCGAGACCAAATGGTAAATGAGCAGCAACATAACCGAAGAAGAAATTGCTCACTGAAGCGGGTTTGCTCTTCCTACTTTGGCCCAGTTTCTGTCGGATCTCTCGTTTTACCCACACACGGACGGGGAAGAAGAGTTAAAGTAGAGCAGATGTCAGGGTCCGTACCGTACAGCGGCTCTCTGGAGGGCCATATTTCATGCTAACAAGGCAATGACAGAACTGTGCTCTCTATAGTGTGCATGCTGAAGTTGGAGGAGGCAGAAGAAGCACATCAGTCAAAAGGACCAGACTTGAGTTGGGATGTGTGGACTCCAGTCAGCATCTAACTTACTGCATGCGTACCGCTAAACCCAACTGACTGACTGGGGTCAAAGGTAAACACTGGGTTAGGTGAGTTAGTCCTCCTGATGTGTGAGCGATGCTAGTCAGAGAGCAGTCAGCAGCAGACAAAGCAGGAAGTGTGTTTCACCTGATGTTACTCACATCTACAGCTGGGTGCCTTCCTGTTTGTACCTTAAGAGTATAAACTCCCCTTCCTCTAGTCTTAACTCTGCATAAAAGCAACATTCGAAATATGAATGACAACTTTCAGTTACATTATAACCACAAACCTTCGTGTATTTTGATTGGGACTTTAAACCAACACAATTATAGTGCCCAATTGCGAATATGTGAAACATATTCCGTCACCCGGTCAGAAACGCGACAGAGAAGATGACGGCGAGTTCCAGGAAACCCGGATAGAACTCTGTCCTGTAAAATTCCACTGAAATACATTGAGGTTTGAGGCTGCAAAACGTTGGAGGTGTGCGGTATGTTCGGTTTCCAAACCCAAAGCTTCTGGATGATTGTACGACTAAAATCACGCTATCGAAGGTTTTTATGGTATTAAAAAGCCACCCTTGGGTTCAGTTTGGTACCTGCTTTCTAAAAGTGTTTTGGAAAGATTTCATTTTGTAAAAAAAAGAAAAAAGTAAAAAAACAGAACAGCAGATCCCCTGGTGTTGATGGGGTTAGAGGCCATAGCCACTCGTTATTAGCTACCATCTCTGAACACTTGAGCTCTCTCTAAAAACGTTGACATCTGCCTATTATAATAGTTAATACACCAAATATAGCTCAATATCCTTTAGTAGACACAGTGGAAGCCGTCTTAACACGACTCCAGAAGCTACTCCAGTCTTCCTGATTTAAACTCTTGAGCTAAAGCCAATCAGCTCTGAGGAAAATGAATGACACACTGGGATTTTGTTGCTTTACAAAAGCAAGCAAATAGCATGACGAGTAGCATTGCACCAGGACATTTCAGTTTCTCAAGATGCATTTTCTGTGAAATATTTGGGATATCTTTTACAGATTCATGACCGGTTTCTGTGAATGGTTTGAAATTCAATGTGAAAACTGAGAATAAGTTCTTAACTTTTCTACCTTGAGCATCAGGAGTTTTAGCATCAGCTTTTCCTGACGCATGTATAAGAAAACATGTTTCTTTCTCGGTCAAGTTTGGACGAAAAGTTTTCGGGTCCAAATATTTTCGGGTCGAAGTGGACGTGTGAGTGGATGCAGAGAGGACAGCGAAGCCTGATCTGCACTCACACTCACAACTCACAGCTCAGTGACAGGAAGTCAGCACATGCAGACAGTATGTGACTGGAAGCCAGCGCATGACAGCACTCACATTACATGTCAGCATCAGATGAGCATTGACCTTCAACCCATCAGAGTTGGAGGATGTGAGACAGGAAGTAGAGGACGGACGGACGGACGATTGTTACGGCTGTGAGGAGGGGCGACCGTGTTCAGTCTGAACTGATTTCACGTCCCTAGTTCTGCACTTTCACCCGACTTAGCACATAAAAAACATGGTCCTACACATTAAAAGCCATACCACGTATATGTGAGTAGAATTTAGCTGCTCATTTATGATCTTTGCTTCATTAAAACACCTCAACAGTAGGGAAAACAGCTCACTTGATTTTATCTTTCGGTAAAATCAAACAGTGTTGTGACTAATCCAGCCTGTTTGAGCTCAGTATCATGGCTCCATCATTTGAAAAATTAAATAATAATAATAAATTAAATAAAATATTTCTTTGAGATTTTGACAGACGGGTAACACACGCCAATAAAGCTGGTTAGATTAACCCAGTATCCAACTTTTTTCACCATATATTTACTATCTAGCTGAAAAACGTTTAACTACAGCAACTATACAGTACAGAGGCGATTGACTGCCATATTTATAGGAAATACATTTTAGTACAAGTATCTTATGTCATTCTGTTCTCTCTCTTAATAAGAGCATATTTTAATTTTAATGAGATATTAATCTCACTAAACCTTTCTTGTTTCCATCAGTGCTCCTCCTGACAGTTAAACGTTTCCATAGAATACAAAAAACAAAAAACTTGATTCCACTGCTTGAGGAACCGTCTTAATGATCTAAATTACTTTATCAGTCTCTCAACCTGTTGTGAGAAAATTCTATTCAGTGAATATAAAACTCAGCGAAACAGAACCAACGATCAAACCTCCAACAAAGATGTTGAGTATTGTTCACCTAAAAATTTACAAAACAGCAAAGTCCACTTTAGAATTTATCAGGAAAAAAGTTATTTAGAGGGAGCTCAGTGCGCTAAGCAATTTCAGTTAGCAAAAATGCTCCATGAAGAATTAGCTCTCCTAATAGCACATTAGTGGATTAACAGAAGCGTGCCCATCACCTGCATCCCAGACAATATGGGTCCCACATGGTTTGGTCCACTGTTTCCATGGTGGCCCCACACAGGTTTGCCCATGTAGGGCCACCGCCATGTAGGACCCATGTAGGAGGTGGCCCTACATAGGCAAACCTGTGTGGGGCCACCATGGAAACAGTGGACCAAACCATGTGGGACCCATATTGTCTGCCCTCCTTTTCCCAGCTATGCTGGCCGGGATCCATTTTTATTAGATAATGTATATATAAAAGCCTCGACTAGAACTAGAAATGCTAAATACCTCAAACCCAGATTGGATGGTGACTGTCTATAAACAGCAGTTTTCAACTTTAGATTAGATTTAGGTC
The DNA here is from genome assembly GCA_902982915.1 of Phalloptychus januarius. Taxonomy (NCBI): domain Eukaryota; kingdom Metazoa; phylum Chordata; class Actinopteri; order Cyprinodontiformes; family Poeciliidae; genus Phalloptychus; species Phalloptychus januarius. The sequence goes on along the minus strand of CADWAE010000468.1, from coordinate 2,746,822 downwards.
TTTATTCTTGACAAAATATGTCTATGATTTCATCTAAACCTCTCCATTGTAGTCCGCTGCATGTGAAGACTCTCAGTGCCTGAGTGGGAATGACATCTTTAAGTTTTACCTGCTGAAACATCCAGGGGGCTCCCAGGGGCCAGGGGTTCTGGCAGCGTGGCGGTGTGATCTTTTGGGACTTCTGACCCAGCTTGGGGAGTAGGATACTGCGACTCTGATATGTTCGGGGGCTTCTGTGGTTGCAGAGGTGCGGCTCCCACCTCCACATTCATTCCAATCCCTCCTGGCTGAGAGAAGCCTAAAAAAAACATCAGAGTGACGGAGTTAAGATTAAGACTTTTTGTTTAACTCCTGCGCATGGAGATAGAGAAGTATTCTACGGAGCCCCTAAGGGGACATGAAAAAAAAAAAGAAAGAAAGAAATCCCAACTTACTTTCTCGAGATCCTGAGAAACTTTCTGGAGATCCCGACTTAGTTTCTCAGGATTTCAAGAAAAAAGTCCGGATTTCTTTTTTTTTTTTTCCATGTCCCCTTAGGGGCTCCATAGTATTGTCAGTGAATCACTCTGTCATTCCTAATGTGTGATCAGAAGTGGTGCTCATCTCATTAATTGAAATTCCTCTGTGTTATGTTTTCAAAGCATAGTGGGTGACACTATTTCCTGCCCTTAAAGGTTCATTTCTAATTTTGCGTTTATTTCACCCTTACATATTTGAGATAAGGCAGAGCAAAAGGAACACTGGCTCATTTTCAGATGTTTGAGGAAGTAGAAAAGATCGGTTTGTCGCGTAATTATCAGTCGATCGCCCAAAATTAAGGAAATCAGGGCCAATTTATCCATGCACCGCCAATGTGTCTTTCTATAGATCTGCAGGACATACTGAATTGTGATCATCAAAATACTGATGTGTGCAAAATTGCATCTACCCTTATATGGTTTGGCACCAGAAATGAGAGAGTGGCAAAAAAAGATTATCATCCAACCAACTGGTAGTAAGTCTGGTGTTAAAGGGCACAACAAACGAGAGGCGATGTCGCTCCCTCTGCATTTATGCCTTTTAGAGCGACATCCTGATGCTACAATCGCTAGCCGTCCTCCAGCCACGCGACCGATGACATTCATGTCAGTGAAATGTTGCTTTTTTACATGTAAAGGTTCAGACTTTGTCGCTATCATTCGTATCAAGCCCATCACCCATGATAGGGTTAGATGCCAAAAGGCTAGCTAGCTAGCAATGGTATGTTGGCAACTAGTAAGCGGTATCCTCAACTGTCATGAATGCAACTAAGATAATAAAGATTTCTGAGTGCGACTCAAAAATGAGCCTGACAGAAAAGAGCTGCGTCATCATCCATGATGGGGCGAGTCACAAAACAGCTAGCTAGCTAGCTAGCAAGGGTACATTAATACATTAACAGTACCCTGTTAACTAGCCCTTGAGTCACAGTAATTAAGATCTCTGAATGAGAAACCTTTGCTGTACAGGAAAGTGCCACAAGAATAAACAAGATTAATTCATCCCTTCATGGTAAAATTTAAGTCATGGCTTTCATTTTAGCTACATGGATTTAAGATATTTTTGAGGATTTGCAGCCTCCCTGATATCAATAATGTGGACTAACTGTCCTTAAGGCACATGACTGAAGTAGAAATTGAGTGACTTAATGACAGAGTTACGAGGCCAAAATGGTAAAGACAGGAAAGTTTTAGTAAAAAGTGCGTTAATCACAGTCGATATCGTCATAGCAATGAACTCTTCCCTGCTATTGTGCAGGCCTAGCGTGCTGTGTAAACGTGAACATGTGTGTCCAAGGTTACGGCTGTGATTCTGACATGTCTCATTAAAGGCAGCACTCAGTGTGTGTGTGCGTGTGCATGTGAATGTGTCCATCTCTCTGCAGAGCCGCAGCCTGATAGTTTTGCTTCCGCCTAGCAAGCTAACCTTTCATCCTGAACTGAACTCAAACACTGCTGAAGAGTAGAAAAGCCATTAGCAAAGAGATGTCAGCGTTGCATTTGGCATTATCTATGTGTTTGTTTATTTACCAGTTACATTCAGGTTGCTTTCTTCTGATTTTCCTATATATATTTTTTTTTTCAAAAATGTGGACTGCAAAGAGAAACTGCAAAACACTAAAACCGGACTTATTGCAAAAACAGATATACAGTTCCTAATGCCTTCTGGAGAGACTTTGGATATAACCAAACCGAACAACAATTCTAAATGCAACAAAGTGAATCAAAACGCCCAAGGTGTTGCAATATGTCATACAGAAAAATGTTTAACTTTAATGAAGTCACAATAACAGGCACGACTGCAGCGAGTTCAGGTTGAACTGAATTACAGCTACAGTGTCATTAGTCTTCCAGAAGTGGCAGCTGTATAAATGAAAATGCAGGGAATGTTGTGTGGCAGCTTGAAGAATGTTTGGGGGTTTACCTGGGAAAGGGCCCAGCAGGCCAGAATCCATGATGTGGACAGAGCTGGAGTGAGAAGCCAGGGAATCAGAATGAGCTGCCATGGAGGCTGGCAAGACAGAGAGATGGAACAAGGAAGGAGAAAGAGAGAGTTAGACATGTGGATCCAGAGATTTATTGGGCTCATGGTGACGGAGTGAATCAGGGAGACATTTTCACACATGGAGTCGCCTCCACAGAGTTCAGACGGTTGAGAATCTTCAGGATGAGCTGGAGAAGGCATCAGCAGGGGTCACACTCTCCCATAATCGATACGTCAAGAAACATGAATGCAAAACTAGATGGAAATAAATCTTGCAACAATGCAGAAGCTCATCAAAAACAATATGAATGTGTGCCATCCCCAAAGCGAGAGACGGCCCAATGGACCTCCTGTTTTTGGGCTAGGGAGAGAGCTACTCCCGGTTTCACTTTAAAAGACACATGCTGGTAATTAAAATGACTTAAGATCTAAACCTGCAAGGAGATTTAATATATCTAGAGAAGTTAGAGCAAAAGGCAGTTCCAGTTGTTTACAGGCTCTTTAAGGTCTGAACCAAAGGAACTCTTGAGTCTGGCAGGAGTCGGACACCAGACATATCAAGCTTTTAAAATCTTTACTTATACTATTCATTAAGTGTTAGCTCATTTTCATGAGACACCAGAGGGAACAGCAGAGTAACCAGAGTTATACTCAGTGTAATCCTGGCCATGACGTGGAAACTAAAGTGGTTAGTTACCAGGCAGTTAACCTTAACAAAACCAAGTATTGATGAGGTAACTGAACTTGGTGAGCTACTATCTGCTAAGCAGTTACCTGAACTCTTGTGAAGCAGCTCACATGGACTTGTAGACTTATGCTACTTTGTACTTCAAAGGAATTTACAGCTGTAGTATGTAAATATGCGGTGGGATTTTTCCTAAAGGTTATCATCTTAGCGAGTTTCCTGAGACTCAAAAAACTAGCTAATCTGCAGCTATATCTGAACTACAGCGACTATGGCTCCTGGAAAACTTTTTCAGAATCTCGGTTATTTCCATTGAAGCAACCGAGAAAATCAATCAACCACAGGTCACCGCATTCCTACACAAACCCTGCATTTTTATGTTCTTTGGTTTCCAATTCTTACAACTGAGTATTCCTGACATTCCTACCTGGCAGGTCTGAACCTGAGGCCTGCTGCGGTTCAGGCGAACGCGAGCGCATTGGAGCCAAACTACCCGTCCCCCAGAGGTCACCTCACGAGCTGCAGCTTCTCCAACATTTATCAAACAACCAGACAACATTTACCATGATCACTCTCCGTGCCTGATCACGTCCTGCCATGTAACTCAGACTCAACGACACATTACTATGCACAAACACTCAAACTCATTTTCTTAAAAAATACAACAACAACAACAAACATAAAAACCTGTCCAGGATCAATCGCTCCAACAGACAGGGGCACCTGTGCGCTCACCTGTCCGGTCTCCTCATGCGAGTCCCAGACAAGCCACCATCCATCTGCAGAGCTGCTCAGAGCCTCAGTCTCTGGCTGTCTGCACTGCAGCCTCAGCTGGCTTTGAGCTACTAACACTGTGAACCCTCTCACACACACGCCTACACACCCCCACACACACATCGGCATGCCATCACAGTTGGGGGAGTCTGGCGTTGGAGTGGTGACGTTTCACTGTCTGTCTGGTTCAGGTCCCGGGCCCCCCGGCAGCCACCCAGCCCCTCCTCTTGCCCCCCGTCTGCCGCTGTCGCCACCCTTCAGTTCCTGTCCGAGAGGTCCGCCCTGAACCGATGGGGCCGCGGTCAAGATCAGGAGTCGGAGTGTGAGACAGAACCACGGCTGGACGTGGGGAGGGAAAGACAGCAGGACATTACTTGTCTTTGATCAGGAGTGACAACCAGGAGAACCTGATGAAGGGAAAGGAGGACGGATAGAGAATAGGAGGGAGGTGAAGTCGAGGAGGAGAGGAGACTCAGAGGGAGGCACCGATGGCAACCCTGCACCACCCCCCACCTCCCCTGCCTCTAGCAGCGTACACACAGGGTGACAGTGAGGCGAACCGACAGGATGCTACCCACAGTCACAAACGCTTCCATGTATACAACGCAGAGGGGCCTCGGTGCGGTCCGCTGGCGGTCTCCATAGAACGCACAAATCCGTCTATCAGAAGAACCCCGGACCGATTCCAGAACGAATCCCACCCAGAGTTTCTGGGTTTCCAACGTCACAAAGTCGGGATTCAGAAGGTCAAATGCGAAAAGACAGGCGACGCACGGCGGAGAGGTAGGACCTAAACAAACAAACTTGATCTTTGTTGAAAATTGGTGAAGCTCAAAGGTTACAGGAAAACAGGCGGAAGTATCCCCCCCACCCCTCCTTCCTCCTCCTCCTCTGGCCCCTGCTGAGCAGAGACGCTGTCCAAGGTCCTGAGATCAGGCTGAGCAGCTTCACTGAGGGCGTTCAGGGGCACTGGCACGAAAAACAGCTAACACGGCCTGGCTGTTTGCATGTTTACCCCAAACTGAACCCTGTGGGCTGTCTCAGATCACGTCCCAAAGACAAATGTCTTTTTAGCAGCTGGGGAGGGAGAGAAAAACTCAATGACCTCTTTGCTGGTAACCCGAAACATCAGTTTGGTGAAAGAATAAGTGAAAGGAGACAAGTCAGAACTGATGTCCTTCACCAGCCTTTCTACTGCAGCGACAAAAATCCAAAAGTGGAAATTCTTCCGAGTTTAGATGTCAATAACTTCCTGCTTAGTCATCGTAACATCAATTTGATGGAATCTAAGCTCGACTTCACACAGATGGCCTGGATCCTCAGGTACAGAGAAACAATTCCTTGCTGGAGGTGTGGCCTTTGCTGAAGTTTGAAACGACTGGATCTGGTTTTAACCAGTCGCTCATGCTTAGCCATGATGTATGTGATCAAACTTACCTGAAATTGCGTGTGCCGTAAACTACCATCCCCCACTGTGAAGAGAGAAGCGCCAAACTGAATGCCATCTTTTCCAGCAATAAAAGGTCTTAAACACATTTGTTCCAACTTTACCGGCTCAATATTTGGAAGTGTGCGCAACATGTAGTGAACGGCTTTGATCTCCTCCTCTGCTGCCATTGCCAGACTACAAGCCTATATAAAGGCAGACTACAATTCAAAAATAGCCCAAGAAGATCTACAAATCTATTCCCAATTCTGTTTGCTGATTGACCTGGCTGAAATTCTACTGGAGAAATCAAACTCAATGGGAGAAAGCCAAAATAGAGCACAGAAGGGAGATGAGAATTGAGAAAAACTGTGCAGGAAGGTGATGACCACACTGAATCCAGGTGGATTTGGTGTGAAATGAAGGATAAAAAGAACCTATTTCCACTGGTATGGTGGGGGTGGGGGGGTCAGTGATGAAACCTGATGAAAACCACAAGGGTTTGCCCATGTAGGGCCACCACCTACATGGGCTCTACATGGCAGTGGCCCGACATGGGCAAACTTGTGTGGGGCCACTATGGAAACCGCGGACAAACCCATGTGAGACCCATATTGTCTGCCCTCCTTCTCCCCATATGGGCCCCCCCTAGGTATGCTGGTTGGGTCATGGTGTAAATTAAAGGTCAAATCTTTAACTTTTCAATGAGTCAAGCAGTCCAAATGAGGATCAAAACGATCAAGAAAATAAACTGAAATGTCTTGGTGAAAGTATGCTGGCCTGTTTAAAGGCACAAAATGGAGGGAACGTAATGGCAGTACACACGCTTATCCTCCACTGAGCCAAAAACATTCTCCTGATGCTTCATGCCCGCTGCGACAATGTGAGCGCAGTAAAAATCACAGAATGGAATTTCACCGGCGGTCTTCTTGAAGCCCCGGCAGATTTTCCGCCGTCCTGCCCTGGCAGAGCTGCGCTTTGGGTTAATGTACCAGCAGTGAACACATGGCTATGTGTGTTCCTCTGGATAACGACGTATGAACCAATGTGAACAGGTGTTTCGGTGCACAACAGGAGACTCATTACGCTCCAGTTGTGTGACCTTTCGTAATGCGCTCACTTCTAGACCGTTACACCTGCAACTCGGAGGAGCTACTAATTGTCTTTGGGTTAAATTTAGTTTGTCTCTCCCTATCAGCGTATGGGTTACGATGCGTAAACACTGAAGAAACTGACTTAGTCACCTCTAGTTCATAACCATTTTTAGAAATGCTTTTAACTGCACTAACAGGAAGTGTTGTGTGGCACATCTAGCGAGTAAAAAATACCAAATAAAGAGACTCTGAAGAGCACCTCTGGAGTATTTACAGAGCTATAAGATTTGATTCAGGCCTGGACTTTAACTATGCCATTCTTATTTATCTTTACTATCTGCACGTTTAGCACTGCTGTCCATCTGGAAGGTAAACCTGAACCCAATTTCAGATGTCTCTGCTGTCAGTGTTTAGCTTCAGTCATGTGACGGTGTGTTCAGGGTGATGTGCAGTGTTGGTTTTTCTCCTATGCACAACATTGTTTGGTCTGTTCAGACCGGTGGCGTTCTTCTCCTCACTCTACCGTGGAGGATGTTTAGTGTTCTTCATAACTTAATGGATAGGGGCTGAATCCAAATGCACGTCACACTTATGACATTTTATCTGTAAAAACTATGGAGGCATAGATAAATCATTCCCTATTTCCTTCACTTTGGGACATTGCATGCATGTGTCATCCCATTCTTGCCAAGTTAAAGAGACTTTGTCACTATATTTAGCAACTTTTCAGACAAACAAACCAAAAAAAAAAAGGTACCGACCAAAATCATAATCAGCAAGACAGAAAACTGCCGTGGTAAAAACTATCGTTTTCATTTTCTTGTAGAATCATGCAGCGGTTGATGCTGGTCAATCACACTTAAATTACACTTTTTTTTTTGTTTGTTTGCAATGTGAAACCATGTTAAGTTTCACCGGGGTGAAACGTTTTTCAAAGCTCTGATGTTACTGCAGTTCAACCATCATGTTGTAAAAGAAGAAAGACTCAAAACTAGATTTGTTAACAGCCAATGTGATGCCTTTTGGCGGCCGCTGCTCCGCCCGTCATAAAACCATCCAGTTCTATGACTATGAACATAAACATTTATCTTTCTCATGAGTTTCTGTCACATTTCTGTTCTGAGGTGGAAAATATAAAGTGACTGCCTCGTTGCCCCTTCGTCTCTCCTGGTTACATCAGACGCCGTTGCCTAGCGATCGTACACCAGTGATAAATGAACGCAGGAACATGTTTGTGGGTCGAACACGCAGAGCTAATTGGGAACAACAGGCTGTCCTCACCGTCTAAGAGTGATGTCCACCACAAGCAGAGAGATAAAAGCCGCCCTGTGATTATGGCAAACTGCATTTCTGAATTATGTAAGAGCTGACCTCAGAGGGCTGGAAACACATGGCAGGAGATTTGGACGGCTACCAGTTTCACATATAAGCTTACTCATCCATGGAGGGACATGAGGACATCCACTAAGAAGCACTTCATCAGCGCTCCATTGACAAATAGGTAACATGTGGGCTCGTTTTTAAAGATGCAACCGAGACAGAAATCAAATGAAAGTGAAGAACAGAGACAAACAGGCTCCCTCAGCCCCGTTTCCACACAGATATGTTTTAAAAAATGGCTCCTGAAAGCCAGTGATGGCTTTTCTGAAGACGGCAAGCAGATTGATGAGGCCGGCTGCCAGTCGCACGGAGTTAGAGTCAAACTCCTGCCACGCCAAATCTGACTCACATCATGATCACATCTGGTATTACAACAAACTGGAGTTACGGCTATTCTGAGGACGTCAAACGGTGCCCAGGTTGTCTGGAAGTACGCTGACAAGAGGTCTGACATTTAAACTGGGACATGTTTAAAGACTAAACCCTAAATCTGCTATTTTTTTAGCAGATAAATTGTCTAAATTATTCCTGAAGGGCAACAATTTTAAAATGCTTCTCTGCCCATTTAAAATATGTAATATTTGGCCTAAAACTGTCTCAGTGCTGCCCTCCTCAGGCTGAATGTGGCTCCTATTGGCTCCAACAGTACAGCTCTGTTGATGACTATAGCAAACTTTGTCAATATTCCGTTAGTGTTGAAAAAACACAATGTTGCAATTAAAGGAAGTGAATAGGTTTGTTCACACAATAGGTCACAAAAAACATTCCATGATCCATCAACTACTTCCTGTTGTCTCCTATGGGGTTTGCAGCAGTAGTGAAATCTGGTTGTTGATCATATGGCTCATGAAAAAAATAATTTGATTGCAGTTTTGCAAAATGATCCAATTTTAATACAGTTAAAAAAAAAACGCCTCACCTTAGCACCAAAACGTTTTATCCAAAAATTTGAGTTTTTTTTGTTTTTTTTACGTGTGTTTCTATTAGGTAAATATATTTTCAAAATGTCAAATTGAACAGTTATATAATCAATGAAAAGTTTTAATTGAAAACGCAGCTGATGTTATAATAACACAACAATGTTGCTAAATTCATGACAAGTTAATTTTTGAAAAACATATTACAACAGAAAATGATACACGTTGATTTCCCTTAGGGATTGATGGAGTAATCATTTTTGAATGGAAATGAAACCAAGTCGACATGTTCTATATTTTGCATAGCCCTATAAATATTACATTAGCTAAATGTATGTTGGACCCTTCATCTAGATTAGTAGTAAGTTGAACATTGATCATCATATTTGATGTTGGCTTTTGGCAAAATGTTTATTACTGGTTTCACAATTGCTGATTGGATGATGTTTTTATGATGCAAAACATGTTAAACTTGAGTAATTTCACCAACAAGGAGACATATTTTAAGCTGCTGATAAGGGTGATGGCACGGCTCTTCTGCTTCCTCTGTGTGGCTGCAGCCCGCGGGTCAGTCTCCGTCCTCCAGCCGACCCGGCCTCGGCCTCAGCCTCAACCTGCTCTGCTCCCCTTGTCGCAAACCAAGAGAGCTGAACCGTGCCAGCTGTGTCAGGATACAACAAGACCAGCGGCAAAGAAACTCAGCGCACTGGTTGTTCGCTGCAAAGCCACGGTAGCCAAGCAGCAGAACCCAAGCAGCCGCGTCAACAGATCTGATTGGGTTGGAAACGGATGTGAGGGCGAAATATGACGAGTTCCTTTCATTTGGCTCTGATCTATGCAGGAGAGATTCAACTTGGTAGCTCAGATGAAACGTTTAAATTCTGCAGGGTTTCTGGAAAACTATTAATGGAGATTAAAAGGCGCATGAATGTATGGCTGGGCTGTAAATTCACTTTATCAATTAGTCTACGTTGGACAAACACAAACTGAGCTGGTAAACATATTTGTTTCCTTTAAATCTGAAACATTCTGGTAAAATGATGTCTTTATTCTGCCAATATTATGACTATTCTTGTCATTAAATAAAAGCATTCTTATGGTTTTGGCACTAATATTATGTCCAATTCATAAAAGGGATGATTGAAATACAAGCAACGTTTGTAAAAAAAAAAATCTATTAAAATCTTTTGAAGTCATATTGTCCAGCGCTGCATGGCAATCAGTGAGAAGACATGTCCATTTAACAGTCCGACTGGAGCCATCCCATCAGCTTCCTGTTCATGGAAACTTAATACCAAAACTGTCTCCAGCCCACCATGCCAGACTCAACACAGCAGCCATTTCTTGTCTTTAGTTCCAGAACTGTGTAATCTGGGATTAGCTGGCAGGATGGGCAGAAGTCCTGCAGATTGTCCTCAGCCTGACTCTGCCTGGGTTTCAGTGGTGCTGCTGCGGTGCTACGGCGACGGTTCACAGAGAGGACAGAGCAGCTTTTCCAGACATCAGCAGTCCCGTGTTGACTCAGCACAGCATTAATCAGGAAAACAGCTGAGGCATGTTTGTAGATCTGCTGAGATGAATCCTAAGTTTTGGAAGAGTCTTCTCTACATTTCTATAATTATTCAAATTGCATTAGATATAACAAAAAGGTATAATTCCAATATTTTTGGAGTAATATTTTTTCGGAAGGCTCAAAACAAAAACAAAAAAACATATTAGGCTAAAACTTATAACCAAAAGTTTTGGTTATTTTGCTTATTTATTTATTTATTAACAAGCAAGCTATTTTAGCTTTGGACATAAATTTATTTTTAATCATATTGTTGCCATTGTACTAGCCAGCTGGACATTGGTCAGTACAATCACAATAAAAAGAGCTGTTTGTTTTTTGTTTATTTTAATATGAAGTTAACAGTAGACATATGCAGCCCTGCTCTAAATCAGTGGGTTTCAATTATTTTCTGTCAAATGGATTTTTTGTCACCCTCCGTATTTAAATCCCATTCAGAACCTAAAAACGTGTCTGTACAACCTACTGGCACCAGCATTCTGAATTAATCTGTTGGGCAGATGAATAAAATAAGCTGCAACGGCTAAAATGTTACGTTTTTGTAGCTCATTTGATTGTTTTAAGTCTTAAAACAGTTAAAGAAAAAGTACAGTTTCTTCTCCTGGACTGAGCAGTCAACGTGTTGATTACTGCCACCTAGTGGCTGGAGGCTTGTTGGTCACTCAAGCATGAAAAAATACACTAAAATAAATACATTAAAACTAAAGCCCTCCTGTCTAACATAAACTCTGACCTTGGAGGTTCTTCGTAAACTGATCATTTCTGTAGCAAATGTTTCGGTTTGTCACAATTAACAGAAAAATTGCATTTACTCTTTTCCCTGTTGCACCAAATGATGACCCAGAAACTGAGGTGCATTCCAAACAATTAGTATTATTTTTCTTACGAGTCTTGTCATGTTGCTGAATTAGCCTGTAACACTGCAACAACTCTGAACTCAATAAAGTCAAATTATTGCACTCCAGATGAATCAATTAAAAAAAGCAAGTACCATGTAAGTCCTGAACTAGACTAATATGAAGTTGAAGAAAAGGAAGGTGTGTTGGATGCGTCAGTGTGGGCACATTAAGTCTGCGTCTCCCTGCGAGAAGCAGGTGGTTGGTAAGAGTTGCAGGCATCGTGCTGACACAGATCCAGCTGTGGAACCCTTCCTCTCTCCGTCTTGGCTTTCTTTCCTTGAATGCAAACCTACTTTGTCAGTGTGTCCTGCACACCTCCCTGTCGTAGCCTGGAAACTAGCTTTGATCTGTCACAGAAGAAGAAGCAGAGAAAGCAGAAGCAGCCGCCGCTCTGTCCTCCTTTTGAACTCAACGTCTTCATTGTGTTTTCTACTTGGGTCCAGCTGAGCCCTGCCCAAGGAGTTTTAACCACATGTTTACATTTCCAACTGTCATCCTTCAACCACATGCTCTTTAATTAGCTCTACTTAGCAGATTTAAGGGGGTCTTGAGTCAAATCAACAGATGGCGTTCTGCAGTGCAGTAAGTACAACAGGAGTCACCTGAGCTGATTCCTCTCAAAACGTTGAGCTGATCTAAATTGAGGTCTACGTGTTTAATGTCAAGCAGACAGAAAGAATACACTCCTGAGTTTAGAGTCATGGCAGGGGCTGGGGGAGGGGAGTTCTTTCAATCACAGCCAAACACACGTCTTCAAATGTAAAACGCTCAGATGAAAAGCTCTCCGTCTTCAGCGAGAGAGGAATTAAGTTTATTTTCTCGCTCGTGGATTAAAGCTGCATCATAAATATTAAACAGGATTTATCCTACATTCCTCTTAAACTAAGTACAACTGTGTGGCAGCAGGAGTCTATCAAGCTATCCAAACATAGACTTGGCTAAAAGTTTCTGAGTTGCAGCGTGAAAATCTCATAAAATAAAATAAAAGTCTCTTGAGTGTGCCTTTTCACTCAGCTAGGTTGCAGATATATCCCCAAGAAAGGCTAGGAAGTCTTTAAGCTGTTTGCCAACAACCATTAACCATGACCAAAAGGTGAAGGGGGCGTGTCCCTGTAGGGGTTGATTCGGGTTAGGGATATTTGTATTTGTTCAAGCACCATATATCTTGATATGCATTAATAAGCACAGTGGAAACCGCTTTGACACTACAGCAGAATCCAGCATCCACAGTCTTCCGTATCCCTTTTGGGTTAAAGTCAATCAGGAAGTAAAATGAATGGCACTGCTACATTGGCTGCTTTTGTTAACAGCAGTCAATAGCTTCTGTGGTAGCATCGCACCAAAGTGTGTCGCAAAGAGACGAACTTTCCGAGAGTAGATTTCCACTTCCTCTCTCTTTAGCTCATAATCTCATCATCTTACTGAATGACATCGCCACTGTAAAGTCATGGATTATGTATTTAGTTATTTTGCACTTGTTTTGAGTCTTTTTTTTTATCAGTCTCAACCTTGTTGCTACCAGCTTATCTGTACTAAAAAGTGAAATTGGCATCTAAGTCTTGTATCAGTTTGCTCTACATCTTTTTCGACTTAACACTCTTTTTTGTAATTATTGTAAGAGACAACCAAATAAACGTAAGTTGTAACATTTTGATTTGAAAAATGCCTTGCAGTCTGTTTGCCGATACCTGCTTACCTTAGCTACAAAAAGCAAGATGTAGGGTTTAATTGTAGCTTTACATACATGCTTAATTCATAAAAGCCATAAAACCTGTTCAATAATTCAAAGAAATCTATTCCAACAGAACATCTCCATTAGATCAGCAATACAGAACCTAACCCAGAGGATCGATGAAAAGGGCTCATGTTCCTCCAGTAATGCATGTCTCATGCTAAGGATGGCAACTCTCTTCAAGGTTAGGCTCTCCTGGTTGTGATGCTGGTGCAGTGCATCTGGTAGTGGTGTACTCTAACTCTAATACTATCACAGCAGTAAAAACTGCCAACACAGAAGAAACACCCACGTTCTTCCGCCCCTCCTCCTTTTCATCCTTCACTCACAGAGCAAGTGCTGCAGCCTAAGCAGAGCAGAGCAGAGTGCCTTACAGAGAGGCTCACAGGCAGAAATATCCATGCTGACAGAGAGGTTTATACAGGTCACCTTGGTAACCAAAGGTCACCACAAACTGAATGTAATACCGTCACATATATGTCGGCCGGGGACTAAATTGCACAACTGTGCAGTATCAATACCTGAAAAATAATTATTAAATCTGTTTTCAAGCATAAAGATGATAGAAGGTTATAGGAGAGGCGTCTTATTAAGTCAATTCTCTAAATCGACTAATGTTGCGAATCCAACTGCTTGTTGAACTTTTAACTAAACTCTGTTGATGGAACACAAACACTGACACCAGAACACTGTTCAACATAAGCATAGACATTTTTTAATTTTCAAGAAAGACAGCAGGTGCTGCGGCTCCTTTTCATAGCATGAAGCAAATCCTAGTTTGAAAAATCTGTTTACATCCCCGACCTACTCAACAGATGTGACTAGCAGGTGTTAAGTTTTCTGGTTCTATAAAACCTTGACGCCTCCTTCAACAGTCTCTGCAAAAATCATCGCCACACAACACAAAAAGCTAGTGACAGCAGATTTAATGCATCTCTCCGTTCACAAATCAGACAAAAACATAAGTTTGCGTGGGAAGACCCCGGCTAGAAATCGTCCTCGACAACAGAAGGTTGGGAAGCAGCCCAGACATGGGCTGTTGAAGAAGTCCAATGTTTATTTCCTGATGCACCGAGACTCTGAAGCCTAAAGTCTCACTGAAACTAATCATCATGGCATTCAGTTTGATGAAACATGAAAGCAGGTTTATTACACAGACAGCAGCTATAGAACTCTAAACTTGCCAATCTCTTACGGTTTTATGAAGCCCCGCCCCCAACTGTTTTTTCTATTAATCAGTAAATGTAATGTCAGAGCTTTGTTTTGATAGCCTGAGACAATATGAGAAACTCATAGCTTCCCTGTGTTTAGCAGCTGCTAGCAAAAAAATGTGTAGGTGCAATTTGGAGGTGTGCACACTTCTTCTTTATTATGATCCCTAATCAAGCTGTGAATGAGAAAGCAACAAATTTCTGGGATGAACACAAATGTTAACTCTTGAGACTAGCAAAAAAACAAAACAATTACTCTAAAAAGGTTCAATCGTTTGCTTTAATAAATTGGATGTATGTCATTCTTAATTTGGATGTACTCCTTTATTACATACTGGCTATACCTAAAGAAAATTTATTTTCTCCTCTTCACTCTAAAAAGGTAAAAGCATTTTTTTGGAAGAACAGAAACAACATAAGTGGGTTTTCCTATTTTATTTCTCAATCCTGATGCTTCACAAAGTCAAAAATATTCTTCAGTCTGATGTCAAACTTCAGATGATTAGCCATCTTGTTTGTTATGAAGCAAGACGTCAAAAGGCACATACTAAGAAAAATCTGCAAAAATGCAAGAAGTTATTCAGTGACAAGAAAAGAAAGAAGTCAATGAGAGAATAAATGCAGTTCATACAGGAGGTTTAGTAAAGTTCAGTTAGAAGAAATAGAAACCAAAAGCCAAAAAGATGTGGGTTATATTTCCATTTATTAGCAGAAGGTGCAGGGCAAAAACACAGACAGGCACGTCTGTAAAAAGGGTCAGTTTGATAATATGGAACATAAAAACAGTCTGGAAATAAACTGTTAAAGCACACATACAAACTTATACCACCCAGAATCAATGTCTTCCCGCATACATACAGAAAGTCTTCTAAATTTGATGCACTCCAATGATGTTCGACTTGACTAGCGCAAAGTAAAAAAAAAAAAAAACATTCATAGCTGACACAAAGATAAAGTTCTTCTTTAGTTCTGAGGTTGTATCTTACCGTGACCTCTCCATACATCTCATTGAACTTAAGCGCATAGCAGTCATTTCCTGGTCATGTAAAACCAGAGAAATATCACAGATATGTGAGCACTGAGAATGAAGGGAAAATATCAAGTTCCTGCTTAGCTAGCTACTAAAGCTAGCTAAAGGTGTAACGATAATAAAACAACATGGTATAATTCATAAAAGTGGGATTTCTGAAAGATTTGCCCTACTTCTAAAAATAAAAACTGGCTATTTTTCCCAAAAATCATGCTAAAAATGTTATATTGCGTCCCTCTTGTGCACCTGATACCATGTACTGTCCTATTTTATGACAAGATGTTAGTCATATATTAATATTTCATGATCCAGTTCTCTGTCTGTTATCCAGGGTGAGGTGGATTTGGAAAGAACAGTTCAGTTTAAAGAAGAACTTCTCATCTCCTCAGAGGGAACACTGGGAATCCTTTGGATTACCCTTAATCTGCGCTGCTGTTTCCTCAGAGAAAAGGACTTTAGAAACAAAGTAGTTTTTATTTAAAGCATACAGTGCCACCACACTGGATTATGTGTCCGTCTCATGAGTGAAGCCCATTCTGCCTGAACCTGCTACTTACAGTCTGCATAAGAAGTTTTGAGGCTAACATCAACATTTATTTGCTTTAAACGAGACCAGTTAAAAACCTGAAAAGTTGCCTCCTCTGGGTTAGAACCAGTCTAAGTGGGATGCATCAGTCACGGGTGAAATGGAGGAAGAGACGGAAGAAAAACAAACAGTCATGTTGGAGTGTGTGTGTGTGTGTGTGTGTGGTGCGTGTGGGGTGGTGTGTGTGGGGGTGTGTTTGTGTGTGTGCTGGTGTTGACGTGTCGACAGACTGGCCTCGCGGCGCCGCGGACTCACTTTGATCTGTATCAGACAGAGAGAGAGAGAGAGAGCGAGCTGCATGGTGTGTGTCTGCGCCTCGGAGACGGGGCGTGCGAGGACGTGAACTTCTGAACTCGATGTCTGCCTGATCTTTATTTCTTTCTGCCGCATTAAGCTTTGAAGCCAAACTGAACCAAGTAGATGTTTTTTTTATTATTATATTTTTAGCTCAGAGTTACGATGGAGAAAGAGACAATATTGTAATAATTTTTTGTTATGAATGCGATTATGCACAGATCCCCAAATCAGCGGCGTGCCGAGGGCTGATTAGTGTGGCCCAGCGGAGGGAACCGGATTGCGTCGCAGCAGTATTCGGTGGAACACAGCGTACAGAACTCAGTCCAACTAAGAAATTCTACCCCTCATCCTCAGACCTTCTCTGTTCTGCAAGAAGGAAGCGTGTATCAGACGACTGGCGTGTGTTTGTGTGTGGGTCTGTTCTGCACAGGAAGAGAGGAGGGGAGGTGCACAGAAGCAGAAGCGGAGCCGACAGGCAGTCATTGGGCCGATGGAGAAGAGTTTTAGTCCTCTGAAGCACGGTGTCGAGGAAGGAGCACAAGAAGACGAAATAATGTGATGGCGGTAGGAAGGAGGGACGTGAGTGATGTTGAGGGAATAAAATGAAAGCAGTTGAGGAAAAAAATATGATGTGGAAGGAAGAAATCAGGAGTAAGCAGAAAAAAAGAACAATGAGAAGAAAGAGTAAGAGGGAAAGGAAAACAGCAGGTTAGTAGCAGAATCAAACATGAACAGCTCATTTCTTGTTCAGAAACACAAATCCGTAGTTTGAAAGCAACACTAAAAGCCGTGCAGAAACACAGCGCATGCTGCATCCATGCACAGGAAAACACCCATGCATCTATATTTGCTCCGTCAGGATTGGGTTCATGCTCTCGATTCCGTGACCCAGTTACCACTTTTAACTTTTGCCGCCCAACCGCATTCCGTCTCTGGGGACGGCTGCAGCCACAGTGATGAATGGACCGAGCGCACCTATGGGCCAGATGTTCCAATGTAGTCGAGGAAAAGAGAAGAGAAAGGAGGAGGCAAAGACACGCAGCCCTTCTCCTGCTCTTCAGAGCCCAGACGGAGCTTCAGCTGGATGCATGCAAAGGAACTAATGGCCTAGCAAAAGCATGCAAACATGCAGATGGCTTCCAGCTGATCCACAGAGATGCTGGCTCCTCCCTTCATCAACAGAATTCACCCACAGAAAGGATCCTGGTCACCTCACGCCCTCTGGATCAGGACGCAGTGATCAGGTTTGGAAAAAAGTTTTGATCGAATCTGAAAGTCTAAGGGACCTGATTCTGAGTCAGAAACCTTTCAACAAGGATGAAGTCAAAAGGAAAAAGCTGTGTTGGGAGAACCTAGGAGTGTTTCCACTCCTTACGGTCCAGTAGACTCCACACTGAGCCAAACCCTTTGAAAATCTGTTTTCCCTCCTCGCCTGTGGTGGCGCTGCACCAAGAACCACTGAAGGAAACGACAGGAAAACCTCTAAAGAAGACACAGAGTCCAACTTCCTTCACCAAATGGAAACAAAAATGCAGCGGCGCCAGTATTTGTGGTTGGAGGATTTCTTTTTTGCCTTTGGTAAAAGACAACGAGTCATCCTCCTGCTAGCGTTACAGATGTGCATTTGTTGTTGCTGAATTTACCCAGAATGCCCTGCACTCTCAGCTGCTTCCTGGAGTGGTCTCCAACTCGCTTGCCGTTCTCTTCAACCGAACCCAGACCTCAGTTTGTACGCAGAGCAGAGTTTGTTTTTTGGTCCACATCAGAGTTTGATTCCACACTCACACCTCCCCAAACCAATCTGAATTTTTAGGAGTTTGACTGAAGCGGACCAAGCAGGGCTGGTGTGAATGCACCTAAGTTAAAGGGCTTAAGGGGTTTGGATAGTTTGCTGAGCTGAATTAATCTAAGGCATGGCAATATTGACCATTATTATTACCATACCAAGATTTTCCAGTCCAGGCCTAAATCCAACTCTGGTCCTACGGTGAGATGGATGTTTGCAGTCCTTATTTATATCATCTTTCCAGGATATTTTTTGCAAAGCCTGTGTCTATATGAGCATATAGACACAAAGCATTAACAGATATTAAAAGAAGATATATCAGCCAAATTAAATAGAAATCAATGTGGCCTGTGCAGGACCGTATTCTTGCCCAATTCCCAAATGTTGGACAATTTAAAGAGGAGTTCTTAAAGGATGCTGGGAAACACTGAGAGCAGCTTACACTCTGTTCTGAATGGAAACTCCAAAACAAAAGAAACAAATACACTAAGAAAACATGCACAACCAAACTGAGGTCACAGACGAGAAGGGAACAAAAGAAGAGAAGAAGAAAAGACTAAAAGGCCAGGACTGGTCGATGAGGAGAACCAGGCAGCTCTTGCAAAGTGACTGGCAGCAGATGGAATTGTGGGAATTGTTGTTTCTTACCAGGCTTTTGCACCCCATGAGCCTCCTGCTCTCCATTCTCCAAAGCAGCCCCAGCGTCTGCACACACAGTCACACACACACACACACAGAAACAAGCAAGCTCATTACTGTCCGTCTGGCCGCTAATGGCTTCGCCAAACACATAATGGAACCGCGCACGATTCGTTCAGTCTGACAAGCAAGCTGGAGGATTTTCTTGCTGTTCGGACCGCACCAACTTCAGGATCCAATTTGTCAGCACCTCGCCACAACAGCAAGCTGTGACGGAAAAATTATTCTAAGTCTCTCGTGAAAGAGTACGCCTAAAACTAATGGAGCACATACTGTGTGAAACTCCAACCTGAGCAAATGAAAACTGGTGTTAAATGTGGGAAATACAGCTTAACACGGTGTTCATAAACGTTAAAAACAACGGGCGTCGCCATATTGGAGTCACAACTTTACCAACTGTCAGGGGTGCAACTACATACATTCTGAGATGTAAGCGAACACATCATCACCCCCACCTAACCCCCACCCCCCACCCCCCTCACCCTGCCCAGGTTTAATAAAGTCCATATGATAAGTCTCCCTTATTCATGCAATTATAAAATACAGTAACTCTATTACGGACTTTCTCCAGTAGAATTTCAACTGGGCCAATCGGAATACGGATGGAGAGGTTGTGAATGACCACATCTGTCCGCCTGCATTTTAACAACAGCAACGGAGGAAGTGTGAAGCTGTTCAGTCCATGTGGTGGCCACGTTCAGCTCTGCACTTCTCCCTTTGAAATATTTGGGTGGTTGTTTACAGCACTTGCAATTTCTGGTAAGCTTCATATCCTTCCACAAGGTTTGCATCAAGGGTAAATGTTAGATTTTAGGTCAAGTTTAAAGCTTCACCAGAGCTCACACCTCCAGAGAAACGACATAGACAAACGTTTCTGAATATCATTTGAACGAAAGTAGCAACTCAAATCATCACTGATTGCGTGAACTCCACACATACTTCAAGCAACCTGGATTCTGCTCCTGTCTTCTGCTGCTCCAGTCTCTGGCATTTGATTTTTAAATGAAATGCAAACTTTACATATACTGTGTGAAACTCCAAACTGAACAAATGAAAAGTGGTGTTGAATGTGGAAAGTACACATTCAATCTTTTTTTAATTTAAAACAAGCTTTGGGACCATTGAGTAATGGCCTCGACCACAGGTCCCTGATGTAGGAGTTGGGGACATGAACTTTCAGCAATGCTTCATATAGTACTGCATTCCTGGTATTCTGTGCTGGGCCCTTTTTTGGCACTTGGAATTCATTCAATTTGTTTACTAAAAATCTAATTTTACCGCTTGTGTATAACGAAAGGAATAGTTTAAATTTCTT
This sequence comes from Phalloptychus januarius, assembly GCA_902982915.1. Taxonomy (NCBI): domain Eukaryota; kingdom Metazoa; phylum Chordata; class Actinopteri; order Cyprinodontiformes; family Poeciliidae; genus Phalloptychus; species Phalloptychus januarius. Next base: position 2,726,919 of record CADWAE010000468.1, on the reverse strand, counting down.
CTTTCTCTGTGTCCTGCTCTGCATTCAAACCTATCTGAGAATTCAAGGTTTAAAGGTATTTAAAATTTTGTGATATTAATCAGCCATTTTAAAATATAGAATTCAAATTCAAAAATAGTTTATTGATCCCAAAGGGAAATTAAATGTTGTAACTAATTAATTCAGATTATTCATAGAGTTATTGTAGATTACTCATTAATAGGGGTTGGTTGGGTGAACAAAATCCTGCCTAAGATCAGTAGCTGTTACCGATCAGTAGCACACTGCTGGCAAATGTTTAATGTACTACGGAGCAGAAAGCTGATGTCGTTGTTTCTTTTTACTTCCAGTGGGTGCTGTAGGTTGCTACAATCGATAGTAGCCATACAGGTAAACCTGCTAGAAGGAAACAAACAGACCAAGTACAACGCTTTCATTCGATTGACTGAGAGGTTGCCAGGCGACTATACCAAAAGGCATTTCCAAAAGTGAGCAGAGAGTCCGAGCACAGACTCAGTCCGAGCATAGACCAAGTCTGAGCGTGAGGAGAAGTTTTGAATACAAGCGTTACAAGTTTTGAAAAGACATAAAAAGAAATATGTATATTTAGTTTTTCCTTTGTATAATATGCATTTTTCTATTATGTGGCTCAAAGTAAAGCGATAAATCATAAAAATTAGCCATACTATATTGAGAAACATTTTTGAAAAATTTCCATAAAGACAAATCTGAGACTCATTTGCGAATCACACTCACATAAATCACGGTTCACCTTACAGTTCATGCGCAGGACTCTGAAAAACAACAATAACCCCCTCCGCCCCCCCACCGTCCCCTGGGCTCCCGCTGACAGAGGACAATGACTCGCGGTCTGCCTCGCCCTGCTGTTTGGCACTCGTCGCGTCAGCATGTCTGCGTCCGTCCCAACGCGCGCGCATGGGACGCCATAGTTGATCACTGGCAACGCCACCCACGGCCCGTCCCGCAGCCGGCTGTCACAGGCGAGTGCCCACACACGGTCTGACTGTCTGAGCGAAGCGTCTGGGTAACCAAAACAGGCCCGAGAGCCGAGTCATCCACGGTTAGCTGTCACTTCCTCTCATCTGCCCGCTCACTCACCGCTTTATTTGATCTGCGTGTGCACCGACCGCCTGACTCTTCCCCAGCTCGGCGCGCCCCTTTCGCTGCTGTGCGCCGCATTAAGCAGCGCGGATGTGGTCGCGTTCCTGCACAAACTGGGGGTGACATTAAGATAAGCAGAGGCAGAAAACAATACTAGTGGATGCAGCACAACTCTTTCTAGGCCCAGCCTGACGCTTTACAGCCGCAGAATGAAGTTACCACAAGCGACGTCATGAGCCGTTTTTAATTTTTTGATAGAAAATACAATTCGACAAGCAAGCAGGACGTTGGGCAGCTTCTTCAGGTCTATTTGAGACTGCGGAGTGAATCGCTGGTGATGGAGCATCTGCTCTGCAGCAGAGCGAGGATCAAATATCCATGTTTTACCAGCCGGTCGGCCTCTTCCACAGCGTATCTGCAAGCTAATGCTGTCCCCGCGGCTGAATGACACACCCGCTGATCCAAAATGGCAGCTAGTGTCTCGCGGTGCCTAACGCTACCAGTCATTTTGGAACATCTGCAGCTCCTGTAACCATGCAGGCTCTTCACTTCATTATCACCAAGTGATACTTTATTAGACAACTGGAATCAGGTTACTTGTAAAGTTTTTTTGTGTGTAGAAAGTCACAATGAAAATGGCTTATTCTCCGTAAGCCAGTCAGGGGGTTAAAGTAACCTGGTTCAATTTAAATGCAGCAGAAGTTGAAAATATCCTGAGGAACCTCATATTCTTATGTTCTCCATACGAACCAATACAGAAATTAAGTGACTTTCAGAGTGAGCACCGGATATGCACTGATCCACTTTTTTCACTTCCGATACCGATATCTGAGGGTTGGTATCGGCTGATTCCGATCCGATACAAAAATAGCTAAAATGACTTAAAACGTTTCCATCTTTAAGGCGTTTTATTATTTAATTATTTGATAACTCAAGACCAGTGCAGCAGATTTTAATACACCAACTTCACAAGTTTGGTCAAACATGGACAAGCAACATTTTAGTTTGTTCAGTCAGTGCCGTTAGTGTAACAGCCAACCTAAAATAAGTAATAAACAAACTGAAACTGTCATAAACAACAGATTTTGGTGAAACATGCAAAAAAACAACAACGACGGAACCATTTTTGAACCATTTCAAAGTGAAATTAGGAATTATAAATATGATATAATATAAATAATAAAGCATGATGTCACTCAGAGCACAAAGCATAGAGTTAGACAGAATAGATAACTGATCAAGTACATTGTCATCAAAACCTGATCTAGAATTTTTTTCAATATTGGCACCAATACAGATGTTAATATCTGTATCGGTGCCAATATTGAAAAATATTGGATCAGTGTGTCTCTCAGCTCCTCACCTGGCCGGGTGTCGTCGTTGTCCAGCAGGGGGATGTAGTCCGTCTTCCCCACCGTCTCCTTCACCTGGTCGTCGAACGCCTCGGCCTCCAGCTGGGCCACGAAGTCCCTCTCCACCTTGCTCTCCAAGCCGGGCTGCGGGGGGCTGTCGGTCAGCGCGTCGCTCAGACTCAGGTCTAACTCTGCCATAGCTGGAGGTCAAGGGGACACAGGTGCACAGGTCAGAAAATCATGCAAATGAGAAAACGATCAAATAAGTGAGTAGGCTTGAGGAAACACAAAGGTAAGCTAAAGGGAACGGAGGCTGTTGGGCCTGGCACGCTAGATCGGCAACTGCAATAACACATTCCTCCACCAGGGGGAACATGTTCACCTGGGATTTGAAACAGAAACATAATTTGAAACACCCTGTATGGATGTATGGAAGCCCATTTCTGCCACACTGATGAAAGAAATAAAAGTTATATCTCATAATTAAGATTTCTAAATTAAGAGATACATGTTTACTTTTTTTTCATCAGTGACAGAAATGGCTTTTCATATGGAGGTAAGTGTTTATTTTTAATAATAATTCAGAAAATGAAAAAGAATTGAGTATTTTAGAGATATTCAGAAAACAGCATATAATTATCTAAGATTAGACTTTGGATTTGTGCATTTTTATGCTTCTTTATCTTCATATTTCATCAAATACACATAACTACTAAGATAAATAACCTGATATAGAATGGTTGAGTGCATCTGAAGTGGATTCAGAGCACTATTAGAGCTTTTCAGTTCCACGCCCATCTTAAAGCTCAGGTGTGACACATCTACGTTCAACATGCTGCAGTTAAAGCTAGTGGAGGAGAAACAAAGATACAACTCTCTACTGTCCTCTGCTGGATTTCTACACTTACTACAGAAATATCTGTACACACGCACACTAACAGAGCATCAGCTGCTGTAAATAACTGCTTGGAGAGAGCAGGGTGTGTCTGCTGCCTTCACCACAAAGCCATGCTGGTCAGAGAAAAAAAAACAACCCCCGCTGCCATTTTTAGCCTCACCTCATCTGCACGTATGTGTACTACAGTACCCAACGTATGCCAGCTGCATCGTGTTCATGTGCGCAAAATGGACGGGTCGGAAATATAGGACCAGTCGCCATGAAGTGTGTCTGTTGCGTTCAGCTGCTTCTATTTGCCTTGCGGTTTCCTACATGACCTCAGGAGCCGAGGCCTTTCATTACACGGCGGACCCCATCCCAGTATTCAGTGCCAGAAAGCACCATCCTAACTCACCGTAGTTGATGCTGAGCTAAACGTTTCCTGAATTTCCTAAACTGTGCTTGACTTAAAACAAGTTTATATATATATATTTTGGGTTAAACATACAAGTTTCCATTTCAAAGCAACTGCAATTTGGAAGTAAAAAATCTTGCTGTAAAAAGTATCTAAAACCTCTTGAGACCAAACAAACATGGCCGACTGGGAAGAAGCAATGGCAATAATTTGTGGACAATATTTAACAGAGAAAAAGTAATAGGAAGACATTTCCATCATCCACCAGACTTTCTGGTGCATGAGAAAATCACTTTGAATGTGGCTTTCTGGTGGATGATGGTATAACGCCTGAACAAGACACCAACTTTTCCTTTAATGGCTGACAGATGAACGCTAGCATCATGGCTGAATTATGAATATTTCTCATCTAACTGCTTACATCCATCTTTGCCATAATTTTTAAGGACTTATCGTGTAAACAAACTTACTCACATGTGATTTTAATTGCGTTTCTCAGTTTATGGAAATACCACAATCGCGACATTGTGTTTTTTCAACGTCAGCAGAATACAAAGACATTTGTCTGTATTCTGTGCACATTTGTAATGGAATCAAAGCTGCTTTGACTGCTTTGCTCATTCAGGTGAGCAAACGGGAACAACACCACCTCCAAGAACATAAAGCGTTCTGCTAGTGTTATAGATCTGCCTTGGGGTCCAGGAGACATCCAGAGCAGGTGGTATGGCCCCTATTGGGCGACTCCTTTGGATGTGGCGGGCCACATCCAAAGGAGTGGCTCTACTTTGGGTTGAGCTCTTCACCCAATCTTTAAAGCTGACCTTCAGCTCTTTTATTACCTCAACAGACTACAGTTGCACCTGCAAATTAGACCATTTCCTGCTCCATTCATTCAACCCAACACCAAAATACTTTAGCTCTTCCCCTCTGAGGAGGACTCTGACCTCTGACCCGTTTTCCCCTGGAGAACCACAGCCTCAGACTTTGAAAACAGAAAGCCTTCACGCTCGCTCATGGTGAATGTGGCTTTCTATAAGCTTAGCGTCGGCGATGCTGCTGCAGCTGTCAGGGTAATAGGTGACGCAACGCATATGAGTGACATAACTCTTAGCATAATTCATAAATCCTTTTTCCCTGAAAAGAATTGAAAGCCAGGCGTGTACCATCAGTTTCCTAAAGAGATGAGCCAGCGATGTTGTGGAGAACAACTCAACCAAATAATTATCAGGTCAATATTAACAGTCCACACAAAAAGATACCACACCCCTGTTTGAATTGTAGTGCTTTACAAATCAAACAGACTTATCTGAGATCTGCTAAGGTGAGTCTAACAAACTTCTCATTTCCTTTCCTTTCCGGCTCAGTAATAATAATCACTACTCTGGGGCGCTGTTTTCACAGCATATAATTAGCAAGCTTGGGTTAACAATCGCTTGGTCGGGTTAGCCTGAACCAGGAAGACCTTCAATACCTTTTATTCACGGATCATTGTTCAAAGCAATGAATCCTTTGGCCTGCCTCCAGGCACAAGTGATTGGGTTTCCAATTGTCACCTTTGAGCAGTGGTGGAACAAATCTTCTCTCTCTTTATCACATTTGATCTGGTGGGTGGATCTGTCCTCTGAAAGGTCTGGGTTTCAGATCTCTGCAGACGTAGACTAGATCTGTGGGTAAGATTGGTTTCTCATGGAAGTGTCGGCCAATCACTGATCTCCCAAAAATTGATGGAATTAATCCCTAAAATTTACCATAAACAAATTTGATAAGCCAAAAGTACTAAGTACTTACAAAGGAAATTGCGATTGGAGGTGGTGCACCACCAATGATCTTCCTGAGTGAAACACTCAGAATGGAACATATAAAGTGTTTGAAGTCAGAGCAACTTTCTCATAATTTAGTTGTTTCGGGACGTAAAACACAAGTACCACTTTCTGTGTATGTAATCATTGCTATCTGTGGAAAATAACTGCCAATGTAACCGTGACACCAGTTTAAAGTCTCATAAAATGTTTGCAGTTTCAAGCTTTTAGGATCAGAGTCGATTTGAAATGGCAGAAGGCCATTTTGGCTTCTGCTCCTCTCAAATTAGCCGTTAGCTTCAGCCTCCAGGACGATCTAATATGGATCGATACTAAATAAAAACCAGGAGGGGTATGTACTATGTGACTATTTCACACGTTTTAACAAAGCCTCTCAAAACTTATCAAACTTTAAACTCCCTCAAATACTGGCCATTTTCTTGCTGCCGTTTGTCCAATTCCTGTATCTGGAACATCTTCCAGATACAGGAAAAAAAACACATACAGTAAGTTCAAGTCTTTCGAAGGTCTTTGGACTTGAAGTCTTTCATACAGTAACCAAAACCATCAGTGATATTTTACAATCTGGCTTCCTGCAGTCACTGATTTTCACTTCTGCAGAACAAATATAGACAACTGAATCTTGCTTTTCAGCATTTTCTCCAGTTTCTCTTCTTCATTCAACTCACTAAAAAGAATCTGTAAAAAGAAAAAGAAAAAAGAAAAGCCCAAATGTGGCACGGATTGGACAAAAACAATGAAACTTTACAACCACTTGTTCCAGTGTTCCTGCACTTTTCCAGGCTCATGTTTAAATGCTTTCTTTGAACATCTGAGTACAGAATAAATTAATCTAGAACATTCACATTCTGAATGTTCCATAAATCAGTAAAGGTGATGCCAACTGAAGCACGCTTCCTCATTATTAATGTTTTTGGGGAAGTTAAATAACCTCCACTTTATGATTTATAACACTTAGATGTGAAAAACCAGGAATGAGTCATCCTACTACAAATAGTTTTAAGCCCACTTTGTATGCTTTTGATACTTTCAACCTGTCTTTTTTTTTTTGTTCGACTCTTAAACCAGACCCAGTTTTCAGGTCTGAAACCATTTAAGTTCAAGATGCCAAAACAGTAGCAAAATGGTTCTTGTAAAACTGTTTTAATGAGGGTTTAAAAGCGGGTTATCTCACTAAATAAAGCCCTATAAAATCCATTTTGTTCTTTTTAATAGTTTCTTTTTGGATGTAAATATTATTTTTTTTCCAGTTTTAATGTTCTGAAATACAGAAGTAAGAAAAAAAACAGAAAAAAAGCACTTAAGGGAAATTATATTATGGCTTCATGAGACCCAATAAAACCAGAAAAAACAATTTGGAAAAGTTAAAGTCTTGAGAAAGCGAAATCAATAAATACATTTTCAGCAGATGGAATATTCAGTGAACTCCAATCCAGAACCGCGCAGCAGTCTGGCGAATGTAGTCCTTTAACAAAGGTTGGCACCATCAGCTAACTCACTGAATATTTGGTTCCTTAGCAACAACCTGTTGAGTGACCTGTGCAGCAGTAGTTTAAAGTTTTTCTCCACTGTGTCTCATAACTTCTTAAAAATAAAAAACAGTGTGGAGCAAAAACTGTGGATAAAACAGGAAAGATCACGACACATCAGCTGGGAAGTAAAACAAACAACAACAAAAAAATAATATTAATCATCGATATCGACTGATATGAAATGCTTATATGATCGGTTTTTCACTCGTGTCGTCCAGGCCTCGTCTGACAACAAATCAAGATGAAACATTATAACTCAACAATGAAAAAGTCACTTTCTCTTTCAAAACATATATGTTTTTTAATAGGAAAGAGAAAAAGGAATAAAGTCTGGAAATGGAAACATTTGTCCATCTTCACGTTCTTCCCCCCATCCTTATCCAGATGTAGAGAAGGAAGGACGCTCTGTGTAGGAAACCTGTTCTCTATGGACATTCTCTGATCAGTTTGCATTCTTTAGCCATAGCCAGCAGACAGTGCAGCTCCATGAAAACAATCAGAGTCCCAGCAGCCTGGAGAGATCCAATCAGCAGAGCTCAGTGATGTCACTCACAGAGGTGGGACACTTCCTCTAAACTCTGGCCTTCCCTACCGAGACGCTGGGTGTGTACTCTGGGACTGTGTGTGTGTGTGTGTGTGTCGGATATAAACAGAGTTGGCTCGTGTTGCTGCTTAAACGAGCAGTTGCTACAGGCTTCTCCTGTTACCGTCACCGTGAGTCAGACTCTAACTGAGAGAAACACTGAATACTTCCTCCATTCTGATCAGATATTTTATGATTATGAAGGTTTGTTCTAATGCCCAAGGTGAGAAGCTGCAATGCCTGGCAAAAAACCCCAGAAGTATTCCTCTTGAAGGTACTGTGGTAAGATTAGACCAAAACTGAAGATAATACACCATCCCACTTCCTGTAGGGTGGCTTCACTTCAGCTTGGGAAGCTAGTCTGATGGATAGACCTAAATACATGACAAACTAAAGCCAGGGTACCATAGAGGGAAAGCATACCGTACGTTCAGTCCTGTCTGTCTTATGAAGACGGTTTGGTCACTGACATTATTCCCCCTTTTTTCTTTGCTCTGCTTGAGTTCCATCTGATGAGACAGCTGATGAGGGACTTTCAGTCCTGGCTCGGTTTCTCTTTCTTTTTCTCCCTTACAAAACACTGGAACTGAACAATGGTGTACTTTCTGTTTGCCCAAACAGCTGACGACCTTTGTTTGGGGAGGCGAGAGGGTTAACCTTCAAGAAAGTCTACAAACAGTCATGGACAAAGGTTACTAGGTTTTACACACCTTGATGTCGTTTTTGTGTTTGAGCTGAAAATATTGTTGGATCTCCAGCTAACGTTCCGGGTTTGAGGCGGGGTCACCCTGGACAGGTCGCCAGTCTGTCGCAGGGCAACACAGAGACAAACAAGACACACAACCATGCACACACACACTCACACCTAGGGAGAATTTGGAGAGGCCAATTAACCTGACAATTCATCTTGAGAGGATGAATCACCTTTGTGCGTACTACTTGACATGCTAATGGCTGGAATTTGTAAAGCAGGCAATTCAGAGTCACCGTTAATTTTTCCTGCAGGGTGATGAGTTAGCGCTTCCTAACTCATCACACTTCGAAGGAGAGATTTTAGCTTTTGGCTAAAGCGAAGACGCCTCAGAATGTCCAGATCTTTCCCCGATCCCAGTAAAGGAATTGAAAGCATTGGCAGAAATCTCAGCGTAAAGCTCAACGAGGAGCTTGGACGGCCAAAGAAAGATTAAAACAATCAAAACAAGTTCATGTCATGCAGGTGACGGCAGCAGATTAGTGTTTTTGGTGTCAACTTGTTCTCTTGAGGAGGGAGTGGAATCATGTTCTGAGATTTAAATGCTGCTGATTCCGTCGCCAATGACATTCAAATCAATTTTTTCATTGATGCTTAATCACTACATGAGGCTTGCATATGTCCTCAGTGTGTTTGTGCACTCTGCTCTGACCTAACACAGATGCTACCAGTAAACTTCCACTGAAACCACACAAACACAGGAGTTTCATTGTGTCACTTGCATGAATTCAACACATTTAAACTGATTGAAAATGGGAAAATCTCGTCTTCTCACATTTCTACTTCAGGCATTTTATTCAAATGATCCTGACACACCGGCCAAGTGAAGCGAGATCACGCCTAGGCCTTCAGCACATTCCCAGTCTGGGAATTTCACTGGTTAAAGAAAAAAAACAAAAACTGAAATTCGCAACAGGAAGGGGGGTTTACCAGTCGATCAACTGGTAACTCCGGCTGCATGGCAGCAGTGGAAGGTACATCATCTTGTTCAAAGCAGTCATTCATTTGTCTTAACACCAAATAGCAAGGGGCTATCTTCCTTTCTCAAATGCAGATAACACAATTCTTTGATTATCTGCATGCATGTCCATGTAAACATCGCAGCTCTTCCTCGGCGATGACTTTCAAGTGACACATTTTATCACAGCTCATTTCCTCATTTACAAGCAGAGCAGCGCCGGTGTGCATATTCCCAGACACGCCCAACACCGACACACACACACACACACACCCCCACACACACCAAGGTGTTTGTGTAAGAGGATGGTGGCATGTCCTCCATCAGGCTCTGCAGCTACCAGGAATAAGACGAGTAGCTGCAGGGTGGAGATCAGCAGAGACCTCCACCCTCTGCTGATGACAGAGGTGGAGGCCAGGAGTCCCACTGAGCTGAGCTGGTTTAGGACTGACTACTGCCGCATACGCACACGCACACACGCGCACGCACCCACACACCCACACACACATCTCTTGATTTTGTTTTAGATTTTATTTCAATCAGGAAACAATAAAAAAACAGCTTCCTTTAATCTAAAACTGTTCAAATCTCCAGTAAATTAGTATAATGGAACCTGAGTAAAGAGTTCCGAACTTTTTTTCTCGAGATCCCGACTTCTTTTTCATTTCACGGGATCTCGAGAAACTAACTCGGGATCTCGAGAAAATAAGTCTGGATTTCTTTTTTTTTTTTTTCCTCTCTCTCCATGTCCCCTGAGGGGCTCCATAAACCATCCCCCCACTGCCAGAAAACAAAAATAAAAAAGTTTCTCTTAATTTTGAAAATTATAAAATATGTTGCTGCAAAAACATTTGACACCGCATGTCGAATGATTTTGTAAGTGCGGAGGGGTTGGTTAACCCTTGATGGCCTCTGGAAACATTTAATATCTTTAAAATGTCAGTGGTACAAACAAAAATGTTCGCTGCACAAACGTAGCACAAACATTTGACACCAATTTTGTTTAACCTGAAGGAGGAGGACGGGCCCAACTGCACTCCAGTCATAGTGAAACGACGAGAGCGCAGTGCCACACTGTTGTATTTTTCTCCACACATTTAGAGTTTGAGGATGAGGAATATATATTTCACAGACGTTAACTCTTTTTGTGTCTTCCTTTAGCATATATCCATATTAGGCCATCAATTATATGAGAATAATAATAAAGCAGACTAAGAACTCCAGTCTCAAAAGGGTGTTATTGGGTTTTTTATTCTATAAATCTTTAGCCACAGCAAAATAAATCAATGTAGGAAATGATGCATCACTAATTATCTTCCTTTATAAAATATTTCCAGTCTGATATAAAAGCAAAAGGTGCCGAGAAGCTGAAATATTACAGCAGTCAAGGTAATGAACTCATCCTTGCTTTGTTTCACTTTTTTGATTTCAGTCTGGTGGTGCTTCTGACTGGGAACAGAAAACTCGGCACGTGCTTCATACAGGAAGATCAACAGTGGCGAACCACCTCCAGCGTCAATTTCCTGTACAAATTATCACTGGCTTCTTTGTAGTTAACTATGTAATGCAAATACAAGAATGACTTCAGTTTGAAAAAAGGAGTGTTTCTGTAAACCCCTAAGAAAATTTTGAAATTGGAGTGATTTTAATGGGACGATGTAAGTCTGAGAGGAGACCGAGACGGGTTGGATGTTTTCAGAGGACAGGATTATGCTGAGGCTGCAGTCACCAGGACAGGAGCTCCAGCACGATCACCTGTTGAAACCAACTCCCTTCTTTTCTGCAAGTACAAACTTGATGGGTTTTTTTCCGATCCAACCCACATGTCTCGTTTCGCGACCATAAACCTTGAAATCGTTTGTTTACAAAACCTTAAACGCTCCACATGTTAAGAATGAATAAGAACCGCCGCATAAATCCGCTGAGTCACAGAAGATTCAATGACGCTGCGCTCCCTGCTACATTAGGGCTGATGTCAGACACTAAACGGCCAAAAAGAGGAAGTTAACTAATGTTGCCGTCATGCTGTAGGATCACCATGTGACGCTGCTCCCAAAAACACACGCAGCTAATCATTATATTAGTAATCGATTATTCTACTGATCAAGTGAGCAATCATTATATTAACTCAACAGATTCAAAATCTTTTTAGATACTATATTGGAAATAACTTAAATGATTAAAATAAACAAATAGTACAATTCCTTTTCTAAACACAAAATTAAACATGCAACAATTTCTTTAATGACTTTGAACAAAGCGACATTTTTTGAGTTTTGGAAGTTGCGCATTTATTAAAGGTATATTTATCTTAAACTAAAAATATATGTATATGTCTAAACACTCTAGTTAACGATTTCCAAATCAGTTGATTATTTCAATCATTGATTTATTGCGACTAATCCGATTAATCATCTCAACCACTTCTGATCCAACACAGTCGTAATTTGAAGAAAAGAGCAGAGAGTCCAGATGAGTGTGTGTGTAATCAAATTTCTGCTAGAATCTAATTAAAGACGCTGATGAGTGTGTTAATGAGGACGTACCTCTGGGTTTGCTTTGCATGGAAACAGGTTGCTTTCTTAGAATGAGGGTGCACATCTCTGTCATCCTCTCCCTATATATAAATAATGCAGCAGTCATGTGGGCCTGTGAGGGGTTTCCCGTGAAACCGGCAGCTCCATGGAAAACCCCTGGAGGATGGATGTGATTGGAACGCAGAACTCTGCTTCCCTAATCAGGTGATGTAAAATCAGGACGACCTCTAAACCTTATCAGCAAGCCAACAGGAGAGGAGAACAATGGGCTGCTGTGTAATCTCCTGATTGGGGACAAAAAAGGTTGACTTCAGGTGAAATGAGAGCAGTAGATGGGCATAGAAAGGGAAAGAATGATGGATTTCAATAGATGGTTCAATAGATTCTTCTAAATCACGGTGTCCAAAGTCCAAATTTGGCCCCATAGCAAATTATGCTGATGTAGATGGAGACGTTTGGTAGTTTGTTTTTAATATCAGGAATAGAAATGACATGTCAACTTTGATTGAAAATGTTTGGTACAATCCACAACAGTTTTCTTTAAATAGCCATGTGTTTTGGCTTTCATTTTAATTTCTAAGTAAGTAAGGCTGCAAACACCAGCAATCTTTTTTTTTTCTTTATACAAAAACAAATTTGAGTGCATCCATCCATTAAACATGGCTGTCATATAGCACAGGTTTTTGAAGACGCTTCTGTTTTTGTTGCTGGGAATAAACGGAACATTTTTCAAGACAACAAAATAGAAAATATTTGACTTCATAAGTTAGTAAACGGTACGCCTTTTCTTTTATCGATTCAAAAATCTGAGAGTCCCTACAATAATTTGCTTGTCATAGTGTGTTATTAGCGAGATTTTAAAATAAAGTCAGAGGAAGCACACAGGCGTGAAAAGTTGCAAAGAAATGAAGATACAGTATGTGTGTTCAAAGAGACGTTGAGTCGTCTCAGCAGATTATTTAGGCATCAGAGCACATTAAGAGTTATTTTACTGCACTGCAAATCCACTTATGTATGAACCATATCCACTAAATACCTATTTTTCAATTCAAGTGTGTAGTTTGCCCTTCAAATGCACTTGAAGTGTTTGTTCAGCACACAGAAGGAAAGACGAGTACTTCAGATTGTGCATTAAGACAAAATCCATCTAAAGCAACTCATATTAGTAGAGGCTTCCATATTAACAACATTAATATCTATAAAGCTAAATCTTTTCTTTAAATATAGTAAAATGCTTTGAAAGTTCCCTGCTAGCTTACTTTAGTAAGCTATTGCTAGCTTACTCTGCTAGCAGCTTAGTGACGTAAACTTTGGAAGTTCACTGCTAGCATACTTCAGTAAGCTAGCAGTGAACTTGCAAAGCATTATTACACTCATAGTGTGTGTTCTCTTGATTTGTTCTCATCAGCCAGAGTGTGTTTGAAGTTTGGGGTGTATTTGTGTGTGTGTTTGGTGTTGGAGTGTACCCTGATGGAGCCCACAGAGGGCCCGGTCCAGTCAAAGAGCCAGTGTTTACTGTCTGACCAGGAGGCTGCGTGTGTGTAACAGAATTACTCAAGCCTCTCAGGATTTTATGTTTTATAATTTAGCACTTGTTGGAGCCCATTAGAGCTTGAGAGAGACAGGTAGTGTTGCCCATACTCCACACCGTGCCTCTCTCTCTCTCACACACACACGGAACATCAACATGAATGGACTCCCTGTACGTCCTTGTTTTTTCGCCTACACACACACTGAGCATTTCTTTGCCCTATTGTTGCAAATGTGAGGCTTTACACATTGCGATGGAATGCAAAGCAGCACGGCCACACACTCGCACACACACACTGAGGTCAAACTCTAATCCCAAAACAGACAATAGTAGTGGACACACTCTTCACGGTGAACGCAGCAGACTGGTCTGCCACAACAACACCAAATTCCATACGAAAAAAATACATGAAGTTGAAAAACCACACATCCACGAAGCATGAAAACCGCTCCCCCCGGAATGATAAATAACTAAATGGGTTCTGGCGAAAGGGCTTGCATTATACATGATGTAAAGAGCAGTGATTGATTAGCTTTTAGAGCTAATGCTAATAGAGATCTTCAACCAGGTGGATCTGCATTAGCGAACCAAAGTCCCAGCCTTTGCAAAATTCCCCTAAAAATCATCCGATGAAGATATAAGATTCAACTGACAAATATGAATCCAAAGGCTTTGCAAGATTATGTTTTCAGTGAATGCGAGGGAATAAAGAAAGCAAAGCATGCATTACAAAGGCCTGAGCGATAACAGAGAGCTGACGGTGGAAGGTTCACTCCCTTCTGTCTTGCTTTTATCACAGACATGTCTGAACTGTGACTGACCCCTCCACCCACTCCTCGTCCGACCAGAAATGTTTAGCCGGCAAACATCCAGAGTGGATTTTTTTTTTCATTAAATAGCTCAATTTTCTAAAAAGACATCAAGCTATTGATAGTAAACCCCTTAGACTAACTTTATACCAATCAACTACAAATACTTTATTCATGCTGAAAAAAGAAGGATCTCTGATAGCAGTCAGTCTTGCAACAAATCTGAAGAAGCCTCTGACTGAAGATTGTTGCTCTGCTATCCCACCTCATTTGCTTTTGCTGCTCCTTAAATCTATCTGGCCGTGCGGTTTATAAAGTTATTTTTAGCGTATTTATTATTCGATCTTTGGCTAATCGTGTGCTAATACAAAAACGACAACATAAAAAAACTTGTTGCCATGGTTACACTTACTACCTTCTAACAACTGTCCGGCCATAAAATAGCAAGAGCAAAAAGTCCTCATAGCTGCACAGGATATAAAATCAGAGGAAATAACAAACCGATATAAACACACATATGAACTGAAGTCTTCAAAAAGAACAAATCCAAACAGATCCTCCAACAGGGATTCTGCAGCCATCAGATCTGGCTTCCATTAGTTTCCAAATCTGTCAATGACGTCATGTTACCAATAAAAATAAAGACCGCAGCTCTGACAGAGACTTATTGCTTATTCTACCTCTCCAGGGTGATTGATTTGATTTATTAATTGGGGAGACATTGGTGAACTGTGGTGTGTTAATGATTCACAACGACCAGCAGCATCATAATAAAGACCACATGTGTGTCTGTCAAACAGAACTCTGTCAGGAAAAGCTTTAGACACTTTTGCTCCTTCAAAACAAGATTTCCATTTGATTCATTTGGAAATTGGAGCATTTCCACAAGTTTCCATTGAACGCAACTGCAGATTTCTGCTTTAGTACGGTAAATATTCTACCTTGCTCATTTTCGAATCAGACGTTTGCATTTTGAAGTGAATGGTTTGAAGGGGATAAATGTTTGTGAGTTCGAATAAAGGAGAAAGATTTGAAGTCATAGCAGAAACACATGTTTCAGCAGAAACCTGTTACAGGTACACTAACTGCAGGATGTTAATGTCAATCAATGTTAATGTAACGGGTAAATAACCCCCTGCAGTTTACAGATTTTTCCTTGGAACGCAACTGCAAACTATTCATGGAAAGTTTACCTATTAGCTTATTTTTTATACAGCATGTCTAAAATATTCAGAAGAAAATGCAGCTTAGGAAGCTGAAATATCTTGGTGTACAGTAATGCTATTTAACACACTAATGCCAAGCAGCCAATCAAGGAGTGACATTTTTTCCCCTTGGCACCGATTGGTACTTAAAAATATGAAAAGAAGCGTTTTTAAGAGGAGTATTGGTGGATTTTGGCTATTTGTGAGATTTTTTTAGTTTTATACGTATGATCAGTCCGTTGATGTTTAAAGCATCCATAAGCCCACCTATACATCCATGTGTGTGACGTCCAGCTGCCTGTCCTGGTGTGTAATTCCCTGCAGGCTGATTGGCAGCCTGGCTGCTGACACACGGGTCCAGCTGCTGCTGCTGCTGCCATCAGGGGATTACAGCGGACAGTTCACTCTGTACCGACCCGTCCTTCCTCTCCGCTCCGCATCCCTCCATCATTCCATTCACAATCACAATTCAATCAGCTGCTGACATGAAATCCTCCCCCCCTCCCTCCAAATTCCTCCCATCCACCTAATGCAAACACATAAAGCATTTACATAACAACACCACACACATTCATTTACAGTTTTTCTTTGTATCGACAGCATTAACTCTTTGTTTTGTCACAAAGCTACTCCTGACATTATAAGATTACTTTATTTCACATCTTCCAGTCGTCCACATAGCGCATTCTGAAGACTCGACTCATATTTGACAGTCAATACGAGTGTCAAAGGTCAGACGGTCTCTCAGAAGGTAAAGAGACGCCACACATCAGATATTTGTCAAAGTGGGGGATTCTCCAAGCTCCTCTAATTGTTTTTTCGACATCTTACGGCTTCCAGCCTGATGATGCATCAGTGGTGATCAACTAGTGGCTGAAAGCACAGAAGTGAAACCAGAGCAAGTGATCAGTGAACCTTGTCTCCTTCGTGAAGAAAAAGAGGGCAGCGTGTCTTTCTGTCGCCTTTAGAATGTTCAAAAAAATTGCTGGAACCTTTTGCTGAGCTTTTATGGAAATTTCTGTGGTCATTTTGCATCAAACAGAAAAACAGCAGCAGAGCCTCCTAATTCAGGCTGTAATTAGATCTGTTCCCTTTATAAGCTGATTGTAAGGGATGTAGTGAGAAACCAAACTGTACTCCTCCCCAATATATCGACATGGACTGAACCAAAACGCGGTCCACTGCACGACTCCGACAGGAAACTACAGACTAAAGCCTTTAAATACAGCTTTAAGCAAAGCAAATCTATGGAAAGTTGAGTGGAAAGAAAAAAGGTTAACACACAAACAAACCCGTGCAACAGTTGTTAACAGTGGTTAGCAACTGTTGCACTCCTTGTACTAACCCACGTCTGAATCATTTTCTATACTCCTGTGCCATTTCTGTGTTTTTAACTTGCCACTGCAAAAAAACTAAACTAACACTAAAAACAACAGGAGTGCAAGCCCAGTTAAATATCAACCAAATGTAGCAAACAAACAGAATCATCTCAGAACTTGTATTGATAATAATCCGGTTTTGGTAAAAAAGAAAAAAAAAACAGCTTCATATTTCAGCTATCTGAATATAAACAGTGACATTTCTCCTGCTGTTTGAGTGTCACTCCAAAGTTCCCGATAACAGAAGATGAGCGGCCGGCCAGACCGGAGCTATTTGCCACATCGCTGCTGCATGCTGACCAGCTCCGATCAGACACTGCGCTCCTCCGGCCCACACAGCCTCTCTAATTACATGACAGTCATTGAGCTCTGATCAAACTGAACCCACTTGATCACAAATGACAAGACCGAGAGGTCTGGACAGACGACAGACCCGCTGTGGGCTTCCTGAAGTCCAAAGGTTGTTTTTGAGAGCTCGATTGATTGTCCAAATACTGATCGCTTAACAGGACGCTGATAAGTGCATAATAATGCCTTGTAACTAAGGCTGCACCCATTGGTTTCTGCATGACATCGGCAATTGGTCAGAAAACTGTAATTGGTGCAACCCTAATAATGTCCAAACTGCAAAAGAACCAAGTTTGATCTGCTTCAGGTTTCCGAGTCGTTCGTAGCGATTCCGATTCTGCTGATTCAGTGAGGAGGAGAGCGGTCCTGGTCAGACTGAGCTGCCCTCTGACAAACTAATCAATGGCAGATTTCCTGAGCTTCCTGGTTCCTAGAAAGAGGCCAGGAGGAAGCCTCCTGCTGTCCTTGAAGGGAGCATCCTGCTGCGGCGAGGACGACCCTGAAAGCAGCATGAACCTGCAGACCACAGGAAGCCTGGGACCTTAAGGAGGGTGGGGTTACTTCAGGTCAGTACATTGACATTCCACAGTCGGGAACAATTCAGTCTCTCTAAAGTAACTCTGGGAACCTTATTATTTGTTTAAATACTTCCTCACTCCTTTCCTCATCAGACTCCCCTTCCTACCAGCCTGACTTCCCTCCTGAAGACTCGGTTTTATGAACCTGACAACCAGTTGCCGAGCTCCAGAAAATATTGTTTTCATTCAGAAATCCGCCTTAGGTTTTAAACTCAGATAACCCCTCTCCTGACAGAACCGCAGGTATTACACTACATGTGTCAAACTCAAGGCCCGGGGCCAAATCCGGCCCGCCGCAGCTTCTTATATGGCCCTTTAAACCCAAAATACATCAATAAGTCCTTCCAGTTTTTCACAAATCTGCAAAATTCACACAAAATCAACAAATCTCCAAAATTGTCTTTCTGATTTTATTGCAAATTGTTTAAAAAAACTGGTCAAAAACATTACGTTTAAATGACTGCTGCCTGAGCTTTACTTGATGCCAAGTTATAGTCCATAATAAAAAGTCACATTTAACATCAACAAAAATATTAAAATTCCTTATAAACATTTCTAAATTGGCACAAAATGTGTCATTTTGTCATTTCACAAAATCCTGGAGGAACCAATATTTATTGATATTTTAACAGTCTAATTGGTTTTATCAATAAAACCTGGCACAACCGGCCCTTTAAGAATATTCAGATTTTTGATATGGCCCAAAATGAAAATGAGTTTGAAACCTTTGTACTACACACTGTCTTTTTTTTTTATTATTTATTTAACAAAAACAGTTATTTTCCACAGCAGTTCCTCTGTGGCTCATCTGCCCACTATGAACTACCACAGTGCCCACTATGAAAAGCAACAGACCTGTAGAAATGTAAGCATGGAAGAACTCTCCTCCATCTTGTCCTGACTCTGACTGGCCCTTAGCTTTAGCTTCCGTGCCTACACATCATTAGTTTTGTAAAAGAAAAACTAACTAACCTAATGATGAAACGTTTATCTACGTTATACGGTTTCTTTATTTTTTTCGGCCTGATCAGGACCAGATGACGTTGGATTTTCTTTTGATGCGATAAATCATAAAAGCGGGAACACACGTCGGACGGAGACCAACAAATCTCGTCCAAAGACGTGACATCTGCATCTTAACGTCCTTCCCTTTAAAGCCTTTTTCATTTATTTCTCCGGAGTTCCTGGAAGAGAACACCAAGTCCGCCCGGGGCTGCTTACTAAAAAACAGATTAAAAAAAAAAGAACATTAATAAATCCACCCAAAGCAGAAAGTACAATTGCTACATTGATGCAAGTCTGATTTAACAAACTGATTTTATGTCACACACTAAGCTCTAAACCCAAGTAAAACTTTAACTAAGTTTTGGCGGGGGAGGTCAAATGTCAGCTGCTGCTTTGATTCCAGTGAGTAACACAGTTACAGAGCTGGATCCACTCGGCTTCACGCTGAACTCTTTCTTTGAACTCTTTTCTTTAAACAATGCTTTATCCATTTTTGGTCTTCAGCTGTTTCTCTTATTTTACGACATCCAAAAAGCTGCCAGTTCTCCGGTACGGGAGGCCGAGTGTGTGAACCGAAGCCAGAGCGCTTCTCAGGAATCAGGAAACCAGTTCACCATGACAACGAGCCGCGACAAGCCCACAGGCTCATTACTCCTCATCACAAAGGCTAGCTAGCATTAAGGCTAATTTGTTTCATTAAGGATGAGCCGTTCATTTCTGCAGCGTAAGCCGCTGGCACACGTGTGTGCAGGTGTTGTCGTGGTGACACCTGTGGACTGAATGCGGGTAAACTGGTTCTCCTTATCTGGTTTAGCTTCACACAATGGTTGAGATTCTAGGAATTTCCACATTTTTTATTTTTTATTTTCATTCACATATGTTTTGGATCCAAATTCACCTTTGACTGGTGCGTGTATTTTTGCCTTTATTTATGGCTTGCAAAAAGAATCATCAAACTCCAGGCCTGTTTGAAGATTAACCCGATTTGGGGTGGATGTGGGCGTGTTGGACCTTATCGGGAGGCCTTATGCAAAGGCGGGCTTGCTTTAATTAGGACACTGACAGGAAAACTTTGGAATCTGTTTTTGCATGCAGCATTGGCCATGGCCACGCAGAGCAGTTTCCACAGAAGCCAGAATAAAAACCACAGCAGCAGAAAATAAATAAAATAAAAACTGAATTCTTCTGCAAATATCCCACATGACTTGTGGATTCTGTTAAAAGCAATCAGATGAATTGGATTGGATTTGATCACATTTAAGTGGAGCTCACTATTCCAACATGAACCAGGGTAGAAACTGAAGAGGAGTTGAAAGGATTCATGACTTCCAACATTTTTTCACCGAATATTTCCATCGGCCTGCATCCCAAAGCGTCTCCATATCATGATGCATTCAACACCATGTGTTACTGAGGCCAATATACCATATGCTCTATAGATTCATCGTACGAGTTCAATATTTTCTTTTATTTTCAATTTATTGTCGTTTTGATGGTCTGTTGCTTTTTATAAAAATGAAAACATTCAGTGTCTCAGACAGAGGTAAAAACATTCAATATTGGGTCCCCAAGGTGTCGCGCTCATTGGCTCATCCATTGAAAAATACCTCAAATTCAACTCAAAACAAAAAGTTAAGTGGAAGGAGAAACTGTGGTAGGAAAAGCTGCAGCTTAAGCAGGGAGAATCGTCAAGTTAAACCCATTTAGTGGAGCTTCACAAGGAGTCAGAACATCAACAGGTCCTGTGGCCCAGGTGAATCCTGCAAAATCTTAAAGTGTGAATATTTTTAAAAAGTGCTATACGTATGTACACAATGCCTTCAAATATTTTCCAGAAATTTTCTCAACTTCCCAAAAGGCAAAATTGTGATCTTGCCAATCCAACATGAACACATTGACCCGGGGTTTTGGTGCTGCTGCTCGTTTTCACCGAATCGAAAACATCTTCAGGGTTCATCAACACCTGTACAATCCTGATAACTTTCAAAATAGGAGCAGTGACGACCCGGGACAAACAGGTTAAATCCAAGCTGCTTCTTTTCCACTTTCAGTTTGGATTTCATACAATCACACTCTGCTGCTGTTCACCGGTAACTCTGGGGTTTGTCACCGACGGAAGCCCGTCAAGGCCTAAAAACCTGATTGCTGCGGTGGAGTTGCATTAGCGCGAGCATCAGAGTGATTTAGGGATGTGACTGGACCGGGTCCATAATGAATTCCCAGCCTCACATCAGCCCCACCTCTTATTTCCTCTGCTGTAATCTGGCTGCTAGACTGGAGGATTGGGGGAGTAATCTGGACGGCAGGGAGGGGGGGAGGGCAATCCTCTGTGCTGTAATTCCTCTTTAGATCAATTCCTTTAGATGAGTGCAGCGGTGCCATACCGTAGGTGGAAACGGGCCAGTTTTAAGCCAGGCAGAACTAAGATCTAACAGCTAGATAACTAGCAAAATGAAGAGAAACAACGAGGCCAAGAGAAATTAAGTTACAATGGCTTTTTGAATATTTTTTTTATCTCCAAACAATGAGAAAACTTTTTGCCTTCCATGTTATGTTTGGCTGACTCGCCGCAGTTCCCTTTCCACACAGTAGGAGTCCCCAGTGATTAGATTACCACTCCATGCAGAAGAAGACTGTTCATTCAAAAACAAGCATCTCTCATCAGAATGAACTGAATTTTACCTGTTCAAACATGTGAAAGCCAACTCATTTAGGCCTCGCCCACACGAGAACATTTTTGTCTAAAATGTTTTCAAAACCACTCGTGTCCACAGGGGGGCGTTTCCAGAAATATTTAAATCAACATAGAAATTCAGCATGGCCCAAAACGCTTTTTTAACTCCTCCCGCCACCCAGACATGCAAGTGGCGCTAAACATGGATGCACATAAAACATCCACATGAGGTTAGCGGTAAACACAACAAAAAGCAGGAATGGCGAACGAAAACCAAAGTGCAAAGTCAACCTTCTTCTTCATATCATGTTGGACTAATGAGCTTCTGTATCGCAATTACGAACATATAATCCACCATTGTTGTTTTTATGTACAATACGTCTGATGCAGTTGGACTTCTAGGTCAGACTAGTAGACAGCATTTTTCACAACATGAACACATGAGGATTTTTTTTTTATGTTTTGGACATATTTATTCATGCATTCAATTAATGCTAATATCTTAAACCCCCCAAATTGGCACAAGTGTGAAAAGGACAATACATAAACTAGTCAAAGCAACACTTTATCACTTCAAAGTGATATTGATATTGAATATCAATATCACTCATTATAAGATAAATCCTTTCTACTTAGCAAAATATCAATAATTAGCGTAATAAAACGAGTTTTTATTGCTTTGTTTGTGGAGCAGATATGTACATGGTGAGTAGAAGGAGGAGGAGCCTGCCCACGGCGCCATTCATGCAGGAACCGCTACTGGTGTGACCCAAAAAGCTGCCAATGATTACATTTCAGACAATGGTGAACGCATCTCTTCAGACACCACAGCACAAACTACAGAACGCACGTGGATCTGCTCCATCTGTTTAACAACGCTACATCACACATACTTTTACTTATGTCACAATTCCTCCTCACAGACTGTAAAGAACCGTCTGTTTTTATAGACTGGCCACTAACTTGCACAACTTTGCCCCGTGCTCTAACTTCACTTTGCCGCTTCTACTAAAGTCAGGAATTTCGGCCAAAGTGCCTATCTCCTATCCAGAGAGAGGGGAAGAAAAGCCGCGAAGACCTTATCAGAAACGACACTTTCACCAAAAGTCACCTAGCTAGCCGGGGCTCGCCCTCTGCTTCAGCATCTTTGTTCAGCGCCTGTGAGAAAGTAAAAGTTTCCGTGCAGCACCCGAATGCAGCACTAACCTACACCCATCCACCGCTGTGATGCACGCTGTGAGATCACACAGCACAAAATCACCGTCATTTCACTGTTCCAAACAGCGCGGCTGTCCGCGCGAGGCCTTCGCAGTCCGCGCGGACGGCGCGTGCTCACGGGCACGAGGAGAAAAGACTAGTTTGTAGATTTGAGTCGGACTCACCGTTAGTTGTCTGTTTTCTGACAGCTTTGTTAGGAAGTCTCCAAGCGTCGCTGTCACAGTTAACGATCCGCCCACCCCGGAGAGTGCACACATACTGCAGGTCCGCAGACTTGGCCCGCCACGCCCCGGAAACGCTCCGCTCCAATCACAAACCACGTACACTGACTGGCTCCGGTTTCATCCAATCACTTCCCAATTCAACTCTGAGTGACCACACTGCTGTCCAGCCACAGCTCCTGAGTCCGAGGTCATCTCTTCCTTCTTGCCAAATGGACTTTTGACAGACACAGTGCGCGAACAATGAAGAACTTTGACTCCTTTTACGGGACGGTGCCGGTCCAATCGCCGGGAGGAACGCCTTTGGAAGCGGCCGCTGCCTCAGAACACGCCCTAAGCCCGCCCTGGCAGAGGAATGTCAACCGGGTTGAAGGGAATTACATCTAGCGCAGTAAACGGAGACAATATTGTACCTCACTGTTGAATGGCGGAAACTTAAAGGCTTTGCTGTTTTCAGCTCGCTGTGAAACCAAGTTATTTCTTTCAATGAACAAAGCATCAAATAAAACCAGCGGAGTTCCTCTTTTATTATATGGATTCAATGCAGTCACTTTCTTTTTATTCCAGTCAGCAAGTCTGAGGTTAACTGGAAATGTGTCTGGGCATTTCTCAAGCCAATGCTGCCAAAGTTCTGATACTTAAAAGACATAAAAGTTGGAGAAAGTGAAGAAGGTTGGCCAATTTTAAAGTGATTCTATACTGACATCTAGTGGTGAGAATGGTAAACTTCAGTTTTTCAGAATGAGACTGCATATTTCGCTGGCTCAGAACCTTATGGTCGAGTGAAATGTAACGAAACAACTTCAAGAATGAAGTAACAGCAGGGAGGCATTTTAACAGCTCAGAGTCACAATATGATGGTGATTAAGTTGAGAACACATTTTTTGTTTGGTAATCTTTGATATTGCATTTTGTTTGACTGTCTGACACTCAGAGGGATAAATAATCAAAAACAAGAAATTGTCAAGGCGGAAAAGCTTTTGAATTAATGAGGTTTTACATTGCAAAAAAGAGTTTTAGGAAGCTTTTCTTTTTCATGTCGGTGCCGCTCAACCACATTTGTAGTTTTCCTGTGAGAGGATGCCTCACCTGGTGAACCTTTACCTGTAGAGTCAAGGCAAAACATTGACACTTCCTAAAAGTTACTGTAGAGCTGAAAGGACGGCCATAATTTTAATTCTAACAGAATGAGTTTTGTTTAGAGAGAATTTCATGACGTTTTTACTGCTGAGAGCTGAAGACATGGACAGATCGACAGAGCAAAGATTACGTTTAAGTTTGTCTAGTGAAAAAGAACCCTAGAATTACTCGTTTATAAGACAAAAAGCAAGAGACAAAGTACTGTTCGTCCAGATTAAGAAAGTCTCTTCTAGTGCTTTGTTTCAAGATTTCTAGATTTGTGCTTTAATCCAGCCAGCATACCTAAGTGGGTCCTATATGGGGAAAAGGAGGGCAGACAATATGGGCCCCACATGGGTTTTTCTGCAGTTTCCATGGTGGCCCCACATGGGTTTTCCCATGTAGGGCCACTGCTATGGAGGGCCCATGTAGGCGGTGGCCCTAGATGGGCAAACCCATGTAGGGCCACTATGGAAACTGCAGAAAAACCCATGTGGGACCCTTCTTTTTTGTCCTCCGTTTCCCCATACAGGGCCCACCTAGGTCTGCTGGCTGGGAAGGTACAGAGTTCTGTATTAAGCCAGACTGCCAGCCTTCTATGTCTGATCATCTTTTTCAATGAGTTCAACATAATGAGGCAGAAACATTATGAACAAAACCATTAATTTATGAAGGGGTATAAATTGAGGTATAAATGACTATGCAGTCCTTTGATACATTGAAAAAAATGGAACCAATTTTTTAAAGAAAGTTACGGAATTGCCTGACTAACTTCTACCATGATTACATTTTCTCTAAGGGGCAAAGCAATCGGTTAGATTTAACCAAAAGATTATAACTGTTAAACATTTGGAAATGTTTCAAAGGTAAACAAATTTCTGAGTATTTTTCTAGCAAATTTTGAGATATTTTGGCAGAATTTACTTTTCCTTTTTTCATTTAAAAAAAAAAATCTACAATAATCCTAATACTCTGTCATATGGTCGACACACGGATCCATCACATCCATCTTGTTGTTGCAGGGTCATGTGGGGCGGTGCCCATCTCCACCCTGTGCAGATTGAATACCAAGCAGCGGTAACTGGTCCTTCACATTAAAATGAACTAAATATTTATGCTTCAGGGAGGAAAAACAAATTTCAAACATCCTTTAAATGATACAAAAAAAAACTCAGTGAGGACAAATTTGCTTTAAAAGAGGTTTAATGAAAGTTTTTTTTTTTTTTTTTTTTTTGAAAGCTTAGAAAGTTCAACCATTAATAATGCTATAGCACAATCAGAACCTGGAGCGTCACAGTTTTCCCCTTCGACTTTCCTCACTTGTTCACATAAATCATTTGCTTTGTGGAAGCCCTCCATCATTGGACCAGCCCAGCATCATTCAGTGTTTAGACAATATTACAGGGGCTGCAGAGAAGTGTGCATGAGTTAAAAAAAACAAAAAACAAACAAACAATAATAAATTACCAGGGGGACATTTCACCTCCTCATCATGTTAAAATTCAATATTGCTAACAGATTTGAGCAACCCACACACTTTAAAAGGAGACGAAGAAGTGGGCCGCCATCGTTTGGAATAGTTTCAACTTTTCAACGAGGGAATCAGGAACATCCTGCATGTTGGAGGAACTGCCCAGTCCATCCATCCATCCATCCATCCATCCATCCATCCATCCATCCATCCATCCATCCATCCATCCATCCATCCATCCGTCCGTCCGTCCGTCCGTCCACCTACAGCTGATCCTGCTCGGGAAAATCAAAGATACAATATAACATTGTATTCTGAAGTAGTTTTTTTCAGTATTTATGTATATATAAATATGACTCTCCCACGACCTGGAAGAATATATTTTTTTCACTCTCCTCTCAGTCTGCAAGCGTACAGCAAGAACGAACCGCTTTGCGCGTCAACCCTTCACAGCGCCGGATGATTCTCAGTGCAGCATGCAATCAGAAAGATGCACAATAAGAAAAGTCTTCAGCTTCATCGCTCCGACCCTCATCAGCAACATCCACCGCAGACGCCCTTTGTTTTTGTTTTTTTGTTTTAATTAAGGTCATTCTTTATGATAAGAAATATTTCTTCACTACATTTTCTCCTAATATATTCTGCATTTCAGAGCATGCCAAAGGATTTTTTTTCCTTCTTCTTCTTCATAGTTTCTGCATAGTGCCGGCTATATGAGCGCCGCTGAATCTTTTACAATAGAAATCGGTATGTACAGGCAAAAATAGACAAAGCAGATCCAGTGATGTGTCCCCCCCCCCGCCCACCACCCCATAACCTCCCCCATGCCCTCTGAAGTGATCAAAATATGTACAGAAACAGGACCTGAACCCGCCGGAACTCATAAAAAGTCAAACGCAGCTGAAAATGAAAGCTCAGCGTTACGGAAGAGCCAACAGGGTAAGAAATGTTCTGTAGGCTGAACGATCAGCATCTCATATTATTACTTATATGGTATCCCACTGTGGTAATATGCATTCCAAACATGCATGTTCTAGGCCTGATGAGAGGAAAACGACCACATTCTATAGTTTGGAGGTCAAAGAGAATAAACACGTATCAGGCCAGTAGGTGACTTATTGAAGCTTAGACAAAATGAAAGCTACAGTTAGAGCAGTATCTGTGTTTTAAAAATATTTCCTTACACTTACTTGTATGTGCTGAACTCCAGGTCATGGCAGAATAATGGTGCAGTCATGGGGAAAAGTTTTTCTTTTACTATTTAGAGTAAAAGGTCTGCATTGTTTAAATAAACTGTTAAAAAAATAAAAAACTAAGCGACAGTTTAAAAAAAGTCCTGTTGTTCAAAGCCCTTGTTTAATCCATCGTCAGAAAGTGATGTCTTAAGTAAAAGCAGGAGCTTCAGCAGTTTTTTTCTCTGTCCTGAACACAAAGACAAGACAGAAAGACATCAGCAAACCAGCCAGCATACTTAGGTAGGCCCCATACGGGGAAAAGGAGGGCAACATTGATGTGTGACATTTTATATTACAACTGCTCTTTTTGGAGTAGTGCTAGATATTTTAGAGGTTTTAATATTTTTTTATGCTCTGAATCCCAATGTTCATGCCACATGTCAGTTTTTGGCTAATCAAGAAGTTGATTAGCTGTGCCCATGTGCAGTGTAGTATATGGGTCGTACACTGCCATGTAGGCAGTGCGCCTACATGGGCAAACCCATGTGGGGCCACCATGGAAACCGCGGACAAAACCCATGTGGGACCCATATTGTCTGCCTTCCTTTTCCCCATATGGGGCCCACCTATGCCAGCTGGGCAATGACTTCAGAAAAGCAGCTGTACCTGTTCAACGGGGGAAAAATGATCTTCCCTCCACAGTGTAGCGAGGAAGATTCAGAATTAAAATTCTGACTCAATCTTTTTATTGTTATTCAAGTCATTGTAATAGTTTCTTTTATTTTTTAAATAATCTGATTTATTGATTTTATTGTGTTCTCGTCATGTTGATAGGTTTTCCATTTCCAACTAAAGCGTTCTTTGAATGCATTAGTTGCTATTACGTTTTATTACCATTATTCCTAAGCGGATAAAGATTTAAGACACTGACAGTCCAACAATGGGCAAAGATTCAGTTCAAAGTCAGATTGCACAATTTTTTTTGAATTTACAAAAAAAAAAAAACACCCAGAGTAGAATTACATCTAAGGTCAGGCTTAAATCATTTTAGAATCTGATAAAAACCAGATGATTTTTATTTTGTCCTGATGCATCAAAAACCTTTTGAGGGTAACTAGGCATAGTTTCTATCTACCATGACGGTGAGGAAATAATAAATACAGCAAGCGCTAAAGTACATGAGGTGATGGTGAGGAGTGTGTTAGCAAAGTAAACCAGTTAGCATCAAGCAGCTAGCGTCAGTAGTAAGAACAAGTCAGATCTGGACAGCATTGGGCTTCCATGATCTGTCAGATTTACGTACCAGATCCTAGAGTCAGTTTCCACACTGGAGCCCTCAGATTCTCACGCGTCTTCCTCGTCACATCTTGTCAAGTCACTGCGACCCCTGCGTTCAAAGTGTCCCATTTCTTTTTGTTTACTCCTTCAGCGTGTGGGTTTAAGATGTCAGCAGTGATGGTTGGTTACAGCATTCCCTTGCTTTGGTTCAATACTAAAGTGCACTGTTACGAAGCGTAACACGAGCTGCGCACAAGTGGACATGGACGACAACCTTTAGGGTAATGGCTCTCACATGCGTTCACAAAGCGATTCAGTAATATTAAGATTAAATAATATGCTCGTCAATCACCTCTTGTCATCAGTATTGATTATATCTAGAGAATTATGGTGCGCATGTGTACATCTCAGCAACATGAACAGAGTAACGAGAACATAGAGTGCCTAATGGGTTCCATGAAGAACATTCAGGTCCTCCAGCTCTTCATACAGCAGAGAAAAAGTGATTTCAGCCTGAATTTACATGCAAACCAAATATATCTATCGTAACAATTAAATAAAATAACTTAGACAAACAGCAGAGTAACAACTTCTCAATACTTCGTTAAAGGGGGATTCTGCCAACGGTGAGCTCTGTTAAAGTCTCTTGGTTGGTTGATTTTGAGTTGTTGGACAAAGGAAAACGGGCACCCATGACATGACTGACACATTCCTGAGTCTTCATTAAAACATGTGTGCTGTGCACAACAACATAAAGTGCAGAACTTTTTTCTTCTTCTTCTTCTTCTTCCAGACGTACTCAAGCTGCTACAGGTCAGGACTGCTTAAAGGACTATTGCACTTCGCCAACACTTTCCATTCACTCTTCAGCATATTTCAGCAGCAGAAGCTTCATCTGTGGGATTCTAGATCAGGGAAGACGATTCGGTGATGAGATAGGTGTTTATTTTCCTTCATCCTAAGAACTCAAAAGTTAGTATTTTATTCGTGATATTTCACGTAATCCCCAACACAAAGGTTTGAGGTGTCTGGACAAACGCCTGGGCTTCACCCCAAATACGTCATAATCAACATCTGATGCTCCGGTAAATTTTTACTAAACCAGCTAGGGATCAAAATGATATGCCTGATGTTGCTGACATTTCAATATTTTCTTCATGTCACCTTCATCATGAACATATGCTTTGTTGTGTTGACCACTTTGGGGAGATGGCATACCTCTGTCTCAGGTAGCCTACAAAAAAGCATCTAAACTTTTTGTCTCCAACTCAAAAAGGGGGCCATGATGAACTTAAAAGAATGTTTTAAAGGGACAATACAGTCCTTTGGGATTCTGTTGAGTGGTTATACCTGCAGCATAAATGTAGAAAGTAGAAAATAGCTTATTCCACAGGCTAATGTTAATGGTTTTAGCATTAGCTAAATTGGACCATCCTATATACCTGGTATCAAAATGCCAGAACACGTCATGCAAATTGTGTTTTATAGACCTGTAAAATGGTTTAAGATTTTAGAGGTTATCAAAATGGGGTTCTTAGAGGTGAAGCAACATCTCATGATATTAAAGTTTGTATATACAGGTACTGTCCTCAGGTGGCTTCTTCTGGTGCCTA
Organism: Phalloptychus januarius; assembly: GCA_902982915.1. Classification (NCBI taxonomy): domain Eukaryota; kingdom Metazoa; phylum Chordata; class Actinopteri; order Cyprinodontiformes; family Poeciliidae; genus Phalloptychus; species Phalloptychus januarius. The sequence goes on along the minus strand of CADWAE010000468.1, from coordinate 2,697,369 downwards.
GGTGTGAAGGTTAGCGCTATTGACCCTTTGCACGCGATGTCACCCTGTTCAGAAAGAGACCCACTCCACCATGACGGACTATGAGCTCGTTAATTCCTGTAAAGATTGTCAATAACAGACAGTTGGTAGCCTGATAAAATAGCCTAGTCATAGACAGCAACCATCAATCACAAGGACTGGCAGCCTTAGGTTTATCTGTGGATTTGCAGTGAACACTTTTTGCGAGGTAATTAGATTAATGCTTATATCCTTAATAAAGATGAGGTAATATTAGTAAGATGTTACCTAATATTGCATTTTGAGGAAGGTATGCGTCTAGCCATTAGTAAGCATTAAGGGAATGCCCCACCATCATGTCGCCTACCACGTCCAAAAAAACTTGTTAGAATCTAGGCTTTTTGTACAATCTGGTGAAAGTGGGAAATGCAGTTTATGACATAGTGGCATGTGGCGTGAATTCAGGCAGTCTGCATTTTTATCAAATCAATAAACACGTCAGGAGGGAGAAAATATGAGTCGGTCTCTAAGCTAGATATTCAACTTTTGTAAATAACACTCTCTGAGGCCCAACTAGATGTGATACGTCTATACACACATTAACTTAACAACAATTTGGGAAAACAATCGCAGTTCAATACTCCCATCCTCACTTACACTCTTTGTCAATTTCCTCAGTGTGATACATTGAAGTAGTTGCAAAAGGTCAATAGTTGCAATATATGTTGGGTATATATATCCGAGACTTATTTTGAAGAAAAAAGGAAGTAGTCCTCATGTTGCTCTACTGTGTTAATCAACACATGATTCTTATCAGGCTAGCTGACAACGCTTGCTTCATTAAACAGAGCGATTTCCTCAACATTTAGATAGTTTATGTTGGAAAGTTCTGAATACAAAGTCAGGAAAAGTGACAGACCACATAAAAAGTGATTTCTTAGAACTATGAGAAATAACAACTGGTTAAATATTAGCCGTTAGCATGCGCAAAGTGTAGCATCATCTTCCCGGGTTGCTATTAATGCTGAACTACCCAGTTTTCAATGTGTTTGATCACCTCTATGAAAAGAGACTCTTTAAAACTTTAAAACTGTATTAGTGAAAACATTAAAGGGGAGTATTTTAAAGGTTTCTCTGGATTTCAAAAGACGTCAGAAGAGAAAACCTGAAACTGCAGTGTATGGACTTAGCAAGCAGGTAGAAGGTGGAGTCTGTAGAGTTACACAGTCAAAAATGAACAACAATTATTTTGGTTATTTAGCCTGTCATGAGAGGAAACATGGGGGTTCATAGTTCAAAGTCATTCATTTATAAATATTACCATTTCAATAAGCAAGTTCCAAACTAAATCGGAATTTAGTGAATTTGTATATATATTTGTGATGTATTTGTGAAGTGAATTTGTATATTAGCTCTAAGCTATGTATTTAGCTACAAACTAAATATTTAGCTCACTAAAAAGGAATTTAGTTTGAAGCTAAATATTTAGCTTGCTGGTTTGAAATTAAATAGTTTGGAGCTAAATATTTGATTTTAAGCTGAATTAGCTTTGAGCTAAATATTTTGCTTGTATGCAAAATATTTGGCTAATTTGGCAGTTAGTTTAAAAGTTTATCTAACGACAGGCTAAATAACCAAAGTTATTGCTGTTTATTTTTGATGTGTTATCTTTACAACCAGTTCCCCATAAACAGGGAATGGAATATTCCACACAAATTACAGATTATTTAAAGCATACTTGTCATTTGTAAAAACTTTCACTTGGTATGTAAAAATATGGTGCATGCCCAAGAACATTAGGCTCCAAAATAAAGTAAGTGGTATCTAGAGATGCCAAATGGGGGAAAAAGCAGCAGGCAGATGTTGACCACACCTCTCAACCCAGTCATGTAAAATGGTGCCAAAGCAGGCAAACCACTGTAACTGAAACCACTTTACAGAACTGCAACCGTTCTGTAAAGCAACATTGCAAGGGGTTTGTATTTCACATATCAAACTTTTCAACAAGGCATCATTCATCTGTCTTTGTCTGGATGGGGGGGAAATACCCAACAAGAGAATCCAGTGAGCCTCTACCATGTGTTGAAGCAAACGCGACAAACTCTGCATGAGACGAAAACAAACGCACACCGAAAGCCTGCGACCGGACCCGAGCCCACACACAGCAGTGCAACACACGCAATCGTCTTCTTCTAGCCAGTGTTTGCATATCGTACTGTACATTGAATAATGGCGCATTCGGCTGGTCGTTGTAAACTGGCAAACTCGTATACTTACTTACTTATGTACAAGGTAGAAATATTCAGGGTTTGCGTGCTTGAGGTGAAAACAAAAAAGTAAAGAGCAATAAATTCTGAGGTAGCAAATTCAACAATGGTAAACTAGAATTCCTCTATGCATGAGCTTTTGAACCGGGCATCAGAAATCGCTGCTTCTCGTATGGTGATGATCAGGTGACCTTGTGGAGGCCAAAGCTCATACAGAAGCTCATGAAGTTGCTTGATGAAGTCTTTAGGGAGCTGTTTTGGTATACTGCTCTTATGGAAACCGCGTAAGTTTGCCAGTTTGCCTGTTACTGACACAACCCAAGCATCCCACGCGTGTTCAGCTCTCTAGCAAATGGGTACGACGTTTATGATAGGGCAGCTGATATGTTCTTCAAGAGAATTCATGGCTTGTAACCCTCCAGTTCCCACCCCCTGAGGTGTGGACCAGCCAAATCCAGTGTGCTCTCAATCAGAGTATAAATTAGAACATTAGCTCCACCTCTTGGGGCCAAAGGGGCGGGACATCAAAGGGGACGGAACCAATGACAGAATGGGGCAGCAGGATTCCTGTTAGGCCAGCTAACACTACAATTCAACAACCAGTCAGTGAGTTTATCGGAAGCGCCTTGGACATATATAGAAAGAATAATCATCGTATCAAGGTTTTCAGTGCAAGACGTAAAATGGCTACTTTTTTGTTTGTCATTATTTGTCCAATGTTGTCTTGTTCTCTTCAGTCATCCAACACTGGACACAGCAGTAAAGGGATTCTTCTATATCTTAGTTGTCTTTTCAGAATGACTGAGAAGAAGCGTTTTCCTTAGCGACTGACTGAGAACTTCCAGACCGGACTGATCGGGTCAGAGGTGGAGGTCGCCTCTGTTCGGCTTGTGGTTTTGGTTAAAGGTTGTACCGCTCTGAAGCTCAGAAAGCTCAGGATTCTTGAGAGGAGACTCAAAGACAAAGACTGTGGCAGAGGGAGAGGTTCAATACTTCTCTTAACCCCTATCATGGCTTTACTCTGTCTGAAAAGGTGAGTAGTGAGCGCCTGAAAGGGTTCAGGTGGTAGATCCAGCTGGTGCCTCCGTATGGAACAATGGATACTTCTCCCCTTTTCCTCCCCCATTCTCTTAACTTCCCCCCGGGTCAGAGCTGTGTCTCTGTGGTGTCCGTGAATCCAGAGGTGTCTGTGGTTCTTGAAGTGAAAGCTTTCTTTGGGTCTCAGCATCCATAGGAGACGCCTCCGTCCCTGCAGCCGGCTTCGAGGGTCTGACGCAAAATCCAAACCTCCTGCTATACTAGTCTCTGCATCTGCAGCAGTCCCTGCAGCCGTGGCTCCAGCCCCGCTGCCAAGCCGGAGCTCCAGCTCTACATGCTGCCCCAGGCTGCACAGGGTAGAGGGTTCAGGCTGATCCTGGTTGGCAGGGATCAGAGAGGAGTCCTGGGGCTGCATAGAGTCAAGAGGCTTGGCTGAGAAGTCTTCAAAGTTCTCTGAGTCCAAGATCTGTCAACACAATATTGCAAAATGTAAGGCCTTGGGATCAGTTAGGATACAGTTACATGCACTGACATCAAACAAGACAGTCGTTCAAGTTCACCAGGTCTATCAGCTGTGGTCTAATTTGTGACATTGTGTCTTATATACCATAAACCTTTGACTTGCAACTTGACCAACTCCTAGCTCCAGATCAGAAACTTTCTTAAAAATCCAAGTATTAAGAAAAGTTTAATTAATGAGGAAATCAGCATCAAAGCAAAGGGTCTAAAAGAAAGGTTTAGACTTACTACATAGTAAGTCTATGTTCAATGACAACATTGACATTGAACAAAGATACAACAGTGAATTTACCAACAAAATGTCTGAGTAGCCAAGCAATGACCAGTAACCTGCACCAGGAACATTTATATATATATATACATATATATATATATATGTATATGTATTTATACATATATACGTATATGTATAAATATACGTATTTACAGTGACACTCACTTAGGGTTTTTCAGTATTTTTTCTGCCAACATGTACCGGCACTTCCACCCTAACCTTTCAATCGAAAGTTCACATAAAACCATCTCAGCCCAGAGTTTAGATTATCTGATATTTGATGCTTTACTTGTAACTGATGCTTGATCTGAGGCTGTGTTCACTCAAAAGTTCTTGATGCTCAGTTTGGATTTTTTTTTCTTCTTTTGCTGGAATCTTTCCGTGGTCGTTCATACGACAACATAGAGTCAAGAGCAATTGCAAGAGCTGCAATTATGTTGTGTGTGAACGGTTTAGGATCACTGTATTGGTCAGAGCTGGTGATCCCTTTGAAACCTGCACATGCTCTGCTGAGCATCACCAAACTTCTGAAAAAGTCATTCAGTGAACAAACTTTTCACTCGTGTCCACTAACTTTATGAGACAGTCATCAAAACAGCATTGACAATAATCTGTGATTGCTTTAGAAATCATTTTTAAAAAGCCTCACCTGTGATAGAGAAGCCAGTGTATCAGGAGCTGCTCTGTCTCCTGGTCCAGAACCAGGGTAAGGTGAGGGCTGCGGAGCACAAACATCTTGTATGATTTCTCTGAAAGAACTGAAACGCCTTTGTGGACCAGCCTCGTGTTGACATGGTGACGGCGTGGTTACCTGAGGAGGGGATGAAACGGCACTGTAGGCAGGAGGAACCAGGGCCATCTGCCTCTGCAGGAGCTGCATGATCACGCCGATGTCCGCGGACATGCGGCTCTCCAACCTGTCCACAGAGAGGGAGACATTTCAACTAAATTGTCAATTTTATGACATAACTAGACTTTCATGAGAGAATATAACTAGCAATATAGTGATGAAGTGATTGGAGTGCTTTATGTAAAGTCAAAAATTAACTTCAAATATTTGGGGTTTATTTTTCAGTCATATTGTAATCATATTATTTACCCATTTATAAATGTCACAGCTTCAAACAAACTATGTAGCTACCAAGCTAAATATTTGGCCTGAAACTATATATTTAGCTCCAAAACCATAAAAACAGCTCCAACAAGCTATAAATATAAATCTGAACTAAATATTTAGTTAGCAAGCTAATTATATAGTTCCCAGCAACATATTTAGTTAGCAACTTAAATATTTAGCCTTTAACTAAATACTTAGCTCCAAGCAAATTATTTAGTAAGTAAAATATTTAGCTTACAAACTAAAAGTTTCGCTCCATACCAAACCATCTATTTGGTTTGCACACTAAATATTTAGTTAACAAGAAAACTAAACTTAGTTTAAACTAAAGTTTAGTTTAGTTTAAACTAAGTTAGTTTAGTTTAGTTTAAACCTCAGTTTAAACTAAACTTAGTTTAATTTAGTTTGTGTTTTTCTGTGATAACCCAAATTACTGCTGGTAATTTTTGGATTCCATTTGTGTGTAACTTCAAAAATGGAATCCAATAGAAAGAATGACAACTTGAAGCAGGACGACTGAAACTCTGTGTAAACAGCAGCTCAGAGGAGGAGCTTTGTCCTCGAAGATGGACAAACCTGTGCATAACCCAGGAGTTATGCAGAGCTGAATGGTTGTCATGGGAGATAAAAGGATTTCTCAAACATGCATGAAAGAATCAGTGCAACACACCAGGTAATTTCAGTCGTGAGGGAATGACATTATGACATTATGTAAAGCTAAAAAAAGTCAATTTTACACAACACTGCCCCTTTAAGGTTGAACCAGGTCATTTGTGGTCCTGTAAAGGCTTTCGGACGAAGCCAAGGCAAACTGACCTGTTGAGCTGTTTCTGCAGCAGGTCCAGACGCGCGTCCAGCTGACTGCGCTGCTGCCGGCTCAGGCTGTGCAGCGGCGTGTTGAGAGGCGGGGGGGAGGCCAGGCTGCAGCTGGGCACCTCCTGGTACTGACCGCCCCCTCGACTCTCTCCCCAGAAGCTGAAGATGTTGGACACACCTGAGAAAGCACCTGATTGCCGGGGGAAACGGTGTTATCGGACGTTGTCAGAAGTATAACAGGTGGTGTGTGTGTGTGTGTGTGTGTGTGTGTGTGCAGGGAGGGCGTGGTTTACCTGAAAGGGCATTGCAGGTGTTTCCAGTCTTAGGGTCCCCCTCTGGCTCTGTGGTCTCACTGAAGCTCCGGGGCGGGGCCTGGGCCTTCGGGGGCTCCAGCAGCGCAGGCGGGGGGGCGAGGCCGGTCAGAACAGGCTCCTCCCCCTTTCAGAGCAGAACCACAACAGCTCACAGTCCGCCCACAGCACACCCTTTATCCAAAACCACCAGGAACGCAGCGGGGAGTGATACCTCGTCACCGCTGGAGTGAGAAGACACGGAGCTGCGATGGCCCCTCCACTGCCTCTTGGCTGCCTCTTCCTTCTCCCTCTGGCTGCTGGCCGCCTCCCTCTGTCTTCGCCGTGAAGATTTGTGGGACTTTTTATATTCCCCGGCGTCGGCGTCGTCTGCACAAAGGAGTTCAAAACAGTCGCTTAAGTTCGATCGTTTCTCCACACACATTCTGTTCAGTCACTCGTATTATCTGGGCTGTTTGGGTTGGCCGTCATGCAAGCCGTTTTGTGTGCAGTTTGCTTCAATAAAGGCCATCAAACAACAGCTGAGTTTCTGTTTATTTACATATTAACCAGTCATATTCAATAAATTTGATTATGTGTCCTGATGAGTCTCGTTTGTCAGATTAAAAGATCCTTTTGGAATACAAACCTACAAACTTTATAAGTTTGTATAAAGTTAAGTTACACAAACTTAACTTTTCATTAAATTTGTATGACTTAATGAAAAGTTACACAAACCTTTCATTAAGGCTACATTCATGTTTTAAACATGTTTTTTTTATGGTTAGATGTAATATTTTCTTTTTAAATGTCATAGTTTCATTACCTATCAGCAAACAAAATAGTAATCACCAGAAATAAAGGCTTCCAAGTGTCCATCTGTGTGTAGTTATGTATTTATATTAAATAATGTGTTCCACTTACTGATAAAGTTCTGAAATAAATTCGATTTATTGAATGGGCCTGTATTCATATGTTCAGTAGACGGTTCAGTCAAAGTCCAGTCCTAAATTCAATAGATTTAGGACAATCTATCTAAAGACAGCTACAGTCCTACAGTTACAGTGAAAAAAATTGAATTACAAAGCATTGATCTTTGGGGGTCGAGTACAAATGCATGCCACACTATTCAGATTTCAATCTTATTTTCAGTATTTAAATTTTTGTTTTACATTTTACAAAAGTTCATGACCTTTTGGCGGCTCATCACATAAAATCCCAATCAAATCTATTGCTGTTTGTAAGGGAAAAAAATGTAGTGAGTAGTTTTGCAAATAACTGTTCAGAAGTGAATGTTCTAATATGCAGTAAAGAGTCTGATTTCCATCATTTTTATTTGCTTTCTACTCCTTCGAACCGTCATGTTTCCTCGCTCCCTTAAAAAATGGAGAGAAGTACAGAGGGAACTTCAGGCTGCGTGTTTTGAGCAATTCTTTTTTTTTTTTTACATTTTATATCAAAAAGAGAAACAGAAATAAAAGTTTACATAAAGCCTCAGATTTTCTGTGTTTGGAAGTTTGTTCACCAGCAGAGAAAAAGCAGGGAGGTTGAGAGCAAAGCACCTTTTTCTGTGCGTCTTCGAAACGACAGCTTCCGTCTCCGCAGCTTGTTGAACCCCCCGCCGGCGGAGTCGTCGCTGCTGGGAGAGCCCGGGATCATGTTGGTCTGGAACCAACGGCGCCAAACACCAAACATTAAGCTCTGAGGCCCAACACAGAACCCAAACGTTTAACAAAGGCTGCAGCTAAACTCACGTCTCTGAGGTTGAAGGTGATTTCCAAGTTGTTCCAGAAATGCTCAGCGAACTCCGGATACATGTCCAGCACCTCCAGAACATCTTCTCTCAGGATCTTATGGAGGTCGCAGTACGTCAGCGCTCTCACGTCAGCGTTGGATTTCCCCGGGCGGGGGTACAGGTTGATGGGCTCGCCGAAGATGTCGTTCTTCCCTGCAGAGAGACGGAAAAATGACAAAAAAAACAATTTTTTTGATGGAGAAAGTGTTCTTTGTAACGTAGTTATGGCAGCTCTGCCCAGGATTAATTCAGATATCATCTCCTTCCTAAAATAATGTCTTCAAAAAAAGAAATTAATGTTGTTGTTTTTTGTTTTGGAAAGAAAGAGGTGGTGATTCCCCCAAAACCCCAAAATCACTTTTGGGAAAAAAATGATTTAGGCCATTATTTTAGGATGGTTAGTCAAGTGTTTGCCAGTAGATGGCACTGCAGCTTAAGGTTTGTTCTACAGGATGTGTGTGGGAGTGTGTGTGAACCAGGTTTTTATATCCTTATGGGAACCTATTTCTGTCTACAATGTGGGGTTATGGGGACCATTGCTCCTTGTGGGGACACTTTCATGGTCCCCATGAGAGAAATTGTTGTTTTTGGGTTAGTGGTGAGGTTTGCGATGGGTAGGGTAAGGGTAAAGGCTAAGGCAAGGATTAGGCTGTAGAAATTAATGGAAGTCAATGTGAAGTCCCCACAAGTGATGAAAACACAACTGTGTGTGTGTGCGTGTGTAGAGTAAACACCTGGAAGACTTTAAAGAGATAAATATGTTTGAGTTCAGAAAAAAAAGCAGATTATGTCCCAGATTTACAGCACAGTTTACGTAGAAAGAGGATTTCTTCTTCAGTTATCTTTCACAACAAGGATATAATTTCTTTGAAGAATGAATCATAAAAATGAACCCGGATTGTTTAAAAGTCAGTTTTTCATTTTTACGCGTTTAAAAAATTTTTTTTCAACCAGCTGATGTTCTCGTTTAAAGAAATGGAGGGAACTTAACTAAAGCTAACGAAATAACAAAAGCTTCAATTGAGAAAACATTTTTGTTACCTGAAATATATAAAATCTAGAACTAAGTGGAACCTTGTTGTATAAAACAAACTAAAGTCCCTCCAGAGCAAGAAAACTTCTTGTCAGTTCTATCCCCCTGCAGTTTCTGAAAAAAGAGATTCATTTTATGCAACATGGAGCAGAACAAAATGTGGAGGAGCGGTGAATACTTTCCAGATGTGCTGTACATGTTCTGACAAATATTCATGCGTTTTAAAACAGTCTGCTGACTCTGTCGTATTTCTTCTGACTCTGCTTTTTATTGTAAAACTTATTTCTAACTTATGTTTGTAACCCTCACATTGTGAAACCATTGTGCTATTTGCTCAAAGTTATCAGCACATGCAGTACTGACCCCACCTACATAATAAAAATCAAATCAAATCAATATAGTACAAATGTAACTTTGTCTGTCTTAACTCTAACTTTGAGGCAGACAGAAACTATTAAGAAAATACTTGGTGTCTTACCCAAGATGGCTACCACCACGTCTCCTCTCAGTATCTCTATGGACCCCCTGGAGATGAAGTAGAGGGCAGTGAGGACGTCCCCGGCGTGGACCAGCGTGTCGCCCGGCGGGGCGTGGGTGGTCTTAAACTTCATGGCCAGCGCCCGGAGGCAGCCCTTAGTGGAGCCTTTAAAGGCCTTGCAGTTCTGCAGCAGCGTTCGGTTCAGGTGAAGGCAGATGTCTGCCTGAAGACACTCTGGGAACCCTTTGAGGACCTGGTGAGGAGGCCGGGCGGAGTTAACGATGGAACCCACAGAAAATATTTACTCAGTTGTGCCAGAAGCTAACAGTAATGACTGAAGTGTCAGGTCTATATAAAGCATAAACCGGTTATAAAAAAGATATTTGTTTTTTCAGACAAGCTTTGTTTTTGTTGATCACACAATTGAGCAATTTGACATTTCGTAAATAAATTCTCTTAATGGAAACGCGGCAATTTTGAAAAAATTCATTTTTCACTGAAATGCTTTGCTGCTAGGAAGGGCTTTTTTTCTTTTGGTTTATTTGGCAAAACCGCAAAGGAAACCTTTTTTTTTCTTTTACCTCGTATGAATCACATGATCAACAACTAGATGTTGCTACCGGCAAAAACCACAAAGAAGAAGACAACAGGAAGACGCAGGAGGATGACAGCGCCGCATCGTTTTTAATGTGATTTGGATTGCATTTCTCATTTAATGGAAACATCTCAATTGTTGAATTGTGTTTTTTCGACATCAGCTGCTTACTGACATTGTAGGAAATGGAAACACAGCCGTATCATGATTGAGACGCTGCCTGAACCCAGCCAGCATACCTAGGTGGGCCCCATATGGGGAAAAGGAGGGCAGACAGTATGGGTCCCACATAGATTTGCCGCCGTTTCCATGGTGGCCCCACACAGGTTTGCCCATGTAGGAGCACTGAATACATGGGCCCTTTATGGCAGTGGCCTACATGGGCAAACTCATGTGGGGCCACCATGGAAACCGCGGCAAATCTATGTGGGACCCATACTGTCTGCCCTCCTTTTCCCCATATGGGGCCCACCTAGGTGTGCTGGCTGGGAAACTGCATCAACCAATGATGTAGATCAAATCTCAAGCTTAGAAAGTTATGACATTATTAATCTGAGCTTTCCAAAATGGCTGAAAGGCATCTCAGTGTGTGTAAACCTCTGAAAAAAGAAGGTAAGAAAAGCAATCTCTTATTTTTATACCATTTATTAAACAAGACTAAAAGTGTACATAGATTAAATATCACAACCAGAACAAAGAAGGATATGATGTCTGTCATTTGTAATGATGCAGGTCCGATTCTAATAACTAAGCTGAAAATGCACTTAAAAACAGTCTGTGAGCTGATTTTTGTAGCTTTGTAGCAAAATGAAGTCAAACTGAATTGCAGAGGGTGAGTCAGCGGGCCTGGAGAGTGATTAATATAAAGAATTGATGCAACTTTAATGAGCTCACTGCCAGGCTTTTAAAGCAGCAGGCGCTGGGCCTCCATTCTGACTCTCACACTGATTTCACAGAGCCGCAAAGCTCTGCTGCTCTGACTCCAGCTCTGAGTCTCTCGCTCTCCATTTTCCACCGTTCCTATCCGTTTCAACGTACGTTCTTGATTCCAGCTTCTCTTGGCTCCCACTTCGTCGCTCAGAGCTCCAAAGCTAACAGACAGATAGAGTCTGGGAACCTGAGAGATACTGATAAGGTGTCTGCAGATAAATATCCCGAGCGCTGTCCGTTTGTAAGTACTCATTAATTACACACTGGGAAGGTGTGATTAATAGCAGAGATGCGGCAAAGGACACATCAATTTGTCTGCATGAAATAAAATAATAAGAGCAGCCTTGGAAATCAGCAGCTGGACGCTCCATTAACCTGGAGTCAGGAGAACACCGTTGAGAAATGATGGAAAACCTGACTTTAGATGGTTTACTTGGTGATTCTGGGGAACCTACATGGCAGTGGCCCTACATGGGCAAACCTGTATGGGGCCACCATGGAAACCATGGACAAACCCATGTGGGACCCATATTTTATGCCCTCCTTTTCTCCATATGGGGCCCACCTAAGTATCAAGTGTGCTCAAGGTTTTCAAAGTACCAAAAGTTCGAAATGAAAAATCAGCTCTGCTGTTTGCACATTAGCACAAGAGCGCCCTGTATGGCAGGGAAGGAGAAATAAACGGTTTAACAAAATCTTTCCGGAAAAAACTGATAAACTTTTTGTAACTGCAGAAAGACGTACGCTCACTTTTCACAACCATCAAAAAACCTTCAGTAACAAACTGGATTACAGGATGAACCTGCTGCTGCTCATTTAAGACGTGTTATTTTTCAAGGTGGGCTTGCAAAAGTCTTCATAACCCCTGAAGCATTTTCACATTTTTGAAGTTAGTTATGTTTATCTGCGTATTCTGTCTTGTTTGTTGTGTAGCATCAAGTAGAATCCCGCATGCCGTGTCCACACCGGGTATTCTGTTGGACCTATAATGTGTTTTCTTAAAAAAACAACAAAAAACTGATTTAAACAGGCATAGTAGTGTGACTATTTATAACCACATATTTCTAAAATATCTTCTCCTCACCATTGCTTTTCAGTAATTGTTCAACTTGCTCTTTTTTAAGCAGGAAGAGAGAAATAATTGCAAAAGTAACATAATAAGTGCCATTATTATTAACGGCTACATAGGGGAATTAAAAGTGCTTACGCAACGCAACTCGTATATCAAGCGCAGCTCATATGGGATTAAATCAATTCCATATTGAAAACCGTGAGGGTAATACGCAGCAGAGGAATAACAGAGCGCCTGGTGAAACATGGGCCCCATCCGTGGCTCATCCATCAGCTGTACTCCACTATGAGTTACAGTGGAGTACAGCCAGCTGAACTCATAAATAAACTAATGGAGCTCTGAGTGCAGCCGAGCTTTATTGAGGGGCCATGGCTGCGTACAAAGGAACAAGTCAATGTGGTGATTGTCTTCCACAAAGGGGCTGGATGAGAGAGGCCCGGCGCGCCGCCTCAGCGCTTCTCCAGGCAAACCGCGGGTCACGGAGCCACACAAAGACCAGAATCCTTCCTCTGTGTCTGCAGAGGGCCGGCGCGATCTAACAAGCTCCCTGAAGGTAGATTTAAGGAACAGCTCACTTCTTCTCTTCCTTCCCCATCACAGTGGCGTCATTTTTTCCACCTCCCGTCTCCACGGCTGCGAGAGGTCAGAGCTGGAGAGACGGAGACGAGGCGCAAACGGCACGATGTTCCAGGAGCCTGGCTGCGTCTCTGACTGTGCTTTCGTTAGGAAAGCTCTCAAATCTTTCTATGTTTTCTGCTAATGTAGAAAAAAACGCAATTTTGCAATTGCGCTGTTTCCATTAAATGAAAAAAAATGAAATTAAAATCACACATTACACATGGTTCTCATGAAAAGTTGTTAAAAATCATGGCAGCAACAGATGTAAACAGTTACATGAGAAATTGATAATCTAGTGGAGGAGACGTCGGCGTCGTATTCAGGAGTCAGAGCGACAAGCGGCTACTTGGGAGCCGCTACGTGTGTGACATTCTGGGGAAATTATAGTTGGTGATTTTACAGAAGAGCGACAGTTTCAACACGTTGGAATGACACAAAACCTTTTTATGAGCTGAGATGCTGCAAAACCAAAAACAACATCATGGTCCAACCACTTCCTGTTGACCTTGTCATCCTTTTTGCCAGTAGTAACATCGGGTTGCCGGTCACACATCTCGTGTGATGCAAAAAAAAGAGAGCTTCCATCACAGGCCTTATGTATCTTTCTGGGTAAAATCGAACGGGATAAACATCCGATTGCATGTGGGGAAAGCTTGGAAATTACACAATGCGTTCGGTAAACCTCAGCTTTCCATCCTCTGATATTCCAAACTGTGCCCCCTTAGAACCTGCTCAGGTTTGAGTTGCACCAGCCAGGACACTGCAGCACAGCATGCTGCAAGAGGTCAGCGGCACACGAAATCTATGTAAAAACACTCCGTGGTGTGTTTGGGTCCATTAACAGGTGTGAGTCACTGTGCCGGTGGGTGTCTGAGTCGCAGCTTTAGCAAAAGCACAAGTGGTTCCACATGCATTTGGTTATTCTGGGCAACTCTGATTTTCTTTTCATTTGATTGCTATGCTTACAATGTGGACCACTCTTTGAAATGAAATCCTCTTTTACGACAGCTATTTAAACTCATTGTGAAATATTAGACAAATAACAGTCATTTCCTAAAATAAATAAACTGAGCATCTGCAAAGTTTCATGTTAAGAAATAACAGATTTGAACAAAATATCAGTATTTACAAGAATTGGCGGCCCTTAATCTCTTAAAAACAAATGTAACTTAAACATTTCTTTTATTTGAAATTTTCTTCTTACAATCGATCAGAAATGGTGCTAAAGATGAATATGAAGACAAATATCTGATATATTAAGATGTTTTTTATCATATCTTTATCTGGGGTAAAGATAAATAAACCAGTGCACAGTGAGGGGAACTACAAACTAAAATGTTAGCCATGCTAACCCTAAAGCATTAGTCAGAAACATTAGTTCCACTAACACTGACACCTAAAGAACTACTTTAGCATTTAGTGGAAGCTAATGCTAAAGTACTAACTTCAGTTCAAATTATAGCCGTCCTTGAAAACTACAACCCTCAGGCACCCATTTCATTTTTGACATTATAACTGACATGCTTTAAAATGCCCCTAGATATTTGTGTTTCATTTTGTTCCTGCTTGGTCCTTGTTTGAAATAAAGTGACCGAGAAAAACAAAACAGAGACCGCGAGGAGAGAAAACAGAACCTCTGTGTAAACAGTCGTCAACCAACTTAAAATAAATAAAAAAAGAGTGTGGATGTAAAAGTCCGACTACTTGCAGAATTTTGAACTGTCAACTAAAACTTCAACAGAACTGAAGGTTCACACAACAGCCAAGAGAACTAGTGCTTCAGAATTTATCCAGAAAAATTCACTTAGCAGGTGCTAACTGCTAACTGACTTTCTCAAAGTTAGCAAAAGCAGGAAATAAAAAAATTTGCGAGAGCTCTGAGTTAGCAAAAGTGCAAAACTAGCAGATGTTCAGTTCGTGAAAGCGAAAAATTGAGAGCTTCAAATTAGCGAAAGCGCCAAACCAAAAGTTAGCTCTGTTATTGTCCATTATCGCACTAGCAAAACGTTTGCCCACCTTGGCCAGCTTACATTAAAGCATATAAACATATATAGCGAGAATGCACTGAAAGTCAACATGACGTTCATGCCAAGATGGTGCAAGCCACGCCCTGACGACAGACACGGGGAGCCTGGGAACTCACAGCGTTCATGTCAATGCCGTTGGTGTAGGACCAGGCGTGCTGAAAGTATTCCTCCAGCCTCTGCCGGAGCGGGTTGGGGATCTGGTGGAAGCGGATGAACTCCCTGACTCTCAGCATCTGGGTGTGGTAGCGGGCTGTCCCTGAGTAGAGCCGCTGGATGATGGCTGACACGTTCCCGAAGATGCTGGCGTACATCAGGGCTGGAGAACACAGACATGAGCAGAGGCTGTAGGCATGTAGTGTAGGTTGTTAAAGGAAAGGAAAAACGACCGTGAGCAAAGTCAGAACATCCGTCTCCCAAACGGGCGAGAAACATCGAGAAGTTCGACGTGAAAGACTCTGTCTGTAGAGGACATGCTGTTATTCGATGAACTCCTTGATGAACCTCAGTGTCTTGCTGTCACGTTGGATCCTGCTGACCTCCAAGCCTCTGTCAGCTCCCATCACTGTCTACGTAACACACCGCAAAGCCTCAGTGTAACAGCCGAAAACACACTCCGTCTGCAAATTCAAGTTACATTCAAGTATTAAAGCTGCAAAAGATTGGGTTTTTACTCATGATCAGGTTGTCTAAACAAGGAAGGCAGCCACAAATCAAACTTAAACACAAATCATTTTGGTTTAAGACGGGAGAAAATTATGAATAGTTCAAGTTTACTCAAGTTTTTTTTTAGAGTGTGCACGTTATTTCTTTGGGACAAAACATTTTTCCACTGGGTATCAGCGTTCAGGACTGGAACAAGCCGATTGTTGGTACTTCTCTCTATGATCTGTGAAACGACCAGCCAGCTAATTAACGCTGGGAGAGCTGGAGCGATAGCATCGGGACAGGATATTACAGTGTCTTCACTTCATTTACAGGTTTTAATAATATCTTTAATGAATGATAAGGGTAGAAAATGAAAAAGATAATCAATTTCTACTGCAATGATGAATGAATGAGGCGAAAGACCAAACTAATGAAAAGATTTCCCTCTAAGTTTAAAACATGCAGAATGAGAGCACCAAGAAACATGCAGCTCTTTGATTTCAATACATTCAATACAATTCAATACATTATGATGTAATATGTAAAACGTAATAAATGCATTTGCGAATTGTCCCCCCCCCAAGTTAAGAATTTATGTTCACGAATGAAACTTATTTGATTCATGTGTTCATAAGTTTGACACTGATGACAAAGTGAATCATCACAATTAATATCTGATTGACTTCTTAAAAAAGTAGAGATGCACTAAAAAAGAAATTGGCAGCTGAAAAATTTTTGTATGAAAGTTGGAAACTCAAAAATTGTATTCTTTTCTGTCCAGTGAACACACCATGCTAACAGCTACTGGCTCACGCTAACAACTACTGGCTCACGCTAACAACTACTGGCTCACGCTAACAGCTACTGGCTCACGCTAACAATTAACTACTTTTACCATGTCTAAATATTCAACATCGTTTTAAAAATAATCGCTACCCTCCATTTAGCACTTCACAGACAACATACTCATAAAATCCCAGAAATTCCAAGAGTGAGTGGCTTCCAGCAGATAACAGGGGCAGCTAGCTAAAATGCAGCAGGTTTTATTCTTTGAGGTTTCGACCTCTTTCTGTCAGGGAACATGCTGGATTTGGAAATGTTGTTGTGTTATTTAAAAATATAACACGAGCTCAGCTCATTTTTCTGGGGAACACACATCAAGCCTGATGATTTGGCAATGAATACTCCACACAGGATTTAGCAGTAGACTGCGCTAAAGACGGTTCAAATGTGAACTGTGTCATCACTTTGTTTTAATGTAGGAAAGCTTTTTCTTCTTACATTGACTGCACTGACAGGACTTCTTTCCCCAACATAGATGCATTAAAAAATACCATGATTTTTTTCTTTCTTTTAGGAAGTCAAGTAAGATGATAATCAGGGCCTTTATCTGGTTAGAGAAGGTATGTTCACTGACAATGTGGGAAATCTGCTTTAATGACGTAATGCTCTGGAACTGCAGGATGTTTAAACAGTAAACTGGTTCATTGCTACAGTTTTTCTATTTGGACTTTGGTTACAATTGTCCTCTCTCAAAAAACATACATAGCAAAGCCATTTTTGTTCGTATAACAAAACATTTTACATCAGATAAAGGACAATTTTAATCTGAATTAAAAATGTTTTATTTTACTAAACATTTCAGACTTACTTGCAATTGCAAATGTTGTTTTTAGCATAGTCTCATTCTCTCCCTTTATTCATGGATAATAAGCAGTTATTAATGATTTATTAAGTGTTTATAGATTAATAGATAACATATCTACAAACTATTTATTAGCCATCAATTGAAAACGGTACTAAAAAAATATTGGATCTTATGTGTCTAAACTTTCTGTAAGGAAAGACGATTCATGCCATTTAAATCAGCTGTTCTCCATCCATCCATCCATCCATCCATCCATCCATCCATCCATCCATCCATCCATCCATCCATCCATCCATCCATCCATCCATCCATCCATTCAGCCATCCATACTTACATCCGATGAGCATAACACAGATGGAGAAGATCTTCTCAGAGTTGGTGTTGGGTGACACATTTCCAAAACCCACACTGGTCAGACTGCTGAATGTGAAATAAAGAGCTGTGACGTACTTGTCTTTGATAGAGGGTCCTGAACCTGGTGAAGGGGAGTTTGGGGGGGGGGGGCAACAAGAACAGATTAAGCATAAGATAGCATGCTCTTTCATGCAACAGACTGAAAAGAGCTGCTTGTCTCCATTTGCACCACATCGACGGAGAGTTGGAAGCGGTGCTACGAGAGAAACAAGGATCTGTTGTTGTTGCTATGACATCATCAGCTCAGTCTCTCAGGCAGCTGTACAGTTTCCCTGCTTCAATTGAAAACTAATCTGTGAAGTTTTACTGCTTTATTTGATGCTTTATTTCATCACCATTAACAGAACATCAAATTACCATTTATGAAATTATTTTTCCAGTTAAACATTGGCTACTAACCATTGTGAATCAATTCCCCAATTTTGGTAATTTGGTGATATGAATTTGTATTTTATTCTCTTTCAAACGAAAATGGAAATTTTTGAGAGAAGCTTAACATGGAGTTGTGCAAAATGTGGCCCTGGGGCCATTTCCAGCCCGCAACATGATTTTTTTGTGGTCTCAGACTGCAATGCATGAATGATGCAAAAATTGGGCCTGCTGGCACAACAGGCTGATTGATTGGGCCAAAATGAACACCAACAAGTTTACTACTTTATTTCGAAAAAAATATCTGATATATTTAATTAAAAACTCTGTAACTCTATTTTAGACAAGAGTTTATTTTTCAAAGTCTGACATTTGGTTCCAAACAACCTGGAACCTTTCCGCTTCATGTAAACTGTGTTTTCTAGAATAACAGACTTATCACAACACCAGGTTCTACCAGGCAGGTATCTTATTCTGGTGACTTTTAGTACCTGGGACAGATTCATTGAAGTGTTTTCCCAACTGGTCCCCCAGGGTGTGGAGCCAACCTATGGAACCATTCCTCTCCACACTGCCAATTGCATACCTGGAAAAAAAAAACAACACACAATATGAATGTTCTATTTTTCATTGATCACACACTTTATTAATTAAATTTAATCCTTTTTTGAATGGAAATAAAGCCATGTATAACAAAGATGTCTTTTGTAACTAAATAAATCAATATTAAAGGGGCAGAATTATATGTTTTCCAGGCACATAATGCCATTTCATAGCACAATCAAATAACTATGTGAACTTCAGTTATAAAAATGATACATATATCAAATATGACTTAGAAGACATCCGACTTTGTAAGTTAATACCTTGAAATTGGGTCTCTGTCTCTTTAAGAAACTCCTGCTCTTTCTGAAACTCTGCCTACAGGAAGTCATCTCGGCATCGTTCCTCTATTAACCCTTTAACAATATTTTTTTTTTTTACCAGCATTGCTTTGAAAAGTAGTTTGTATAATGAGTTCAAGTGATATTCCACCAGCTGTTTGCTAACTGCTGCTGGCTAGTCTGAAGGGACTGAGTGGGGAAATCGCTGGGGAGGCAGAAGTTTGGCTCAGAGAAGGAGCTTTGTCTTCTAAGGCGGAGCGAAGTCCGTTCAGACGTTTTGTGTGGCTGAAGGGTTGCCATGGAGATTAAAGGATTTCTGAAATATGCATGAAAGAATCGAGACAACACTCCAGGTGTGTTTTAGACGAGGTAATAACATGTTGCTAAGCTAAAAAAAAAAGAGTCGATTTTACGTAATCCTGCCCTTTTAAAGGTTTAACTCAAACGTAAATGGAGTATTCCAACATTACTCCTGATTCTTCTCTGAAAGTCTATCTACGTACCAGATGCAGGCCAGCCAGTGAGCGATGAGGGCGAAGGTGCACATGAGGAGGAAGAGGACGGCCGCTCCGTACTCTGAGTACCGGTCCAACTTCCTGGCGACACGGACCAATCGCAGGAGACGCGCGGTTTTCAGCAGGCCAATCAGGGTGGTGGTCTGAGGTCGGACACAAGAACAATCACACAGGACTGAAGTAACAGACAGAGATGATATATCTGCTGCTGTCATCCTGTCACTAACACACACACACACGCACACACGCAGCGTCGGTGTGGCTGCGCCCTTGTACCACAGTGATTCAGTGCAGAGGAGGTGCTAAATCTTGATTGCCATTCATTACGGCGGGTGTCAACTCCCTCGCCTCTCTGCTTGTACTCAGCAAGCCCTCATGGTGTCCATACAACTGATAAATAACAAGCTGATTACTGAGCTGGCAGAGCGCCCACTTCTGCTCTCTGTGTGTGTGTGTGTGTGTGTCTGTGCCTTCAAAGTAAATACGAGCTTTGTGGTCAGGAAAAGCTCTGCTGGACAGCATCAGTGAAATGGATGTTAAGCTGAGTGTTTTCCAGGCATCATTTGTTTTCCATTTCCCAAATGTAACATCTGTGCAACTGAATTGTTTCAATTCTTTTCCACATAAACTGCACGACTGGCAGCATTCCCCACCTAATTTACTAAATACCCATTTTAAGTCTACCAAAGATCTGTTTGTCTCTTCAGTGACTCAGAGTTTCACTCAAGACAAACTACTGTCTCTTTAATTGGTACCACTTTACAATATGCCCCCCTACCTTATAGATTGCTAATAAGTAGTTTTTAGATATGTTATTCATTCATTTATAAACACTTTATAAATCATTAATAACTGTTTACTATGCATTGATTAAGAGTGAGAAGGAGATTATCTGCTAAAAATTAAGTCTACAATTGCTTATTGTGTTTACAAGGTAGTTTAAAATGTTTAGCATAACAACTCTAGACAAAATATATAAGTGAACAGACTTGGTTCATTATTTGGCAAGAAACCAGTAGTTTTTTTTTCTCCTTCTTGCCCTTAATTAATTAAGTAATAAACGCTTTTTTATGATTTATAAAGTGTTTAGAGATGAATTAACATATGTGTGAACGATTTATTAGATATGTTATCAGAAGTGGTAGTAACACGTATGCTAATCTGCTAATGTACTAATAGTGGAGCTAACTTTTCTCTTTGCTAACTTTGAAAACATGTAGCACACTTAGCCACTTAGCTTCCCCTAAGTAAAATTTCTCAAATAAATTCTAAACTGCTAATTTACTTGGCTGTTTTGTAAATGTTTCATTTGACATTATCAAACATCTTATATTTATGCTCTCTGCTCAAATTCTGTCTCTCTTTTTCCCCCACTAATTTAATCTCAAACAACATACAGGAACAAACTAAAACACGGACAGCAGTGAACAAGATGCAAACATAAGTGCGACATCTAAAACTATTAAAAACGCTTCCAGATTATTTTGTCAAAATTAAGCTGGTGCTCAAGGGTTGTAGTCTTTCCAGGGGAGATGTAATCGGAGTTGGAATTAGCGAGTTAGCATTAGCTATAGCATGCTGCTGTAGTGCTTTCGCATTAGCTGAACTAATGTTTGTAATTTGCGGTTTAAGGTTAGCACTTAGCACAACTAACGTTTTAGTTTTCAGTGACAAGTGTCTGTGTTAACAGTAAATTTTAAAATGAAGCCTGTGAGACAAAATGAAATTCTAAATGGCGGCAAAAAAATATTACACCGCACATAAAAGCTGAGACATCCTTGCTGTAGCCTATTGCTTTGGTAATGGTGGATGTTTTAAAGCAAGTTGATGGCATGGATGTCCTCTGGGTAAGAACCACAGTTTTCATTTAAAGTAGGCCCAACCTTAATAATGCAGAACTTTCACCCCTAAATGGGTAAAAAGGTTCAACCAGTGTAAGAACATTGAGATTGAGATTAAGATTTCATTAGTTCACCTCCATGTGTGTGTTGATGTTACCAGATTGTTTCTGAATGAGTGTTAACAGACTTTGTTTTTATGATTTAGGAGAGTCACAACTTCAATGGAAAAGTGAAAAGACAAGTGAGAAAGCTCTCCTTAAAGCCAGATGAGGCTGATTTCAGTGCGATTATCAGCCAATCTTAATCAAAATCCTTCGCCGGGAGAGAAAATCTGTGGTCGCTGAGTGTGACAGATGTACCCGACATCCGAAGATGATCTGCGATAAACATCCAGCAGATTTGTCCAGGAGAATCATGCAGTGGGTCCTGCTGCTGCAACAGGCTGATTCTTAGCCTCTCCTTCCCTGATCTGAGTGTCCCCGTCTCCCTCCTCGGCTCCTTCTCAGCCTTTTCTCAGCAGTCGACTCGTCTGACAACGACATTCACGACTTGCTGTTCAGTTATTGTCAGACTGATATTTTCGATGGGGTATGCCTGATGCAGCAAACTACAACAATGAATCAGGAAAGTACTCTCTTTGGTTTGTTTGGCCCAAACCAGGACTAGACGTTTTTTTGGTTTTGTTTTCATTGTTTTCATTCGTGCAACCAGCAGAAAACAACAGAACAGGTACAATTTCAGTGTAATCGGTACTTGCAGTATTAGCATTAGCAACACGGAGAGGCTTGTTATGGCCACGGTGTCGAGCAAAGGTGGCTCATCAAGTCCAAAAAGACGAATATTTTCTGTATTTAGCTCGGATCGTGTTCACATCGGAAGCGATCCGCACCAGAGTTCGTTTGGAAGCGGATCGAGACCAGCTCAGAAAGTGGCTCTCAGTTTGATTGTTTGGTCCACACCAGAGTTCGTTTCACTGTATTTACACCTGCACAAAAGGTCAAGACCAATGTGGAGAAATGAACTCTGGTGTACTTAAAGCAGTCCAAAAGTGTCAGGTGTGAATGATCTGATGATGGAAATCATTTCTTTCTGGTAATTATTTATTATTCTCTCCCAAACGCTGAAGTGGAGTTCTGCTCAAGCATTTAAATCAGATGAAGCAGGTCTACATTTATTCTTCCAATGAATACAATGAATATGCATGTACAAACCCTTAGTTTCCATAACTCTCTGGGTTTTTCACGACTGGAAAAGTTTTCAAACAGCCTTTTTTTTTCAACCAGCTGACCAGCCGTACACAGCAGCAGCTCATTAAAAGAAGTTTAAATTGTAGGAGCATTATGACTGTGTGGTTTTGAAATCGGAACCTTCTAAACCCTGGGCGTATCTTGACGCTGCTAACCTGCTTGTGCCTTTTATTGTCGTTTTATGCAGCTGTGAGCCTGAAACTGTTCTGATCCATTGCATTCATGACTCGGCATCTCCGATCCCTACATGTGTTTACCTCTTCTCCATTGCGGTAGATGAGCAGGTCAAAGGGAATAGCAGCAACCATGTCGATGAGGAACCAGCCTTTGAAGTAGTGGACGGCGATACGAACCGGGTGGCTCACCACTTCATCATTCGAGTTCACATATGTCGTCCTAGAAGAAAAAGTGCCGATCAAACCCACGAGTTGGTGTCAGTAATATTTAGCATAACTTAAGTAAGAAACTTAGTGATACTGGGTTCTCGTTAAACATTCATCACATCAGCAGAGATTCCAACCTGAAGTTGATGAGGATGTCGATGATGAACATGATGTCGACTATGAGGTCCACCACATTGAGGGGAGAGCAGGAGTAACCGCAGTTCTGCTTGGCTACCTCTTCCTGAGAGGAGAGAGAGAGACAAAGAAAAACATGTGGAAACAGAGGAGGAGAATTAGGAGCTAATGCACTAAAAATAGAAGGCGTCTTTCAGATGGATTAACATTAAGGGCTTTAGGTGAATTTGCATATGTATGACGACAAAGCATACAGAAGTCGTGCAGAAATGGAACGCTCTGCACGATCCACGACTTGGAAAAGATGCAAAGCTTAGACGACATCAACGAAACACTCAGTGTGCGATAAGAAGCAGCTCAGGTCAGTTTAGCTGTTTTGGTAAAACACGGACACAACTGTGATACCGACTGGGACGATTCAGACCCCTCTAACTCTTCCACATTTTGTTACATTGAAATGTCAGCTTGTTTCGTTGAGATTTGGTGACACGTTTCTAAAGATTGTTTCATATGAAGCAGTCATGTCAGACACCAGCCCTGTGATGGACTGTCCAGGGTCACCCCACCTCTCGCCCGTTGGCCACTGGAGATGGGTGCCAGCACCCCTCCCAACCTCACTAGGGACAACAGTATGAAAATGTTAGACACCCGAGGTCCAACAGGGGTAAGAGGCAGCACAAAATGAACAGAAGTAGACCAATAGAGATTCAACTTCAACCTGAAATGTCTGTTTCAGAAACCCACACCCCGCCCTACAAAGGAGCCATTTCATCGTCCTGCCTTTTCGTCGCTCATCCTTTAGGGCTGAGCCAGGTAGGTTTGCACTCATTCATTTCCATCTGCTGCCTTTCACATGACCTCAGACTTTTATAGCGCTTTTCAACCCTCAAGGCGGGTGAAGAGTCTTGCTCAAGGACACAACGACAGAGGCCAACAGAGCAGGACTGCACTGATTACATGGTGCCAGTCGGTGGCACTCATTTATTTTTTATAAAACCTCAATAAAACACGTTCAAGTTTGTGGTTGTAAAGTGATAAAATAATGTGAGAAAACAGCATGAGCTGAGCTCCAGGTGAAGCCCTACGTGGTCGTTGAGGAGGAAGGCGGCTGAGTAGGGGGTCAGGATGGCGGTGTAGATGACCAGCAGCAGGATGAGCCAGTCCCACACCGCCTTGAAGGGACTGTAGTGCAACACCGTCCACTTGTGGATGCGAGGAGCTTGAAGCTTGTACTCTGGCAACACATCTGCACCCAGAGACAGCACCTGGGCAGACAGAGGAGGGGAGGAAAGGAGCAATCAGATGTGGAATAATGTAGGCAGAGAAAGAGAGGGGAAAAACGAAAAGAAGGACCCCCCCCAAAAAAAGACAGTAAAGATAATATAATTAGGAAACTTCCGCTTACAGATATTTCAGCATAGAGCAGGAGCGCATACAAAGAGTTCATTAACTATACATGGATCCCTGCAGTGTGCATTTAGGGAAGACAACAACAGTGCTTTGCAATTACAGCGATGCCCACCGAAGATGACGAGAAGCGTTCTGAAGGCACTGGCCCTCTTAAGGTTATCCTCCTGGGCAGGCAGCGTCACACACACATACACACACCCCCGCACACCCCGCCACAGCACATGCACAAATACACACAAAAGAAAGAACTTGGGCAAGAACACACAGTAATCCTGTACAAATACAGCAGTGATGTTTTGACATGACTCTGACCAAACCGAGAGGAACACACAGACGCATCTTTTGTCCCCACTGTCCTCCGCCAACACACATACACACGCACACTGAGAAATCTGAGGTTTCATGCCGCAGTGCTAAGTAGCTTCACTTGCAGTCATGTCTGCATTGCCCTTGCATGGATGAAAGTAGGAAGAATCCCATATGTGCAGAACGAGGCGCTGTGAGTTGAATGTACAGCCGTCGCTGCAGGTGGAGGCATCAGGAAGCTTGTGACAGGCTGAATGTAGGAGCGCGTTATGATTAAGGAGACGTTTAATTTGCCGTTACACATTCTTCGCACAGATCCAGAACAGTAAAAACAATGGTTGTCACTGCAACGGCTGCTGGATTCGTGCGGCCTCTGACAGCCAGTCAACATTCTGTTCTGGAAGCTAATCTATAACATAAGGAACAAACAGCCACAGTTTGAGAAGAATTTTGTCGCTGCAAACTCAAGATTTGATGAAACACTTTTCTGTCCCTGGTAGAGAAGACGTCCGGGTTTTCCTTATGGGCCTGTTAACCTCCTGACCCAATCATAGAAGACAGAGATAAAAAGACATGATAAAAACTAACACACTTGCTTAATTGTGAAGTGACAGAAAAAAATGTGGATTTGAATTCATGTCTCATTTACTACAGTTTTGTGTATTTTCTTGGCGTGGCGCCACTTCAAAGCACAATCAAGCAACTATGTTTGACTTTGTTTAATTTCACTTTGTAATTTAACGCCTTGAAATTGGGCCTGTGTTTCTTTAAGAAGCTCCTGCTCTTTCTGAGGCTCCGCCTTCAGGAAGTCATCACATACCAGCGTTTTAATGACAAACAGCTTATATGATGAGCTCAGCAGATACAATTCCACCAGATTTGCTGATTGCTGCCATCTCCCAGAGGTGATGAGGAAGACAATCGGTGGATGTGCTCAGGTCAGATGAGACCAAGAATATAGACTTTTTTGGCCCACATGCAAAATGCAATTGCATGAAACATATGCATGGAAATCACGCAGACGCTGTCCATCTGATCTAACAGTTTGAGTCATTTCACAAAGAACAAGTTGTCATATTTGAATAAACTATTGAAAATTAAAATAGAAAAGCATTTATTTTTGCAGCAGTTTTTGAGAGGCTAAACAGAGTAAACATGTATTTTGAAACTTGGACAGACATTTTAATTTGGAAATTGTCAATTTGGTATTAATTTTTTTTGTTGGGGATTTTCGTGTTAATGTTGCAAAAACTATTTTCCTTAGGCTAAATATTTTTACGCACACAATTAAGCATTAAAGATAAGTATCTTACAGTAAAAGCAACATTTTTACAGCAAAATTCTGGCAATCACAGTTGTCAGTTTTTTTTTTGTCTTACAAATTTTGGGGCGGAGTTTAAACCATGTGAGCAGTCTCTAGTTCTTTGAAGCTTGAAGATACATGCCCCAAACTTATATATATATATATATATATATATATATATATATATATATATATATATATATATATTCTGCAATCCATTTATTGATTTCCTTTCATCATCAAATACAAATAAATGTCCCATAAACTCCCACTAAAAGCTACTGAGCTTTGTAGTTGCATTTTTACTTTCAAAATGTGAAATGTTCAAGCCTTGTGAACATTCTGCAAGTCATTGTGAAAAAATACACCTCTTCCTGGAAACCACATTATATTTGACAGAATATGATTCAGGTGCAATGATGTCCAGACGCATTTTAAATGCGGCCGGACAAGATTGACAACAGCAGCGGACGTGTGCTGCATTTGACCTGGGAAACACTGCAGAATACGAAAGCATCAAAGAAAGCATGAATCTCAACAGAACACGAGCCAAAGCGTCAGATTTAGGGCTCTCTATAAAAAACATGAAAGCTCATGATCAGCCGTTCCCCCTTCAACGCTGTTTTCCCTCCACATTTAGCTTTCATTCCACTTCACCGTACTTGCCACTGCACCTGCTCCTCCCTGTCCTCACCCTGACCTGCTGCAGGTTCCCTCTTTTTTTTATTTTGCCTGGTCTGCTTCATGTTTTCCATACATCTGGTAGCAGTTCAAACTATTTTCTCTTCTTCACTGCCCGCTGCTTTTTTACCTCCAGGCCCCGAGTCTCACTTTATTGATGCGATGGCGACAAAAATCACATCTGGCTTTGCAGGAGGCGACATTTCCAATTCCGTTTGTGCTTTCTTTAAGGTTTAGTTTAACGTAAATGAAAAAGGAACCCGACTGCTGTTTGATTAATTAAAAATAAGAGAAATATTTCAGTGTTTATCGTGTCTGAAGTGAAGCCATCTGTTTGGTGTCTTAGGGAGCCGACCTCCTTCAAATGCTTTATTCATAGCATTTTACATTAACCCCTAAGCGAACTCTCAGCCGTGGAACTTTTGAAATCTTTCAGCATTTTCTTAAAGAGATGAAATCTTTTGGAAGAACAAAAAAAGGAAGATAAATACAAAATAGTTGATCAGATTTGCATGAACAAGTCAATTAGAAAGCCCACAATGTGCAACATGCAGTAATATGAAAATAAGGAGATTCTGTGTGAATGTCAAGCTTAACTGCAGATAATGATGCTTCTTGTGAGTTTAAAAAAATTCACAATAATGATGACATGCTAAATAAAACAACACCAGGTTCTACGAACAGGAACTTAGTGCGGCCATGTTGCATCTGGCACCAGAGAAGAGACGACACTCAACACTGGGTTACAGAGAATCAGATTTCAACTGTATCTTTTAAGGAAACTGAAAATTTTTATGCACTTACTTATTTTTATTTAACGGTTTCACCAGTCACACTTTTTCATAATGTCTATAATCTGTGCAGAGGAGAGTTTTCACACTTGTTTCATTCTAAGATGTAGGAAAGTATGGAAAATGTCAGAATAATGAAGTTTTCAAAAATTGGTGTTTTAAAAAAAATACAAAACCTGTACATGACCTTTCATCATCGATAATTTCCAAACCATATGTACATTTAATATGTACATGTGCATTTTTAGCTAATTATTAAGGTCTCGTCTGAAACCAAGACTGGGACCAGAACAGCCAAGATCAGAACCAAAACTGAGCCTGAATTTTTAAAATTTTTACATACAGTACATACAGTTGACATTGGCAACTTTGCTACAGGGCTGTGCAACTCCAAAAGATTTTATTTTTAAATTTACGATTCACAAAATTAAAACGTAAAAGGGGAAAAAAAAAAAAAAATGTTTTCCCTTTTTACGTCTTAACTTTAGTCACTAATGGACTTTTTTCCCTCAATCATTTCCAAGGCATAACTGTGAAAGTCACATTATTGCGGGAAGTCTGTCAGGTATGAATGTTATGCAGCTTTTTATAGTCTTCGTGCTTCGGCAGTGGTTAATAAACCAAATATCTGAGGGGCTGAGCGGCGCCAGCAGCTGCCAGAACCTTCCGGAGACGAGCCGGCAGTGCACCCTGCCAGCTGCGTTTACCCCGAAATCTGTTCAGAAGGCCTTAAAGCAGCCACACTGTTTACCGCAGTTAACATAGAAGATGAAGAGTGTGTGATCAGCCGATCAAGTGATCACCAAAACTGCTCTTAGTGGCACAGAACAGTTACTGCATCAAGTATTACTGCATCAGTACCCTGGTGTCCAGATCATACCCATTCACCCTACCGGTCAGTCAAATGCCCCTTCCAGTCACTGCTGGCCATCTCTATTAAACTACGAATCACAGCCACGAGGGTCGTTAAAAGTGCAGATGTCAAGACACATTTAAAGAGCAGATACAGCAAAGTTATATTTGAGAACAGGTCTGGAGGGAAAAGACCCGAGGCGAGGGGGGAGCAGCCTATATGCTGCTCACGGCATATAGGCTTCACGGAGAGTCAACACAATATGTTCCTCTCACTCCACCAACAGCATGCTGTTTGTTCCTGTCGCCGAGCAGGAAGCGGAATCCCTGCTCAACCTGACTGCGGAGAACGCTGCTCGAGTGCAGGTTTAACGTTTATCCCTCGAAAGTGAAAGGATTTGCTGGAAATGCTCCTGACACGCTGGCTTTGGGTCAGAGCAACGGCGCTAAAATGTCCCACTAAGCCTCTTGGCTTAAAACTCCTTTAACAGATAATTATGAAGGACAGTTGGAGGCTCTGTGAGGTTTTCGGCCGACAGATGTGGCATGGAGAGGTTCGATCAAAAGTCAAGCCCCAAAGTCAGTCCGCCCAGTGGTACCCTGCTGCAGTGTCACAGTTGATTCACGTGACTGCGCTGACGGAGACAAGAATGAAAGAAATGAAAAATCTTACTGATGACAGGACAACGGAAATGTAAATCCAAAAATACCAGGCAGAAAGTCCCAGCCAGCATACCTAGGTGGGCCCATGTAGATGTTGGCCCTACATTGGCAAACCCTACAAGGACCACCATGGAAACCATGGAGCATGGCTTTTCTCAGTCTATGTTGAAGATGGACAGATCTGTACAGTGAAGTTGGTTGGCACTTGGAGAATGAAGACGATGCAATGGCAGATTTCTATTTTCTTTCTTGCAGCTGGAGTTCCCATAGTGATAATCATAGCAGCTTGTGTCTGTAGAGACTTCCAGAGGCATCGCAGAAGGTTTCCTTATCTGATGACGGAAAACATCAGCTGACTCCTTTGAATGTCTGTGCTCTGTTTAGTCAAAGGGTTTCTCGACTTACATCACAGAACATAGAACTAGTTCTGTGACTAGTTCTGATTTTGGCCACTTGCATCCAGAATCATCATGTTTCAGTTATGATTTCATGGTGAGGGTGTGAGCCATCTTGATATCACTCAAGAACACTATCCCAGCATGGTCTAAGCTCCACCTCTCCCAGGGTGGAAACTCTCCTCCACCCTGGGAATTCTCTCTCTTTTCTTGTTGAGAACCCTGACTTCGCTCTTTCATTCTGCCAGACTGTTTCAGCGAACGGAAATGGCATCTTTAAAGATGCCAATCAGACTGTGAGGTTTCTAAATTAGACAACAGTCTCTCCCACTCAAAGTTCCTGTTCATGAACAACACAAAGAAGTTCAGTGAGTAGGAACGACCAGATTCTCAGGGCATACAGTCTCCGGATCCGCAAAGCGCTCGTCGACCGGACGACGAAACTCTCACGATCACAAAACTGAAGTTACAATCTTTGGATCAAAAGAGGAGTGACCTGAGTCAACGCACAGCCTTCTGTTATTACAGCTACAATAACTAAAATAACTGTTATTATAGTTATAATTATTTTCAGGCCTGAAATCTGGAGTGTAGTGATGGACTCTGACCTGAACCTTCGCAGACACAGAGAACATTTCCAGGATCACAGGACTTCTGGTTCTGCTCTGCATCCCCAGATCCAGAACCGACCATAGAGAAGCAGCATTCAGCTTCTATGCACCACAAATCTGGAACAAACTTCTAGAAAACTGCAAAACAGCTGAATCACTGAGTGCTTTTAAATCAAGCACTCAGTGACTAACGCGTTCAGAGTTGCATTTAGCCCATAATCACTGGAACATCGACCGATATATCTGATGTGTACTGATGATTTTGATAATGGTATTGAACAAAGTATAACTTTTGGTACAGGTTTCTCAGTTGGTGACTGTGTGATGTTTTTATGATGAAAAGCTCTTTGAAATGCCTTGTTGCTGAAATGTGTTACTCAAATAACTTGATAGATAGATCCTCTAGACAAGCCATCGAGAGTAACGATCTACAACCTGAAAGCCACAACGCCGTTCCAGACTTTAGCAATCTGACAGAAAGATGTAAAGACAAGAGAAAATGTCCCTTTTCTCTTGTCTTTACAAGACAGTCCTCAAGACAGCTGGAGGTCTTGAGGACTCTGATATGAACAACTCTCGTACCTACAAACAACAACGTTCAAATGGCTTTATATCAAACAATCAGCGCCGTCCGATCTGGTCTGTTGTCTTAGTATTTAACTCAAAGTCTTAAAGATCGCTCAGAAGTGGAGCTGCACCTAAAAATGGAGACAAAGTAGCATTCTACGCAATGGCCGAGATGGAAGCCAACGCACAGGTGCAGGGTCATTCTGGTCAGACGTCGTTTAACCAAGACAGGCAGCAGAGAAAATTACATCTGATTTTGATCATGTCGTCTTGGAGCTGGACGGCCCAACAGGACCTTTCGGTTCAGCTTCTCTGGAGTCTCACGGTTGCTTTTTATTAAACTTGACACCCCGCCTGCCGAAAACTTTGCAGGGTTCTGAGAGAGCAGCAAACAAAAGAAGAATTGCACGACGTGACTGTGAACGGCAGCAAAAGGCACTAAAGCGGCGTGAGAAATCCATCGGCCCGGCAGGGGAGTGGATGGTTCTAGAGAGCTTCCATTTCTCTCCGTGTTTGGCAGATGAAGCATCTGGGAGGGAAAATACTAAACAAATATTAAATCAGATACATATTGTAGTTTTCCAGCCGTAACATCGACACTGGGAAACTGCCATTCACCCAAATCCAGCAGAATGGGCTCTGTATGCCCTAAACGAGAAACTGCCCAGCCAGCATACCTAGGTGGGCCCAATATGGGGAAAAGAAGGGCAGACAATATGGGTCCCACATGGGTTTGCTTTGAAAGCTTCAGCAAACATGATCTATGTTTCACTATGAGAAACTGGTCAATATTTTATAACAGTCGATTCGGCTCATGCCAGACTTTACATATTGACAACAAAGCTTTTTAACAACAGCATAAAAATGCTCATGAAAATTTAAGTCTTCAAATTCAAGTTTTTTTTTTTGTTTTTGTTGTTATTGTTGCTTCACAAACAGTTCATGAGCAAAACCAAATCACGATGGCTTATCAAACGTGCATATGGGCCGAGTTCTGGTGGGAGTGCCACTCCACAGAATAGCAATTAGCTGAGACTCAATTTAGACGACACAACAAAAACCCAACACGCTGGTAGCCCATTTCCCTTTTTAACCATCACAGAGGGACCGCAGCAACAACATCTGGTGCGTTACATCATAAGTCTATATTTATACAAAAAAGCTTTTGTGCGGAAATTATGCATATTAGCAGTCACCCTAAAGCTCTGCTTAAAAGTTTTAGCACCAATAAACACAAACTTTTTCGCTTCATTTTTATTTATTTTTTCTTATCGACAATTTACATTGTTTGTAATTAATTTGCAGAATAATCAGGTGAATATCAATTTATAGCAAATGAAAACAAAAATAAAACAACCTTTGTATAATTGCTGAGACATAAAGTAAATATGCATTATCATCCATCCATTTTCTATACTCCCTTGTCCCTTAGTGAGCTCGGAAGGTGCTGGTGACTATGTCCAGAAAACGTTCCGGGCGAAAGGCGGGGTCACCCTGGACAGGTCGCCAGTCTGTCGCCGGACAACACAGAGACACACAGGACAAACAACCATGCACACACACACTCACACCTAGGGAGAATTTGGAGAGACCAATTAACCTGACAGTCATGTTTTTGGACTGTGGGAGGAAGCCGGAGTACCTGGAGAGAACCCACGCATGCACAGGGAGAACATGCAAACTCCATGCAGAAAGACCGGGACCGGGAATCGAACCCAGAACCTTCTTGCTGCAAGGCAACAGCTCTACCAGGTGCACCACAGGGCAGCCCTATGTCTTATCATAGAATGCTATTAACCTAATCAGAAAACTGCTACAAAAGAGGGAAATATTTGCAACAACTACATCTTTTAAAAAGAATTTCCATTGTAACCTTTAAAAATATATATTTTCCTGCATTGTACCACCAAGTAAGCTACCTATACTCAGGTTTCTTAAAGATGTGACAGATTTACTCTGAATTGTCATGTTCTCATAGAAAATATCTAACCCTTTGCGTAAATGTGAGTGTAACACGTTTTCTCCTTCCCACTCTCTCTTGTCATAAGAAGTTCCAGCTAAACAAGATGAGCGGTAACCTTTTCTTAGCCTCATTACAGCAAATACATTTCAAAAGAAGTTCTGAGTGAGTTATTTTTGTTTGCCACTGTCACGAACGCGCGCGTTCAGCTCTGACCCGGGCCGAAGGCTTCGTGCTGCTGCTGGACAGCGTCTGTGGAAAGGTCCGCGGTCGGTGGACAAACTTGTCAGAAGTTTTCAGAATGAACACACTCTGCGGTTTGGACCCAAATGTTCCAGTAAAATATAGATGGGTTTTATGTCCTAAATGGGATTACATATACAAAACATTAATACAACAGAATATTCCGACTCTGACTTGAGTGTTTTGAAACCTACCGAGAGCCAGCAGCTTGTAAAATTAATGATGACAGCTCTCGCTAAAAGGTTCCTGTTGTCCAAATGAGGAAAGGATGAGGTAAAATGGCTCCTGAGCCACCCGGTCCAGATCCTTAACATGATTTTCATTTATGGTGTTCAGGTTGTATGAAGATCTTTTAAACTTTTCTGAACACTTTGCTGTTATTTTATCTGTTTTCTGTCCTGCTACCTGACTCTAACCATAGTCTAACCTAAATGTTTTACTATTTCTTTGTCATGACACTTCAAGAACTATACATTGCAAATAACACAGATGACTAATTTCAATAAACCTGCCAAAGTCTATTGAAACAGGTCAGACATAAACTTACAGTAAATATATATTTCCCCTCCTGTGTCAGAGCAGTGATGAATTTTGGCTTTACTGAACCAAATGGCAAAAATATCACAAACATCCAGAGAAAATGTTTTTATCAGACTTCATTTCTTATTTTCTCACACACCCATCCAGCATACCTAGGTGGGCCCCATACGGGGAAAAGGAGGGCAGACAATATGGGTGCCCCATGGGTTTGTCCGCAGTTTCCATGGTGGCCCCACACGGGTTTGCCCATGTAGGGCCCTACATGGGAAAACAACGAGGATTTAATCCATGTTGGAGGAGTGGCCAACACGGATTAAATGCCTTCGCTCACTTCCTCTACTACCGTTGTTAAAACTACAGGCAGTCTCTGCACTTCTAAACCACAGCAGAAAAACAGCATCATCATTCAGAACTTTTCCTTCGCTGATTGGAGAAATTCTACCAGAGAAATCGAAGTGAATGGGAGAAAATCCAGACTGAGGAAACAAAGACGGATTTGAATCGAGCGGATCTGCGTAGCAAGGCAACGGGCCAGGCTACATCCACGTCAGAAACACAGTGAAATTAGCTCGCTGCCGTTCTCGCTAATGAAGCTATCAACTTTAACAACGTATTGCTCTCCACTTCAAGAATTTCAAACATTGCAGCTCCATGTTCATTAACAGAATGTAGACAGTAACGTGTTTGCTGCTTGTTTAAACGAGCGCAGCTGTCTCTACACATTATGTCAGTGACAGCCATATGGGAGCTGCAGAAATGGTCACACAGAGAGAAAAAAACAAGTTAGTTTTCCGAGCCAGTGGACCACTGGATTTATTTGACTTTGAATTTGAGAATGGAATATGTCTAATGAGCTCCTCTTTCAAAATGGAAATAATCACAAACAGGAACTTGCAGCACCAAAAACCAAACATGAATGTTCATCCCAGTTCATGGTTAGAGAAATACTATCATTGAAGTTGGAAATAGTTCATGTAACGTCAAAAACCACATGGCAAAAAGCCACCATTCAAGATAATTACAAAGATTTAACCTACAGTTAAATGTAGTTTTCTAACTTGAAGGATGTTTTTCTGTTAGCTGTTAGCTATCTGTTGAAGTGAGCGGATCGATCTCAAATATCGATAATACCAATTTCAAGTCTTTATCAGCATCAGATCGATACTAATGTATCAATATTTTAGTTTCAGATTCCCTCTTGATGTTTTATTTCATTTCATTATTCTAATTTTTCCAACTATTCCTCAAAAAGATTTTGCATTGACTTTCTGTCAAAAACTATTTGGATTTCATTTTGGAAAAAATGCACACAAGTTTGTTCTGTTTTTTCTATTGTTTCTGCTTATAATGTGGACATTATAACATTATTTTGTAGAGCCATTCATTTTCTCCAAATTTTGTCAATATAAAGAAAAAACCACAAAGATCAGAAGTTATCGATATCAATATCGGTATCAGCGATACCAGCTCTGCATTTACTAAAATATCCCATCTCTATTAGAAAGCATTTCTCCTAATGAGTTTCAGGAGAAATGGGCTTGAAAAACCATCTGAATCTTCAAGGTGGGGTTTTACTTGTACTAGGACTTTTAGAATAAAACTCCATCTTGATCTGCATGGCCCCGTTTCCTTCTAAGTAGAGGTAAAAATCCTCATCCACAGATTCAATCTTCAACATTTATTTGTACTGAAGAAGTCGGAGGACAGCATTTGGCATATTTCAGAGATAATGTGTGTGTCTCTGTGTGTTTGTCACTTTGATATCCGCGTGCCACCGCGTTGGGCCTCCTGGCTGACCTTTTTTCTTCAGCTTTGACAGTTCCCATTAAGACACAACAAAGGATCTGATTTCCTGGACCCCCACCTCCTCCCTCTTGCGTTCTGCCTCTCCACCTCTCACCTCAGCCTTCTCCTCCAATATTCATCACCACCGTCAGCGGCTCAGCTAAACGTTTCCCTCTATTGCTGTGCGTCTTCCTCCTCCTCTCAATGTCCTCATGTCTCATCCTGCGCTCTCATCCCGTCCCTTTAACCGCGGTCCGGATCATTCCCAGCATCCATGTCTCCATACCTGCTCCATCCATCTCTGCCTCCTTCCAGTAGATTGGAGACTTGGAATATAAATGTAGCAGCCAACAGGAGAGTGCCTGCAGGCTTCTGAGATGCACGCACACACCCAAATAGACACACACACATTCATGTTTGCATGGCTGTCTTTGTGGGGACTTTCCATTGACTTCCATTCATTTCTACAGCCTAAACCATTTTCCTGACACATACTATGTTATAGGGACCCACCGTTGCTTGTGGGGACTGAGGCCTGGTTCCCACAAGGGGAAACAGTGTTTTTGGGTCAGAGGTTAGATATAGGACTAAGGTGTGAATTGAGTTTTGGCTAGGGTTAAGGTTATGGTTAGGTATGTAATGGTTAGGATTAGGACAAGGATAAGGT
Organism: Phalloptychus januarius; assembly: GCA_902982915.1. Classification (NCBI taxonomy): domain Eukaryota; kingdom Metazoa; phylum Chordata; class Actinopteri; order Cyprinodontiformes; family Poeciliidae; genus Phalloptychus; species Phalloptychus januarius. The sequence continues at coordinate 2,661,648 of CADWAE010000468.1, read as the reverse complement.
CCCCACAAGGTATTACAAACAAACACACAAAAACACACGCATACACAAATGCTCAAGAATTTGTTAGGCTGCAGCACAAAGAGGCTTTTAAGACGCATAAATCGACTCTGCGCCTAATTTTCAAATCTCTTTCTCTTGTGTGCGAATCTACATGGAAATGGCCAGGGATTTGATCTGTACTGATGGTCAAATCCTTCCTCTACGTCTTTTGGCTGTCAACAAATGATCAAGTTTACCAATTTAACATCTAACATCTATCTTTCAGTATGCAAAAAAAAAAAACTGTCAAAGGATTATTAACCTAACGCATATTTTATTGTCATGTTTTTAATTTATTTGCTTTACGCATCATGTTTTATTATTTTAGATTATTATTACCATTTCACTTCCTCATAGTTTTTATATATTCTGTTTAGAAAAGCCCATCTGGGCCACAACAAATTTACTTGGATGATAAATTTTCCCAGAAGTTATAAATTATAATATTGTTGTTTGAGAGCGTTTCTAAGTTGAATAATGGAAATGGCACGATAATGCAAGAACACATTCTGAAAGATAATTTTTGGTCAAACAAGAGAAAAGAGAAAAACAATAAATCTTGCAAATGGAAACAATTCAATTTGTTTTCATTTGTGATGCGATTCATTCATTTATTGTTTATTGCGACAGGCCTTGGAACAATTAGCTTACGCTATGAGAATAATGATACAGACTGCTGTTTTATACAGTTTTATTGTGTGTCTGTCCCTATCAAATAAACCTAACAGATAAAATTAAAAGTTAACCAAAGCGCTATGGATAAAAACGTCCCCGTTTGGACAATGTTAAAGCGCCTATGACAGTGTTGGCTTTGTGTAAAACTGATGGGATTTCATGTGTCTTTAAAGGGAGCTGCATGTGATCAGAGCATGCCACCAAGCATTAGATTCAAACTACGCAACAAGGCCACATGGAAGCAAGACGGCAATGTGCAAAGCCACACAGGGACAGAATCACACTCAGTGGAATTTATGCAACGCTTTGTTTCATGTTTAGCGTATGACAGGGCCCGGCTAGGTCCACAACCGCGGCACTAAGTTGTTTCCGTATTATCGTCAGCAAGTACAAGTGATGGAGGACAGCCACCTGCTAAAACAATGCATCCATTAATATTTTGTTAAACAACCAGGGTTCAGCATTCCTTTTTAACTTGGTTCTATTCAGGAGAGTCAACACATCTACAGCTGAAGCACAGTACAGATGATTCGCCAACTTTATTGTAGAATGTAACACAAAATCACTGGAGCAAAACCAGCCAATTCACTCATTTTTTGTGGAGTTTATATCAAATGTTCAAAACAAATTGACTAATAAAATATCTACACCAAATGCTAGCTAGCTGCAGATGTTAGCTTCTGCGGTAGTGCTAAAACAATTTCCGCCTGGCATACTTATGCGTATTAAGGTACATTTGGAATTAAAATATAAAGTATAAATGCAATACAAAATAGACAGTTCTAAATGTTTCTAGAGGGAGTCAGGAATTTGTGGATTATTGCTGTTCAAAGCACAGAGAAAGCTGTGGCCTTTGACCCCAACCAATACCAGGAGGCTACAGTACGTCTACTGTTGCTATGCCAACCGACATGCGCTGTTCCCAGCGGTGTGTTCAAAACCTGCCATTTTCAAGATCAGTGAAGTAAAATGGCTTGTAGGTTATAGATTTGAAACAACTTTGATCATCACACCTAACCAGTGTGCCAACATGTTGCACTGACACCCACACTCTTCGATGTAGAAGTTGTCACTGAGTAAGGAAGACTCAAAGTTAACATTAATTAGTCTAAGTGAGTTGTTTAAATGAAGCACAGAGATGACACTATGGGTTCATTCACATCAGAACCATTTAATCCACTTTAACCCTGCTGTTGTTCGTTTGCATAGAGAGTCCGGTTCTTTTGGGAAGGTGTGGATGTGTAATGAATCTCCAGTCCGCCTCAGCAGGTCTCTGGTCAGTTGAAGTGAACTGTGGGGGGCGGCGGGGTTTGAATGCATGAACGCCAAGCGGACCAGGGACCACTCCTAAAGTGGGAAGCGGACTACAATGCAGGGCATGATGGGTAAATACAACCTAAACGAATGTAGCGCTGGTGGGATAAATGGCTCATGGTCTTCAACCAAAAAACTTAAGAGAAATCCTCTAAATCTAAAATCTGGCACCGCTCTATTTTCATTTACATTTCATAAAGAAGGAAGTTGCGTTCAGTTTCTTCTTCAGAGGTTTTCATGCCATTTCCTTCAATGGTTCTTGGCACAGCGCCACCCCAGGTGAGGAGGGGAGACAGGTTTTTCAAAGGGTTTGGTTCCTGTGATACACTGCAGCATGGAAGCGAACCGCAGCAGCTGAAAATGGATCAAATGTTGTAATCTTGGTCTCCAATCCAGTTGAATCTTCTTGACTGCCAGCTGTGAAAATGCTACATTAAAGAAAGAAACAGTAGTTTCTCCAAAGCGATGTCGGATATCGCTTTGGAGTGATATCCCCCTACGTTTAGGTAGGGAAGGAGAATTTGGCCTAAGAGGAAGGCAAGAGTATAACAGGAAAATTTGCTCTCAGTGAATCTCAGTGTTTACAATTGTTCCTATTGAGGTTTGCTGAGAGGATTGTGAGAAGCAGTGGTAAAGATAGAGGAAGTCAAGGTGAAATAAATGCAGCTCAGTGCTTTCCATGCATTGATAGGCTCAATATCTATACGAGAGCTGCTTGAATTAACATTACAAACTTATTGCTGAACTCTATCCGATCAGCACATAAGCACCTAATCCCAAATCGCTGAGTTTTGTTTGAGGATAAAAGTGGATCGTGCAAAGCATCATCTGCAGCTTTTAAAGCCAGTGTGGGAAGATGCTCACTATGTGAATATCCGGCTAATCATCTGTAGCACAAAGCATCACAAAGACATATGCCTCGCCACATACAGACACAGGCTTTGGGACCGCATGTGTTGTAGTTATTATTGGATTGTGATACGGCCTATTTAAATCACAGCATCAATGAGCAAGGACGGAAAGTAGAGATTAAAGTCTAGTGATGCCTCTGAAACTAGACAGAAGACGGAGCAGCTGCGCTCTCGTTTAAATGTGGCTGAATGATCTAATAAAACCTGCCTTAATCAGTGAAAAGCACAATGGCCCCAATCAACGTTGTTTGTCCCAAATTATTAGTAGAGCCTCTGACAAGCAGTACAGCAACATCGGTGAGCAACCATGAAGCCTGGAATCCTTCCCTCCTCCACAGGTTTGCACATGTTCTACGTCCACTGAACAAAAAACCAGCAGGTTAGCAGCAGCCTGGCAGCAGCCACTGCACTGAACTGCTTCAATAGCTGCAGAGAAACAGAACAAGCAACAAACTCCCACAGCCAGGAAGTTATGGGAACCTTCCAAGATGAAAGATGTTCAAACGAAAGTTTGTTTAGCCAAACCAAACGAGTTAAAAAATGGAAACCACTGAGATAAATCAGGGTGTGTTATAAGCCTGGCGGGCCGCCAGGCTTTGCATGCGCCCCCACCAGACCAGGCGTTGCAGGCGTTACATCCGTAACCGGGAAGAAGTGAAGTTTTCAGTTTAGAAAAAGAAACAACTTGGGCTGCACCGATTCCGATTTTGGTACATATCAACTTTTTTTGTGTGAAATGTTTGCTAAATATAGAAAGAAAGTCACTGATTTGCTTATTGTGAACTGCAAGGATGCAAATGTGACCTCGGCTCACAGTCAAACGTCTCTAAAGGTTTTTAGACCCTTAGTGATGTAGATAAAATCAGTGGATAAGATCGGCTTCACATGTAAGCATCGGCCTATCGACAATCTCTGAAATTGAAGGAAACCAGTGCCAATTTATCAGCCGGACAATTTTTCCGCTGATAAATTGGCCGTAAAATTTAGCTAATGCTAAACAAGCACTAGCTTAGCACTGGACAGCAACCAATTTATGAAGGAAAAAGAAGGAAGAGGTCAAAATCATTACCTCCTCGTTTTGTGGCTCTGAAAATGAACCTTTTCCAAGTGGCATTGAAACAAAACCCTCTGGCTTCCTAAAATCCCTTCTTTATAATTCCCCCCCGCCCCCCGTTCCTTTTACTGCTGCAACCAGCTGTTTGTGTTGTCAGCCGCTGCTGACCAGGGAAGGTGCTTTCTGGTTTACCCAGCCCAATAAAACACAGGATATTACCTTACATTACTTCGGGGTACATTCAAGCAATATGTCCTAGTGGGGGGATTTGATAATCTCAGCAGCAATCAGTTTCTCTCCATTCTTCCTCTCTGCCTCCTGTCACCAGGAAATGCGCCTCGCAGCTGGGCGACGGAGGCAGGGTGCGTATTAAGTCGTCTCCAGGGTTTCTTAATCCCAGCCAAGCTGAGCCGAGCGAGGAAAAACACACACGAGGCATATTAGTGCGAATTTTCTCTGACGTCTGGCTCATAAGTATCAACACCTCCACAACAGCAAAAAGCTAAGCTCTGGTTGAAGCGGTCGTACACACACTGCTGGAACATATAAGGGAATGAGAGCATCTAAAGCAGGAGAATACGTTTTTTTTTTATGCTTGCCGGTTTAGCCAAAACCAGCTCTGGGATTTCTAAAATGGCTACTGACTAAACATATTTGAAGAGCTCTCAGTGACTCTGCAAACTGCTTGGGGAGTGTTGCTCAGAACAGAACTCAGAACTGGGATTGCCAGAGTAATCGCCCGTTGTCCTGCCACGCCGTCTCCTTTGCTTTCACACTTGTTCTTTTTCTCCATGTCCTCTGTGGATCAAATGTTTAAATGGAAAAAAACCCAACTTATTTCTACAGTAGAAGTATATTTATTAATTTTTTTTTTTGGCATGTTGGAGAAATTTGGCAGAACCGGCGCTCTCAGAAGTTGACCCATAAAACATTTAAGCACAATTTCTTATATTTTACCTTCATACAATACAGCTAGCCTAGATTTTTCTGTGCAAGCTTCCCAGCCAGCGTACCTAGGCTGGCTTCCCAGCCAGCCAGCGTACCATATGGGGCCCATATGGGGTGGGCCCCATATGGGGAAAAGGAGGGCAGACAATATGGGTCCCACATGGGTTTGTCCGCGGTTTCCATGGTGGACCTACAAGGGTTTGCTCATGTTGGGCCACCGCCTACATGGGCCCTACATGGCGGCCCTCCTTTCCCCATATGGGACCCACCTAGGTATGCTGGCTGGGCTTGTTGGGTTTCTCCATCAAGCCTCTTGTGAATAGCTTGAGTTTCCTCTGCCTGCAGCTCAACAAGTGAACACGTTGGGCTCACGTTGCGAGTTTAAACTCTTCCAATTGGGTCGACAGCAGGTCTCAGTCTCACTCTTCTTACAAACGTCTCAGGAATCACTATCTCCATCCATTGAAGACTAAAATCATTAATTACCTGTAATTAATCACAAACTTCCGTTAAACAAAACCTGCCTGATGACAAAGTCGAGGAAAACGATCTCAAGCAAAGAGAAATAAACTCACCAACATCTGCAAGTGCAGAAAGGGAGCAAAGCTATTTGTTAGGCCAAAGTAAGAGTTGTCATTTAAAAAAATAATTAAAACAGTGGGGAAAATTCCCTGGAGTGGTTGCAAAATTACCCAGGAGCCCAACTAGTGCTAATGCTAAACAAGCACTAGCACTAGCTTAGCACTGGAACCAGTTGGTTGAAAACCCAACAAGATGGCTGGCAGCAGGATGATTAAATCCAACATGTTTACCAGAACAAATTCAGCAGCTAAAAAAAAATACAAAAATAAAATAAAATCTACACTTCTGCGTTAATTGCTTTCTCAAATACAAACAAACCGAGCTACAAAGAAGAAGAAAAAGAGACGCAAATAAAATAAAAAAAGAACTCATGTACCGCATCCTATTTCTGAGCTTGCCAAACTCTTGCATAACTTTCAGCGCTAACAGTAGGTACGCTTAAAACTAAAGGGTGCTTTCAGGTGTCAAACAGGGCCTGTTTGAAAGCTGTGTAGGAGGAAGAGAGAACGCGAAAAAGAGAGGATGACTGAGCTAAAGCTGGAAATGTGACTGCCAGTCTGTATCACGACTAGATGCCCTGCAGAATAGGTGAAAATGTGCTGCCTATTAGACCATTGATCTGTTACTGGATGAATGTACAATCATCTAACCTCCATTTGTCACTTGTGCTTGGGAGAGAGTGGGTGTGTGTGCGTGTATGTGCGTGGTCAGCTGGTTTCTGGTCAGTGAGCTTCACAGCATAGATGGCAAACGAAGCAAACAGTACGCTGCCACTTTGATTATCGGACTTTAAAGAATCACTTGCAGTTCAATTGAACTCGGGCTTTAGCTCGGTGTAGCCCAGCGCTTGATCACGACACAGAGAGGAAGCAGGAAGTGTAGCGGCAAAATGCTAATGGATCAAATCGGAGACCGAGCTTCATTTCATCAAGGAGGAAACTCTTCAGGAGTCATATGTACTGCTGTAAGAACGCCTGAATTTATTGGGATGTAATGGTAATTTGTGCTATATGTGCATTGACTGGCTGCGCATAGGTTTATGAATAAATACACTATGTAAAATAAAACATTTGCGTTTCTGTTTGCTGTTTCCAAGACTATAAAGCTTCTGGTCTATTTCATCCTGTGGAGTGTGCAGCAGGATTATGTTGCCACCAATGCAGAGCTTGCTCAACATTGACATTGGAAGGAGCAAAAGAGGGAAAATGGATTGTTTTCACAAGTCTTGTGTTGTGCCAGCAGTTACATTTATATTATTGAACAGTTGCTAGTTTTAATATTGCAAAAATTAACATGATGGTGTTTAATTGGTATTCGGTGCAGTCTGAAATGGGGCTCCAATATGCATAGCTCTTGATTGGCTCGAGCTCCTATGAGGAAAATCAAAATCCATGTTCAGATATTCTTTTATTAACACACAAAAAAAATTCTTCATCTGCTGACTGCGATGAAACTCCTTTTTAGCAATACTGGGATGATACGGCTTCTTTTGATCCCTATGGAAACAGTGAGGGAAGTGAGGGGTTTAGGGGTACAAGCAAATTTAGTGAACTGGTTGAATGAACTGACTGATGCTCAGTCAGATGGATGCTTCTGTTTCAAAGGAACCTTGTGGAAGCTGCAACACAGCTTGTTTAGGGGACTTTTACACAACTAGTATTCATGCATGTCTGAAATTGTTTCAACTATAGTTTTTATTTTGACAACAAATATCGCAAAACTTGAGATTACAAACAGATTTTTAATAGAAGCGCTGGATGTGGAGCGGTGGCTTCCTGTTTTATTTGGTCCTTGACGTTCAGCTGGTTAAGCTGACATGATGGAGAGTGACTCTGTTTAGCCTGAAGACAAAGCGGGCCGAAGAACAAACCAACAGTGGCACGAAAAGACCGATATCAATGCTTGAGCAAAAAGGGAACCGTCAAACATTCCTATGAAGCCATTGACTTACCTAAAGGGACTTTGAGCTGATCTGCCACTTTGCAAAGCACTTAAGATCACATATTCCTTTTGTTCTGACAAATCTACTGTATTGTTGCCAGAAACTGGACAGATGGCCTGCCTCCACTCCAATGTGTGAGCTCTTATGAAAAATACACCACCGGACAGAATGGAGAACGGTTGTTCCTGCCTTGTTGTCTGATGAGAACTAGTAGAACATGATTCTTTGTCTAACAGAAACATTGCCATTTAAACAATCCTGTGGAAGTTGAGATATTACACTTTGCTGTAGTTCTGTCTCACCTCTCTTCCTTCACCGGACAGCTGTCGAGGCTGTTCTTTCGCCTCCCACCCTCGGTGGCAAGAGAGCGGCAGGCCGGGGGGGCGCGGCATCAGAGCAGGCGGTCGGCGAGAGGGGCAGCAGCGGCGCTGGCTGGCAATGGCGGCTTTCGTAAAGGTTGACTGGCGCAGGAAGACGTTAAGAAGCTTGAGGAGTGAAGGGAGGACCATGGTCCTCAGCGGCCGCTCACCGCAGCGAGGTAAGGGTCAGGGTGGCCCCTCGGGCTGGGGAGACCACCAGCCACGGGAACCTGCTCAGAAAGCTCCACGACAAAGAGGCTGTCGCGCAAAGTTGACAAAGAAGCTGTAGAGCGCCGCAGACCGAGCCTCATCTCTGGTGATGCGGTCACATGTCACACAAGAGGAAGATGGTCATTCTGTTCTTCTGCTTCCTGTCTTCTAGCACACGGTGCCCGCTCTGATCCAGCTGTACCTACATCCGTCTTCAGCCTTGGCTCTGATCTCTTCTTGCAATGTTCAGATCAGCCCTCAGCTGACCCGTGGTTCCTTCTCAAACCACCAACAGCGTCACTTTCATTTTCTTCCACTCAATGAGTTTCTTCAACTGCCCCCCCTCCACTGCAACAGCCCCCTGGCGGATTGCTTCTTGGCTGCTAACGGCTTTGAATCACTCAAGACCCAAAGAACGCAACAGAGGAGATGAAGAGAAAAAAAGAGACCGAGGACGCGGGCAACAGGAGAGTCGGTTTCCGTTAGACGGAGAAGGAGCCACGATGGCGTTCGGCTGCTGATGGTATTACTTGAACAACTGCGAATGAGAGTGCGGCAGAGCAAAAAAGGAGCGAGAGAAGGGAAGTGTTTCAATGAGAGGAAAAAAAAATATAAGCCTGTGCACAAAAGAGATGAGATGCCGTGTTGAGGGTAATCAGAAAAGAAGGAGTTCTGAGTGAGAGAGAAAGAAAAAGAGAGAGATACAGAAAAAGTGGTGAGAGGGAGACAGAGTGAAGGATGAGATAACTGTATGCATGTATCTACAGTATGTGGACGCAGTGTTTTGGTGCTGGTGTGCTGTGATTAGAATATCTTGATTATTCTCTGGAAAGCACAGCCCAGAAAGAAATATTACATAACCAAGTCAAAGAAGAGTGAAGCCAAAATAATCCTGCAGCTGAATCAACGTTTCTACTGAGGTTTGACAGGGAATTTATATTTTACTCTCTAACAAATGCACCATACCTCTGAGTGAGGCACCACACCGGGAGGTTTAAGTAATAAAAGTCCTCTCGACATAACATCACCCATGCATCTATTCTCCTTTACTTATCTGAGATTGGGTCAATGGGGATATTAGGTCCAGCTGGGAAAACCTTACATCCCTCTTCCCAGCAACACTCTGATGCCGTCTCTTGGAGGGAGTTTTGGACTTGCTCCCAGTAGGACATGCTTGGGAATCCTCTAAAGTAGGGGTGGGCAACTCAAGTCCTCAAGAGCCTCCTTCATGCAACTTTTAGAAGTGTCTCTGCTTCAGCACAACTGAGTCAAATGTCCCCTCAAATGACCCAAACCTTCTCCAGATATCTTCTACCTCATTCACTCCAAGCTTTACAATTATGTCATTGAGATAAAGAACAAAGACAATATGGCCTTTTGAACATTGACTCTCTGCAAACAAGACTAGTGAGGAAACAGGCCTCAAAGTTTCAAAGAATGCATCAATGAGTAACCTCATTGATGCAACCTCATTGATGCAACCTCTACTTACCCAGCATAGGCTGTGAACAGGTAGGTAATACCTCAGAAGTTGCCATAAGCTTCTGGCTTAGGAAATACATTTTATGTTTTCTTTAAAGCAACATGGCTTTCTACTAATATCCCTTCCAAATCAGATACATATTTTTGTCTTCTACCTCCTATAAGGTGATAGTCTTGAACATTTATCAAATGAACTGAGATAAGAGCTGATCTTTTTTTTAATTTGCTTGGACATTTACCCTTGACAAGAGTGGCAACTACCTTTAATGTTCCCCACTTCAGAATATTCTCCCTGTAGAATGATGAAGTACAAATTGTTTATTAATGGTTTTATAACCCTTCCAAGATTAATAGTGAACAACCGTTGGCCTCTTATGTCATTGCTAGCACACCTGAATGCTCCACAAAAGTTTTTCTGAGGTTAGAGAAGACTTAGCTGCTCCAGAAAGCTCACTGTTCTTCTCTCATGTCCTATAAATAGATCCGGGGAACTCTTTTGTCCAGGCTTTTTTGCCACACTGCCAGACCTTTAAGTGCTGCAGACAAAAACCTCTCTGCTTTAGATTCGCTGTGCTGGCCGTCTCTTTAACCGCAGGCTTTTATGAACCGACTTATTCATACGGTGGAGCCATTCTTAATGACAAAAAAATCTCTGGCAGGTGGAGAAAAATGTTGCTTTTTAAACAAACCTGTTGGGTTTTGTTTCGTGCATTTGTGTGAGGAAGATCCCGAGAGGTAAAAAGAAACAGAGTGGGAGTGTGTGACAGCAGCTTCATAATTAGGACCCAGCTGGCCTGGTGATAAATTGAACTAGCTGTGGATTTGATAGGTTGCTATTGCCACTTATAGGAACTGCACCTGTCCTAATGGCATCACAACAAACAGGCAAACACACACACACAGAGGCGTGCACTTCTCTCAAGTCTCTAATTAATGTCTAGCTGGAAGCAGGGCTACACAGACACACCCGCGCACCCAGACACACACATCACTTGTCAGTGGTTTGAAGCTCTTCATCAGGCTTCTACAAACAGACCTGTCGAACACCATGCTGTCTTTCTGAGTGGTACTCACAAATCTGGGGTAAATACCTACAGGTCTTTCCAAAAACAATTCATTCTCAGTGAAGTTTTTACATATTTTGTCAAATTATAATTCCAAATGTCAAACTATAATCACCTGAATGTTATGTGATACATCTCATAGCTAATCAAATTCATTGTTCAATTGTAATTGTGATTGTCAAATTTTTTTTTTTTCATTTTCCACTTTAAAGGATTAAAGTATTAAAGGATTATGGCATTTACTTTTGATTTGTGGCCTCTTGTGATGAGCGGCCGAGGAACGAAGCAGTCATTTCCATAAGGGAGCAGAGGCTCAAACAATATCCAAATTGTCACTTTAATTTCCAAATGAGCAAACATCAAGTTTGCTAGCATCCATTCAGGTTGTGGGAAATGAAAGAATTTATCATGAGAAAAGCTTCAAGGACGGACAAGGATCCAGCTCGAGTAGCAAGATTGCAGTGTTATGTAGAATGTTTCAATACCGCTACAGACGTGAATGGGCCTCTTCCTCTAGCGCATACTCATCTTGGCTCTATGTGGTCATATGGGGTTTCCATTAGTAACGGATACACAGTAGAAACCCCTTTTTTGGAACCTACTTGGTTGTGGTTCCAATCTTGTGGAGCTGAAGTCAAAAGACATCGGTCACCGATTGGCTACAGGGTGCAGTCATTGGTTGTGTGTCCAGACCGACTCCCTTACAATAAACCAACGCTCCATTTGTAAAAACTCACCACAGAGTCACAAAGTCACAAACTGAGCAGATCGTTCAACATAGCTTCCATGTCCGCCATTGTTGCTTTTGTTTTGTGGCATATGCATTGCTTTTCGGACTGAGGCTAACTTGACAATATGACAACCCCAACCACTGGAGCTGTAACTCAATTATACTGGAAAATGTATCGACATTTCCACAATTTGGGGATACAGCCAATTAGTGCCAACTGAAGTAAATGGTGCTCCTGGATAATCTGCTTTGCAAACGCAGAGGAGCATGTGAAGTTGACTTAGGTCTGGGTATTTCGGCTTCCCAAGCTGTATTTTCTTTCGAATACTTTAGACACAAACAGGCGAATTTTCCTCAAATAATTAAGCGTGAAAAATTTGCAAATAGGTGAGAGTCCGCTGTATTGAAAACAAGGTTTCCCTTTTCTTCCACCACATCATCACGCAAAATTTTGTACTGTAATTCTTTTAAAATACGGTACACAGTGTGGTTGTACCTTGTCAAAGTGTTTAAAAGTTCAAGAGGGATGAAAACCCTTCCATGTCTTCTCACATGTAAGTTAAATAATAAGTGGCTTAATGAAATCCTGGACACCTGACTAACTGTCTGATGGTGTAATTACTTCTCTAGCTGCTGTAGTGATGATGTCTGAGGTCTGGGAACTGGCGGGGTGCAAAGATTCCTCCGCTTGCCCTTTCTCTCACAGCACAGCTCGTAACTCCGGGGGTAAATAATGCTCTCGGTTTTCTGGGCCAGAACTACACACACGTACGCATACACACACACCACATGACTACTTAACCCATAGTGCATAAACAAAAACAACACACAGTTGCATAAGGGGAAAAGAGATGCAGGAAAGGTAGAAAAAGAAGATATGGGCTATCCGAGCGAGAAGGAGGAGGATTTGAACACTACTGGCACTTTACATATGGGGAACAGGTTGCCTGGATACAGTGAAGAGAAACTCCCATCTAAATTTAAACCTGGAGTGGAGGAGAGAAAGAGAGAGAGATAGAGAGAGGTTGGAGCATGGTGCAGGGAGGAGGTGAAAGAAATGGGCAGAGGAAAACAGATGAGGGTGGAGTGTGATAAAAGAGGCCAGAGGAGGACAGCAAACATGGGAGGATGCACAATCACTGGACACGTTGGTACGCAAGAGAATAAAGGCAAGGAATGAAGAAAACAGGCTGGGGGTTAAGAACTAAACCTCTTATAGCTTAAGCTGCTCAGCTGCGGTTTGCCATCACAGCCAGCAGATATGAAGACGGGGGGGAAAGAAAAAAAAAGTGTGTGTCCATGATGGATGTGGAGAAAACAAAAAGAAATCTTGTTTGATGACTTGCTTTGTCTCAGATTCACACAGAAGGCTGCAAATTCTGGAAGGAGCCACAGCATAATCAGTCAAACACTCCGACTTTTACACGGAGTGCTGGGCGAGATGTTAGTTTAAGTGCAGGGCAACACATCAATATCGGTTACGGTGGCATTGATAAGGAGAATTTAGTCTCCAGATGAAGCGCTGTGTGATGCTGCCGGATTCGAACGGAGAACTCTGCTGGGATTGTTTCTATCTGGGAGCCAGCAGCTCCCCTCCCTGGTCGGGAAATCACAACGCACCATGCGAAGACATCGCCGAGGGAGCCCATGTCATTCCGTCATTAGCTTTCTCCTCTATCCCCATCTTGGCTTTCTGCTCCTTGTCTTTCTTTGTGGCTCTATTTTTCCACAGGGATCCCTTTTGGTCGTCATTAAGTGGACTACCTGATAATACACTGTGCCTGCAGAGCTGCAGCAGCCTTTGTGCAACTTCAGCTTACATAAACCAGCCACTGATTGCTTTGTCAATGACTGTGGGGTCTAATTGCGCACATGCATCCGCTGGGGTTCGAAGAAGTATTTTGTCACTCTACAAACACAAACTGCCATTGTATTTTTTATAGAACTGCATGTGATAGAATACAAACTACTTTTTTTTTTTTAAACAAATCTGATGAGTCTTTGAGGAAGTTCTCTGCAGAAGCACCTTCCTGCAGCTGCCATTGCAAGACCTTTGGAGTTTGCACATCTGCAAGTGGAAACTTTGCCCATTTTAATTCCCCCAAAGAGCTCAGCAAAATATATTGGCATCGGTATCGGCTGATACGTATCGGTCCGATAAAGAAATCCAGCCCAATATCAATTCTTACCATGTATGGAGAGGAAGCGTAGGTGGCTGGTCATGTGACATTGAAAGTGACGCATTGGAGGATTGTGGTATATATATGTGATACACTCAATGCATATAGTAGAAATTTGACAATATGTATTGTTTGGTTATTGCGTTATATTTGTATCATGTAAAGTACTTGGGACTGCCTTGTTGCTGCAATGTGCTATAGAAACAAACTTGACTTGTATTAAACGCGGCCTTAACTCTGACAAGCGTCGCTGTCCCCCAGCATGTTGCTGCCACCACCGTGTTTCAGGAACAGATTCTTGAACAGATTTATGCCTCTCTACCCTGAAAGACAAGCTTCTGGGCGAAGAGGCTCTGTGGAGGAAATAAAAATACAAATTTTGCTTCAATTAGAGCGCAGGCCGATCAAATGAAATCCTAATAATATTTAGGATTCTGCGAGTGAATTCTCTGGTTAGACACCACATAGATTAACTACCAACCAGTCCAGGGACAGTGAGCCATTTCTGTGGTTACAGAACCACATGGAACAGAACTTCAGATTGATTCTGCTTTGGGTTTCAGATCCGAAGTGGTGACGGCTTGTTAAAATGACTAACGGAAACAGAAGAACCATTAAAGATGCTGGGAGTTCTTCCCAGCTTGGACGGAATGATCGGAACGAGACAGAAACAGCCGATCCATCACACGACGAAGACCATGGCAGCCGCTAGACGACCACACGTAAAGGAATAACCGTCTTATGATGGACACTTAGAGAGCAGTCTACTCAGTTTAGTCCACAACAAAGTGTAAATGGGTTAGCTGTGCAACTCGTCCAAGAGAAAACATCCAAATGAAGAAAAATGAGCGTTTTCAGCGAGATTTTACACTGAGCTATTAGGACCGTTTTGTAATTCTACAAATCTCCAAGGCAGGAGGAAGATAAGCTTTGAAACATGTCAACAAAGGTTTCTCTGTCATCCTTAACCACGGCATTAAGTATAATTAGCAAATCTCTCTGTGGCATCTTTACACATAGTTACTGGCTTTTGTTTTTGCTTATAAAACTCCTGCAGTTTTTGTGCCAGGTGTGGTGACAGAGTGAATGAATAAAAAAAGTGCATTAAAACCTTTTGCCGTTGCTTATGAAAGACATAAATATAACATGACGGAGGCTAAAAGCTGAAACATCTCTCCGCTGACCCGGTCAGCCACAAGGGCAGCCTGAAAGAGTCGTTATTAATATGGCGGCAACAAGAAGTCCTCCTTGTAAGTAACCTCTTTAGGTCATGTCAGAGGTAGAAATTCACATTAATTTGATGGACGAACTGTGAAGTTGCCGGGCAAAATCATCCATCAGCAGGAGGATGAGGCTTATTAATGCGGTGGGTACAGTAAGTGAAGGGCAATGGGTTCTACAAACAGCCGCAGGCTTCACTTTTAGCAACCAGTGTGGATAAAACAGGAGTTGTTTTAGGAATTTGTTGGTTGAAGCCCATTAGGACCTCAGCATCTCAAAAAATCAGTTTTCAGTTTCATGTTAAAATATCGTAGCTAAAAGCTAAAGCTTAGCTTGCATGTTTTCTTCTCAAAAGCGGAGCTCGGTGTACTCAGCATTCAGCCATTCCACAGCTGAATGGTTGCTATGGAGATTAAAGGATTACTCAAACATGCGTGAAAGAGTTAAAGTAACACTCCAGGTATGTTTCAAATGAGGGAATAACACGATGGAAAGTTCAGAAAAGTCCATATTACATAATCCTGTCCCAACAAGCTGAATAATGTGCCGTCGCACATCAAGCAGATGAATACGTTACTTTTTCTCTGCAGTGTCAAAAACCTCTGCAGACACCTCTCCAGTAACCACATAGAAGCAATGAAATTAAATGCCTGCACTTTCATTATGAATGACTCAGCTGCTGTGACCTGAACGCACTTCTTCCTGGTCCGCATGTTATTAACAAATAATGCTCTGTAAAAAGTTAAAACAGTTTGTGTCCAGAATGTGCGTGGTCTGCAGAGATGTTAGCTGATCTCTCCGAGTTCTGACTAGAGGGAAGGTCAGACGTGATTGGTCGTTGCGGTCTGTCTTGTTTTGTGGGTTACTTTAAGAGTTTTGAATTTTAGCCCGGCATCTCTAACCAGCTTGCTTTGAAAGGTATCCTAGGCAACGGCTAACATGTTCCTGATCCCTTGTGTAGTTTAAATATTAAAGTTCGCCTTCTTTAAAACAAATATTTATCAATGGCATCTATTAACTTCGCCACGACAATCTTTAAACAGTGCAGCGTTTAGAAAAACATGCAGTAAGTCGTTTTTTTTTGTTTTTTAACCATCACATCGCTGAAAACATCAAGCGGCCGCAACATTTTCTCACCAAGATTCCATAAAATATTAAATCGCTCTGCCAGCATCCTGCATATATTCAGAGGAGAGTTCTCTCTTAGCGATGCTTCAGATTCACACTAACCAGCCTCGTGCGGAGCGAACGCACACAAACGCACAAATACATCTGAACACATTATCAGACGGCCTCTGAAAAGTGATGATTCATTCCAATTTATATTCCCCGTGTAGTGGCCCGAGAGCAAAACCGGGCCTCTTTTATCCCCGGCAACAAAACCACACGTGACGCATAATTCATACGAGGTCTGCTCATCGTTTATTCTAATGACCTGCGCAGAGCCAGAGAGAGCGCTGAGAGGGTCACACCGCTGTGGTGCCAATCAGGGGAGAACATTGCTGCGGTATGACACATTTCTCCTGTTAGGCAATGGGAGCTTGTGGGTGGATGGCTTTTCACCAGAGTGTTTGTCCATGTTCTTTATCACCGTGATGCAACATGTTGGGCAACAAAAAACATGGCGATGTAGCATAAAGTGAAGCTAAACTACCTGCTGGAATTCATTCAAACACTTATCAATGTAATGGGAATATAATTCACTCCCTAATTGGAGTACACTGCATTTCAAACTTGCTTGCAACCTTTATGGAAAAGCTGTAGCGTTACAGTATTCTTTAGGGATGCACTGATTTACATTTTTCCCATCCGATACAGATATCTGATTTGTGGTATCTGGCGATAACAATCCGATACAGAACATTGACTCAGCTGACTTCAAACTTTTCTTTTTCTTTAGACACAAACAGAAATGTACGGAGTTACAAATTTATTTGATAACTCTGCAGGAGTACGGCACACTTAAATACACCAATAGCTTGACAAGCTGGGTCAAACATGTAAAAACAATTTAAACTTTTTCAGTCAGTAGAACAGCCAACGTAGAATAAGTAATTAAGAAACCGACTAAATAAACTGCAACATTCTTTCAAATGGATCGGGAATGCAAATTGAAAATTCTAAATGTAATGTAAAATAAATAAAGCGTGATGTCGCGCAAAGCACAAAATGTAAAACTAGATTGAATAGATCTCCCTTTATGTATCGGGAACATTGTCACCAATACCAATATCGAACTGCTGCGCCTCTGGTATTCCTAATTAAACTAGAATTAAATGAAATCAAATCAAAATGACAGATTTAAAAGGAGCTGTAGCTCCTCCAGAGTCACCATAATTAAGGTCAACTTTAACCCCAGCTGTCCATTCAGCTGGAAGGTCAGGTCTTGTGTCAAATTATTTATTTTCAGACAATAGAAGCTCTAAGCTTATCTAGAGCTTTCTCCCGTCTCAAAATCAATAAGCACTATGTACACAGAGATTTAACTACACACGTGGGATTTAGTAGTAAGTTGCCTTTAAAAGACTGCTGGTTTCACCAGACATATCAGAGTCAAAGGATGGTTCCACAAAGATATCCTACAGTTTTTACAGTTTTTCAGTTCTAAAAGCCATGTCTCTTTCCTTCCACTTCATAAATATGCATTACTTTGTCTCAAGTCATTATAAATCCTAATAAAACAACTGCAGTGTGTGTTTGTAATCTGTGAATAGTCTTTATAGACTCTCTATCATGTTCACTGACAAACTGAAGCCCCATTTTCAGCTATTTTGCCCTCCATGTAATATTTTTATTTTAAAATGCTTTTGATTTAGGAGTAACATCTACTGGAGCTCCACAACACCCAATATAATCACTTTGATGGACGGCTCCGCCCACCTACGAGTCGTTTGTCGTCGTGATGAATGAGGGTGGGCCAGCTGACACCCACAACGGCAAATTGCTACGACCCGTATCCAGGGTTGATGGACGGCGACGGTTTGACTTGAATGGAATCCTTGGGCTGAAATGTATCCAGAAGTTTTCATCAGATTTTGTTGTGTGTTTGATCTGGGGACAAACTCTGGATGCCAAACATGAGCTCACAGCTTCAGAGTGTCAGGGTGTTTTCACAGTTGGTATCCTGTGGACCCGGCTTGACTGGGGACCAAAACTGCAACTTTTATTCCATTTCTGGTGCTGTTCACGCTGCAAGGTGTCAAACCAACCAAAGAATTTTAAAAATCTCTTCCCCTCTTTGCCTGCAGTGGCGCTGTACCCAAAAACCACTGAAGGAAACAACATGAAGAAGGCGTTAAGCGCAACTTCCTTCTTCACATTTAGTGGCTGTATAATGTCTTTTTGTCTTTGGCAAAAGACCACAAGTCATTTCTCCTGCTAATGCTGGACTAGTGCCTTTGTTTTGGTTGTATTTACCCAGAATGCCCTGTGGTACAGGAAACTTTCTGCCTTTGGAGCGGTCACCGTATGCTTGGCGTACTTGGATCGGTCCCAGAGTCTGCTGTTTTGATCTGCTTCAGAGTTTGATTACACTTTCACACCTGCCCAACCGAACCAGACTTTCTGAGCAGCAGATGGACTAAACAGGGCAAGTGTGAAAGCGCTTTAAATCAGCTCTTAAAGCTGCAGTGCACAACTTATACAAAATTTATTTATTTTTCTTTTTACAAATTTGTTGAAACTGTCAGTATGTTGTGACAATATGGTATGAGACAGATAATCTGTGAGAAAACTTTGAGCTCCTCTGCCTTCTACCAGTGCTATCTAAAAAAACAGCCAATCAGAGTCAGGAGGAGGGTCTCATCGCGGTTCTTTTCTTCAAACTGCAATAGCTCAGGGAGGTGCAAAAGATCAATCTTTTCACAGATTATGTCTCATGACATAATTGATAAGACATAGTGACAGTTTTAACAAATTTGTAAAAAAAAAAACACCTTTTCTATATAAGTGACATACTGCAGCTTTAATGGCAAAATTTTTAATCAGTTTAAACTTTAATAGGTATTGGAGTCTACACTGTATATTTAAACGTTGCTTTAACCGGAACTGGACTCTATAATTTATAAATAATTATAGATTACTTGTAATCTATAATTATTATAGCTAGATTATATAATAATTATATATTATTATAAATACTTAGCCTTCCTTCTCACAAGGCTAAGTTGTGAAAAGGAAAATGCATCACCGTGCAGCTCTTTGGAATTGCTGCTCTAGCTGATTTCTCAAAGAAGAGGAATGACAGCAAGTTGCTGGAGTTTAGAGCTACAGGGGAACACTAATGAGGTTTTTGTGCCTCTCCTTTGGGAACGTTTTCGTCTTTATTTGTGTGACACAATAAAAAGGTGCCATGAATGCATACAGATGGCTTGTCCCGAAAAAGAAATACCTAATAACGCTGACTATCACTTTGCAGCACACACCTTTTGGAAAGAAACCCCAGAGAAGAGTCAAACGGAGGGGGAATAAAAGTTCTGTCACATTATCGACTGAGCTGGAATGAATCAGGCTCCAAGAGCAGAGGAATTGGACCGCTTCTCTCCATTTATCATCTCTGTGTCACTAATGCTGCTGGGTATAAAAAAAATGAATGGGGGGCCCACACACACACAAACACGCACACAGAGAGAGAGGTGTCATCTCCACAAAGGAGCAGAGTCAGTCAGGCTGGCTCTGGCGGAATAATACAGAGCGGTAGGGAAGGAGACTGAAAAGGAATAAAAACCAACAAAATGATCTTCAGAGTCAGAAAGTTCAGAACCTCATAACACGCTATCCATCTACTGCTGGAATATTTCTGTTATTGGGGAGAGAGAGTTATAGCTTTACCAGTTTAATTTGATCTAACACTATTATAGAAATATTCACTGCATCCTTCAAAGTTGGGATATATATCCCTGACTATCTATTTTTTGTGTTATTTCACCTCCTGTGACTCAGTTTTCTCATAACTTTAATGCGAACAGATTCAGTTTAGTGGTTACAGGCTGCATGAGACAGAAATGTTTCAAAAACTACCTAGAAGTTAAAAACTGGAAAGATGGCAATATGACCACACCTTCCATAACTCTGCAATTACATCATGTACATGTCTGATTTCTAAACTAATCCAGATTGTTTTCATTGTTACTAAAAAAATTGTTCTTCACTTGGCTGAGGGAATATTAGTCAAAAAATGTTGTAATATTAATCATGCACCAGCAGATGGAGATAACAACAACATTAGCTACATTCAAATGAATAAATAAAAAATAACAGGTTGATTGGATAAAACACGTTAAAGTACAGATTCAGTTGTAACTCAAGCTTTCTTTACCATTGTTTCCCCTTTAGTAGTCAGTCATTACTCAATTAACCTCCACACTTTGGATTTAGGCTTGAATTGGATCAAAGTTTCTAGCACAAAGTTAGAATGCACAAAGTAGGTCTCACTGTGTGTTTCAATTCAGCCATTCAACACAGAGTTTTTAAACTCTCCCACTTTAAACTTTCTTGACATCTAAGATTTAAAATGTATCTGTTTGATTTTACTCCACAATTACATTTTCTGGCTCTCTGGTTTCCTCCAGAAATGCTTTGACTTCCCAAATTTTTCAATTCCACTGAAATTTAGCGTCATGCTAAATATTGCTAATTGTAGCTTTGATAAGGTCTGCAGCTGGTGGGCTTGCAAAATGCAAGACCTTACAGAATAAAAACAAACAACTTTCAAACAGTAAGATGCTCATTCTACTAGAAGCAGCAAACTGTAAACCCAGACAAAAAGGAGTACAGCGATAAGTAGTTAGCATTAGCATAGCTAGCTGCCTCAGGAAATTAGAAGAATTAGCAGTTTAAGACTACTAATAATTTCACTTACTCAAATTCTGTACGTGAAAAGCTTCTGACAATAACTAAAAACTGTCACTGAAAATTTTTATCTATTTGGTCCAAGTCACAAACACTAACTAGGCTACAGACTGCCTTCTGAAAGGCGATCTGAGCTGCATACGTCTGCTAGCAAGCTGACGAGGTTATAAAGAAATGCGAGTCTACTTATTTCAAAAATAAGCAATCTTTGTTCATGTGCAACAATATTAGCTGCTAACATAAAAACTGCTGTGACGCAGTGTTTTGGTTGACTTGACCTCTGCATTAGCAGCAGACAGCTGTGTTCAACAACCGTCAGGCTCTGCAGGTATGCCGGCAGCGGTGCACTGATCCATACAAAACTTCCCAAACAAGATGTTGGGTTTCTCAGACAGATAATGATTTTTACTCTGTAAAAACATGCTGCCATGTTGAAAAGAGCAACCGATGATTTAATATGAACAACAATGAAGTTTTGCAGGAATTAGTCAACAAACAAAGTGCTGAATTTTGTCTATGTTGAAAAATCAGGAGGCAAATTCAGAAAAGGGTGTGAGAGCAGCATTCTGACCTGGATGCAAACAATTCTCTAATCGTCCGTAGGGTACATGCCTGAGCTGTATGGAGCACGGGACGGTTTCCTTACACAAGCCAGCATGTTTTCCCTTCTGACAAGTTTTATTGACTACAGCTACTGTTCCATTTACAGTCTAGCGTTACAGTTCAGTCATTAGCCACAAACGATGCTAAAAGTTGGCATCTCTTCAGAGGTTCCTCTCTGAGCTAAATTAAAGAACTATTTCCCAGCTTCCTGATGGGTCTGGACTTCCTTTAATAGTCTCCATTAAGATCATTAAATGTACAAGATTATTCCTGACTTTGACTAAGGTTCTTTAAAATACTGTTTGGGATTTATAAGCCTTTTATTGCATTGCTCTGCAACTTGAGCCCCCGAGAGCCTGCAACATTTCGACGTGTCTCTGTTTCAACACTCGAGTCAAGTAATCAGGCCATTAGCCGAATGTTGGAGAGCCTGACTGAACACTGAGGATGGAACCAAAGCGTCAGGTTCAGGCGTGTTAGACTTGGGACACATGGGGCTAGAACTGCAGAACCTTATTGTTTTAGAGAAAACACAAATGAGTATTTACAGTTCTTTGTAACTTCCGCAGTTAAGCGCGAAATTCATTCACGCTGTTGCAGTTTCAGACATCAGAGCCACATTTTATGGTCACTTAATCCAAGCAACACGTTGGCGTCGTTCAGGGTCTTCTTTTAAATTTTACAAATGCTTAATGGTGACATTGTTGCCACCTACTGGCAAAGAATAAGTATTGCAGAACTTTTGGATTGAGTAGAGTCAGATCTTAAACCAAAAATAAATACATTTATGCATTTAAAACAGTGTTTGAAGCAGTATCTGTAAACTGAAGATGTACAGAACAGGTGTAAAGTCTCATCCAGTGGGAGCAAAGGTTTAAAAAGGTGCAGAATCTTGAAGCAGAATCAGAAAAAACAACAACTAATAACAAAAAATAATAACTGTGAATTATCAGCTCATATAACCCTTAGTATTATCTCTGCTCTCACACACGCACACCCCCACACCCCCCCCACACACACATTCTTGCTTCATGCACTTCTTCGAATCTAGAAGCAAATGACTCATTTATTATGTTTTATTAATATTAATAGCAAATAAAATGGGCTCTGGTCCATAATGAAGCTGAATAAAAAATGTGCTTGAATAAACCCTAATAGCCTGCCAAGCATTCACACGGGGATTTGCATTAGCGTGTTACTGGCGGGGTTCGGCCCCTTCGGGTTGGCCTTGGAAACCCTGTAGAAAACATTTCAAATCGCCGTTCAGACAGAGAGCTCGCCCTACTTGGCTAAAGCCTCCCAAAAAGGTCACAGAACAAGCGTCCTTAGCGGTTGTTAGGCGTTGAAGCGTCTGTCTACAGGCTTCCCCGTCACCCACCGTCCCCGGAGCGCACTGGCTCAGCCAACAGGGAACACAACAGGCCTGCAGTCAGCTTCCACAGGAAAACACACAGAGTGGAACGGAACGTGGGCTGGATGTGGGCAGTGGGGTGGAAGCACACAGAGAGGTGGGCGAGGAGCGACAATACCAGGGGATTCACATACCTGGACTGATTAAAAAAAAGGGGCATACCAGCCTTGTATTAGAAAAGATCTGCAGCAGCAAAGTAGTGGAGAATTGTGAAACGGAAGGAAAATGATGCATGACTTGGAATCTGAAAAGTGTGGTGAGAATGTGTATTAGAACATGTCGCAGAAAACTGTTCAAACTGCAATCTAAAAGTGGGAAATGAAACCATATGGAACCACTGTAGACATGCTGCAGACTAACCTGGATAACAGAATAAAAACAATCAATATTTTTGTTATTATTGATTGATTACTATTGTCTGCTCATTCAATAATTTGGCATTAAAAATCGATTTTGAATGGAAAATCCTGCTTATTTTACAGATATATGGTATTTGATTCAAATACGATTAATTAACTTGCAATTAATTAACTGCATAGACGACAGAGTGGTCCAAACGGATTAGAACCATCCGGAAAAATTGACCTTCGTGTTCAGTCTAAAGCTGGTGTAGTATAGACATATGGCGTAAGACTGTCAATGCATAGAAAACGTCTTACAGAAATGACTCACTCATTAGGGGCAGATTAACACCACAGTTTTCTGATGTAGCAAAGAAAGAGGAGAAAAACTGAGCAGAAAAGGTCCCATGAAAATTCTACTGACATTTAAGCAGCAAGCCCTTAGGTTTCCAGTTTATCCAAAGTGCCAACATTTACCTAAACTGTATTTATTATCGTGACTCAGTTCATTATGGCTCACCTTCAACATAAATACCCCAACAGAGCTACGGGATTTCCGGAAGCTTGGAAACTGTTACCTTTCATTAAAGCTATCGATTAATGAGGTCATCTAAAGTCTTATTGATTAACTAACGTTTATTTGATACACCATCATTTTACTTCAGCACCTGAGTTTTCTCTTGTAAAAAGTCTTTCCATAAAAAAAAAACATTGTATTTTAACATTTTTTGTTAAAGTTGTGTTAAATACTGATAAATAATGAGGTTTTCTCACATCATTAAGCAAGTATTAGGCTAATATTTGTTGGACTATATGCAAAGTTTAAAGAATAATTCAGAAACATAAAAACAGCCTAATTTAATTTGTATTCTTCAGTGAATTTTCATGATTTATGAAAAACGCTTTTACATCTTCAATTGCATCAATTGAACAGTCCTTCAATTGATGCAATATTCAAAAATAACATTTTTGAGGTGTATTTTTAAGTAACCCGGGACCCCAAAATGCACCGAAATCAAAGAATCACCGTTTTTTGCCCATCCTTTTGTTGTAGTTTTGAATGCAGTCGAAGTTGTCGTCCATAATCTTGCTCTCGCCGTGGCTTTGCGACCTCTCACTTCGCTCACAGTAAACAGCTTGGCATTTGCACTAAGCACTGCCTTTGACAACCTTTCAGTACACGGCCAGTTCCATTTCCACCAGCATGCAGAAAGCGGGACAAAAAGACGGCAAAAGAAAGCTGGAGACTCACTCATGGCCAGCAGCAACACTTTATCATTTACCAGCTAAAGCATTTGAGAAATTGCTACTCTGTGTGTGTAGGTGTGTGTGGGGGTGTGGGTGTGTGTGTGTGTGTGTGTGGTTGGTGAGTGGTTACAATTTAAACCTGAAGGAAAAGAGTTTTGATTTATTTGTCCAGACCTAGTGATTGCTACATTCAAGGGCATTGCTGGTAATGGTGATGGATGGAGATTTCTTGGGCTTTGTTTCTTCCCTTCTCTAGATCTCTGATGGGAAATTTATGGAGACCAGCAAGAAGACAAGCAGACCAAACAACCGACACACCCAGCCATCCTGAAAAATTCACTTAGTCAACAAATCATATGCCAAACGACGGCATGGCACAATGGTGCCATGTAGATATGTGTGATGCTGCAACTCAGAGAAATAAAAAAGGAATGTGGAAAATACTTGAAACATTTTACTGAACAATGTTGATATCTATCAGGTTCAGACAGAAACACAAAGCTCTCCTTTATGAAAGGACTGAACTCTGAGTCAGTCAGAGTCAAGACGGACTTGACTCTATGAATGGCACAGCGGAAGACTTCCTTTCTGTTGCTATAGTAACAATATATTTCAAGGGATTATCCAAAAATCTAACAACTCGCTGCGTAGCATCTTAAAATTCTCCGAAAGTACAAAAGTGAAAATAATCGTCGTTATTTATTTTAAGCAGATAGGAGCAACATGAGAGATGGTTTATGAATATCTAAATGTTTTTTTTTCTGATTGTTAATAGACTGGAAGTTGTATAGCGCTGTAATTCTGGGAAAAGTATTAACCCTTTTGCAGATTGTGGTTTTTTTTTTTTTCTCCACAGAAGATGACTTGAGGTAACTTGAGTAAAATCAAGACAGTTTTCTAAATTCAAATTTTTTTTTTCAAGGAAGACAAAAGAGCATCTAAACAAACCCTGTGTGAAAAAGCTATTTCCTCCCATTGTAAATCATGAAAAACCTGTGATCAAATGATTTCAAGTTCACTTTCAGGAGGCAAAAAAAGGTCTCAGTGCTAAAATGAGGCTTTGGGTCACTTTTTGGATCTAATTTTGGTATATTTAGCTAAATTTAATAAATTAATTAAAAGCAGACTTTAGTGCAGCTGCTGCAGTTCATTTGTCTATGATGTCCGGTTTGTTTGGGGGAGATGTGAATGCTTAATCAAACCAAAGAAAGCAAACCTCGGTCTCAGTTCACATTTATGAGAACGCCAAAAGCAGGAAGTGGACTAGAGCACAGGGCATTCTGGGTAAATACAACCAAACCAAATGTGCTACTGTAGCAATAGTAGGAGAAATGGCTGGTGGTCTTTTGTCAAAAACAAAAGAGAAATCCTCCAATCACTAAAATCTGACACCACGCCATTTCTGTTTGCATTTTGTGAAGAAGGAAGTTGTGCTCAGTGTCTTCAGAGGTTTTTCTTTCAGTGGGTCTTGGTGCAGCGCCACCACAGGTGAGAAGGGGAAGCAGGTTTTTCAAAGGGTTTGGCTCGTTTGACTGAGTGCAGTGTGAAAGAGAACCACAGCAGCTGAAAATGGAACAAAGGTTGCAATTTAGGTCTCGTTTGGACTAGATGGACTCAATTGTTGAATTATTGCTGCTGAATGGGCCAAAAAAGTTTTTTCAATCCGTCTTGATTGTGTTCCCATCAGCTCACCAAATCTGAATGCCAAGCAATGCCATGGACAATCACTTTGGCCTTGCTGTCCACTTCTAATCACGCTGCCACTGTTGTATCACCATGATGACATCACCGCAAACATCTTTATTTTTATAAAGATGTTTGCGGTGATGTCATCATGGTATTATAATATCAATAATATTGATATTATTTTTAATATCAATCTGAAAATGAAACAATAAATAGCATTACTTCCTTGCTTCTTGGTCAATAAATCCATGGCGCTCGGCTCCCTCGTTAAATGAACATTTAACAGCATAAATCTCAAATTATATAAAGATGAAGCCACAGCAGCCAGCAGTCGCTTTACCAGGAATTCATCTGACGGCGCCTAAATTCAAGCGGGTCAATCGACTCGTATGGAGCGGAAGCACGCAGTCGGGACGGCTAATGTTCTTCGCTTGTGCCTTATGTAAACAAAGTCGTTTGTATTGATGGCGCCCGGATCGCCTCACGCTGCTGCCGCACGCACACACACTGTCAATACGCACTGGGGTGTGTGTGTGTGTGTGTGTGTATTAACGTCTTGTTTTTCTGTCAGGAGAAATGACATTTTCCTGACATTCAGCTTGCACTTGTGATGCATCAGATACAGAGGATTTTAGTGATAAAAGCCGAGACTATTTTATTCCACTTGTGCTTTTTTCTTTCTGCTCCCTGTAAACAGCAGCACTTCTCCAGCAACTGGACAGGGCATCTAAATGCAACATTGTGAAGCAGCCCGGCGCCAAACCGGGATGTCCTGTGCCTTGCTCCACCATATTCTGTTCGAATCCTTCTGGAGAACGTCTTCAGCTGCCATGACGA
Organism: Phalloptychus januarius; assembly: GCA_902982915.1. Taxonomy (NCBI): domain Eukaryota; kingdom Metazoa; phylum Chordata; class Actinopteri; order Cyprinodontiformes; family Poeciliidae; genus Phalloptychus; species Phalloptychus januarius. The sequence goes on along the minus strand of CADWAE010000468.1, from coordinate 2,634,961 downwards.
TAAAGGAGAGAACATATAGTGATGATTGGGGGGAGTGCGACTTGAGAAAAGAGGAAGCGGTAAGAAAGGGATCAGTTTTGGGTTCACTGCACTTTTGGACCCGATGTTCTCAGATGCGTTCGTGCAGATGACGACCGTCATGGTGCCAAACACATGGAGGCACGAGTCGCCCCGGGAGCAAAAGAGACCACCAAAAAACATACACACACACACACACACACACACACACACACACACAGGCGCAGAGGGAGGGCGGTCGCTTCATGTGAGGAAAGAAGGAGCCTGAGACAAGAATGTGATGTCAGAATCTCTTCGTGACTTCTGGAAATGATCATTACATAAAAATGTGACTCAAAACTGATATAATAGAAAAAAAATTCAATAACATTATCTTACCCCTGGGCTAATATGAAATTCTCTCGTGGTGTGACGATCTTAAGTAGAAATATCATAGTTGAATGGTTTTTACAAAGAATGTATGATGACGAACAAAATGAGAATGGTTCCTTTGGTTGCTAATGTTGACAAAAAAAAACTATACAAATGTTTTCTATAATATTTAGATTTTAATTCACAGACTTGAGCACCAAAACCCCCAGATAGAACAAATGACTACATTTAGCAGCTCTTTACTCTTCTACTGTTCTGAAGCAAGAACCACTAGCTGGTTAATCAGCTGGCCGTTATAGTTTTACAGTGTATGAGCATCACTGTTGGTAAAGTAGATAACATGTCCATTGGGGAGGCATGGTGGTGGAAGTGTCATGGTTTGGGCCAACCGTGATGGATTGGTGGCACCATAGTACCATGATCTCATGGATAGATGGCTGTACAGATGGATGGATGAATGGAAGGAAGGAAAGATGAAAGAAAAAATACATGAATGGATGAAAGAGCCAGCTGAATGGCAGTTCACAGCAACAGGTTGTGGAGGAGCAGCGCTGCATTACTCATTAAAAGTACTTTTAATGAGTACAGCCAATGTTTCCAAGTCATGGAAACATTGGCTGTCAATCAGTGACTAGTCAAAGTCTTGGTGAGTGGTAACTTGATACAGGTAAGTGGTCCATGCCTAGACTGTCTGCAACCAGTAAGAGCCACCAGTATACTGGCCTGTGAAAGAGAGTCGAGCAGAACTGTGAGGACGTGTGTGACTGAGTGTTCAGAAGCTTCATCCAGTTACAGTAAGGAGAGAAGGAAAGTTATTCTGCTGCTCCTGCTGAGCGAAGGAAGTTTTCTGTTTTGAACTGATAGCATGTGGGATTCAGTCAATTAACAGTAAAATATTCAGCTAAAATGCTTTACACCTTAGTGATAAACTCACCATGAGCTGCTTTATCCATCATAACAGACAAAAATATTTTAAAGAAACTATTTCTAAGTCCCATTCCAGAAGAAGCGACTCCATCCCTTAACAACCTGTAGTGAGAGAAACATGGAGGAAAGTGACTCTGGATGGAGTTGATCAAAAAGCAGAGCTGATTGTTGTCTGATTTCTTCGCATTTACAGGACAAGAATCCTTCAGAGATGAGGTCAAAGGTCACATGTCCCAGAGGCCAGTCCTCTGATGACAGTGAATTCAAACACATGTCGGCATTACGGCGCACATGTACCTCGATGATTGCTTACCCCATTCCGAGGCATTCACACATTCCATTCCCTCTATTTCACACTGTCATGTTCTCATCAAGTAATCGGCCCTGGAGAAGAAAGTCTGCGGGCCCCCCACTCACCTCCTGAGCCACGAGGGACGAGATGCGGACCGCCCTCCGGACCCTGGCGTTCCTCCCCCCCTCCTGGGGGAGGCTGTCTCGCCCGCTCAGCGACATCTCGCTCATCTGATCGGCCCAAGAGTTCCGGCCGAGGGGAACGGCCGGATCCCGCCGGGCGTCCCCCATGCCTCCCCAGCTGCCCCCCCGTGCCCGGCCGCCATCCAAGCTTCCCCGTCCTGCCACTCCGTCGGCCGTCTGCCCCCCTCCGTTCCCACCTGGAGACGGAAAGGGCGAAGGCGGCACCACGATCGGCACCGCCGGCACCGTCACTTTGCCCACCTCTGCCTCTTCCCAGACCTCGTTGCTACTTCTCAGTCTCCAGTTCTTCCTGCAGAGTTTCGGCTCCCCAAGTCTCGTTCCTCTGCTTCTTCTGCTTCGGATGTTGCTCACCTTTATCGGTCTGTCACTCTGGACTTCTCTTCCTCTGTTTCTCGTCCATCACTCATTTTCCATCAGACTCGGTCTGGGCTTCGGCGAGGTCTCCAGAGAAAGCCGGTTCCCATCAGATCCACAGCTGTAGCCGGTCTGACGGAGCGCTCAGGCAAACTGCTGCTGTGGAGAGACTTCCCTCCGCTCAGCTCTTTCCCTCCCTCCGTCCCGCTCTGCTTCTCTGGCTGAGCTCTCTCACTCTTCGTCTACTCTCAATCTCTCTCTTGTTTTGCAACACCTCTCCCTCTCTCCGCCTCTCTCTCTCTCACATCTGACTCAGACTCCAAAGGATTCCCTTCAGTTCTGTTTCAACATCCCTCTGTTCTTTCTTTCCTTTTATTTTTATTTCATAGTTTTCTGCAAACTTCACAGCTGGTCTGCAGTACATGGATATTGCCCCAACAAGCAACGCACAATGTATCAGTGGTCATATCGGTGTGAACATTTTTAAAGGTATAGATGTCGGTCCAATAAATAAAACCGGGCCAATATTAATGATCGATGTCTATGTCCGTCTTATCGCTGTTTGTGTGTTTGTGATCCAGCAGGGCAGGGGGTGGACCATGTGGTATTTGTTCAGTCATGACAATGACAGTGGTCACAGGATTATGTAGGCGTTGAACTAAGGCAGTAAAGCAAGTGAGGCAGTGTCCCTATATTCTTACACAGTCTCAAAAGTATAAGGAAATATATGTAGTATATATGTGGTATATATTGGTAAATATCGGTATTAATATCGGATATTGGTTATCGACCCAAATGTTCATATATTGTTGCATTCCTTCATAATACTGTTGAAGCTAGCTTCAAATACGAAGCTATTTGAAGCTTCAATGCACCACCAGCCCCTTGTTCCAAGGTTCAAAAGCCAAAATTAAAGTGTATTACATTTAATACTGGTGCTGACATTTGCATTGCTCATGATGCAACATAGAGACTAAGAATAAATAACAGAAAATGTTCTTCGTTTTATCCTTTTGAGCTTTCAGTCTCTATCTGCTATTTGCTAGCGTTGAAAACTCTAGTAGCCTTCAAGAAATCAGTTTTATGCCAGTTGTGCTAACCACTAACATGAAATACTAGGCACAGCTCCAAGCATGCCTATAGTTGTCTCTGTTTTAATTGAAGAAATCGGCACTGTGAAAAAGGGAGAGAGAGCAAGACTTTCAGATGATAACAGGAAGGCTGAGTACATCAAAGCAGCTTTCGCTCATCGTTTTAAACGTTGATTGCATATTTTGAAATAAGCTGGATTTTGATGTTTTGGAAACATCTGTATGAAGGTAAGGCTCCAGGTGATTCTGGCAATTATCCACCCAAGCAGTTCCAGCGCTTAACCTGATCTCCTATTGGAGCCTTTACTGGTCCTGTAAAAGGAAATGCTTTGATTTTCCATAAATCCAGATCCAAATGCGACCCTTTTTTGTTGGGGATGGTAGTGGATGGAAACCGTGAACCATCACAAATCATACAAACTTATCCCAGCCTCCCAGCGGACAGATGCCCTCATGTTACCAACTTTAATTATTCATGCAGTTTTGAATAAGTGGCAGTGCTTGTGAATGCTTTATGGCCCCTATCCAACAGGATCTCTGTTCTGCAGCAGCAGCTCTTTAAAACAGGAGCTGAATGTTTACAGCAGCTTTTATTATCTACACCCAGCGACACTAAAAGACAGTTATTAAGAACTTATCATTTTCAGCCATTGTTTGATTTAATGCGTCTGAAAATGAAAAACATGAAATATTTTGTTCAGACAGCAGACGCTTTGAAAGATATCAGCTATGTATCCAATTTAGCACAGATGTGGAAGTGGCACAAATCATCTTTTTTGGATAAAAATACTGAACATGAGCTGTTCAGACTCCACAAAGTTGAATATGGATCACAGGCTGTTAAATGTAGCACTGACGATGATGATGTCACATCAAAAATAAACAGAGGTTAACATAAGCGAGCTCATGCTGATTTGACATTTGATTTTTTTGTCTTAAGTTAGCCAGATGGATATAGAACTAGATCAACTTCCTGGTACATGATGCCCACCATGCAGTCATACTGACTGCTCTATATCACAGCAGTGTATTATCTTTAATCCACAACATTCAGTTCTTGTATTTTAATGTCTTATCTCTCTAAAAGGAAATTTGGGCTCTTATTGTCATCGGCGCATCAAAATTGCCATATTTTAAAAGTGGAGATTGGAAACTGGTGGCAAAATTCGGATTGTCGTATTTCTTTATTGTCACATTGTTTGCTAAAAGTGATTCTTTCTTTTGCCTAAAAAATATTTTTGAAAGAAAGAAGAGGTCAGACTTGGGCCATAATCTTAGGAAGGTGACGATATGCACCATAACATAGCTCTGTTTTACTTCATACACCGTACTGGTTCTGCCTCCTGCTGCAGCAGCAGTAAATAGCAACAACGACATTTTGCGAGCTCATTCGCTCCAACAGCTGACAAAAGGATTTAGTGAGCAAGTCCCAAAAACCAAGAAAAGTTATCTGTTCCTACGTTAAGCGTCTCGCCCCCTTCTGCTCCCCGCGCCCATCCTCTGGAGTTTAAATCTCAATGTGTGCCAGCGCTAATTGCTGCACTGCATAACAAACGTCACTCCTTGCTCCCTCCATCCGTCCGTCCATCCAGCCTCCTAATATGTCACCATGCTCTCATCCCCTTCTGTTCGCCTCTCATTACTAAACACGCAGCTGGATTAGAGCGCCTGTAGGAGTGGATGGTTTACACTCTCCGCTCTCCTTTCTGCCTCTGAATGTTGCTCTCCCTGGGTTTCGCACTTCAAGCTTCCCAAATGCCAGCGTTTTAGAAACTATACATTTATCAATCAATATTTAGAGATCAGTGTTTCATGTTGATTTCTGAGTTACAGGTACAGTTTTGATTGGTGTAACTCAAGTCCTCATGACGTTCTCCAACAAAACGATATCCACTAAAGAGTAGATGATCGATCGAAAATATCGATATTGATACCAATCCGGTATCATTGTTGGATTGATGCTTCAGTTTCAGAGTCCTTCTTGAAATCTACTTTACCTTTTTTGTAGTTTCTCAACTATACCTAAAAAAAGATGTTTGATTGGTTATCAAGTGACAATTCCTTTGCACTTTATACTATAAAAAATGTACACAAATGTATTTTTTTTCCTATGGATTCTGTTTCTCATGTCATGTTTTTTAAAGTATTTTGTACACACCTATAAAACTTAAAAAAAACTTAAAATTATTCAAAGGAAAAAAACACAAAAAACCCTAATGGTCAGACGTTAAATAATGAAAATATCGGTATCGGTATCAGCTGTACTGATACCGATACCGCAACAACTTTCTCAAAATCCTCTATAAGGTTTGACCAAAAATAATGCAAAAGAAAAATCAGAAAGGATCAAAGATTTGAAGATATAACCATAAATAGTAAAAAGTATCGGTATCTGTACCAATATCACTGATACCAATACAAAGTACCTTTACTTGGTAATCAAAACCAAGGCAAACACGCGTCTAAAAGAGGGATTTTATTGTGTGTTTTTCAAGTCTTACATATTGTCACCTTCTTGAAGTAATGACAAGTAATTTTTTCCCAAAAAATTCTAAAATCACTTTTGGCAAAAAATTACCTAAGCCATTAATTTATTAAGGTGAAGGACGATATTATTTCTGAAATTAACACACTCTGATCCTTTTTAAAGTAAATGAGCAGCACACACTCCAATACAAATTCAAATTTAACATAGAAACATCAATATCTTCCAAGAAAAATGCACACATAGCTCTGATGGCAGTAACTACATGTCAGATGTCGAAACGCAGCTGAATATGCGACGGCTGGCTAACGATGGGATTTACGTCACATTCGGTCTTTAACCACTGCCATTCATCATATTGATTTGTTGGAAGCCTATTTCCATGCCAGAAGCTTATGATTCATAGTAAATGATGGTAGACTCTACTGACCTAGATTATGTGGGTAGAGGTGTATGAGCTTATATGTGATAAAGAGTGAAATAATTAGGATACCGTTTCCCTTCTTAAACCTCATATTTGATTCTTGAACTGGATTACAGCCACACTTCTTTAGTTCATTTCGGAAAAATCAGCCAGAAGGATAAAACAACAAAACAAAACAAAAAAGTCTGCAATGACCTGAAAATATTCCTTGATGAATCTCTGAGAGGAATGAGTCTCATTACCAGAGCCAAACTGTTTCAGGCAGAGCAGAGTCTGAGACACTGACAAGTTCTGGTAATTATCTGCAGTGAGCGATTCATAACGCACTGCCCAGGCGGGGTGAGGGGACCACAGTGCAGTTACTGTAGCTTAGAGTTCTGCAGACTCACGTACAGCACAAACAAATGGCGGCAAACTCTGTCTGCATACGGAGTTTTTAACTCGTATTCTCCTTCCCACATGATTGCTGAACACATTGGCCAGAGGAAGATCGATAACAGAGCAGAATCTCTCACTCCGCTGTGTCTTTATTTCGTCTGTGAGAGAAAGATGGAAAACATAAAGACATTTATAGAGGGAATAGTCATACATCAGCCTGGATATTGAAGACATACAAAAAAAGAGAAAAAGAACTGAAATGAATTTCCTTGTCTTCAAATATGAAAATTAGTACTGGGTATGCTGAGTTATTGAATGATGGACATATGAGCTGAACAACAAAAATGATTGATTTTAATCTGGTGGCTTCTCCAGCCATCAGCTTCCAGGCTTTCATGAACTCCTGATCATTCGTGGAACTTCTTTAGAAAAGTGTACCGCTGACATTAGCGCTAGCTGCTACATGTTTAGCATTGAGATGTTATTTTAGGCTTCGCTGATAGGCGACACAACTAGAACACAACAGGGCAGAAATTAACCCGGTGGCGCCCAGCCAGCATACCTAGGTGGGCCCCACATGGGGGGAAAAAAGTGGACAGTTTGACCACAGTTTGACTGGTGGCTCCACATGGATTTGCCAATGTAGGGCGACTGCCATGTAGGGCCCATGTAGGCAGTGCCCTACATGGGCAAACCCATGTGGGGTCACCATGGAAACTGCGGACAAACCCATGTGGGACCCATATTGTCTGCCCTCCTTTTCCACATATGGGGCCCAGCTAGGTATGCTGGCTGAGGAGGGGCAACTTTATCACCCATCGCTGTCAGCCGGTGCAGCCTGTCCGTCAGATCTACGGTTGTACCAGAAACAAATGAACAAATGTTCAGACTGGAACCTTTCTATGTGGGAAGAAAACAACAAATAATTGAGTTAACATTTTTAACTTATTAAAAATCTTTGCAAATAATTAACTGAAATAAATGTGTAAAAAGTCCAGGCCCTAATGAAAAATACAATGCAGAATATATTATATAGTTAATTATTCAGTAAAACTAGACAAAAACTGAGTTCTTTTTTGTCTGTGCAGAAAATAAATGTCGTAACTCATGTCATCCAAGTATTGTCAAAGAGTTGCTGTAAATGGTGATGGCGGTTGTAAGAGAAAAACGACAAAAAAAGCTTTTTTTGGCCACAGTTCCACATAATAACAACTGTTCCAAAGTGAAAGAGAAACAGCAAAAGCACATGAAGCTGCACACCATCTGAAATCAGAGGGAATACCGGGAGTACCGGTCCAAAACCGTTACACTTCAACCAAAAAAAGCAAAAGTCTAGAGGAAGAGCAAATCAGAACTACAGTAACTCCAGCATGAGCTGCACCATGAGCGTCACAACTCCATTTGTTCAACTTTCTATTTAAAGCCCATGACGTACTTTCTGAAGAAACTCGTGTTTTTCTCAGCATGAAGATAAAAATATGATTATTGAGCTGATGGGTAATTGGTTTATCCTCAGACACGCTAGAGGTCACTACCGTTGGGACCAAGAGGTCAGAACTGAAAGCAGTGCTGTTCTTTGAAACCCATCCATCACATGATGTTTTTAATGAACTGAGACCATCATTCAGCCAATAAGCTGCTACTGAGAAGAACATTCATTGTGCTTCCCGTTGTCACACACACACTGATACACACACACAGATACAGACTTGGTGAATCCAAGTGACTGTCTGCTTTTTTTCAAATTATAGTGCATGTGAAAATCATTTGGAGAAAGCCAAGCACCAGATAACAACTCCTCACATACAATGGCAGGCACGGCAGTGGATGAGTAATGATTTGGGCCAAGAAGCAGCACATTTGCACAAGTCACTGACTCAGTTTGGTTAGTTTTGTCAAAGAGCTGAGGTTTCAGTTTGAGTTGTTGAACTATTTCAAAACCCTAATTCCTTTCCCAAAATCTCTTCAAGAAGAGACTTTGGGATGTTCTCTCGAAAAGCAAAGAACATCCTAGAAAAGTTATGCGGAAGAGAATTTCAACACCTTCAACGTCAAAGAGGTACGAACCATTTTTGCAAGGCGACACGTAGAAACGAACAATCTAGAGAGATGACAACAGTTGATCTAACACCTCACACCAAGGCAGCTCCAAAGCTCCCCCATTTAGTCGTCATCATTGACTCACAGCCATAATTCATCATCAGAATTATGCACTTCTTTTCACCTCCATCCTGCCGTCTCTCTCTCTTCCTTCTCCTCCACCAAACCCGGGGCAAAAGCAGCTCTTTTGTTCTCATCCAGGTTGCCGAGCAGAATAAATTCATCTTTAATCACCCAGATTATTGCCCTCCGTTGCCACCGTGCTCAGATGCCTCCCGGTCATCACTCTTGTGCAGACGGAGTGCAGACTTATTAGCCATCAGAGCGCCATCTTGGTGGAATTAGAATGAAGCGGGGAGACTGCAGGAACCAAATCAGAGCCGCAGTTAAAAGTAGATCAGCTTCGACGTGAGAGGAAAATTCCGATTTTATACATGTTCATTTTGCACATGGAGCAAAAAAAAAAAAAAAAATAGCCCATCTACGGGTACTGAGTAAAAATTGTGCTCAGCTTGTATTAACCAAAGCTGGCTCCGATGAGAAAATGAGTTGAGATGGCCCTTTAAATCATTTGCTCTGTATTTCAGATGAATAAAGCAACGACTCCCGTCTTCAAACAGAAGAGAAAAATGCTATCTTGTTCCAACATGGCTCAGACTCCTGCCTTATCCTGCATCACAGCAAGGAGGACATGTTTTTAAATCATTAGCTGTATCACAATATGTAAACACTTGGATGCTTCCTTCAAAATTCATACTAAATAAGGGCTTCTGAAAAGCAGAGGTTTATAATAACTTCAGGAGACGAGGGACACGCAAACCCAGGCTGCCTTCTGAAGCTCGCGTTAGTTTGGTTCCAATCCGCTCTTGGCTTTAGTGGAAAGCATTTAGAAAAGACCGAGATTAGAGGTTCAGAGTCAGACCTCAGGCCTCGTCGACATGGCGACCGGACCATTTGCACATTGTCTTGATCCACAGAGAACGGCCAAACAGAGAGCAGAAGAAATTGTGAACAACGATGTCATCTTCCAGTAGTTTTAGCAATGGCAGTAGAAAAAGTGAAGGAAGCCGTTCAGTCTGTGTTGGCCACGCCTCCAGATATTTAATTGACATCCAGCAGCCATTTTGTTCGGCTTGGCACTTCTCTCTTCGCAGTCAATTTCCGGTAAGCATCATAGCTTCGATTTGGTGCATCACGATTGGGTAAAAGGAAAACTTTATTAGAACTGCGCCTTCAGCAAGCAATCGCTTCTCTCTAGCCGAGGGTCCGTCTCCTCTGTACGAAGCAAAGTGTAGAATAGAGGATCTGCTTTTTAACCAGACTGGATAAAACACAACAAGAAAAGAAGAATGGCGAACAACAAAGCTTGAGTGGAGTCTTTCGTAGAACAACCACAGACACATAATCCGGCACTGGCACTTTCAGAAAAGAGGCATTTTTGCTGTTCACACGAATACGGAAGGGTCAAATTTTCACCCTGGAACCTGCTTCCCAAAAAGATGTCTTGGGTTTCCTAAAACGCTGTTTCTGGATGCATTGCAGAAACAGCTGAAAATGTTCCCATGTGGACGAGACCTTAGTCGCTAGGAAATGACTTAACTTTGCCATTTTTTTGCCACTTTTTTTCATCAAATCATGTCATTCATCTCAATGACAGTTTCCAGCTGCACACATAACACCTCCATTTACTTGAAAATGTTGATATGTGTGATGACTGACGAGTTCATGGTTGAGGTGCTGTGTTACTTTAAGAACTAATACGTGGCTGCATCCTTTGCTGGTTTTGTTGGAGGAAGATGTATGCTGGCAGAGAAACTGCTTGACCTTTTTTGTCCTGTGGTTGCCATGGCAAATCAAGGCGTTGGGACTCCATTGATTGTGGTTTTAGTTCTCATACATTCGTTTAACTGAAGGCAGAATAATCACAGTTTATACACAAGGGTTTTAATTTGTTAGAAAACCGTTTGTTAGAAATCATAACCAAAACTGTGGTAGGATGGTTTAAGAGTGCTGAAGTTAAAATCTAACCACCCAACAGGCTGTTCTGTTGAGGCCTGCTGTGTTTCCCATTCACCAGTATGACAGAAAACTATTTTTTGAATATAAATTTGATCTATTTAGCTCAGTTTACTTGTATATCGTCTCCAGAAAAATAGTTAGTTTAGTCCAATCAAGTCTGGTACGTTCAACCCAAACCGATCCTAGTTTATAAAAACAATGCTGTCAAAAGTTCAGTTCATTATTCAAACTGTTCTGAGGAAACTCAGCAAACTTAATCAAAATCCCTGACTTGCAGCGTTCACGTCTGAGCCCACTGTTGACACAAACTGCTTTTTTGGAAGCAACATTCCTGCTCATCCGACATCAAAGTGTGCACTATTTGTGGTAAATTGGATTTTGGCTTCGGAAGGAGCGAACCTCGCTCGCGCTTGGCAGTTTGTTCCGACCAGATTCAGCCAGGATGAGTTGCTGCACGGAGGAGCGCGTCCCCTTCCCTTCTCCAACGCCATCATCCCGCTACACACTGAAGCAGGGCTGCCATATTTAATTAGCTCGGGGTGTTGATTTCAACAAACACAATGGACAGATCAGTGACGGCCTTGTTGGCTTGTCATTGGCCTCCCGGGTGGAAACTACTGCAGGGAGAGAGAGGGAGGGAGGGTGATCATGAAAAATGAGATCCAAATACTGCTGTAATATCATGCCACCTGACAGGTATGGTGTGTGTGTGTGTGTGTGTGTGTGTTGGTGGAGCGGTGAGGGGGAAACAGTGTGTAGCGTGCATTCACAGGAGTCATGGAAGTGTGATCCATGGATGGTGGCTCTCTGCCTGTGTGTGCTTTTCGGTGATATGAGCGAACATGAACGGGGATGGAAAGGACAGGCAGGTGTTGGATCGGCGCGCTCCACACCTGGTCCTCACACCACAGCTGAGCCAGGAGTCAACGGACCTGGCATTAGCTGCACTCATGTTCCTCTAAATCAGCTCACATTTAACCAGTTAGCATCTATAATAAAGTCCGCAGTTTTTCCATTGACTGTATAATGGTGCTTTCACACCATACAAGCTGCATCCAATGCACCGGATGCATTGGATGCATCGTGCGTCAACGATGCATCCAATGCCTCAAGCTAGACGAGTATGTACTGTGAATGCAGACATTTCTTCTGCGCCTAGTGTTTCGAGCGTCAGGTCTACATTCAAAGTCCACGTGGAGGCACACTGGAGGCGCGTCAGATGTGTGAAAATTGTTCTAGCTGTTGTATTCGGTTGCTGGTCTATTTGTCGGACGCATCAGACGCTCCAAAAGCTTCAAATCGATGGGCCCTCGACGGGCCCTCCACAAATACTTTAGATGTAAACCAGACACACCTGAAGCTCAAAGCATGTTGTTGCGAACCCATTATAAGTGTGTAATTCAGTATTTCAAAAGTGAATTTGCTAAATAGAAATAATTTAGAATTTTTTTTGATGAAAAGATTTGACGTTAGTAGCATTAGGTGGATTTTCAGCTGCATCGAAATTAGTGTTTTGCACACATTTGGAGTTGCAGAGATCAGCCATCGATGCTGCATTCTGTCCATAAAAAGTTCTGACTTTTCTGCCTGTATCAAATTTCTGTGGGTTAGAAATCGACTGCGATGCAGAGCTGATAAACCCCACTAATTACTGCTGGGGGGAATATTCTTTCGTTTAATTTTTTATTTTCAAAGAACATGGAAGGACTTTGTGAGGGTAAACCTGCTGGAGGATGGGCTCCCAAGCTTAATTAAGTGCGTAAAAGAAATGACTTGAAGTGGGATTTATACCAAAGTGTCATCAAAGTTTTATGGCACAATTTTCTTTATGGTGTCAAAAGGCCCAGCTCGTATCGATTAAATGGGAATCTTGTCCTCAAACAAATTGGGACGTTCCCAAATTGGATTTTGTCAATGAAGAAGTGAGGCTGGGGGCAAACATTTCATCTGGAAGACTGTCTAAGGAAATGCATCAGGCTGGCTTTGGTAGAGATACTCACAGCACTTACTGTGGAAGGCGCACTTTTATTCCAGCTCCCATGTTAACATTTTTAAAGACATACTAACCCGTAGTCATGATGTCATAGCTGTGGCTCCAATCAGGACAGAGCTGTCTGTTTTAGGACCGAAGTAACGGACACTAATCAAGAGCTACTTTTAAATTTAGAATTAAAAGTATAGTTCTCAGGATGTGGTAAGCTGTATGTTCAATTCATGCTAAAGAAGTTCAAGAAAAGCTAAATATTTAAAATGTTAGATAATCCAATTCATTAATTAGTATTATTTGAGTCATCAGGCAGCTTTAGCGATGTGGATCACATCTGTTTAATTTTCCAAGCTTCTTAGTTAATTTCATTCCCAAAAACTGCTTCACGTTTGACTGAATTTTAGAAACATGTTCTCTTTATTTGTACATTTTCCAGATATTTTTATATTTTTTTAACCAGGATGATATAACTATAACTCATTTTTCTAACAACAAAAAAAAGCTAATGTTGGAGTGTCATTGGAGTGACATGTTTTCTCAGGTCACACCTCTTGTGACTTGCAGAAACATCTCAACAATGACATTGTTACATAAGATTGATTAAAAAGGTGATTTTAAGCAGGAGTTTTAAAGGTATTGTGCAAAAAGAGGTAAACGACTAATAACAAATGCTGAAAATAAGTCATTTAGTATTAAATCACGAAGGTAGGGAACCACCTGATGATCTAAAAATAATAGCCAAATAATTTTCAGTCCCAGTTATTACTTATGAATACCTGCCTATTAAGGATTAGCTATTAAAGGTGACATATAATGTTTCCTTGAACAAATTAGGATAATTTGATGGCCTATACAAAACATGTCTACTACATTTATTACACAAAATTATTCTTAGATCATGAGATTATAGTCGTGTAATTCTGACTATTTTGAGCTCCTTTCAGAATGAACCGTCTTAGGGAGCTGCCACTTAATGTTTAAGCTCGCATGTGAAAATGGCTGCAAACAATTATACAACTGTACATCTTGGAAAAACAGAAGTGGAGTCTACTCCACAACCAACAAGAATGCAGCAAGTGGAAGCCAGAGTACCTGGAGAGGACCCACGCATGTACAAGGAGAGCATGCAAACTCCATGCAAAAAGACCCCTGGCCGGGAATCAAACCCAGAACCTTCTTGCTGCAAGGCAACAGCTCTGCTGTGCAGCCCATCCACACACCAAAAAATATGAAATTATTGCCAAAACCAGATGGGTGTTTTATTCCTTAAGTACTTGGGCTGGTTTTAGAAACAGTTAAAACACAAATGGAAGAACAAAAATGTTATTTAAATAAGAGATTTACCTGTAGAATCAAGTCTTTAATCTTGATTCATGTTGGCGCAGCAACACTTTGAAAAATGGCAACTTTCAGCATCATTCATTCTTCTGAAAAAGAGTTCTGAAGAGCTCATTTTATGTGATCTGCTCCGCTTTCCCACATTGGCTCAGATCAGTAAACCTCAGTGCAAATATAGAGTAATTTAGAAGTGATGCAAGTGTGAGTGCTGCTGGTGAATTATTGACAGCGAGAAGTTCAAAATTTTCTGCAACACTTTGAATCGGCTCCTGCACACCGAGCAGAGTGAGCAATCTCCCCTCCAAACAGCCAACATTTCTCATAAAAAATACATTTCAGTTATCAAGAAGAAGACGTCGTCTTAAAATCAAAAGATGTGCATCTTTCAGCTCACAGTATTCGGCTATAATATGAAATGTGAGGCTGTCATAAGCGTGTGAGCTAATCGTATAAATGTTTTCATCTCCAAGGCTGAGAGGGGATAATGTATGGATTATGGTGAAGTAAGAATGCCGTAAACAATTTCAAATCCTGCAAGGCAGAGAGTGTGCTGTGTGTGTGTGTGTGGGGGCCTGTGGGGGTGTGTGTGTGTGTGTGTGTGTGTGGTGAGAGGATGCTTCTTCAGCAGCCGGAGCAGATCGTGATGAGCAAACCGAGTCGAGCCCTGCGGACAGAGACGCTGAACGCTCTGAATATTCCTACCTGTATGTCTGAAGAGAAACTCTCTCTCATTACATTTTCCTTATCAGGGCGATGCAGCAGGGTCAATACGCACAAAGCAAGAGAGGATGTTAAAAAAAATAACATGCTGCAGAGTAATGAGCCCCATGTATCCAGTTCACTGAGCCGAGGCAAACAGAAAGGTCTGTGTGGCGCAGATTACATTAAAAGGTAGGATTAACTTCTGTTAGTGTAAACCACACATACAGATGTAGAAATGCCATCCATCCAGCTAAGTGAAAATGACACACTGCTCTGTTTATTTTTATTTTTCAATTATCTCGAATACCGAACGACACCATGGCCTCCGCCCTCCAAGGCAGGTGTCACTATAGCTGCGTTTCCATTGGTCTGGTAACTCCACAAACTGGAATTACAAAAATTAAATCTGCTTAATTGGAAACACGTCAATTTAGAAAAAATAAATTCATGTTAAAAATCTTTTTGTGCTAGGATCAGGTGGTACACACAGAGGAAGCATTCACTTTTCACATATTTAAACTTTACAACCAAAACCTTTGAAGTATTGAAATGTGACAGATAGAAGTGACAATACATAATGTGTTTAGCGCAGATAAAGTCAATACTTTGTACTTTTCAACTGAATGTTTTTGGGGTGCGTCAGAACTTGGGGTGTCAAACTCGTCATTTTGGGCCAAATCAAGATCATGGATGTCCTCAAAGAGCCGGTTGAGGCAGAAAGTATTGATAAAACGTCATGTTATATAGGGCTGCCCAGTGGTGCAGCTGGTAGAGCTGTTGCCTGGCAAGAAGGTTCTGGCCGGCCCCGGTCTTTCTGCATGGAGTTTGCATGTTCTCCTGGTGCATGCGTGGGTTCTCTCCGGGTACTCCGGCTTCCTCCCATAGTCCAAAAATATGACTGTCAGGTTAATTGGCCTCTCCAAATTGTCCCTAGGTGTGTGTGTGTGTGTGCATGGCTGTTTGTCCTGTGTGTCTCTGTGTTGCCCTGCGACAGACTGCTGACCTGTCCAGGGTGACCCCGTCTCTCACCCGGAACGTTAGCTGGGGATAGGGACCAGCAACCCTTCTGACCCTACTAAGGGACAAGGGTGTAGGAAAATGGATGGATGGATGGATGGATGGATGGATGCTGAAGGTTTTGTTTGTTTTTTTGTAGAAAAACTCAAGCACAGTCACTCAGGTGAGCATGAGTGTTTACATTTTTCCATAGATTGTCTGAGTCTGTAATGCCACGGGATATCATAGTTCTAATATTCAAGGATTCAAGGGTTTTTATTGTCATGCCATTTATTGTATATTTATGCCTCTAACTGTGTAAAATGATACATTTTTTTCTCTTGCAGATATAGTGTGTGTATGTATGTGTGTTAGGGGTGTACTGGTAATGGCTAGGTTTAGGGTAACGGCCATGTTGTGGAGATGAATGCAAGTCGCTGGAAAGTTCCTGCAAAGTTAGAGAAAAAAGCTGAAAAGCGAGCTGCCCTGTATCGATGCACGCATGAAAGGAAAATCGTTAATTTGACAGCCGGGTACTGATGATATTTCACATGATGCATGACATTGTGACACCATGCTCTGGATGATCAAGTTACAACGTTTTGTATGAGTGGATTCATGAGTCTTAGCCGTCTGTCCTGTGTGCTTGAGGACACAGGACACAACGTACAAAATTTGGCATTCTTTCTATCCGGTCACAGGGGAACAGCCGAAAGCATGTGTGTGTGTGTTTTACTTGTTACTTTCAGGCAAGACCTCGGAATCTCTCGTGTGCCTTTGCAGGACAGGGGGCCGGTCTTTATCAGCACGGTGTAAGAGGACATGTGGGACTGTTTGAAGAGGTGACACACACAAAGTTGACACTTGACAACAGCCGTAGATCAGTCCCCTGGCAGTACATTGGAAGCTACAGCCTGACCACTTTGCTCTGACTCAATGTTGCAGTCTGGCGTTTCACTCAGCCTTGGGAAACATCCAGCCGGTCCTAAACCGTCCCCCATTACTCACCGCCTCTATCACCACACAAGAGATAAGCTAATACGTAAATAGACAGTCAGGCCTCCTGAAGTTGTCAGCCTGCATCTGACAGAAGGGAATTACCGAGGCGCGGGTATGATGCTCGGCGCAGTATACCCAAAGGATAGGAGAAGGACGAGGTCAACAATTATAGAAGGAGAGCTAAAGGAGGGCGCGATAACAGGAGAATCTGCTGTCCCTGGGGAGGAGAGAGCGGCAGAAGGAGGAGGCCTTGGTTTGGGGAAAACTCCAGGGAGAGAATGAGGGGAGGTGGAGGTCAGAGGTTGGCTGCTGGCAGTGGAGTACAGGAAAATGATTCAGGAAGAAAAACCTCAGAGGAGGATGGTACTGACTGAAAATCAGGAAAAAAGTAATCAGGAGAATGTCTTCAACCGTCCCCTTTATTAGTCAATTTATTAGTCAAGGCAATGAGTCCAAAAACCGGACATGAGAGGGCAGCTCCCAAAGGACAGCGGGGACTGGAGACCTATAAGCCGAGATTTCCTACAGTAGAGAAGTGCAATGCAGAAACGAGCAATGCAGAAATGACTAATGAGGCAGGAGCAGATAAACTGCTGACTGTAACAAGTTAAAAAAAAACTAAATTTGATTTTTGAGAAACTACAAACGTTCAAGAGGCAGCAGAACAAGACGGCTCAAATAAATCACACAGAAACATTTCCAAGATGAATGACATAACAAGTACAGCAGAGCGCAGACGGGACAGGGAAGTGAACCAAAGAGGGAAATCAGAACTGATGGGGGGGAATGAACCTGAGCTGATCTGGTTCAGATTAAGGAATCACTTTTATCAAACTGCTTTCTGTCAATAAAACATATTTTAATCTACGTAGAGAAGGAAGGCCAGCTTTACAAACTGAAGCGTGTGTGTGTGCGGGCGTGTGTGTCCCACATACTGAGAACATGGACTCTGATTAATGAGTATCTTTGTGGTGCGACAGGATATTATGAGAGACACCAAACCTTCTGTTTAAGGAAGAACAAAAGGCCAGTGGACACCTTGGAATGCTCTGAAAGTTGAAGAATTTCATTTAAAAAGGTCACACTGCTGTAATTTCAGCTCAGACCTCCAGCTCTAGAGAAATGGGGCCATTTTGCAAGCTAAACTTCAGGTCTTTGCAATATTAAGTATCGGCAGAATAATGAGGTCTACTTTAGTTAATTAAAGATATTAGTTGAGGTAATTGTGTCATAATTACGGGTGCTTATGATGTCATATCTTAGCTTCAGGGTTTTGTAAAATGGATAAAAAAAAAACGTCCAAGAAAAAGAGTTAATGAAAGCTATCCCAGCCAGCATACCTAGGTGGGCCCCATATGGGGAAAAGGAGGGCAGACAATATGTTTGTCCGCAGTTTACATGGTGGCCCCACACGGGTTTGCTCAGATAGGGGCACCGCCTACATGGGCCCTACATGGGCAAACCCGTGTGGGGCCACCATGTAAACCGCGGACAAACCCATGTGAGACCCATATTGTCTGCCCTCTTTTTCTCCATATGGGGCCCATCTAGGTATGCTGGCTGGGTATGTTACTGGAATTGGATTGGAAAGGAAAAATATAAATAAATGATAAATGGTGCATAGGCGAGCCATAACAGGCAGAACAAGTGTTTTCATGTTGAAAGATTGTGTGACACACACCAAAATCCAGAATTGCTCGATATGAAGCTGTTTGGATTTTTGTGTCATTGCCTAGAAGTTAAGACTCCCAAATGGTCCGGCATACTTTACTCCACGGTGGAACATGTGGACCTGAAACTGAGTCGACACGAATTCAGACATCTGTTGAACTCGTCTGTTCAAACTGTTTTGCGTGCGACACTGAGTAGAGTTACCATTAGCAGCCATCTTGTTTGACTTGACATGGCTCTTTTTGGCACACGCAAGTTACGGTAAGCTTCATAGCGTCAAACAGGCACATTAACTACGTCACTGCCAAATGTCAGCACCTCCAGCAAGCAATGGTCAGTTGAGAGTTGTCAACCAGTCACAAGCACCTGCAGTGTGACTCTGTGTTGCCTTTACAGGTACACGATGGCCCTGGTGGAGAGGAAACAGGGCCAAGTGTCAAACCAGCTCAGTGAACTTGCTAGCATTCATTCAGATAATGGGAAACTAGGGAAGAAATGCAGGCAAACGGTACCTTCGACATAAACTGTCCACAGACTGTCCACATGGCTTACGTAATCAAAAAAGTATGTCTGAGTATTTTTGAACCTTGTGAGTAATTTGTTGATCCTTTAGTCCTCCATACCCACCCATACTTTCCTGAACAAGGTGCTGATTCCTTAAATAGATTATTAATTAAAGTGGACAGTAGGGATAGAATGAGATCTCAGTCACAATGCAGTTTGTAGATTTGTCTGTGGAACTTGACACCAAATTCTTCACATATAATTTGCATATCTTTTTTTTTTTTTTGCAGAGCTTATATAAACATTTGAAAGAAAACACAGCTATTAATATTTGGTGCAATGCTACTTGACGTGCCATTGGCTGGCTTTTGCAGACTAGCCAATCCAGGAATGCCTTTCCTTTTCCTTGATGCTGATTAGCTGAACGCTGAAGAAGTGAAATAAGTAAGTCTTGCTTTTGTTATAATGTTTAAGCAGTCTCAAGAAAAAAGAAAACTTAAAACAACACCAACTAAAACCACATTTTTGAGTGACATCTCTGCTGCGATCTGCAAAACCTGCAATCAAACAAACCGTTGTCATACATGCCAGAGTACTGTTGATGATGCAGAGGCAGCATCCCTCATGTTCCTATTTTCCGCTCTCAGCAACATGTCCTCCTCTGACAGTCAATGACGCAGCGGCGCCGTCTTTTCCACCTGAGCCGTCACACGTCAAATTCTGACAAATGCGGCTTTATTGCTGTTGTTTTCTGTGTGCTGCTGTGATGCAGCGGACAACACGGTGGACTAGATCTTCCTCTCCCAGGGTTTAATGAAGTGACCAGCTGAGAGCCGTTAAACAGCATCGCTCCTGTGTATGTTGTCCATTCTGGTCGACAAAGTGACTTTCAGACACGCCGTGCAATAAATCAAACGCAGCTCATGACATGCTTCACATCCCCGATGCTTGACATGTATTTGTACTTCCTGCTGAATTTGCAGCCGTCAAGGCTTTGCAATGTAATGCAGAGTGGCAACTCTTAGAAAGTCTCCTGTCAGTCTTTCAAATCCCTAACAGGAGGAATTCACCACGTTGTTCTTTAGTATTGTAACTCAAATCTAAGGCAAATCTTAATTGGGGCAATATGTTGATTAACCTCTGGATGTACTAACTTGTAATCATAAGTTTGGAATGCTTTTTCTGACATGAAGTCAAATTGTTACTCTTAATTATACTTAATATTATAAAGAAAAAAAACCCGTCAAGACAAGTTGATTTGGAAAGTTTAACCTGTGCTTTCAAAGTAAGAAAAAAAAAGATGGCATTCAATTAATTTGAAAGGTTTTTATTTAGTCCATCGGTCAAACTAAATTCATCAGTGTACACAGCAAATTCTGCAAAGTTAAATCAACACTATGCTGAGTCCATTTGCTTCTTATCAGAATTGGTGCTAATTTAACTCTGTACGAGTTATTTCAACAAGAAATTGAGTCATTTTAACTCTTGAAATAGTTATAACTACTCAAATTATTGTTGAAATAACTCTGTAAGAGTTAAATTAATGCCAATTCTGAAAAGGACCAAACAGACTCAGCATAGTGTTGATTTAACTCTGCAGAATTTGCTGTGTGCATGTCATCCTCACAGTTTGCTCTACTGTTTATATTGTCTCACATAAATGCACAAAGATACACAATGTAAAACTAAAAGACAGATGGGATTTGACAGTCAGCTTCGCGCGCCGCGCCAGGTGGGGGTGACCTTTTAAGACGACTGGCAACGCCGCGACCGAGCGCCAGATACAGGGAGGGGGGGAGGGATAGGGAAAGAGAGAATAGAGGGAGACCCCCACTGAGGGCGGCGAAGGCTGTGAGGGATTTGCTCTTTTGAACAGTTAAAGCATGATTCTCTGAAAATACCACAGGATGCTAAAGTGCTGGTCCTCACAGCCAATTTAGCGCCACAAAGAAATTTAGCTTCATTCCTCTGCTTCCCGTTTCCAGAGCGGACGTATTCAGGTCACTTTTACTCTCACTCCGTTCACAACCCGCGGCTTGTGGCGGCGGGCCGAGACAGGGACGTCGGCGTTCTTTTAAATGTAGCGTGAAACAATCAAATGAAGAGGATTTCAGAAATGAAGCCACATTCAGCTGTTTAAATAATGAATGATATTCATTATCTGCAAGGAAAACTTCCACTGGTTACTCGGAAGCAGCAGAAGCAAGATTGAATGAGTTGTTTAAGCATTTTTTATTACTTTCAAAATCAGAATAAACATCTTGTATTATAAGAAAAAGGCAGCTAGAACACCTAAACACAGAGATCAGATCTGAACAACTGAAGTACCTTTGTTTTCTTTGTTTTTTTAAATAAACATTTTGAAAATCTTAATTTTGACAAGGCCCAGCCAGCATACCTAGGTGGTATGCAGGTTTACCAATGTAGGGCCACAGCCTACATGGGCCCTACATGGGCAAACCCGTGTAGGGCCACCATGGAAACCACGGACAAACCCATATGGGACCCATATTGTCTGCCCTCCTTTTTCCCATATGGGGCCCACCTAAGTATGCTGGCTGGGGGTTAGTTAGCTTGTTACCATCTGATTAACTTCGGCATCTTGCTTTCTTTTTTCCTCTCTATGGTGAACTACCTCATCCTCTATTCAGACTAGAATAAGTAAATTAACATCTTTATATTGTGCATTTTCATTTAGATTTTTTTTTTTTTTGCTATCAGAGCCCGACCTGACCATCATGCGTACCACTTTGTCCTGATCTGGCTCCAGTTTCAGGTCGGGTTATAGATCTAAACTCTACTTGTGGGAAGGACGTCGTTCCAGAACGTCCTGGTGTGTCCCGGCGCATTAAGGGGGGAGTTCATCCGGCAACTTTTAGCATCAAAGCCAAGTGTCCTCTGCTGTGTGGAAGACAACATGCTAACTGAAGCCTGGAGAGTCTGAGCTGTAGCTCTTGGGGAATTTGGAGTTTCTCTGTAACCTTAAGGCGACGCCCAGTGCCAGACTCCCAGCTCTGCTGAACATGCTCCACTGGTTAATAATCTTCCTTCCCAGCAAAATGATGAACTACAAATTGTTTTGAAATGGCCTTTTCCTGGCAGGTGCTTCTTTCATGCCATTTTCTCCTTGGCGCTGTGCTGACACACCTGTATCCTCCAGAGCAGCGACTCTGCCTTCACACTAATGACTATCAGTAAATCAACTGCCCTTAATTAGAAGCAGCCTATTATTTCTGTGACTATGATGCACAGCAGTTGTGTTTACGCAGTGGGGCGTTACAGTGTTGTGTTATATAATCTGACACTAGGCTTTACGAAGGAGCAGGCTGTTATAGAAAACTGCAAAACTGAGTAATCCCTTCAGAGGAAGAGCTGCATATGGTGTGTTTTTATTTTTTTGTTGCTTCTATCTTTATGTTTGCGAAGCACTTACAGGCCCAGTGTGTACTTAGAGGAAGATCTCAGAGCTGAGTTATGCCAAAACTTTATTGAACTGTCTCTGTTAGTCAAGACTACAGCAGGAGCTGCAGCAGACGACACAACAAACGCTCCATAACTCCAGAACTTCGCGCTGAGCCGCAGAAGCGCAGGCTCAGCACTTTCTGGCGGGTCCTACGTTGTCTCTGCATGACGAGTCTGTTGGTGACGTCCAGCAAAACGCGTCAACATCAATTCATGGGCAGCTTCTTTCGACATGAACACCGAAAATGGGTTTAGAAAAGTGACACAGAGAACTACAGAGCGGCTTAAATCCCAGCGCCGAGCTGGTGGTTCCTCCAGCGAGGGGGAAGGCCTGACGCCTCCAATAAACCGGGGCTGTCACTGCCATGACACCGGCTCTCGGATTATATCCACGCACCGTTTTACATTTTAACCTACGTTTGTCCGGGTGCGTCGCTTAAACCCAAACACAGACTCGGCTCAGAAGCACTTTGTTAAGGTGTCAGGATGTGTCAGGACTCTGATGAAGCTACAAAAGGTGCTGCGGCGCCGCCGGGAAAACTGATTTCATCTAAACTGCAATAAGGCTGTACTCTCTGGGTTTCTCGCTTTTTTTTTTATTCGATTCTCACTTTTTTTTTTGCTTTCTCGGTGCAGTCTTGCTCGGTTTATTGTGACACTGCAGTAAAAGATGACAGATGACCAGATGGAAAGCGTAAACGTACGCCATCCCAGCCAGCATACCTAGGTGGGCCCCGTATGGTGAAAAGGAGGGCAGACAATACAGGTCCCACATGGGTTTGTCTGCAGTTTCCATGGTGGCCCCACACGGGTTTGCCCATTGTAGGGCCACTGCCAGGTAGGGCCCATGTAGGGCCTACATTGGCCCTATAGGGCCCACCTAGGTATGCTGGCTTGGATGAGACAAAGAGCCAGGACGTTGCCGCGACGCTTTCAAGCTGGACGGGTTCCAGGGGAAGACAGAGGGGACTCTGAGATAAAACCTCAACTTCCAGTGATGACAAGATGTCTGCTTCACATGAGGTAAGCAGAAGCATCTCCACTCAGACAGACATAGTCCTCTGATTTCATCCTGACTGGTTCTACATGAGGACTGATCTAGCTGGTTCCAAAATGATCGAAATGGAACATCAAGTACAAACACATTAAAACGATTCAAAGTTTGTCCAATTTTGGCCAAGTTAAAGCTGTTCTACAGATTATTTTACAGCTGAATATAGTGTTTTCCAGTCACTTGGTGCCATTTTACAGTACGATCGTGTTGCTGAATAATTAAAACGGACCAGTGGACAGGTATGAAGCTCTGTTTAGATTCAGTTTTTGGAAAACAAGTCAGTCTGAGGAGGCAGGTTGACAATAATCCCCATGACACCGTCTGATCTCCCAGCATGCACTGCAGGAGTGTGTAGCAGGACATAGTTGACAGCACACACACACACACACACTTACGGGGGTGTTAAAGTGTTGCATTAAAGCTGCGAGGAGCTTCTGGAATAATTAGGATACATAGATTAGCTTCTGCTAAACTAGCTAAATGGAGGATAGTCCTTCACACACACTCGCACACCCCCACTGGTGAAGTTGTGTGCTAAGCAGTTCTCCAACTTGAATAAGATGCAGCAGGAGCTCATTTCTCACCATGGCACACCAAACTGGGGAAAGCTGGTTCTCACACTGGGTTGCGTGTGTGTGTGTGTGTATTTGTCAATAGGGCTACGGCTGTGTTAACTTCACACAGGAGTGTTTGTGTTATGAACACATTCATTCATCTGCTAATATAGAGATGAAATAGAAAGCAAAAGTGTGTATATGTGCCTTACTGGCAAAGACAGAAGACGGCACACACACACACACACCCCCCCACACACACCCACATCCCCACGCCTGCTTCTATATCAGGATATAAAAAACACTTCTGGGAGGGAATTGTAGGGAACTGTGTTTTCAACCACAAAATAGATTAAAATATGTTGGAATACTTTTCACAGATCTAAAGGCTAAAAAAGAAATGCTACGTTTGCCTTCCAATAAAAACTGGGAGTCCTCCAGAAGCTAAAAAACACTCAGCTTTCTGTTGCACATGGCGACATAACAGCCAATCACTCCTCACCGACGAATCAATTAAAAGCGACAAGCCAGTAAATTGCAGAACTAGCTCAACGCCCGTGTTAGGACGAGGTGAGCCAGGTAGACGCTGCCTGCGCTCAGGATCTCCGACTAGCAAAGTGAGGAAAATTGATCGTCTTGTTCCAGTGTCATGTTCAGCTGGGAAACCAATTAGCGCCTGACTCCACAGTAGCTGTTGTCCACACTGTAAAGCGCCGCGTTTATCTGCTTGTCGGCACAATGTCCTGTTGGTATTTACCGCGGTATTTGCGCAGGCTCAGGGTCAGGACGGAGGTCACGGATAATGACTGGGTTTAAATGGCACACTCTGATTTATTCCCCTTGTGGCCGGTAAGGAGGCGCTCTCTGGAGTGGGTGAAGGATTTGTCCCGATGTAGCGGCGGTTTAGCAGGTTGAGGTGTCTTGAGGTGGATGAGTCTTTGCGCGACGGATATCGATTTCCTTTGGGGCTTTTTTAGCGTTGACCTTAGGGATGACATAAAAAGCTCACATCTGTGGTTGTAGCAGAAACATATTTTCATGTGTCCTAGATTTGAAATACAATGTCCAACTGCTAAGTATATGTTTCATCTGGGAATGCAAACGCTGAGCTGGAAAAATGACATTCGAGGTTTAAAACCGGCACCTTGTTCTTCGCTTTGCTTCATCCAGAGGGTTCGGAGTTTGAAAAAAGTGGATCTGATTTTGCGAAATTGCTAACATTTGGTTGTGACATATGCAGTGCGTGTAGGAAGCCATGCTATGAAGCTTACCGGAAATTGCGTGCTCTGTATCGACCATCCCAAGCTGAACGACATCTTTACCAGCAATCGAATATCTTAAAGACTCCTCTTTAATTACTTTAATTCTCTCACTTCCTCTGCTGCCATTGCTAAACCACAACCATAGGCAGACTGAAGTTCTATAACATGAAGATTATCCAGGATGAATCAGATCCTGGGAAATCCAAGCTCAATAGGACAAATCACAGAAATGAGAATCGGAATAGCAAGGCTCGCCCTTCTGACAAACGAGCCCCAACAGGACGTATATATTGTGATTTGTGCCTATGGAACAGTCAAGCTCTGCGTTGAACACAATTTGGGATTTGTAAAGCTTGGCATCTGTTTGTGAAAAAGAGAAAAAGAAATCATTGTCACTTGTTCTCAGTAGCCTAACACTAAACATCATCTCAGGACCTATAAGGTCAGTTCTTGAATCGTGCTGTTCTAACCTGAGCGGTATATCTGGTGAGTGCACCGTTACCTCTGAGCTGTGGGTTCAACAGACCTAAAACTGCTTCTGTGTCTTATAAGCTGTTGTGGCGCTGACACTCAGTAAAACTGCCCAGTCCAAAATAAGCAGGAGCAGCCTCCAGCTGCACTGTAAGACATGAATAACACGGGCTGCCTGTGTTTGTCAGAGACGGAGCACCTTTGGTTCACTCCAGTGCCTCCTGTTATGAGCCCATTCCTCCGCCGCCCGGCCCCCGCCTGCTCCTTGATGGATCGGCCCGAGGTGGGTCCCTAGCTGCCTCACTAGCTTGGGACTAGATGCTATCTTCTCATACGCTGGCCTACCAGCAGATTTAATTATAGCAGGCATTAATGCTGAATGAAAAATTCCTGGACCGTCCCCCTTGTGTCTAACAACCTGGCTCATGGGTTCTGAGAAAAGTGGCAAAAGATCAGGAATAGCAATCTCTGGGTTTTTTTTTGAGGGGGGTTTGTGAGACCACAAAATGTAATCAGAACTATGGGGAATCCCATCTATTTGCAGTTTAGTATTTGCCTTTTTTGTGTAGTTTGATTCTAAATTATTTTTTCTTATTGTAGTGTATTCTTGAAATCCAGCTCGACATGCTATTGGCTGATGTTTGGAAAGCAGCCAATCCAGGAGTGCCCTTCATTTTCCTCAGTGCTGATTGGTTTTAATCCCAACAGTGGAACTAAAAAAAATCGCTGCACAGGTTAGCTCCTATCATAGGGCTTAAACAATTTCCACTGTGTCTATTAATGTAATGGACAGGAATACACGATATATTGGCACTAATATCGGCATCGGCTTATAGTAATTTTTTTAACATATTGACATCGGTCCAATACATAAAACTGGGCTGATACTAATAACAGATATTTGTCTCCTGGGAGTGGAGTAGATTGGCCATGTGGCAGTGATAGTGATTGTGGGTAGTTTAGTTTAACTGAAACTGAGAAGTGCTGGAGAATTCAACAGTTGGTAATTTTTTTAAGGTGTCGAAATGGTAATGAAAAATATAGAATATCAATAAATATCGGTTATCGGACAAAAAAGCAATGTCAGATATCGGCCCAAATGTTCATATTAGTACATCCTTAATATTAGAGCATGTTTGGTCTTTGCACTATTAAATTAGGCAGTTGTAACAATCTCTAAAGGAGGCCTCGAGTAATCACAGATTTTAGCTATTTGTGGGCAGCGAATTCTGGGGGTCCACTGTATACTCATAAAAATGAGATGTTTGGTGGGTTGTGTGAATGCAGTATTAAAAAAACAAATTTGAATGTGACACAAGGACATCAAAAAGAAACAACTGATCTTGGATTATCTTACAGTCAGTTGACTACAGTCAATCAGCTGATTCAGATCTCCATTACCATCCTCGCTTCTGTTTATCTGAGAACCAAACCGAGAAAAGAGTTTTCCTGGTCGGTCAGCTAATTGTCCTGTCAACACAAACAGGCTTTCACATCATACCCGGCCACAGCCACAGAGTCCAAAAAGCAGCTGGGTCAGACTTGTACAGGGTAAGGGACAGGCCAATCAATGGCTGCTTATTGTCCAGACCTTCAGCTCCCTTCTTATTCAATTACCTGTTATGATGAGGAAAGGCAGGGAGGCAGGCAGGCCATGCCCACAACACTGTGATTAATGGGGCCAAGACTGAGGAAATGGGTCACACAAGCACAGAGGAAAAGGGGGGAGGGCAGAGGAGGAGAAAAAAGAGAGATAATGTACAGACAGGGGGGTCAAAAGAGAAAGGAAGAGCAAAGGAGAGAAAAGAAGGCATGAAATGAAGATGGAACAGAAGGAAATTAGCTGCACCGTATTGAGGCTGCAGTAGCTGCAATATTGCAAATGTGCACAAAATCTTGTCTGCTAATGTCAGGGAAACACTTTCGCAATTACTGTGTTTCCATTTTATAAGCAATTGAATTAAAATCACACAAAAAAAGTGAAAATGTTTGTGTGAACCATCATCCTCTTGCCGCTTTCTGTCATTATTTTTGCAAGTTGCAACATCTGGTTGTCGTTCATGTGACTTGTGTGGGGCCAAAAAATTTTTTCATCACCGTTTTGCAAAATACAACAAAATATGGCTTTAAAAAAAACAAAAAAAAAACATCTCAATCTACAAAAAAAACAAAAAAACTTGCGATTTTTTCAAAATGTCTCCATTAAGCAATATTAAGCATAATATTGCACTATTTGTGCAATGTTATGATCAGTGGACAGTCAGCTATTAACACAAAAAAAAATCAGTCAAAGTTAGCTGCTTTCAGGAATCTGAGGACAGACAGTGACGTGAGAAACGAGGCAGAAGGAGCTACTTTCTACAGCATCTGTGGCTCAATCAGCCACAAAAGCGATCAAACCTGAAACAATTATTTGATTAATTGAAATAATTCTCAACTAATTTAGTAATCGACTAATCGTTCATTAGAATATTCAGACTTAAAAAAAGACTATCTTTATTTGCACAATTTAACTGATTCTGACACCTTAAAATAAGTTTAAGTGGTTCAATGAAAAATTTGCAAGAGCGCTCAGTTTTAAAATCCGACTAATTGTCTGAAGAATCAGGAGAGTAGTCATCCAAATAATCTCTGATTAAAATAATAATGAGTTGCAGCCCTGTATCTGGTTCAGCATTGTATGGATGGACGCAGGAAGATTCTTGCGTTTGCTACGTTTTTACTTTGAGCTGTCATCCTCGGTCTTTGAGAACATTCTCCCGTCTTCCTCGCTCTTCTCTGCCTGTCTGCGTCCTCCTCTCCAGGATGCTCCCTCTGACCCTGCTATCCCGTTTCCGCGGCGATGCCACCTGCCTCTCAGTCTGCCGTCGATCATATCTGCGTGTGTGTGTGTGTGTGTGTGTGTGAGTGATGAAGTCAGAGGCAGACTGCCAGTGGAGGTGAGGAGCTTTCAGTCAGACTGCAAACAGATTTCCTGCCTGGGTGTGAATTACAGCCGGACGCATTCTGTTAGCCAGTCCCTGCTGAGTGGAACTGTGCAAAAAAACCCCCACAAAGACAGAAAAAAAAAGCAAACATTGCGTGATGTAGCCGTTAATGAGTAAATGTCCTCGATTTGGTTTAAGGACGAGGCAGGTTTTACTTGAAATCCTCTCTGGTTTTATAGAGCGTTACAAATACCCAAATCGATGCCTCTAACGTCGCCGGCTTCCGGCAGCAGGAGCAACAGATAGATCCGTCTGAAATGGATTATCTGCCTGGGAATGAGTGCATTTGTTCAACAGGTACAACATTTTTAAAGTCATGTTATATCTCAAAACTAGAACAGGTCTGTAACACCTGGATGGTAGATGTCTGAGAGCACTGAGCCCACACCTGGAGGTTTTCACGAATCCAGAGCCAGTTTAAGAAATGACACAAAGATCAAATTATGCAGTGAAAATTTAATAAATGATGTGGAATTAGGTGGAAATATCCCTTTCACCTCATTTGGGATGTCGATACCGTCAGTCTGAGCAAGATGGAGAATCAAACTCTCCATCGATTTCCCATTGTGGGACGATGAGCAGATCCAAATGGTACTCTGCTTATCTGGACTAGCAGATTTCATATTCAACCTCATATTTGTCACTGGACATTTCTGCAAACTAATTGAAATGTTCTGGAATAAAAATACGTATCGAAAGCGTCAATGTTTTTCTTCGCAAATATATTTCTAATAGATCTATGGACATGAAATGTAAACCAGACGTCGATAACAACCAGAGTAATCCGCACACAAAGAAATCAAAGATAATTGGCCTGTAGATTAAATGATGCGTAATGATATGGGATGTTTCAGGGAACGCTGGACAAATAAAGAGAAGGGTGTGTTCAATGCAGAGAAAGAAGCTGAGTTTGGTCAGCATTAGAAAGCTGCTTCATGTGTAAATCCGTATCAACTGGTTCAATATTAACTGCACCAACAGAACAGAGTGGCACCAGTGGTAAAAGCAGTGATAGCTTCTTAACAAACACTCACTGTGTCCAAACTTTCTAATGACAAATTGTTTCTGCCCAGCCAGCATACCTAGGTGGGCCCCATATGGGGAAAAGGAGGGCAGACAATATGGGTCCCACATGGGCTTGTCTGCGATTTCCATGGTGGACCCACACAGGTTTGCCCATGTAGGGGCACCACCTACATGTGCCCTACATGGCAGTGGCCGTACATGGTCAAACCTGTGTGGGGCCACCATGGAAACTGCGGACAAGCCAATTTGGGACCCATACCCATATTGTCTGCCCTCCTTTTCCCCATATGGGGCCAACCTAGGTATGCTGGCTCGATGTTATGTTTCTAAATGTCTGAATAGTCCAGTGAGAGTTATTAAAGCAACAAAACCTCTGGGGCCTTATAGGATTTCTGACAGAAGAATCAGAGAAATAACCAAGCTGTCCGAAAGCCAACATGGACATATTGATGAGATCTTATGAGAATCAATGGCTATATGAGAAATACTTAAGTGAAGAGATGCACTGATCTGATATTAATATCTGCAATGGTTTCAAGATTGAGAAAAATACTCTAGACCAGGTATCAGTGGCAATGTGCCTGATCTATAAGGACGGATCTATTCAGTCTAATTTTATGCTTAAAGCTCTGAGCGACGTCATGCTTTATTTATTTTACATAAGCTAGTTAAGCTATCGGTTTTGTCAGTTTCAGTATTATTTTATGTGTTTGTGCTGTTTTTACATGTTTGACAAAGCCTGTGTGAAGCTATTGGTGTATGTAAGTGCTGTTCTGGTGCAGAAGTATCAAGTATCATTGCAATAAATTTATGTCTGTATTAAAAAAAAAATAATAAATAAATAAATGTCAACTCAGCACTGTTCCTGTATCAAATCGGAATCGGCCAATACCAAACCTCAGATATCTGTATCGGTATCGGAAGTGAAAACAGTGGATTGGTGCATCCCAGATTATTTTACCCACCATATATGGGAAAGAATTTGAAGGAACGACATGGGCTAATTATATAAAGCTGCACACATTTGTGGCTTGTAGACAGTGCAACATGACTCTGTGCTTCTTTGTGGGTCATTGAATCCTCATGGAGGAGACACTCGATCAATTTGAGGTATTGAGGCTTTGAGGCAGAGCCACTGAAAAGGGCAGCCAATTCACAGTCGCGCTGTTTGACTGTGTTCCTGCATTCCAGCCCGACTCCACATCATTTCCCTCAGATACAGCTAGCTGCACACCAGAGTGTATTTGCTATTACTGCACCAAAACAGCAGAAAAACTCACTGGTCATCAGAAAACCCAAATCATTATAGAATAGGCTCACTGGAATCCTACCTTCCAGGGGGTACAAACTGGAGTATAAAATACAAAAAGGAAAGATAAAACTGAAAAAAAGAAAAACTAGTAATGCAACCATTTAAGTAGGCAAGACAATAAGCAATAATGAGAGGAGAGTTTAGCATTCCATCACTAACATATATTGCAATTTTTATGCTTGTTTAGTTCCAGTATGCTTCTACATCTAAAAAAGGATTTGAAACTTTCAATTTTTCTGTTTTTTTCCTAATAAAATCAGGGTTTCATAAATTCAGCACTGTTTTAATATGTGTTCAGTGTTGATTTGGTTAATGTTGTAGATTTTAAAGTAGAAATCATAAAATACAATCTAGACCTTCAAAAAAAAAAAAAAAACAGGGAACAACCTTCTTATTTAGCACCAACAAGAAGCTATGAAGCAGGTGTTAACTTTAGCTAACCTACAGCAGTTGCTTCATGTTCTGGAGAATGTGTTATACCACGTAAATGGAGACTTCTTCAGTGCTTCTATTTCAGTATTTTGTCAGCTGGTGTTGGAAATGATCATTCAATTATACTAGTTTTAACTCTAAGCACATGTTTAAATATTAGACAGATCAACATTGTCTTGAATAGGCCTCAAATTTAAGTTAACATTCAGCTCAATCAACAGTCTGATCAGTAGAATATTTTTCTTAGACATAATGTGCATGACTTGATAAAATTAGTCTAATTTGTAGTTTCATTTTAATAGCACTAATTAGTGTCAAAATCATACTAACTTGGGTGTGTGTTAATGCATTACAATCAAAATAATAGGAGATTAATGTTGTAGTATTAAAACTGTTCAGGAATATGATAAAAGAGTTTTGGAAGATAAATGTGCTAATACTAAGATCCAAAAGCAGTGTTGTAATTTAACGGCCCGGGAAAGAGTGCTGAATTATCTTCCTCCAGCAGGCTCTGTGTCACTTTAAGTTTGCAGCAAAAGTCTGTTTTACTTGATGTGCCACTTGGTGGGACAACAGGAGGGGGTCTGCGTAGAGATAACTGTTTCCTGAACCCATATAAGGATTGGGGCCTTTTGTTATGTGTTTGTGGGAGAGGACACCTAGAGAGAGATAGGATCTCACACGGAGGTGTGGAATGTTGCTTCTCTCAGGACTCATCAGCCCAGCAACGACAGTCATAAAACATTTGGAGTAACTTCCCTTTGAAATTTGGAACTTATTCTAATTAGAGAGCAGGGAACCTCCCAGACTGCATAAATTAGAGAAGAGAACACACCTTCCTTTAAAAAGTTTTGGAGCTGAAAGAATTAATCAGATCGCTGGGTGCGGTGGCGCCGGCGCTCTCCGGAGACGCGCTGCGTCTCCGTATTGGTCTCTGTATTTGTCCATTTTTCTGTTTCTTTCAGGTGATTGATGTCTGTCTTGTGGTTTTGAGTTTCTGTTGATTCTGGTATGTTATTGGTGTGATTTGATGGATTTGTTTGTCTGAATAAACTGGATATGTTTGAAGTAGAACCGTGAATGGTGTGAACTGCCCTTACAGGGGAAACCCTCGACCCGGGGAACGAGAGAGGAGACAACGAGCTACAGGTGTTAATCATTATCCTCTCAATACTGGCCAAAAAAACTTTACTGGTTGACTGTAACGCACCAGGACAACTCAAAAGCAACAAGCTAGCAAGAAGCTAAGAGACTTACAGTACTTTTGAAGTAAATCTTTTCTCACTTCAGCATGAGTCTCTTAGGTACTGATAGGGAATAATAACACTCCCAACATATTTTTTTTATTTAGATAAAATCCTTTTTGTCATCTGATAACACCATGAGCAGAAAAGGTAAAAATAACTGCTAATAACTGGTGGTTATGTGAGAAAAAAGAAAACTTGGAACACATACAGCTTGAGGCTAAACTCCCACAATAGTTGTCCCAAGTATTAAAAACATTCAATACTTGGGATATCACAAACAAGACAGGTCTTCAGGTTATCTATTTGCTGATTAAATTCCAGAGCGGGAGGTTTGGTGATTGTGGTAAAATGGCTGTGCTGAAAATACACGACTTTAAAGCTGCTTAATCAGCCGTTCCTGATCCCATCTGAGATGGCCCGGAGCCTGGTTTACATCATGTCCACAGATGCAGATCATACGGTATGTTTTGGATCTGTGGTGACGAGCAGATAAAAAGAAAATGTGGGAGCAGGTGGAGGGTGAGGGTTGGGGGTAGGGGGGGTTAGAGGTCGCGAAAGCTAACTGCAGCACATGGGAGAAACAGAGCGGCTGGTAGTTACTTTATGCTAATGCTAATAAAAGAAATGTGACTTCAAAGTTACATTTCTTCTACTGCTGCCTTTACT
Source organism: Phalloptychus januarius (assembly GCA_902982915.1). Classification (NCBI taxonomy): domain Eukaryota; kingdom Metazoa; phylum Chordata; class Actinopteri; order Cyprinodontiformes; family Poeciliidae; genus Phalloptychus; species Phalloptychus januarius. The sequence goes on along the minus strand of CADWAE010000468.1, from coordinate 2,601,628 downwards.
ACCTGGCAGAGGGTGCATTAGAAGAAATTCAAATTAACTTGAAATTGGAACTTTGTCTCTTTAAAAACTCCTGCTCTTTCTGAGTCTCTGCCTTCAGAAAGTCATTACACCATGGTTCATCTATTAACGCCTTTTTATCAGCATTTCACTGAAAAGTAGCTCTTATTATGAGCTCAGCTGATGTGCAGTTCCACCGGGTGTTTGCTAACTGCTGCTGGCTAATCTGAAGGAGCTGAGTGGAGAAGGGCTGCTATGTGAGCTGGAAGATTGGAAACTGCAGTTCATAGGAGGAGCTTTGAACTTGAAGGCGAGGCTAAGTCCACGGCAGGTGTTTTGCACAGCTGAGTGCTCGCCGTGAAGATGAAAGGATTTCTCAAACATGCATGGAAGAGTCAAGGCAATACTCCAGGTGCGTCTTTGATGAAGGAGTATCAATGTAACATGATTTATTTTGAACAAGCTAAAAAAAAATACATTTTTGTAACATAACACTGCCCCTTTAAAATTGTGACCTCACAAAATGGGTTGTGATGACACTGTTTTTGGGTGGCCACAGTTACCCCGGGAGTGGGGAAGTGACACAACGGCAGAGTAACAGATGCGGACGGAGCGTCGTTCAAACCGGTCACAGGACGGACAAAGTGCCAATCCTTCTCCAGACAAACCGCCACGCACCTCTCAGCAGCGTCTCAGGGTAGCTTCCCATAATAGCAACCTGCCACTGCTAAACACTGCTCTCATTTATACCCAGAACCACTCAGGAACTTCCACATGGCACATGTGAGGAGGAAGCTCATGAGCCAAAAGGCCCGAAGAATCCAGCGCCTCTGTCACGAAGCCAGAGAGCAAAGGTCACCTCAAGAAGTCCAGAGGTCTGTCAGTGTGTGACAGCAGGCGGCTATTAACGCTTCCCAATCCACACAGGGTTGAATAAAGCCTTCTGGAACACTCCTTATTGGGGTGACTACAGTTCTCATTTCTGCTAATTTATATCCTATTTATCAGCCACTGTCATGCTGAAGAACTTTGCCAGAGGTGGTGCTAAGAAAAAACGACTTTGTCAAATTAGAGCCAGGCCCTGCTGGCACGTTGTAAGAAGGGAAAAAAAAAACAACAGCAAAAAAAAAAAAAAAACATGTGGCACTGCTAAAAATATCTGCTTTTGAATCATTCACATCACAAACCACTTAGAGAACTCATGCATACTCATGACCTTATGCAGATATTTATCATCAGATTTGTGCGAGGCGGGAACACAATTCATGAAACAATGCGGCCTGCCGGCTCTCCTGCACCGTGATAAACTAATAAACATGAGAGGGGGAAGCGGCTGGAAGGGAGGACGACCCCCGACTGACGGCCCGGGGAGATTTTAGTCAACTCACACTACATAGTTTAAAGTTTTCTGCAGCTTACTTGAATGCATAATTCAAGTGTTAACTGAGGGAAGATTTTAATGACACACTCACTGGGGAACTGAACTGGAGTAATTGCTGCTAAGTTGAACAAAAGCACCAACAGTAATATTCTATGCATAGGTTGAAACTCTAAACTGCCACGGCGCCATGAGGACACTGGAGACAAAAGAGAAAAGGAAGAGAACATTTCCACCAAACGTTTTCTAGAAAAACATGGAAATGTCTGAGTTTGAAAAGTCGAATATTTGCTAGAAAACAACTTGGAAATGTTGAGATTAATGTCAGAAATTTTCAAGAAAAAAAAACGTGGACCAAACCTTTTTGACTTCTGGAAATGTTCTGAGTTTCAAAAAGCAATTTCTTGAACAACAAAATTGCAAGTGTTCGACTTTCTTCTATTAAGACATACATCACATATTTTCAAACCAGCATTAATTTATCTCCAACTCTGCTTTGTTAAAATATTGCATTTTAAATCTATAGCTAAGCCATTAAAAAGAAGAATAAAACGTGAAAAATATTTCCTTTTTTAATTGGGGAAAAAGTTTTGGCCTCCAAGTACTGCCACCTGTGCTGACTTAGGTCACAAACAGTTTGAACAGCTTTGCTTCAAGCTGTCCCTCTGATGGTGGAAACCTCTGGTGTGAGATTTGACTAATAACTTCAAATATTTGGAGTTGATCACACCTCTGCAACCAAAATAACAATTTCAGTTGTTTATTTTCTATTTCCTTCCGAGTCTGTATTATACTTTAGTTATTCTTGGTACCTGTCACATTACAGATGGAAAAAAAAAAGTTTTTCTATTGATTTGATCATTTTAATATGACAAACATCTGGCAGGGTGTGTATAGTTTTATGGTGACTGTACAGGTGATATTTATCGTCTCCTTTAAGCCATTGGAGGAGACATCTTTTGATGCATGTGGTCCTTTAGCCTAATGAATACGTTCCATTATAATGCTGTAATGAATCAACAAGAGAAGATCAACTCAATAAAATTGAGGCAATAAATCTTTACAATTCTTCTAATCCATATTATGACCATGTGACAGATGTGAAGGGCTGCAAAAAAGGAAAAAAACATGAATTCACAGACATTTTTTTATGCTGCACCTGGTGAAAATGTCACCACATACTTCATCTCTGTCTTTGTTTTTTGTTTTTTTTTTTTTGCAACGTATTATACCTTCTAAAAGATTGCCGAAGTTAATGATAGTTCATAACGAGCAGGTTTTGTGTTTATGCGTTCCGACTTTACAGTCAGTGACAGAAATGTTGTGTTTTGCCAACTGTGCAGCTTCGGTTTTAGTGCTGACAGTTTGGGTTGTTGTTGGATAATTGCAGAGTTACGATATGCATGTTAATTCATCGTTAAAAAAGCTTTGTCAGCTTAAAAAGTTTACTTTGTGATGGAAAACCTAGCGGCACAAAATAAAACTTTACTGCAGCGCAGTGCCGTCGCCAGCACAGCAGCAGCTGTGAAATCGCTTCAAAAATCTACTGCCAGAAAAAAGAAGCGGGTGATCAGGGAGTCATGACCTTGACCTGTTAACCAGTGCACAGCTAGCAGCTAACCGTAAGCAACAGGAAAAACACACGGAATATTGATTAGCTAAACTAAACGCATTAGCTACATGGAGTCCTGCTCTGTGCCAGCAGCATAGTTCACTGATGAAGACTTCAGGTTCTTACATCTGCTGCCAAATAGGGAACAAGTTTTTCAAAAGAAACACAACAAGCTTCATCTTAAACGTTTGGAAATATGTAACTTAAAAACAGATGAAAATGAGGTTACCATGGTGATAAAAGGACTATATACGATGGTGATTTCACATCAATTGACATCCAAAAAGAAATTGGACAACATTTTTAAAGGGGGAGTATTGTGTTAGTGTCATTTTACAGCATAATATTTTACCTTCAGTTGTCATAAAAATGTTATTTAAATCAAATACGACTTAAAAGAATTTTTATTTCCTGATTCAATGCCTTGAAATTGGGCCTCTGTCTCTTTAAAAACCTCATACTCTTTCTGTAACTGTCTTCAGGAAGCTATCTCCACTATTTACACTTTTTTTCACATTTTGCCAGAGTTGGACTGAAAAGTAGCTCATATAATAATGAGCTCAGCAGATATGTGGGTGTACATATGTACCAGGTGTTTGCCAATTGCTGCTGGCTCGTCTGAAGGAGCTGAGTGGGAGAGTCATGAGAGAGGGCTAGTCCGTGAAGCGGTAGCTCAGAAGCTCTGAGAAGGAAGTTTGTCCTCGTAGGTGGAGCTAGGTCCACCCAGGTGTTTAGTCGGAACTGAATGGTTGCCATGGAAAATTAAGGGATTTCTCAAACATGTATGAATGAATCATTCCAGGTATGTTTTTGACTAGAACACGTATAAAGATGAATCATTCTGTACAACTCAGTAGCTAGAAACAGGAACAACGTCTGAATAACTTTAAAAAAAAAAAAAAGCCTTTCCAGTCCCAAAACCATCAATCCTCAAATTAATACCAATTGTCATGAAGGGTTTTTTAACGGCTCAACAATAAACATATGTTGAAAGCAATTTGTAGGTCAATGTTGAGCCAAAACCTGAGAGGCAGTTTATCATGTTTGCCTCATTAAAAGAAAGACATCCTGTTTGCAAATTCTTTGCGACTCAGCTGGAAAAAAAACATACAGAAATTGAGTCTATTCTCAGCACAACAGGATAAGGGTCACTCTTTATCTGAAAACACCTGCTGTATTTGGTCAAGTTTAATAGACTAATTCAAAGCAGATTTGGGTGCATTAAATTTATCTTCAAAGTCACTGAATAGCTGCTGTCAGTTTTACTAATAAATTTAAAAAAATGCAAACAGGCTGGTTTTGAAAAGATTAATATTTGTACTGTACCTGACTTTGACCAAAAAAAGTCAGGTTTTTTTGTTTCTTATAATTTTGCCCTAATTAAAAATTAAATCACCTCTATCTCCATCAAACCTTTGATGAACGTTTGCCACAAATTACCCTTTAAATGTTTTAAAGGCTAACAATACAAAGCAAAATGGTGGTTCTTTAAAAATGACAACAAATTTACTGGAGCAGATTATAAGTTGATCTTCTTCAGAACATCACTTAACATTTGGGATTCCAATCATTGTACATTGAAGCATAATGTCACTTTCTGTTCCTGCTCTGCTTAGCAGGCTCCACCGGTCCACTTTGTACCAGAGGTGAGTAGTAGCTAGTTACATTTACTCAATACACTTACTTGAGTATCTTTTGGAAAAAAAAAAAATAAGAGTAGTTTTATTACAATATAATTTTTACTTTTACTTGAGTAATATTTTCATAAAGTATTGCCACACTTACTTGAGAAGAATGTCTGAATATTTTACGTACTGTGAGTGCATTAACTGAATGAAGAAAAAAAAAACAGACATACCTAGAGTTTAAGCTAAAGTAAAACTTATGGTTTGCGAATAAGCTTTGTTTTTCTAATGTTTATTCTCGGTGCCTTTTGGCACTGTTAGAATTTCAGATTTTTTTTTATGATGTGGAACAGTGTTGCCTGAAACTTTGTAATTTTTTTTTTCTTGTTGTATACATATTTCTTTTTAAATTTAGGCTTACAATGTAAAGCTGTATCCAACTTCTGGTATTTAGGCTTCTAATGGCATAACTTTCAAGTATTACATCAAATTCCAAATTCTGATCAGTTACTCAGTGAACTTTTAACCAGATCTTATTTTAGAATTTTTTTAACAGTTACTTTTTACTTTAACTTAAGCAAAAAAAAAAAAAAAATTATATATATATATATATATATATATATATATATGGTGCTACACTTACTTGAGTACAATTTTTGGGTACTCTACCCACTTCTGGTTGAACTGGGTCTGTCAAAGTTCGGTAAGGTAACGGCTCCCATTGCACGTGCCTTCTGTGAATAAACAATCACATTTAAAGGCAGCTGTTCCTTCCTCTCTGATTCCAGAAATGTCCTCCAAGCGGAGAGTCAGTCGGCACTTTGGAGCCAGGCTGAGCGCGTGCAGCCTCACATGCAGCAGGAGGAAAGGGGACAGCGCCAGGAGTCACTCCAAAATGAGGAAAAAACCTGCACGTGTGCCTACCCTCCCCTCTCCAAATGTTTATGAAAACACGTAAATTATTCAACCTTGTTTGTACCACAACATCATTTTCACAGCTGCGCTGCGGGATTGCTGCGGCGTCAGTCTTCACAGTGAGGCGGTGCTGCCCTCTGCGGGACGGAAGTGGTAATGCAGGAGCATCATCTCCATTGACATATCTGAACTGATTTGCAAAAAGAAAAAGCTTTTTTTAAACAGAACCAACGAGTACATCTCTAATGTGAAACAAGCAGAAAATAGGGTGAGACAAAATGTCTCTGTGTTTGAATATAGGTTCATACACGCACGTGATTTATGTGGCAGGCTAATAAATTCGTCAGCATAAATATGTATAAATCATAGCTGCAAGTTCTTCATCGTTTTCCTCCATTCTTGCTATTAGCCTGCTATAAATAGAAGTCCATTTGGAGTCACAGCTGGTGCTGTTTCCTCCCATCTGCACTGTATAACAACTACAGTACACAGCATCAGTTAATGCACATTTATGCATACACACACGCACGCACACGCGCAGAGGGCTATGCTTTAACCCTGCCAGCTGAACCTCATTCTATGTGGCACGACTGCATTCAGTGATCCACGATTAACTCCGGAGGTACTAGAAAGTCCATGTCTGACTCAGATAAGACAGAAAAAATGATTATTTACATCTACCTTCAGTAATACCAGGTATACAGTCTTTGCTCCAATGACTTACTGATATACTTTCTAACATTGAGAGCTGGGTGGAGATACTTGAGACAGTTCTTGTGATTTAATTTCTGCAAAATTAATAAAAAAAAAAAAACTTTGACAAAAGCACCTCAGATCTCCTTTTCAAAGAATATCAACAAGTCACAAAGTTAGGATTGTAGAGGTTACTGGCAAGAGTGACATGCTGTTTTTTTATATTTTCTTACTTTATAGAAAAATTAGAATTGGCTTAAAAGGGTATCGACAGGTGAAAGTTTTTGAAAGACCTCATCAGTGCACCTCCACCTGAACCCCCAATGCGCTTCTCCATTCTCATGCCTAAACAGTCAAAGACATAGTCCTAGAGTGAGTGAGATCATGAGGGTCATAAAATGTTCAACAGCAGAACGAGTGCATAAAAAAGCAAGCCATTCTTCCTTCTTGTGACATTGACCACATCTCATAACTGGCCTTATGAGGCTTTTAGGTACCCAGTGTCAGATTTAATAAGCTGTGACAAAGTTGGAAAGGCCATAATCGTGATGAAGGTTTCATTAAGGATAAAGCCATCTGGACATGTGTAGAATTTCCAATAACAGTCAGCAAGAAGATGAAGTCACTGTAGGAAAAAAACTAATTTCTCCACGCAATCCATTCTTAAAAGTGTCCTTTCTGTGTTACAGGACATTAAGCCTTGTTTTCACCCCAGTTTTGAAACTGTTTTGATCAACAGTTTCAAGACAATGCTAATTATATTAGCATTGAGTAGTTAGTTGAATATGCATGTAAAACCTTCATGAAGGTTTGCAGCAGGTTTGAGTTTTTATCACTATCAAATGTTTGTCACGCCACACTGCTGATTCTGTCATTCAAATCCATACAGGACAATGATTATAAAAGAGATGGATTGCAGACAAATGAAAAATAAATCATCAAGCATCTTTCTTGGACTTCGTCACCTCTGGAAACAGAGTGAACCAGTTCTTCTTTAGTTTTTACCGAACCAAAGCAGACCAAATTCCGCAGCACATATCGATATTAAGGTTGTCAAAGTCAAGCTAGCATAGCCGTCCTGTTAACAAGCTATTTTTGTTTTCAATTACAAAAATAGCTGCAAAATGTGACCTCTGGACATTGCTGTCCAGTTGTCATAGCCTTGAAACTAGCTCCATGAAAGTTTTTACAGCTATTCTCCTGTGCTCAGTCTAAGTAGCTGTAACCCTACTGAGATGCCTTTGATTATTTCATCAAGGGTCAAGCAATCATAATAATTTATACCAGAAGGTGAAACAAGCAGTGTACTCTGTCTGTTTGCTCTGGTAGCAAGTGGATACAGCTCGCAGGTGCAAAATTCAAATACACAGACACATTTTCACCAAACACAAAACAATTTGGTAACATTGTCAGTCTGTATCAAAAGGCCTGGTTCAAACCAGCAATGTGCCGTTGTGACGTCCTACCTGTGTGACCTTCTCGGTAACGTTGTGAGTCCTGTCAATGAGCTTGCAGGGCGCTATGATGTCCATCTCTCCAGACGGCAGGGCGATGAGGGGGTCTGGTTTGAAATCCACAAAGTTGAGGGTGATCTGGGGGATTTTGGATATCGTACGGTACCGCATGAGGTCCGAGTCCGAAGTGGAGTTCAGTATGTTAGACTTGCTATTTACTGCACCTGTAGAGAAGCACACCAGGTCAGGATTCAGGAGGAAACGTTTATAAAATTTTTTTTTTGCTAGTGCTGTCGAATAAAAAAAAATTTAAACAGATTGATCGCACCTTACAGCAGTTATTAATCAAGATTAATCAGTGATTAATCACTAACTTAACTTTGGAAGACTTAAATATAAAAATCCACATTTTCAAAAGTTACTTAAGGAAATTTATTTTTTATGTCACAAACTAAATGTCTCAGTCTTCCAGGTTTTCATAGGAGAAAGAAAATGTGAAAAAAAATCAAGCTCCTATGGCTCCACCTTGTGGTCTGATTGCCATTTGCAGAAATACAACCAATCAGAGACAGGAGGAACTTCTTAGCAGTGTCCATCACACTTGTGTACAGGCTGCTCACACTTTTCACCAATCAGCATGTACCATTGTTCAACTTCAACATTGCTGCTGTCTGTAGCTGTGCTAATGGTGGAGAAACAGCTGGAGTTCTCAATGGTGGAGTTCTCGGCAGGCTCCACTGTAGGAGAGTAGCTGTGGATGATTGGCTGTAGCAATGAGCAACATGGAGAGGCCTGTAGGGTCTGCTTGTTCAAATTTTCAGACTAAGTCCTTTCTCAAAACTCGTGACTCCAGACAGTATGAAAGGGGAGTGTCACCTCTGTACTCACCGGTGCTGCTGCTGGCCGGCCGGACACTAGCTCTCCGGTTCTTCCGGTCCCACTCGGGCCTCAGGGCCTCGATCTCGTCCACGGAGGAGGCGCGCCGCATGCTGTGGAAGCTTTCCCGCGAGCGGCTGTGCGTCAGGGAGCAATTGGAGCACGTGGCGTCCGGGTTAAGGCTGAGACGGTGTCGGGCCACGACGCAGGGGGTCGACTGGTTGAGGGGCCCGACCAGGTGGGCTACTTGGGGAGGCAGCCTGGGGAGCGGGATGGGGGTCTCCGAACACAGGAGGGTGCGTTGGACCTCCTGGCGATCCTCTGGCCACTTCTGCAGAGCCAACCTAGAATCCACCAAACAAGATTAAACATCAGACCTTATGCTTGCAGAAAGTGTACATAAAACATCTCTTCATGCCCCACATATACATTTATACAGTAATCCCGATCACTGTACCTGCTTCCACTGAGCTGCTCCTGGTGGTCTGGGGGTAAAAGAGGCAGTGGCAGGAATTCGCCCAGACCTAGAGACTCGGGGCTGTGGTCCGGATGCAGCGGCAGGGGCGTTGCCGTGGGGATGTGGCCGGCCTCCGCGTCGTCCAGCGATGCCTTGCTGTTGGACAGGGAGCGGAGCTGGGGGAGACGCAGCTTGAAGCCTCGGGGGCGACCTGGGCAGAGGGAGGATAAAGCTGGTTGCTGACCTACTGCGTGGCAAGTGGATTTAAAACCAGAGGTGGAGTTCATGCAGGAGAGAGGGAGGATTGGAGATGGATCACATGTGGGACGGCGACATTGATGGGATTGCCGTTTCAGTCAGAAATAATCTGAAAGATTATTTGGTGGATTCATAATACAAGCTCTGTGTTTCAATCCAATAAACATCAATACTTAGAATTCAGTAGAATGAAAGTCTAAATATAATGTCTGACACAGTAAATTGTGTATGAACATGAATAGACATGTTGGAGATCATAAGACTCTAACCCACTAAATGTTAAAATCAAGCCTCAGTTGAAGTGTTTCTGCACCAATGTGAACTCAGTGTTTGAGTGTGATAATAGACATGACATATTGAGATCAAATTTACAAAACTGAAGGTGTTTGGATTTGATGGACTTTATTATGGGCTACCATCAGCCTCTCCTCTATTGTCAAGTCTTACTCTCAGTGGTTAATGTCTGGTTCGGTTCTGACCATGTAGTGTGATGGCAGATGTCCATGTTCCTCATTACATGGACATCTTAGAAACACCTGGAGTTATGGATGGCGGCTTGATGACATCATTCAGTTTGCCTAAAATGTCTCAGTACAGTTGTTTGCGGGTTGCCTCATCTAGTTGACATTATCTGGGCTCTTCCGCCACAAATGAGAAAAAAGTTTGGACCTCAGAGTTTGACTATGGAATTATTAAATTGCAGCTTGCTGTCTCACACACTAAAGCAAACTCATCACAGACTGATTGAGATGTTGTTATTTGAGAAGGAATCCATGGGCCAATCAACAAATGCAATTTGATGCCAATCAAAAAGCCTGCATTACTGGTAACCTTGTAGCAGCACACCCCAGGAGGACCTGTGCTGCATCTGGAAATGGAGATGCTACATACATGACCAGCTACATACTTAGCTGCAAACTATTGTTACATTAACTGTAACATATTACGACCTTTCAGTTCAAATTTTGCCAAATTTTGAATATCTCACTTTCCAATAGTTTTATACATTTCATGAATCATAAATCTCTTTAAGAGGGCTGCATAGCGGCGCAGTTGGTAGAGCTGTTGTCTTGTAGCAAGAAAGTTCTGGGTTCGATTCCTGGCCCAAGCCTTTCTGCATGGAGTTTGCATGTTCTCCCTGTGCATGCATGGGTTCTCTCCGGGTACTCCAGCTTCCTCCCACAGTCCAAATACATGACTGTCAGGTTAATTGGTCTCTCTAAATTCTCCCTAGGTATGAGTGTGTGTGTGCATGATTGTTTGTCCTGACTGGCGACCTGTCCAGGGGGAATCCCCCCTCTCGCACGGAACATTAGCTGGAGATACCGGCACCTCCCGACCCCAGTAGGGACAAGGGTGTATAGAAAATGGATGGATAGATGGATGGATAAATCTCTGAAGAAGTGAGATTGTTCCTTTGAAAATATTGAAACTTATAGTCGTCTGTCAGACCCAAGGAAAATATGGCTGTATGCTCAGGATTGAGTCCAAATGTTAAGTACGGAAAGTGACGGGTCAACTTGTCAGATCAATCCAGAGGTCAGACAGTGGAAGCGTTGACAGCACTACACCTGAAAAACGTCCTATAGCAGCAGCTATAAGAACGGCAAACGGGCCCAGTGGAAAAACAAACTAGTGAATGGTAACCTTCTAGAAAAAGACTGAAACTGCATGAGGTTCCTGCTTTTTGTTCCTGGTCTAAAAGAACACAATGAGAACACTTACCTGTAACAAGCCAGGTGGGCAGGCGGTGGTTCAGCTCCCGTTTGTGGTCTTTCAGTGCGTCTTCAGTCATGACCTCAAAGTTCAAGATGAACATGATCACCACACCATCCTCGTTCTTCACCGGCACCACGTCCACCATGCACAGGAAACACTGGCCTGCAGAGACAGCATCAACACGCAGACCCATGGGGTTGGTCAACTCGATTTGACTAACCCCGTGGTCAAATTGACTATGGGGTTGATCGATCAAGAAAAGAGAATTTTAGGTAATCCATGCATCTGAAATGCCAACAAATTAGTCTTTTGCCTCTCCAAGACTGAGCAATCTGAGGAATTAAAAGTAATTGTCCACAATTAAAAGTACTTTTTTTTACAGGTTTTTTTAAATTGTCACTATGACAGATAATCTGTGAAAAGATGAAGCTCTTCTTCCTTCTCCCAGTGCTAACTGAAACCAGCCAATCACAGCAAAGAGGCGGGTCTTAGTGCTGTCAATCACCCTCTGGCATGCACTGCTCACAGTTTAGTGACAGTTTTAACAAATATGTAAAAAACTTTTTATATATATATATATATATATATATATGTAAAAAACTTTTTATATATATATATATATATATATAAGTTACATACTGCAGCTTTAAGAGTGAATCTATCATCTCACAGACTCCTTACGCCAGGAGACAAGACATACTTTTCAATCTGCTGAGAATGCTAAAGCGGCTATCTAGGCATGAAATTAGACTGAGTGTGGGAATAAGTGGCTGAGCCCCACACACAACACAAAAGAGCTTAGTTGGAAATCAAATGATGTTTCTATTTTTGTCTTATCTTGAAGATAAAAACCATAAAATCATCAAAATGCACATAAACAGACCAAATGATGATATAAAACTGAAAAAGTCACAATCACGAAAAGTCAAACATGGAACAACCATCCCCCACTAATTCTCTCAAATTTCACCTGGATGCATTTTGAGTTTGTGAAGAGAAAAGCCTTTGTTGTGTTCTGGTCCAGTTCTTTACAGTTCCAACTCCATCAGAAAAAAAATAACAGAACTTGTTTCTCACTGTAATCTTCATCCTTGTTTCTGTATCTCCAAACATCCCATCCCCACAGTTCCTGTCCAGTCTCTTACCTGGACAGACAAACGCCACCACAGTTGTTATGGCAACGCTTCAAGCCAGTCCCGTGTACTGTACCAGCCAACACGGAGCGTATCTACGGCAACCCTGCTTCTCCCGCCATCCTGCCTGCCATGCATCTCGCATCATCGCCGCAGAGTGGGACAAAATCCGATTGGACAGGAGCGCTAATCCCGACACAGTGGGGGGAAAAATATGAAATGCTGGGAAAACTAGAGGATTAAACCATCTGGCCTCCATCAGCAGCAGTTGTGCATGTCTGTCCACATGCATCCATGCTTTCATAAACGTGTGGGCATTGGGCAAAGCTGAAGCCCATTCATCATCCCTAATCATGTTCATTCATGCCCGGTTTTTGCAGCTGTGAAAATGCATTTTGCAGCCTCGTTTTAATCACTGGATGTGTTGTTGAGTCAGGCTGAGAGCTGCAGACACCTGACTGAGGACCCATCCGCACAGGCTGCTGTTTGCTTCTTCATAAGAAGACATCATCACATCAGGCAGGCCAGCTCTGTGGTTGTTTTTAGAATTACATTAAAAACCAGCTTGTTGACTTTGTCCTATAAGTTTCCAACTCGATTTCTGTTTTACTGTCTTCTGGTGTTTTGTTTTTAATCTGTACTGTTTATTTTTGTCATGATTCCTTGCGACTGTTCAATGTTGATTATTGTAAAACTTTGATGACACCCAAATATGACCAATGAGCTGGCAGTTATACAACACTGTGCAGAAATGTCTGGAAATGATTAAACCCACTTTATCCAGCCAGCATACCTAGGTGGGCCCCATATGGGGAAAAGGAGGGCAGACAATATGGATCCCACATGGGTTTGTCCGCGGATTCAATAGTGGCTCCACACGGGTTTGCCCACCGCCTATTTTGGCCCTACATGTAGGGCCCGCCTTTGGGCCCTACACTGAACTTTGAAATACTTGAAATACTAAACTTTAAAGACAGTTCAGTATTAAATGAAACTCTACAACAACAAACTAACTTCTAATTTATGCTCCCTTTGTTTTTATGTCCTTTTCTCCTTCTGCAGGAGCATTTTCGCAATTTTCAGCAGTAAAACAATAAGTGATAATTCATTCACTGATTACGCTACACCTGATGCAACTGAAACTCACTTTATTGAATTAAAATCACTTCTTAGAGAAAATTTGTAAGATTCATAAATATTGAATGAAAAGACTAAAACGCGCTGGACAGACAATGCAGTAAGATCCTAAACTCACAAATATATATCGGTATATATATCAGTTTAATTCTTTGAGGATTTTATGTCTTTTATTCTTTTTTTGCAATATCGAGACAATCAGACCATCATTTTGATTCATCATCCCACATTATAAACTGGATTAACATGAAACTTGGTCAATGGCATCTATGGACTGAGCCAATAAGACAATATGGAAAAAATCCGAACATTGTTGGAAACTTTTGTGCTAGCTAGCACAAAAGTTAATTGTGCACATCTCCTCCATATTGCATAACTAAATAACAAGAATTTAAATCCTAATTAGGGATGAGATGTTGCCATTGTGTATTGCGTTTTATGCTGTTTTGGTTACAGGGGGCGCTATATACGGTCACAAAGAAGCATTAGCCACAGCTAGCTTTGACTGAGAACTTACTCCTTCATTCTCCAGATGTCAACTATTTAAAATGTATTTGCATACAGTTAAAGTCAACATAAAATATGAGCTGTAGGTTATTTTTAAAGAGGTATGATGAAATTGTGATGCAAATAAATTACATAAAGCTCCTCCACCATAAACCTCCATCCAATGAAAAAGTGCTCCCATCCTAAGAGATCGTTTTTCTCGGCTAAATTTCTAATTGTACCTCAATCCCAGACTTTCACCTAAAGCTGCTTTCAACAAATTCAACCTATTCCAAATTGCCTGCTGCATCATAAACACCTCTGAATGTGCAAGCTCTGCTGGTGTGTGTTCCCACCACACACACCAGTCCTCCGACTACCAAATACAGAACCAGGGATCCATAAGCATTTGCTTGGACAAAGACGGTGGGGCGAGACTTTTGAGAACAACAGATGTGGTTTGCTCAGATGCACACGTAACATGTGCACACTGCAACACTACAATGCCAGGTCAAAGGTCAAGAAACGAGGATTTGAGTAGATTTAGAAGGACTAGGATAAGTTCTAAATCTGGAGCATCCTGTCAGTTCTGTTCTTGTTATGTGTGTGTGTGTGGGCCAGTCTCCAATTAAATACATGCATGCCAAGTTGCATTCATCAATGCATCAGATGCATGCAGATTTATCTGCTGTGTGTGTGTGTGTGTGCCCAGGATTTTGTGGAGTGGTGAAAAGCTGCGATTAAGCCCACATATTTTCTGACCTATTTGTTGCTGACCGTTATGCTAGCGCTCCGCGGTGTGAAAGATTTCCACCAAGTGCATCTGGAGCGACTGAGCTCCACCAAGGGGCGGAGGTGGAGGAGGAGGAGGAGGAAGCCATTTCACTTAAAAGGCCTGCAGGGAGGTATTCCAATTCTGCATGTTCTAGTTGATAATCTGATTCGGCGTTACCGATTTACAAAGCTGGAGGAGATTATAGCAGCAAACACAAAACGCAGAACAACAACAACAAAAATGCTTTTATAGAAATAAACCCAGAAGTTTTTATAGAGGAGCTGAAAATTCAGAATCTGGGAAAAGGTGAGAGAACGGAGAGGATTTGTTCCACGTGTAACAATGAATATCCAATGTTTAGAGAGCTCTGTAAGCTTTTCTCTTGAACTTCATTTTATTGCAAATGAAATGATACATTGCTTTCTATTAATTTTTTTTACCAATAGAAATCTAAAATGTGACGTATGCATTTTTTTTATTCAGACCTGAGTGAATAACTGGTGGAATGTTTCAACCAGGCTTCTGCCAGCAGAAGATGTGAATCTTTCATAGTTTAAAGATTTGATTTGACGATTCAACTCAAACCAGAAACCAATTCTTCTATTCAAACGATTTAGAAAAATGTCAGCATTGACATGCATTTTCTCAGTCGTTATATTTTAACAAAAGTAGATTTGTGCCGGAGGAGGTTAGCTTAGCCGCCTGTCTTTTTCAAAGAATTGTTCAAAATATAATTTAACAAAAAAATAAAAAGTAAGAAAACTGAAATCCATTTTTGAGCTGTTTGAATCAATTCATTAATGTCAGAACTGGAATTATGATTCGCTATAGAATAGATTTTTTTTCTGCATTTCCAGTAGAGAGATGCAGAAATCTCCATTTGTCTTTTTCAATGAGCTCAGCTCAGTCCGACTGGCTGAAGAGGATTTATCATTTTCACATTTGACCAAAAATTTGTTTTTATCTGAATCGCTCTGGTTAAGTTCATCGCTGTTTTTATTTTATTTTTTGAAAGTTTTTCCTGAGTTTCTCAGTATGAAAGGTAATCAGTGCTTTCATGCTCTCAGTAAGTCAACTGCATGTTGGAAAATTGTTTATTTTAAACCCATTCAACCAGAGGAAGGAGAAACTTTGTGGAACTGAAAAAGAAATATGAGCTTCTAAATTCATTTTTTAAACAAGTGCATTCATAAATCAGAGTTTGACTATCTCTTACATAAAATTATTTTCTGCTTGAAATAAGTAATACCTAAAGGAAACTGGATGTGTCCTCCCATTCTGCCAATCTGTGACCTCCTTCTCAAACCTCGCAGTTACGCCATCTAGTGGCTAACCACCACCTCTACACATTGTACAACAAGGAGGGGTTATTCAGTTTATTAGAAGTCTTTCCTGAACATGAACACATTATTTTTAATTGCTTGTTTCTAATTAGACATGTCAAAAACTCACATATTTAAAAACAAAACAAAATGAGCATTGAGAATGTGTCCATGTTGTCTTTTATTAGGATAAAGGAACAATATGTGCATGTATTTGCATAAAAATGGCAAATAAGTGCACTTGTTCTCATATTCTTATTTCATCAAATCTAAAGTTTCTGTATTTATATTTAAAGTTCGTACACTTTAAATATAAAATATAAAAATTTTTTAAATAAAATATAAAATTCCATGTCTGTGCAACAGTCTTGGCCAATAAAGCTGAGTTTGACACTTCATTTTAACTTCAGCTTAACTTCCTGTGTGATTCTGTTTCCTCTTGGTCAGAGACTTGGTCTGGATCAGACCGGCAGTTAGCTCCACCATCAGCCAGACTGGCTTCAGAGAAAATGGTTCCCCAACATTATTCAAATTCTCCAGCTCATTATTCTCCTGTGCATTATATAATAACATTATATAATAAAGTGGGTAATATAAATAAGATTCTAATAAGACATAAACAATAGTTATCTTGGCTATTACAAAGACAGACGGAGCATTTCTTTTTTTTTCTGAGTCATTCAGAAATTCAACACTAACAGGCCTCAGACTTTCTTTTCCAAGCTGGCTTGGAAAAGACGTCAACGTTTCAACAGCTTGTAACAAACTACTTTGTTGGTTTCATGCAAGTTTTTCTTCCTTGTTACTTTTTGACCAATGGTTTACCAAAATAAAATGCTAATACTTTAATAAAGTCAGTCACAGGTTAAACATCTTCGGTAATTCCTTTTGAATTCCAGAGCAGAACTCCAATATGGCCACAGAGTCCGGACCCGCTCCAGGTGCTAGGACTATAAATGGCTTGTTAATGGAGGCCTGCTGGGGGATCGGAGTGTGTGTCAGTGTGTGTGTCAGGGCATTTGGGGAAACAGCGCGTCTGGTGGGGTATGGCTGTCAAGTGGAGCACCTGTCATGGTCAGCTCTCTATTGAGT
Organism: Phalloptychus januarius; assembly: GCA_902982915.1. NCBI lineage: Eukaryota > Metazoa > Chordata > Actinopteri > Cyprinodontiformes > Poeciliidae > Phalloptychus > Phalloptychus januarius. The sequence continues at coordinate 2,584,699 of CADWAE010000468.1, read as the reverse complement.
CTAGCACTAGAATTCATTAGGAACTTCTGAGACTTAATCTCCTTCAGTGTTTGGCAAGGCGGAGGGGGGCGATATGGAAACAATTATTATCATTATAGGGATATTACTGCAACATTTGGGTAGCATTTGAATGGATTACATGACAGTGACATATAGGAACACATGGTGTATACTGCAGTGTGAAATATGAAGGACAGAGATATAAAATATTGGGGCCAATAATGATATCTGTTATCAGTACTGGTGGTACCAGATATCACCAATACGATATTTATCAATATATCGACCAATAGTTTTGATAAACGTTGGCGGTGACCAACTATTTACTAATTGTACCTCAATCATTATATTAATATGACTCCAGATGGGAGTCATTGTCAGTTTTTGAACCAATCCATATCAGGTTTCCTCTGTAAATGTGTTCCTGGAGTGTTTATTACTGCATCAGGATGAAAATATGTCATCAGAAAGGTCAGGGGAAGTTGGCCGGAGCAAATCTTTAAATTAACCCACATTTTAAAATGTTTCAGAGTTGCAATTTGGTAAGACATGAGCTGCAGGATGAAAGAAAACACTAAAAATCCAAATCCCTATTACATCAGAGCTGCTGGCAGCAGACCAGACAGGACAAGTTGTCATAACCTACGCCACAAAACTTCACCTGCACAAACGACGGATTATGTTTCCAGCTGCAATAGCCCTGTGTGTGTTTGGGGGTGGTGTGTGGGGTCAGAGTGGGAAACAGAGCAAGTGTCTTTATGTTACATCAGATTCAGTCACACAGTGGAGCGTCAGAGACTGGCTGAGGAGGAGAGGAATCACATCGGATCCTTTGAACTGCTGCCAGCAGCATAACTACCATTTCCCCTCACTGACTTGTGAAATTGTGAAAAGATCAATTCCATATTCGGTTGATGTAAGAGATTGGATTTGAATCACACTATAATAGATTGCTAAGGAGAACTCATGCTGTGATCACTTAATGATACCATTAACATCATTCTCATTCTCATCAGGATATGATATGGTAAACTCAAAGCAAACCACTAGATGGCAGAGAAAAACTACTTATCCATTGGAGGTCATCAATGTTGGTGAACACAAGCAGCAAAACACTCACACAAACACACAAGCAAACACACACTCAAACACCCACACAAACACACACATTTGTTGTGAGTATCAGCTTTACAAATAGGTAGACATGGAATTAATCAGGCTATGCTACACCGCCATGCAGAGCCTCATACAGGTGTGACGTTCTCAGAGGACCGGGCAGCGACCGGGATGACAGAATGGAAAAACAAATTGGTGTGTGATATGCCTATGCGTGGGGGGGTGTGCGTGTGGGTGTGTGTGTGTGTGTGTTAATGTCATCAGCTTGATGCTGCGACCCCCTCCCCTCCCTTCCTCCCTCTTTGGTTGCGGCCAACAGCTGTTCGCTGATAAATGATCCAACATCACTCCATCAACACTGACGACATACACCAGTGCGCGGTTGCCTTCCTGTTGACCCCTTCCCATTTCCTCCATGGTTCCACAATGTGAAGCAGCAGTGTGGGGTGGAACGGGGTGGACTAATTCCTTGCCTCACCTGTAATGGAGATAAATCACCTAATGGAGAGTTTTCTCTGTCACAGAGCTAGCTGTACAGTAATGGCTTGTCCTGATACCTGCTCCAGTCACAAGTGTGTATTCCTGTCCCAATATTCTACACACGGTGACTAATGCTGCCCTCTTTTGGCGGGAAATGAAAAATGATGGTGATATAGTTGATCACATGATTGATTGTGGCTGCAGGGATAGGATGGAGGTGGCTGGCATGTTGACAAAGTGGCAGACGCTTAGAGAATCCAATAAACGAGCCGTCCCTCACAGAGGGCCCCTGCCTGGCTGGAGAGACAGGGAAGAGATGTGAAATGGCCTATTCCTTCTGGCTTTGAGGCCTTAAAGAACATCAATAGGGTACTTCTTCAGCTGGACAGTGCCCCGTAAACTATTTATATCTTTTTTTCTTTTGTTACAACCACAAACTTGAAAGTATTTGATAGAGAATTTCTGTGACAGATCAGCAAACAGATCTGTGTCCGAAGGGATCCGTCCTGCTCCATGCTAGACCTTCTCTTACCTGCTGCAATCCTCTACTGTCACATATTGTTATTGTGTAGAGATCATCTATTGGTTAGAAAGCCAGGCAGGAAACTAAGGGAATACTGCCGTTCCGTTTACGGTAGACCATTGATAGTCACAGGGGTTAAGAAACAACTTGTGAACAGCTAAAATCTACAAGTTCTTGAAATCCCTACAAGAGGGAATATAACTGCCTATTTTATTAGTTCAGACATCAAATATATCCATCATTCATGTGTATGTCACACACTGATGGTGGTAAGCTACGTCGTAGCCACAACTGTCCTGGGCCAGTCTGACATGCACCAACACCACTAGACCCTTTGACCTCCACCAGCATGCACAACGTGAAGTGACACAATGACTGACACAGACAACGACTGGAAAATCGTTAGTTTCAAGATGAACTCCTACCACTTCCGTCATCGTCACCCCCACAGATTACTTGGTACAGCCAATCACTGTGAAGGAAAACAAATGGTGTCCTGAGATTGGGTGCTTTGTCATGTCAATTAGTAGCTTTATATTTTTGCTTCCCAAGCTGCATTTTCTTTCCAATATTTTAGATGTCTTTACTTCCTAACATTATGGCCCAAGTCAATTTTTTTTGCCAGGAGTGATTTTTTTTTTTGTGTGCCTTTGTAAAGATAATTTTATGCACAAATCGCATATTGGCTCAAAGACTTCAACTAAATTCATCTAAGTTTATTTCATATTATAATCTAGTGTTTGACTTGCTTTAGTTTTTGCTAACAAAAATGAAATACATCTCAGTACTAATCACTGAACAACTGAATACTTGATTTTTGTGTATTGCTTTTACTAGATCAGTGCTACGTTCATACCAAACAACTGTAAAGCAATCTCTACATGTACACTGCAGATGCAAAAAAGGGCCCAAAGAATGACCACTTTACTTTTAGCAATGGCTGCACAAAACTGCAAAGTATTGACTTAGAAGGATGAATTCATTCATCCCGCATTCTTCAGATTCTTATTTGCAAAAGAATTTACAAAAATATGTTACAGCTGTAACACGAGATGTCTTCTTTTCAAGGCACTCCACTAAATAAATGATAGTGCTATTAAAAATGAAGAGGCCAGACTGAGGATTCTGTTCTTGAGGGAGGTGAGGATATTACCTACTGCTGCCAAGCCTCCCACATTTTTCTTCAAGCCATCTACCTTCTGGTGTGTACGGCTGGAAATGAATGACTAAGCACAGATGTGTGGCAGGTTTTAAATATTTCAACTGCAATCTGATAAACCGAAAAGAAGAGGAAAGTAATAACTGACTCTCTCACCCAACTGGTTTTGGTTCTCTGGGGGAGGCACACTATATCCAAGCTCATGTTCTTTAATGTTCACTTTATGAAGAAATCAATAAACGCTGACACATTAATGAAAAAAGATTGCTCTGGTTTCTCAAAGGGATCCAGTTTTCAGCTTCATTTGAGTAGAAAAAAAAGGAAAAGAAGCTTTCTTCCATTTAGGACACTCTCCCTCTATCCATCCTTGTCTGCTGATGAGGTGGAAGCTAGAGAAATGAGATAATGGACATATTTGATGTCTAATCCCAGATTCATCTGTTGACACTGAAGCCCAATGAACACATCAGAGACGAGGCTGAAGGAGAAACACTCATGTAAGCAGCTGTGGCCAAACTTCAGCTACGTCGCTAAAGCGCTAATAGCAGAGCAAATCTCTTGTTTTGCTGTTTCATCACTAACTTGGAAAACATCCCAGCCAGCATACCTAGGTAGGCCCCATATGGGGGAAAGGAGGGCAGGCAATATGGGTGCCCTCCTTTGCCCATGTAGGAAGTGCCACTACATGGGCAAACCTGTGAGGGGCCACCATGGAAACCGCAGACAAACCCATGTGGGACCCATATTGTCTGCTCTCCATTTCTCCATATGGGGCCCACCTAGGTATGCTGGCTGGGATTTAGCAAATATATAGCCTACATTTATTTTTAGCATAAATTCTAAAGCACTAATTTGCTTGGCTGTTTTCAAACTTTCAGTTTCATCAATAAACTTTGGCATGTTAAAAGTTTTGATTGTGGACTTTTACTATTCTTCAAGTAGCCGTTTATATTCATGCTCTTATTTTGAAGAGGATGAAGACTGTTTCCGCAGCATTTCGGTTTCCTCTCATCACGTTTTTCACAAGTAATAACAGTTTTAAAAATGAGCAGTTTTAAGTCTCCTCATGTCCTGTATGCTTTCAGAACAAAGCCCTATCGCGGTCGATTAGGAACGATTAGTAGCAAAGCAACGAAGCTTATAAACATTAGCAACAAACTTAGTAAAGCTAGCAATATTTATCATCTGAAACAAAGTGACATATCCAGAAACAAAACCATACAGGTAGGTTTGTACAAATTTGACCCTGTTGTAAGTGATGTACTATGCTGTAACATGTTGTCTCAACTTGGTTGAATTTAGTGCTTTAGCACATTAGCATTAGCTTTTCTTAAATACCATTTAGGTTAAGCATATTAACTTAACCAACCAAAGCTTTAGTGCAGCTAACATTTAGCTAGCAGTGCCCACCATTGCATCTAAGTATGTTTCTGTGGCTGTTATACCTTCTGTGTCTGCAAGAAACCACTGCTGCCAACTTTATATAGTGCTATATTTAATGCAAGCAACTAATTTTGCAACTTTTTCTTATGTTAATTTACCCCGCTCTATGGACAGGCCGGTAGATATAATTATATTCCTCCCTGCATTCAAACCGCTAATGAAGGTCCAGTATGTGAAGTCACTGCTTGTTGATGTGAATGTAAGAATGTTCTTTGTTTAAAATAAATCACTGTCACTTGAAAAAAAAAACAAATCATAATTTTTCCTCAGTTACTTATCCACCTTGCCCACTCAGCATGCCCATCACATGCTAGTTGTTTCTCCTTTTCTAGTTTTTTAGTTTAGTTTCTTTATACTGGTGATGTTACATATTCAATTCCAAGACCACATTGTTGAGCTGCAATAAGGTAGAGAACCTGCTCTGGGTATTAGCCACATATGTACAGTGAAAATTCAATGCATTTATGTAGCATCGTTATTCACCAGTAATATAGACTACTAGGAATATAACAAGCACAGTACATCCCATGTAATAAAACTTCATATGCTTGTTTAAGAGTTTCTCTGTATGTTTGAGGATTGAATACTTTCAAAATGGGATATTATTTGAATTGAAGTTAGCGCTTTAGCATTAGCTTCTGTTAAATATTATGTTGGTGTAGCGCTTTAGCAGAACACGTCTATGATTAGTGTTTTAGTAAAACTAATATTTATGATTAGTACTTTAGTGTTAGCACATAAATTTTTTAGTTAGCTCTGCCAAACACAGGTTGTCTTTATGTTGTCTTTATATTTTTATTTTAGCAAACGGTCAATTAAAAAAAAATGTGCAAAAAATATTGTAGGCTACAACTCTCCTTGAGTTTTTTAAATACTGTTAATGGTTTTAATGCAGATGTCATACATTTATACATACTTCTGTATATATTTCTGAAGACGGTTTGCAGAGATCACGTCTGACCAATCATGGTAAAGAATAAAGGGAAGTGCTGAGAGTTGATTTTATACAGCAAAAGGAAACCAGCTCGACTTGAAACATGGTGCAATTACAACAACCCCGTTGAACTCCTGACCCCCTACTCCGCTTCCAGAGTTACACTCTTTAAGAGTTGACAGTTGTGCCGTTCCGCAACTAATGTCAGCTTCTGTCCTCCATATCGAAGTTCAATAAAGACTTTATTCTCTATATAGGATCTTCCTCACGCCAACAGGTGAGAAAGATATAGGAAGAAAAATCAAGAGAGATAAAGACTAAAGCCTCATTTCCTGTCCAGGACTGCACTTATTCAACACAATGACGATTCCCATTCTCTCTTCTCCCGGTCTGTCGGAAATTCCTGCTCCAGCCGTTCAGACAGACAGATAGGAATATACAAGTTACTGGGGGAGGAATATACATCAAATATCTCTGAGGATCAACCCCAGCAGGGGTCTCTGAATGTCCCAACAACCACTCACAAATTCAACTGACGTAGGTTAAACATCAGATGTCAAACTTTCAGATGCACGACCTATAATTAAACCACTCTGTACTTACACAGAGACTTTGACTCTGTGTTGTTTTTTCTTATAAATAACATTTGCTTTGTAAAAATGTTTCTGTGGAGCTCTAACTGTCACTGTTTACTTTGACAGTTAAATGCAAAATTGCTTATTTTGTATTAACTGAACAGGAGTACTTCATTACAAACAAATACACTTTTAAAAGGTGGTAAGATTTAATTAAAAACATTGGACTTAATTAAAAGAACTAAGCAACCACAGGGAGTAAAACTATAAGTCCTTGTGGTAACTTAAAATATCAGCAATAGATTCTTTAAAAACATAACTTTGTATAAATTTTTTTTTGCCTGATTGTGTTGACAAAATTCTATTTCAGGTCCAGTAAAAATGATCATTTCAAAAGAAAAAAAAGTTTGAACTAAGAGTCCGTACCTTAACATGTTCACATTTCCAAAACATGATTTGTCATATTTGAATATGTAAGTTTTAGAAATAATTACATTTTTTTGGGGGGGGGGGGGGTTGTACCCATTTTGACCTTTACCCCTGGAATCACTGATAATTAAGCGAGGCGCTGTGCTGCAGTGTGCATCAGAGACAGAACACCGGCGGGACACAGGTGGTGGAAACAGGGCATTCGGAGGTCACTTCTAATGCTTTGCATAGATGAGTGGAGCGCATTTGAAAGGGAAATTCTGTGGATCTTCATGCCTCTCCTGCCTCTGGATCAAGATCAGAGCTCCGACTGAGCAGCTGGAAAACGTGACCCGAGTTATTTGTGTACGATCCAAGAAATGCAGCGACTTTTAAAGTCGTGCTTGTCTGGTTAAATACGCCCGGCGAAGGGGGGGACATTTCAAACCGACTCGTATACAGGATCTGGGTTACCAGCCCTTTTCATCCGGAGATGTATGTCTCAATTTTCTTTGTTGTTATTCCTTGGTGTGCACTTCTCCACCGCTGTATTGCTCTCTCCATCTCTCCTGCTGCTCTCCATCTCCAAATGTGTTTATGCAAGAGCTGAACACTCTCTGTGAGTCTCTGCACAGAACGCTGCAGGAGAGGAAGTGTCTGTCTCCTCGGAAGAATCGGTGACACATTGCCATGCTAAAGTATTCGCAACCATTTTCTAAAACTAATCTTATCATGCCACAGCCGCAAACCGATAGATAAACACCAAGTGCTGCATCATTTCCAGAACAGTGTACTGGAGTAGCTTTGTTCCTTTAGCTCTTATTTATTCTTTTTGCAGAGTGTTCATCATATTGTCTTTGTTGTTCTTGGATGCTGCGCGGCTAGACGGATGTTTGCTTTTCGATTTTAAATTTGTACAGCTGCTATGATGAGTAACCGTGGCGACAACCCAGACAGCATACCTAGGTGGGCCCCACATGGGGAAAAGGAGAGCAGACAATATGGGTCCCACATGGGTTTGTCCACAGTTTCCATGTTGACCCCACATGGATTTGCCCATATAGGGCTACCGCATACATGGGTCCTACATGAGCAAACCCGTGTGGGGCAACCATAGAAACTGCGGACAAACCCACGTGGGACCCATTTTGTTGGCCTTCCTTTTCCCCATATGGGGCCCACCTAGGAATGCTGGCTGGGAAGGTGTTGTTTTTCCACCTGGCAGCAGCTGAAGCCATTTCTTCCATCGATCATGATGGGCAAGGATCATATCCCGAAAAGAGTCTCTGCTTTCTAACCATGACAGAGATGTAAAGAGCAGAGCAGCGGCAAAAGCAAACCTGGTGAATTAGCAGTGCTTTACTATAATTGATGTGACTGTGGAATATTGCCTCCGCTGCCCCGATATACTCAGATGCAGTGGTGGGTACTGCTAACCAGAAAGACAGCTGCGCTAACCCCCAAGCAATACTCACAAATATTAGATCCGCTAACGCTAAAGCGCTACGGCAACACAGTATTTAACAGAAGAAGCTAATGCTAACTCTCTAACTTCAATTTATTTATTCATGTATATTTTGTGTGTGAAATAAAGACATTGGGGGGAAAAAGACAGAAAGAACATGTAGAGAGGAAACTAGCTTCACCCATTAATGTAAACGTTCAGCTTCTTGAAGGATTCTTAACAGAACAGCACAGATGTTGAAATGTATTTACTGAGCATTTACAAGCCAAGTACATTACTGCTGTAGAATTTATCTGGAACATTTAACTTAGGGTAAGCTAAACATTTTCAAAGTAAACACACCTGCTAAGGGTGAAACCAAACATTAGCCCCGCTGTTCGCATAGTAGCAGGTTAGCTGAAGTTAACCCAGCTAACCTATAAACTATTTCCCTCCCCCTTCAAAATAATTCTGAATTGTTCCGTTATTGTACAACTGTCTGCATGTGAAAGCAGCCAGCGTCTGATGCTAGCTGTTCTCTCGTTTACAAAGAATGAAGAGGTCTGTGATTTTCACCAGAGCTGCAACTGTGAGACAAATAATAAAATCCAAGTCACATTGTATGATTTCAAAATTATTCAAGTTTAAAGAAGTCCTCCTGCCCTCAACTCATGTGCATATATTAATTGCACATGTTTGAACAAGTCAATTCAGTTTGAAAATATGCTCACAGTCACCAGTCGTCAGTTTGTAAGCTCTGTGAGAGAAACCAGAGTGTAAAACAGAGCCGGGGGACCGTCTGTTGCAGCTGTTACCTTCTGCAGACAAACACACAGGATGTGTGTGGGTGTGTGTGTGTGTGTGTGTGTGTGTGTGACACACAGTAACACACAGAGCCACCACATCCATAACCTCCCCTCAGAGCAGAGCCTGCACTTTTTCTCCTTCCTTTCCTGTGTTTCTGAAGTGTCTCATCTAAAAATATAGGAAATTAGATGGTTAAATGGAACATATCCTTACATTTTCGTATATGTTCCAGTACTGATTATTAGTGTTTTGATACATGTTTTGGTGAAACACAAAAATACATCACAGCTCTAATTATTTTAAGCAAACAATCTCAAAGACAACGTAGATAAAGCTTTTCTGTAAAGCCAGTAGAAATTATTCCTTTGTGCTAATTTGTTTCAAGACAGAGAAAAAAAAACAATGTTATTTTTAATACCTTCACATCTTATGTCTGTAACAATAACCAGTAAGAAAATTAATCCATCCATCCATTTTCTAACACCCTTGTCCCTTATTGGGGTCGGGAGGTGCTGGTGCCTATCTCCAGCTAACATTCCGAGCGATAGGCGGGGTCACCCTGGACAGGTCGCCAGTCTGTCGCAGGGCACCAAGGTGACAGACAACCATGCACACACTCACTCAAACCTAGAGACCAATTAACCTAACAGTCATGTTTTTGGACTGTGGGAGGAAGCCGGAGTACCCGGAGAGAACCCACGCATGCACAGGGAGAATATGCAAACTCCATGTAGAAAGACCGGGGCCAGGAATCGAACCCAGAACCTTCTTGCTGCAAGGCAACAGCTCTACCAACTGCGCCACTGTGCAGCCCCCAGAAAATTAATCACACGTGAAATTATGAACATGTTGCATAACATTCTGTAATTAAAAGGGATAGTTTATTCAAATTCAGTAAAAAAAAATTGGTGGGAGGATTGTAGTGGTAATGTAGGGAAATATTCACTGGCTTAAGGACAACACTCAAATACTTGAGAGCCCCTCTAAAATTTTTTAGAACTATCAATTGTAATCATGCAAACATCAAATAGATCTATTTGTGCATGAATAAAACCGTTTTAGGATTTTATTAATGAAGATAGTATATGTAGTCTGTTTTATTTTCTCTAATGATGGGGCTTCTGTCAAGACAAGCAAATGCTGCTCTGGGATTGGCTGCTATACGGACATCTACAGAGCAGCAGAAGGTAACTCAGTAGGGACCTACCTGGTGCACCTGATTGGCTAAGTGCATTCTGCTGCCATCTCTTAGCGACATTTATTGGTTCCCAGAGTGGAACATGACAAGGAAAGGGCTTTCTGGTCCACTGAGCCCAGTTGGCAGCACTTCATATTCAGCCAGCAAGACAAATCAGGTCCATAAGTTCCCTCAGCCTTTCACAAACTTAGATTTATGATAGAAAAATAACGAGCCTGGAGACTCGTCATGCCACCAGTGTATTTAAGTGTTCTGTACTGCGGCAGAGTTATCAAATAAATGTGTAATTGAGTACATTCATGTCTATGTTCAAGAAAAGAAACTGTTTTAAGTATCGGATCGGTATCGGCCGATACAAAACCTTCAGATATATCGGTATCGGAAAGTGAGAAGTGGGTTGGCGCATCCCTACTTTTTTATTTTTATTCAGCATTTAACAACCAGTAAAAGTCCCAAATGGATTGAGATCTCAGTATTGTACGTGATAATACTGGCAAATATAAGAAACACTTTTAAGATCAAAATCAAACTTTCAGCAATTTTTCAGTTTCCCAGACTGTTCCACAGTTATAGAGTGCTGTTGTTGACATCACAGAGGTCATTAAAATGCAGGCACTGTTAAGTGAATTAGGGTCACGAACAGGCTCTTTTTTTCTTTTCAGTGACTCAGGATACTGTTATTATTCAGAACTACCCAACTTTTTTAGTCATGTCCCAATGTCAAATTCTGATGGTTGATTCAAATAAACAAGCCAAGGCTTTGGCTATAAGAAAGAAAAATATAAACTGAGTATTTTCTTTTGTTGTCATTAGATATTTAAAGTTAATACTATCAACATTGGACAAAGAAAAAAAAGATAAAAAGTTGCTAAGTTTCATTTTTGCCCCTCTATACTTTATATTTTGTTTTGCGAGAAATGTCTGATTTTTGTCAGGTGCGTTTTTTCTTTTTGTGTTTGTGGAAGAGCAAACAAAAGAACACGGCCCTCTGTGACCCACAAAGTAATCACGCAGTGGGGCTCATTAGTTTGATGAATATGATCATTACCGTAATCAATAACTGAACAGCGAATGAGCCAGCTCAGTGAGCCAGATAAAACAAAGACACACAGAAACAAAACAAGCAGGCGGCAGCTTTACGGAACACAATTACTGCCTACATGTGTTTAAAGGATTGTTGTCCCACAATTATTGTTGAGTAAAAAGCAGAAAATAAATGTAGGTTTCAGTATAATCTCACAACCTTTAATTTAAGTGAGTTTATTCAGTGGGAGGAAAAAAATAGATAAATTGGTTTATTATTGTTTATCACCAAATCACCAGTGACACAGGTATTCTTTACAGGAAGTGGAACTGAAGCATTCTTCTCATTACTGTTTTACTCTCTACGCTGATTGTCTTGTTTAAACACAATTTCACTTATAAGTAGGGGCCAAACAGTTGTGAATTTTATTAATTTCTAGTTTTTTTCAATCAACACTAGGTCAAGTCAAATCAAGTCAGGTTGTTTGTTAGTTATGGAGAAATAAAAGAATAATATTATCAATCTATTTTCTAAGATAAAAAACCTGAAGAGAATGCAGCACTCTTTCAAATGGCTGCATCCTGTTTATATTTATTGTCAATGTTTGAGCTATTAAACTGTGAAATGCATTTACTCACATTAGTACCTCAGGGCCACCGTATATTAGTTATGTTAAAGTTAAAAAAAAAAACTGGTCCAAACTGGAAACTGATATCTGGCATTAAAAGTTTTTATTTTATTTTCTGTTTCAAGGTGCAAGCCTTACCCTTAGAAATAGCTTTGCATCATGGGAAATAAATGATGTAAAGCTACTTAATGCAGCTCTTTCCTTCCTCCTGAGCTTCTCCCGCTGCGCCTGTGTTTATGTTGTGATTCGTGTCACCTTTCTGTCCTCGGAGCTTCTGAACGAAACACGCACATGTGAGTTCATGAGCAACTGATGATCATGAGAGAAATCCAGAACTGCAGAGCTGGTGCATTTTGGGAGTGAGCAGAGGAGTGACTGTGTGTGTTAGGCTTAACGCTGCGTTCAGGGAGGGAGAAACTGGTCGAAAAGAAGCAGAGAGAGAGAGGAAGTCTGCTGGGAGGGGTCTGAGTTTTCATCACAACATGAGACAGGCATCACTATACTCCATTCTATTTACACAAACACCACAGCAATCCAATACAGGTAATAGAAGCTGAATTATTTAGCAGGACTTTATGCTTCCACTCTGGTCATCGGTGTGTGTGTTTTGGTTTTCAATGAGTCGATTCTGTGCCACGTGGTGAAAAATGACCTCACCTCACTCCAGATCATCACAAAAAAAAAAAAAAAAAAAAGAAAACATTCCTGTGTTCCTGAACCTCTAAGTGGTCCCTCAGCAGAAAACCAAATCTGTGATGTCAGTGTTTCAAACCGAGATCTGCTGAAACATCTAGAATACGTAGTTCACACTACCAGTCAGAACTGGAGGGGATCCACTGAACCGCCATCTTGGTAGGTGAATGATGAGCCGTGGCTTCAGGACCAATGAAACCAAAGAAACACTCAAACAATGTGCAAGAGAAAGATAAATAAAAAAAACACTGCTGTCAGGTTCGGCCCGAACGAAACAGAATGGGGCTTGTTTATTGTTGTCATAGCAACTCCATAGCAACTGTCATGTCAGTTTGCTATGGATGCCTGCTAAGATGGCTGTCTGCTGCCTTCTTGGAGTTCAGTCCTCAGCCAAGTTCCTGCAGCCGCCCCCCACACCTCTCACTCAAAGCTCCTTCAGACTAGCGGCAGCAGCAGTTAAACATCTGGTGAAACTGTGAGTCTGCACAGATCATCAACAAACTACAAGGCTTTAAAGAACAGCTGTAAACAGCATCATGGAGGAGCATTATTGTGATGATGTGCAGACAGGGAGTGTTAGGAAAAGGCACAAGCTTCTTAAAGAGACACGGTCTAATTTTATGGTATCAATAACTTTAAAAAAATGTACTTTTTATATTCTGACACCATAAAATCTGAATCTGATACTTAAGGCATTTTTATAACCACTGAAGACAACATAGTTATTAGATTGTGATATAAAATCCCACTTTGTTCCTGGAAAATACAAGATATCTCCCTCATTCTTCTTTGAAGTCATGAAATGTTAAATATCTGACACGTTCTTCAAACATCAACGATCCTCTTTAATAAACAACAATATGAAATTGACAGCAGAAAAACTTAACATCCCTTTGATGAAAACAACCCACATATTAATTTTCCTGAGGCATGCAGAGCCATTTATTGTAATATGATAATCGGGTTTTCCACTGATGTATGATTTATTATTCAGAAGCATCATTTTCCTTCTATTTGAGCCAAGTTGGGTTCAGCTGAATCTCGTTCTGACTGAAATGTTGTTCTCTGTATTCAGAGGTTTTTCTTCCTCTAAATACAGAATGTTTTCCCTCTATAGTATTGATGCTATGTGCAGCTTTTTTATGCAAGAGAAGAAAGAAAACATTTGAGTTACTGAATTGATTGGTTTTTAGAACACATTTTATTATTAAGGAGCCATTTTTGGGAGATGGTGGGAATCTTTCCAAGCTCTGTTTAGTATTTTATACCTGGACAACTACGTCTGAGTACGTGATGACAGCACAAGAAGCATTTGAGATCTAACCCTCACCTGGCAGCAACACTGTCATCCCATGTCCTGGGAGAGCAAGACAATATTTATAGAAGCAGAAAGAAAAAAAAACACGACAGTCTGAGGCTGCTGCCTTTACCCAGCTTCAGGAACGACCCAGAGAATCCACATTCTGAAATAATACAATATGCATCTAAATATCTGTCATGTTTAAAGAACTTTAAACCATCTGTTTATCAAAACTTTAAGCCATTTGCCAAATCTAAATGCAAATACCTAGATTTTTATTCAGTTTGTAAATGTTATTTTACCGACTGTTTAATCGTCCAACACCAAGCGATCTGCACTGGTACCCAGGTTTCTATCTGCAATATGGAAAAACAGGGAACAAAAGGAATGCTGACCAAAGACCATAGAATGGATCAGGAGTACGCTACCAGGAACCAGTAGACCCTGGCAAGGAGTGAATCTAAAGCCTCTTCCATAGAAACGTTTTTATCAGAAACCGAGCCGCCTCTGAGTTCCCTCTGGTCCCAAATGGATGCAGTGACAACCTAAAGCGCTATGAGTTTGCAAAGACAGTACTGTGGGATGCGGTGTCCTGTTGAATTGACTTCAGCACAATGCCTTAAATCACAGAAAATGCGAGCCATGCGGACTCTGTCCACGGACAGTTCAGGTTTCAGACTCAACTGTACCAAAATTGCAACGTTTTTTCCATTTTCAGTTGATGCGGTTCTCTTTCACACTGCACTGTGTCAAACGATCCAAGCTAATAGAAAAGCCCATCCACTCCCGTGCCTGTGGGTGCACTGTTTCAAGAACTAGTGAAGGAATTAACACAAAAACCTCAGAAGAAGACATGAGCGCAACCTCCTTTTTAGAATGGAGTAGCATCAGATTTTAGAGATTGTGTCATCTCTTTAGCCTTTGGTAAAAGACCAGGAGCCATTTTTCCCTCTAGTGCCAGACCTACGTGTTTGTTTGGGTTGTATTGACCCAGAATGCCCTGCGCAGTCATTTGCTTCCTGCTTTTGGAGCGGTGTCTGGTCAGCTTACGTCCACATAGCATTAGGAAAGCACCAGAGTTCGAACTGAGAACTTGGTTTGCAGATGGACCAGAGTTTGCTTTTTTGAGTTCGATTGCATATTTAAACCTCACCAAACAAACCAGACTTTCTAGGCAAGCAGACTAGAGTTCAATTAAAGCAAACTCAACAGGAAATGCTTTTAAGTTTAAAGAAAACATCTCTCCCTTATATTTTTCCTCTCAGAAAGGATTTAGGAGTCCTGCTTATGCTTATATGTAAAAAGCACCAAACAGCTAATGTAGAATTTGTGAATGACTGTGACGGTTCTAGGGTCAGAGTTAGGGTTAGCCTACTTTGACCTCCATACACAGCTAACTGACAGCTTGCAATAAAAACATCAAGGGGGGAACCTGATTCAGACCCGTTGCGTTCATGGAAAGAGTTTTAGGGAAATTATGGAAAAAAAACGATTCCACAGCTCAGGACTGGATGTCATCTGTTGCTAATTTGCAGCTGTTCTAAGGTTTTCACAAGCGAGACTCACTAATTAGTTTTCTTTGCACTACAAATTATATGTAGATGATCAATTTGTAGTTGAACAGCTGCCTCATTGGCTTTTCGCTCTTTCAACCAGGCTGCAAGCCTAGAAATTCCCTCAAAGCGAGTTCTATCCTGAGCAACTATCTACCCGAAACAAACCGATGAAGAAGATGATGATGATGATGATGATGCCAGTGGGAGATCGTTTTCCTCATATCATTATGAAGAAGAGATGTGCTCTCTGACAAAATCAGAGCCCCATTAGGAGGTGAAAGGTTGACGTCTTTATGAAGTGCAGACCCGTAGCGATTAAACAGTTATTATAATGTCAATGATTTTGATCCAGGCTATCACACTCACACCGTCCCAGGATATTTGGCGAGGCAGCGGTTTGATCTGAGCAATTAAGAAACTCAGATGGAGTCCGCCTGCACCCTCTGCTCCTTTTGTCCTGGTTTTAATTCTGCTCAGGCAATCCCTCTCCAGAGTCTGGCCATCACTATCACTCATCTGCCTGTTTACCAGCGCTCCCCGCGTCTCCTTCGTGTCTCAGTCCTCTCTCTCCTTGCTTGCCCCTGTCTTTTTTAATTCCTGTTTCTGCCTACTTAGAACATTTTCAAAATGATATTACATCTGCTGTGCCTGAAACAATCAAATCATCTAATCCAGACCCATTTCCTTTCCTGTAATTTCCTGTCTCAAACTAATAGACTTTGACTCTATTATGTTATGAATAATGGATACAGTATACTGCATGTGCAACCATGGTTTAGATTTGGGGTTTATTCTATGGAGGACTGTCTAATTGATGTTTTAAAGTTCCACTCAGTGTTAAAGGACACAATCTCTTGTTTTCTCACACAAACCACATCATCAACAGCCGGATGTTACTACTGGTGGAAAAGACGAAGAAGACGACAGGAAGTGGTAGAAGGATGATGGTGGACCCTGTTTTTCTTAATGCATGAACTGACTTATTCACATGTGATTTTATTTGTGTTTCTTATTTAATGTAAACACCACAATTATGAAATTATGTTGTTGAATTTTTTTCAACATTAGCAGAATATCAGCAAAGTTTTGCACACATTTGCAATGGAATCGCAGTTTCAGTTACAGACGACATGCCCCATCACCTTTTTGAGCTTTTAAGGTTTCAAGTGTTGGAAATTGTAAAAATGTGAACAAAACTCTTCACTTGTGTAAAATAAATTGCATTTAGAAGCAAACTGAAAGTCAGTAATCAGAGATTATTCTTTAAGTCTACAGATGGCCCTGATTGTCACCACTAAGGCAGGTTCTGGTATTCCTCTCGTCTTACAGCCTCTGCTTGTCATGTTATGGGAGACTGATACCTGTGTATGCATGCCATGTATCAGCAGTAGCCATGTGAGCCATCTCTGAGTCATCTCTCACCACAGTAAGTGTGCCGCTAACACAGACTCAGTGTCCTCTTGACAAAGGAAATCAGCTGGCAGCTGTCGGTCAGTGGCCAGCCAAGTGTAAAGCCCTCCATTACGCTGGCTGACAGAGGTGGACCAGAGCCATCACTCACTCCTCTGCCTCATTGACTTTAGGCTGCTTGACTGTAGCTTTATGACCTCACATACCCTGAGCATGTGGGTGGAAACACAACCTAACCTGTTAAGACTAATTTACCTTGGTCTCTGCTTGGCGACCTGAAGTCATGGATAGGCCATCTCGTCACAGTGACCGACTCTGACATCTGGTCCCGACTGCCACGCCTTCCTTGTCAGATTTCTCTTCCTTTTCTTTGATCTTGCTTCTCTTCTCATTCTCTGCCTCCACCTTAATCCCCATTGCCTCCTTCTGACAGTCATGCTTAATTCATGTATACTTAGCTCAGGGACTAACTCAACATACCCAATCATTTCAGGGATCTACCTTGCCTGGAAAAGAAGGTCAAACAAGCCACACTTGTACTTGCATCTCCAGGACCGCAAGGTTTTTGTTAAATTCTATCAGTCCTCAACAACTCTCAGAACCTTAAACGGTCTTTAAAACCCCAGAAAGTCTTCCTTGTGTTTGCCAAAATCATCCTGTATCAACGTTTAGCTACAAAGGTCGTTTTGGATCGATATTGGGCTTTTCAAAATTCACAGCACCGCCGAGTAGCAGCTGACTGCTGGCCAGTGATGTCAGTAACACATTACTTGGTAATGCATCACTGATGTCGGACCACTTTTCTCAGTAACGAGTAATCTAACGCGGTGCTATTTCAAATCTAGTAGTCAGACTGCAGTTACTTAACAAAATCACTTCGCGTTACGATATGTCATTATTTTCTTTTGTAATTTAATTTTATTTCCTCTATGCATCTTGGGGAGTGACCTCCGTTTCTATGCGACAGCAGCAGCAGGAACAGAAATGTAAACAATGGAGAGAAAATTGCATTTCCTGGAAAAAACAGGAACTATTTTGAGTTTCTGTCGCCAAGTCCAATTATTATAAGTGGCTTACACCGCCATATAGGGCTCATATAGGGCCCATGTAGGCAGTGGCCCTACATGGGCAAACCCCTATGGGACCACCATGGAAACTGCAGACAAAACCATATGGGATCCATACTGTCTGTTCTCCTTTTCCCCATATGGGGCCCACCTAGGTATGCTGGCTGGGTATAATACCAAGTAAATACAACACCAGTATTGCTGATACTAATGCCGATATTGATACTGTTACCGATAACTTTTGATCTCAGAGTGTTTTTGTGGTTTTTCCATTTGAATTATTTTTGCTAAAATCTTAGAGAGAATTTGGACAAGGATTATAGGTGTCAACAGAATACTTTGATAAACAAAAACTCCAGAGAAACAAAACAATTTTGGGAAATATCTTTTGAGAGAAAATTAAAGCATTATCAAGAAACAAAAATAAAATGCACTTTTATGAGAAATTCTGAAACTAAAGTATTGATCTCACCTTTCCAGTATTGATTCAATACCAACACTGTCATGGTATCGATATTGCTGATATGTGATATAGAGCTGCCCACCTCTACGCCTTCATTTTTTTTACATAAAAAAGGAAATATTGTATTGAGACTAACAAAATTGGGACATAATTAGGAAGTTGAAGGTATGAATCAAGGTTTTCAACAGGTTTATTAATACAAATCTAAGAAACATAGAGTGGAAACCCCTTTTGCTTGATCTGAGTTAAACAAAATCCTCTTAAGCTCCAGGCCTTCACAGGTCTCCTAGTTAGCAGCCAGAAACAGTCTGTGTATAATTTACTGTCAGTAGTCACAGCGTTTTAACAATACAGTAATAGTGACATGTATGAGTAGCAACTGGCTGCATGCTGGGAAACTGAGCTAATAGCCTAGTTGGCTAACCAGCTAGCTTATAAGACTAACAGTATGACTTTAATTAGGATGAAACAACTTCAGTGCAATTGAAGTTGGGAAACTCTGGGTATCGTGTTGGAGGTAAGCTGGCGATAATGCGATGGCCGATGAGTTATTGCTGTGCACGCAGTGTGTGAGGCTCCTCTGATTCCTGGGAATGTGTGTTAATGAGTGTTTACTTCATGGCTGACCGGACCATCAGGATCAAGGGCTAACCTTTCCTGTCTGCTGCCATTACTGAGCCGCTGCATCCCTCCAACATGTTTAACACAGTCCCACACACTCACACTTATTTAGGAACTTTATCACTGATTAATGGAGTCAGTTTGGCAAGCAACAAAGAATGTCAGAGTGTCTGATCAGAGTCAGAAAAAACAAAACTTTAAACAAGGCGGGAATCAGTATGAACAGGAAGAAAAGAGGGCCGCATTACAGCTTTATAGATCAAATCTCCAGATTAAGTGTGCTATGACAGAAACCACACGCTTACATCGTGCACCAGACCAGCTGAGAGGCAACATGGAAGTTTGAAACCAAAAAAAGAAGCAAAAAAGCAGCAAGTGTAGGAGTTAGGAGGTTTGTTGTGTGTGTTGGTTCTCTATATTTACCAGCTGGCTGTCCAAAGGTTACTGTGGGACATTAGCATTTAGCTCCACTGTGGCCTGGCCATCGATACCCAACGGCACAGTGCAAATGTCAAAATATGGATGGCTGAGTGGCTGAGTGGCTGTCCAGGCGATGGAAACCGGGAGCTGCTCACACACGTCTGCTGGAGAGCAGCAAGGATGAAAATCAGACGCGAGAAATACTCTAATATTTCATTGATGCAATCTGATGACTTATTTCTTAAAGGGGGCAAATACCAGCACAGCTTGAACTTAAGGTCAATACATGCATGTATTTACATGTACAGGTAACATAAAAAAGGGCCTTTGTACAACAGAGTAATTTTTTTATTTATGAAGACTGTCATGTGACTTTATTTTCTAAATATTAAGACTGTTGTGCAACTTTACTCTTGTAATATGACTATTTTCAAATTACATTAATCTCATATTATTATGACTTTAGTCTAAAATTATGATTATTATTTCAAAATTATCATTTTATTCTCATATAACATTTTCCTGGTAATATCATGACTTTGTTTTTAATGTAAAATATGTTTTTGTCTCAGTTCGGGTCTAATTCTCTGAAGTCCATCTGAGTATCCAGTCAGCCTGAGCAGCGCTCTGCATGGAATGGAAAAGAGGCTCTTTAGTGAAAGCAGAAGGTTTTGTAACAGTGGGGAAACAGTCAGAGAGTTGAAATGGGTTGAACCTAATTTCCATCTAGATTAAAAATTCTTTCACAGAAATAAGAATTGAAGAGAACTTGAGAGTGACTGTAGAAAATCTTTGTGCTCCTGGGGGACTGCTCCACCAAGACAGATGTCAAAGTTTTCAATTTTCCCACTGTAAGCTCAACTTTGGTAATCATTCTTAAATTAATTTCGACAGACTGGATAATAAAACCACTGAAGGTCTTCATATTGTAAACCAGACATCTCTCACATACGGCGATGAGAAAAGCATTGTTTTTGCTTTATTTGGTCACAGTTAAGGTTTCATATCTGTTGGTCCACTCTCCTTTGAAGGATGGGTTTAATTAAGCCACATTTGAGGGTTTTCAAGCTTGTGTGGCTTGTTAATTGTCAAGCCAGAGCTACTCAGTCAGATTGAGTTGAAGACTTTGACTAGACCACTTCAAAAAGATATTCAGAGCCAATTAGATATGAACTTCCTGGTGTGCTTCAGTACACATCTGACAATAACAAATTTTGCTGGACAATAAATTGACCCAGAAATTATTGTGCTAAATGATAACATTGTCATTTTAAGACCATTCTAAACTAATAAGATGATGCATATTATTGTATTATCTTCTCAAAGATAAAAAAATATATATGTCTAAAGAACATTTCACATTGGAAATGGAAATTATTTTAAACATCCCAAACAAACAAGACAACTAAGCAGCAGTAGATAAAATGGATTATAAAATCTCAGTAACTGAAATTGTATTTCAGAAAACAATCATTCAGCTTAGACACGCTGTTTATTTCAAGTGTGTTGAGCCAGAGATGCCCGCCTGCCTCACACACACCCAGGGTCAGGAGTTGAAATTGTTTGGAACCAGGCAGCTACGAGGGAAAGCAATCGAATGGGAAAACAAAAGTGCTGGCAGGCGATGGAGAAGGATGCAGGATACTGCCACGCGAGCCGCCACCGTATTTGTTTGTGTGATGAAGCCCAGAGCCAATATTACACATGTTTGTTTAAGAAAACAAATGCCATGCAAACATTTGCTTTATTGCCAGATGCTAAGCGAATGTTTGAGGACAGGACACTGACTACCGCTGACACACGTCTTGCTTCCACCAACCAACCGACCGGAAAGCAATATTTCAGGTTTCATATCCGAGGGCAGCGGGGAGCCAGACACCAGAGGCTGATTGCTTTTTTTCACCTGCAGTGACCACTTCACCTTAAGTTCACCAATTCACCTTTAGTTCACCAATTGCCCCTGCAGGCCTGAGAGTTCTCATTTTAATGCTTCGTATCAAACTCCACTGACAGAAACTCTGTGTTTCTGAATTACCAGCCCTCTGCTGACATCTTGGAATGTCAGGGACTTCATGTACTTCTGTACATTCATGAAAAATCACTGAGCAGAAGCTTTTAGGTTTTACCTTCATGGTTATTGAGGAGTCTGACCCACACTCAAGTTTCAATGCACACTAGGATACATGTCAGTTACCGCATGCATGTTGGCATTTTATCCATTTGCCATGTCCATTTGCTCATTGGTTGTGTTTCACTATTATTTAATACCTGACAGAATCCAATGTAACGACCTTGCAGACGATAGCTGTGCCCCTGCTACAAAAGTGTGCAAAACTTTGTCAATGTCAACTAATACATATAAAAGAACTAATTTTTGCAATTGTGGTAAGCATTCAGTAAGAAACACAATTATAATCACACATGAAAAAAATTGTTCATTTGATAAGTCATTGAAAACATCATCCATCTACTTCCTGTTGTTTTCTTTGTGGTTTGCAGCACCTGATTGCTGATCATGTGACTGATATGATGCAAAAGACGTTTTACTTTGCAGTTTTGTGAAATAAACCAATTTCGATAAAGTTCAAACTTTTCACGGAAACAAGTTTTTTCAAAGTTTCCGTGTTTCCTTTAAAATGGGAACCTACATTTCCATGGTAACACACACGTAGAGGCTACTGCTTTAGCAATGCTAACCAGGCTAACCCCAACTGTAACAAACTAAAGATCTTTAAAAGATGTTGTCTTGTTTTAAAATAGTATATTTTGTGTCCGACTATAAGATCTTAGAATAAATATTTGACTGCTTACCCTAGAAAGATTAGAAAAATATATATTCAAAATCTTTTTTTCCTCCCATTTTATAGATTTGGAAGATGCAACACAATTAACTCAAATATTTATCAGCAGATTACAAAAATTAAACTTTGAAAGTAAGTCCAGAAAATCTGGTTTCCACTGACAACCAAAATGCCTTCACTTTAATAATCTACTGTGGAAACAAGTTCATCACCTAAAGTATCCATCAGTAGATGTTTTAATTATATCCAAACATCTACTGTACTTTACAAAGACAGCCCTTCAGATTGTCCATTCCACCGTCAGCTTAGTGTTGGAAACTTTTCTTTCTCTCTTTATTTTCCGATGCAGTTCAGGCTGTTTTGCCAATAATTGCCCCCCTAATTACTAAGAAATGTATTTACAACAAAGCAAGATAGTGTGAATTACTCTCATTTGCATAATAATGAAAGGTGTCTCGGGGGGGGGGGGATTGGCTTTAGATTGTTTGTTGAAATGAACTAAAAGGAGAAGCGGTCGGCAGCAGAACACCAGCCTGTTCTAAACGGGCCTGATGGAGACGAGTGTCCTCCGTAAAAGTAATGAAAGCTTTTAAAAAAAAATCAAGACACAGAGTCTGAACTTTGGTCTGGAGTAATGACCTGCTTGCTATTTTAAATTACAGAATAATCCTTGTCACACAGCAGTTTTGACACACGGGCAGAAAAAAAGGACGTCTTTGTGGAACTGACAGACCTAGAGTCATTATGTGGAGGCCTCTGCTGTTTAAACATGTGATGGTGAGGCAAGTGTTCCTAACGCTGCATGTCCGTCAGGCACAGACCCGTCTTGTGGCTGTCGCTACGCTCCGAGCCGCATCGATTTGTTGCATACAGTCCACTACTGTGGCGGCATTGAGCGGCGTCTGTTCGCTCTCTATGAGCTAACGGTGGGAAACAGGCAAGACTTCATGAGAGGGTCTTAGAGGGTCTTTTACAAAACAGTTGCCTCATGAAGCTGCAAAACAAGCCCCTCTCTGAGAAGCATCAGCGTTCAAATATCGGCTTTGGAAATCAAAGGAAGTGAGGAGCGTTGAGGCTCCTGTGTACGTCACTCTGCCGAGGTCCACGCGTTCTCAGGGCAGACTCAATGTGGACGCAAATGACCTGGTGTGGCGCAGGAAACATAGTTCACATTGAACTGTTTTGTATGCAATACAAAACTGAGAGTTGGTGCAACTGGTCGCAGGGACCCATAGTTTCTCTTTCTGCTGAAAGAGAAACAAAGGCTAAGCACCCAACTTGCTAGTATCCACTAGAATTGTGAGAAATGAAGGACTTTGTCATAATGTAGGCAATGGACAGTACGTGTTGATCAAAGAGTCTCTGCAGTGATCATCAAGTCTTTTAGCCTTAAATCTGTCACCCTGCTGCTCACACACACAAACACACACCACACAGCATCCATCTTAAGCAGAGAAATCAGCTAACCTTTACATTCTGTTAGCTTGGCGTTAAAGGGATGGAACTATTTCACTTCCTGGCTAACAGGGCAGGTTGCTTCAACCCAGCCAAGCAATAAAAGGTATAGCAGGAAATATCTATCTCCTGCTATACCTGCCAAGGCAGAAATTATAACTTAGAAGTCAGATATTCCTGCAGATAAACAAAATGACTTCTGCTTCCTACTTTAAATATTTTTTGAAAGTTGGACAAGCAATTTGAAACACAGGTACTACTCTGCCAAGGTAGAAATAAGATGAGGGAAGGTGGCAATGAGGAAAAAGGAAAAAAAAAATGGTCCCACATATTATTAGGAGCATGTCAGTGAATAGGTGAAGTGCATGTTAAATACTTAGAGAGAGAAAACAACCCAGACACCTGAAACATGCCACAGAAATACAAAGAAGCATCGAGGCAGGAGGTGACAAGGCCCAAAGCCTCGTCAGCTCACGTCCACAGAAAAGACTCCTGCTTTGTGTTCAGACAAAACAAATGAGGATACTTTGGGCAAGTTTCCAAAGTGGATGACAGAAAGCAGGCGGCAACCTCTCGATGCGTGTCAAACGGAGGAAGAGGAGGACTTCAGTAGCCGTCATGTTTGGGATGATTAAGCCAGGGCCGCCAGCGGCTCAGGGCTCGACTCGCTGCAGGCCAGCAGGCCAGTTGGGTCGACGCTGCGAGCAATTAAGCAGCAACAAGGAATTCTCCAAGACAAGACTCATGACTTTTCCCTCCCGCTCCTTTCTGCTCAGGCTGACATTTTGAAAGCGCGCTGAATAATGAGGATTTGGGAAGAAGTACATTCTTCCACTCTTACTGTCTGGGTCCGTTTCATTCTGCCGTCTCGGTCCTTATTTAGTTCAAAATCCTCCGTGTGCGTTTCTGTGTTGGGGTGAGCGCGGGTTCATTTGGGAGGTAATTAACTTTTTCTACTTCCCTTGCACACCTCATCCATAGATCCCCAATCAATTCCACTTGTTTTTGTTTTTCACACTGCAGAAATAAACACAAAATCTCGCCAAGGATTTTTTTGTCTAGTTTCCAGTGCAAGTATCTTAGGACACTGGAAATAATACAAAACTAGCCTACAAGTAACTTTTCAGTGAGACATAAGGGCTTGTTTAAGTCAATACTTCCTTAATTTTGATGGAAATGTTCTAGTTATAGGAAAAATGTCTCATTATGAGTGAAAATCTGTCAGTGAAACTATAACCTTTTTCATCAATCAATCTTCAGACATGTTTGGTTTGATTTAATAAAACAGTTTTTGAAAACGTTCATACTGTAGGGATTTTTGATATGGGCTAAGTGGGCAGTTGCCCAGGGCGGGATCAGAAAAAGGGCGGGGCAGCCAAGAACTAGAAAACACAACATATCCCATGTGACAGTGGTTCTCTGAACAGGTTTACCACTTCTTGTACGAATGTCTAGTGGACTAAGGTTCCCTTAGTTACTGTTGAGAACTGGGAGAATACGTGCTTTCTGTTGCAAATAAAATAAAACCAAACAAAAAAGCAACAGATAATTGCTTGTTTTGTAATTAGAGTGCGGCAGAAAGAGGGGCAACATTTCTCCAAGAACCACAACTGTGTAAATATTCATATTTCAAGCTTACAATATTAGGCGTAGTGATTAGTCGTGATTAACCACAGAGCCAAAGTGTGCTTAATCTGATTACATTCTTTAATTGATTGACAGGACCCATTTTTATGCAGCTTCCCTCTGTCTTTCTGTCTCTATTCTCACACTGTTTCCCCGCTTTAAGCAAAGCCAAAGGTATTACAATGCAGTGAAAGCCCAGGAGCCGCACTTCTGTGACCTCCCGCCTCCCTCCTCCAGGTAAAGGAGAGGGCTGAATGGAGAAGGGATGTGCTGCGTGTGGAAGGTGAAAGTCAGTCATCCTGAACTGTACAATTAAATCAGAGAGAGGCAGAGTGAATGGGCGCTCCTCTGGAGGGCAGGAGATAAAAGAGGGGCGGCCACCCAGCTCAGGGAGGAAGACTGAAGTTCACAGAGGGCTGACTGAAGCGTTAGCTGTCAGCCTGTCTGCTGGGCCTTTCCTTCGCTGCAGTTTTCACACTCCAACTGTTCCTTCATGTGTTGCAAAAAAACAAAAAAAAAAAACACGTTTCCACGAGGATGTTCTCACTTCCGGATCACTTAGGAGCAAAAAACAACCGGCACAAGCAGCCTCATGCTTTTCCATGCCAGTACAAAGTGAGATGAAAACTGATATAGGAGTGTGATCTACTATCGCTGTCACAAGTCTTTGGAGCGAAGTAGAATGAGAAAGACAACTAGGCTGCTGCCTAACTGAGATAATGGGGAGAAAAAACAGTTTTTAAGTGTTTTTTCTGAAAAGTGTGACATGCATGTCTATCCAGCCCCCTGTTATCAATACGTTGTAGAACCGCCTTTCACTGCTGGTACAACTGCTTATTTCTTTGCAAAAGAAGTCAAATTTAGTCTTGCAACACATTCTTAGTTTGATTTAGGTGTGGACTTTGACTAGACCTTTCTATTGCACATCCAGTGGGCTTATGCGTATTATCAGAATTTAAGCATCTTTATTTCATCTAGGTTCAAACAAGATAACTGCCTAGTGTAAAAGTTGTGAAACTTCTAACGGAAAAATTATTGTCTACCCTCCTTTTCCCCATATGGGGCCCACCTAGGTATGCTGGCTGGGATGGATTGATATTTTTAAGCAATAAACTTAAACCCTCAAGTTTAATGCTTTGTTTTATTTTCACATTCAGACCTTTTGGGATTAGTCGTCTCTTCATCTCGTCCTTCGCCTTTTCCCACGTGTCCGCCCTCCACCTCGGTTGACGGAGAACCCGCTGTGGTTTCCCAGCGGACAAAGTCAAATCCATCCGATTCAAACAGCTGTGAAATTGAGTTGGAAATGAGCCTGCAGTGGTAAACGAGGTGAAGTAAAAATCAGAGCGGCCTGTTCGATGGGGCTGAACGATAACCCGCTCATTTGGAACCCATAACCTGGGAGAGAGCCGCTAAACGGACACTCCTATTCCGGGAGAAAAAGGGTCTGGCTATGGAAAAAGTCAAAGATAATCTCCTTTCACAATAATAACAATACGGGCCTGGTACTTTTTAAAGTGAGAGGAATCAGATGGAATCCTCTCATGCATGGATTATGTGAAGAGACTCATGAAAGCCTTTAAAGGAGCCACACATGGAGCCTCAGATCTACATCAAGGTTTAAAATGACAAGGTGTCGCTTTCGAAAACATGGAGTTTTAGGATTTCAAGACAAGCATCTTCTTTCTTCTCCCCTCTACAGTTTTCATCGCATAAATGAGTAAACACATTCTACGATCCTGCAGCATTTAGCCATATCAGCCATCTGTGCTTCATGTTCCCTGTAACTTTGTCTTTGCATTCCCAGAATGCTCCTGGAGGTTTCCATTACCCCATTAAGCCGCAGTGGAGAGATAAGGCTGCGAGCGCGCTCTCCTGAGCCAGCGCTCCTCTCTGGAGGCCTCGCCTGTTGTCAAGAGGAGCATAAACACACACATGCAGCCTGCCCTGCCTGCTTCCTCCAATGATGGCTCAGTGTGCATCATCCTGTGTGGTCTCCCCCTCTGCAATCTTAAGAGTTGCTGTTTATCTTTTATTATTGCCGATGGCGTTGCCATACCCTTAAATTATACTCCAAAGAGACGAGGAGTCAAGCGTCTGGCCCTGAAAAGCAGCAGCGGCCACTGGATCATCCAAACAACACTGGTTTAAAGTGGCTTCTATGGAGAAACTTGTGAAAAGTTTAGAAAGCTCTTAAGGAACCAGTATAAATACTGACTCACTCACCAACATTCAAACATCAGACGAGAAATCTCAAGAAAACCCTCTTGAGGTCAAACAGGAGTTTAGAATAAACCAACACGGCTGACCAGAAAGAAGCAAAAGTGAGTTTGTGGACCATTTTTACCATCCACCGGACCTTCTGATTTAGTCTTCTGTGCTCATTCCTGATTAGAAGCCCAGAAGAAAAATAACAAGAATTCACACTTTGCACGGTTGGGTACTAAGAAGATCCTAAAAATGTGAGAAGAAATGGGAGTGAGACAAAAGAGAAAGGAATTTGTTGCAAACAGCCATTAAACTGAAATAGCTCAGCTGATTAAAGTCGGATTATTGAGCTACATCAGAAAGGCCTCTGCTGCTGAGGTAGGAGACAATAAGATAATCATTTTAAAAGGTCCTGAGAGGAATGGAGCAAAAAGTCAAGTGGCAGCCTTAAGCCAAAGGATCTGACTGGCAGTACGTCAAGACACAGAACAATCAAAACCGAATTCAGCTCGTCACTAGTGCCAACTGCATCAGATAGAATCTGTGAGAGAACAGCTTCAAGAAGAAAAGTTCTCGTCTCCTTCAACGGCGAAAAATTGCCCATTTGTTTGCACGAGACCCAACATGAGTCGATGAAAGGAACAGTTAAATCTCAGATGGAAAAAAATTGAACCTTGACTGTCCTGATGGCTTCCATGTTACTGGCATGACAAGCAATCCCATCTGATCTCAGAGGGCAAAACCTGGTCCCTATTCCCAGCAGTCATTGGACAAGAGGAAGGGTTCACCCTGGGCAGGTCACCAGTTCACCACAGGGAAACAAAGATATACAACCATGTATGCACTCACACCTGGAGACAATCTGGAGAGACCAATTAATCTTGTCGTGTTTCTGACCTGTCAGAAAAACCAGAGTATCAAAAATAATCAAATCCGTATGTCAAAGCGTATGTCAACGCATTGTCTCAAGTCTGTGAGCATAAAAAGAAGAGGGAACTAATTAAACAAGTAAACATCTCAAGATTACACCAAAACTCAGACAGCGAGGCAAATGGGTTTATTTTGAGAAAGCAACTGTTAATAGACAAATCTGACAGCATGACATTCCTTTAGGCGGTTTCCTTGCTGGTGTGTGCAGGACTTGGTGTGTGTGTGCGTGTGTCTCCATCAGCGGGATCCCCATGATGACTCATGGGGATAAGTGGCAGTGGGCCGCTACGGGGCAGAAACGGAAGGCTCACAGAGGAGAGAAGTCGTAGAGACAGATAGCGGTAATTGCCAGTGTGCGGAGGAAAATGGACATTAAGAAAAGCAGGCCTCATCATTAAGCCTTTCAATGTGCAGGCGTGGGAGCTTTTAAGGAACCAACCGAGAAAGGGAAGACGGGGAACAGAGCGCAGGGCTCAGAGAGGTTATTAAACAACATCAAAAGTTTCTCGGAATGAGAGGAAAGAAAAAAATCGCTGGCCGTGATGATAGGAACCAACATAGCAGCGTCATTAAGGGCAGAGTGCCAGGGGAGAGGAGAGAGGACTGGGTAAGTACACTGGGTGAGCCACCCAGAGGAGTCAGTATATACAGTGTTCCACCAAATGCCCAGCTGACTCAATTATGGGGAGTCATTACTGGGATAAGTCAGGCCTGCGGTGGGCTTCGTAAATCTGAGATGAAGGCAGGCCTTCCGGTGAGGTGAGCGGGAAGTGAAAGTGCCCTCAGGTTGGCAGCTGAGATCTACGGCGGCAGACGCACAGTTCCATTTACAATGGAGGGTGGAAATATAGCGCCGGGACGAGGACATTTTGTCTTTCTGCTCGCGTTGTGTCCTTGTGTAAATCAGTGCGAAGAGAACTACGGCTGCCAAGGTTGAGCATTCAATTCCAGAGAGAGGCCATGTTTTGGTAGAAGACACACAGCCGGTCTACTCAAATCCTTTTAGAGGGTTTTCCTCCCCGAAACCTGTACATTAAAATCGATAAGTGCAAAACAATAACACAGCATGTTCAGGTATCCCTTATGAAATCCGATTTTAGTTTTGAAATACTCAGGAAGTCAGAGGCTTATCAGCCAACAAAGCCACGATTCTCATGTGATTTATTTTTCCAGTTAAAAATATATTTTATTTGTCTAATAATGATACAACTCATCTTCGGGGAAAACAAAAAGTTTTTTTTTCTGGGAGTAGAGATGGTTTTTAAATTCACACATTTTAAATGAATACATCCCAACTCAAATATTTACACTCAGAACATTCTACACTTCATTATAGTTGAGTAAGTTCAGGCCTGGGGTTTCAACACATTACTTTCATTGCATAGATTTTGACACAATTAAAAAGAATTTTCATGCAACTAATTTTTTATTTTTTTTTTCCATATACAAAAATCCCTCGAGGGAACCTTCGTATTTGAGCGTTTCTGGTACACTTGTAAAATCTGACGCACAAGTGCTCTTCTTGTCCCTCTTTGGGTTAATTTTTGCTTCAAAATCAAATCGGATTGGATGCTGGAAAACACTATTGTTGTGTTCAAGTTGTGCTAACTGAAGTTAGCTGAGCATTAAAGATATTTAAGCCTAAAATATAATCTCAATTCTAAACACATAGCAGCAGCACAGACGTCCCCGACGCTAACATCAGCATCCAGTCCAAGAAGTTCCATGAATGATCAGGAGTTCCTGAAACTCTGGAAAGATGAATGGATAGAATAGAACTTTGATCCAACCTGATGGCAGAATAACTTGGAAAAACAGATTAAAAACAGAACATATCTCTACTTTTGAGCTCATGTGTCTATTTGATCAATAATTTAGCAGCAAAAAGTGTTTCTGAATTGAACTGTTGGAGATGATTTCAGGTTTCCAGGGTCGCAGTAGGTTGACCTGAACAAGATTCCGACTCAGGAGTTCTTTGACACCTTGAGCTGCAACACTGATTAACTGATGGATGACTGAGGAGATGGAGCTGACTGATACAGATTAGAGGGGGAATGGCTCTGACAGAGAGCCACAGGAGGCAGCAGAAAGGAAAAAACATTTGCGGTGGTTGCAGTTCATGAGATTGCATTCTGATGCTCTTTTGCAATAAACTGTCCTGGACCCATAAAACCCACTAAGGAACAGAAATTAATTCTACAATACAAGCAAAATTCTAAATCTGAGGAATAAAGAAAATGCATTTCTTAAACAATCTAAGTGTGTAGGAACCTTTCCTTCCTCATGATGTTGTGCTTTGTGGTATATCACCATCACACACCAAAACATGGTGAGTTGGCTTATTGAAGCTTATAACTGGCATTAAATTTCGGAGGACGAGTCCTGCCAAAAAATGCCATCAAAAAATAGAAATAAATGGTTTCATGATGTGATTAATGTCCCAAATATTGCATCCAAAGAAATAAAAAGAACTTTTCCAACATATTTGCCCGTACAGTATGATATAAATTAATATTTCTCATTTGTTTTAATTAAATTTTATTATTATTATTATTTCATTTTATTTCCAGTCTTATTATTTATTCATTTGTCTCCATTTCCTTTCCTCCTCTGAGCTGCAGTTCCTGAGCTTCAGAGTTTCTGCCTCACCGAGTACCACTTCCCCACTCAGCTCCTTCAGACTAGCCAGCAGCAATTAGCAAATACCTGGTAGAACAGCTCATCAGCTGAGCTCATTATAGGAGCTACTTCTCAGAGCGACGCTGGTAAAAACATTGTTAAAGGGTTAATAGAGGAGCCATGTTTTGAAGACTTCCTTAAGGCGGAGTTTTAGAAAGAGCAGGAGCTTGAAGGCGGGGCTAGGCCCATCCGGATGTTTTGCTCAGCTGAATGGTCGCCATGGAGATTAAAGGATTCTCAAACATGCTTGAAAAAAATCAAGGCTACACTACCGGTATTTTTTTTTTTTTTTTTGATGGGGGAGTAACATTCTAATAAGATGTCCATCTAAAAAAAAATGTATTTAACATGAAACCGCCCCTTTAACATTCTAAGTTACAGTCCAGGGTTATTTGGGAACGAGTGCTTGACAACAGGATGTTTTGATTTGTTGGGCAGCTGTAAAGGAACCGCTCACCTTGACCACAGTGAGTGCCCTACACCCACAGGAGCTGAATGGAAGATTTCCAACCTGCTCTGGCTGCTACAGTTATCCATCATACGTCCCCAGGGGCCATTGGGGGGTTACCTCTACAGACTGTACGCACAGCAAATGGAGTATAGAGGCAAAACTCACATTTAAAGACAGACCTTCAACAGAACTGCAATGATAAGCACTCACCGTCCTGTCTGCTGCAGTAAAAGAAGATTGATTTATGACCTAAAAGTTAGAGTCATGAGGAAAACCCATGGAAATGTAGGCTTAGGAAGACCTTGAAACTCTGTATACACCTTTGTATACACAGTTCAGTTCAGTATGTCTAAATCTGCAAAGACGACAGGAATTTTAGTGTTTGTATAACATTTGCACTATTTAGTGAAAATAACTAAAACATGTGTCCAACACCAGAGCCCTAAGTGTCTGTAGAGTCATATTGAAATGCAGGATGGGATCAAATATGTAGCAGGAGAAATCATGCTAAACCCTGTGGTCAGGGCGCCAAGGTGGTCCACCGGCGGCCCACCGTGTTTTTGTATTAAAAGATGTTAAGGAGATGGAAAATGTAAAAATATTACTGGATCTACATCCATGACATAATTATATGTGATGGGAAAACAGCGTCAATGAAACGCTATTTAAACCCACAATTAGTCTTAAAAACAACTAATCAAAAAATGCAATTAAAATAAATAGCAATTATTTGCACTTTTGTTTAAGTCAGGAGCTCCATAAGGCCCCCAGGGATTCAGGGGCCCATAAATGCTTCAATAATTTTAAATTGTTTGACATTTATATGTAATATTTTAAGAAGCTGGCAAGTTTTGTTGCCATAGCTACAATCTGATGCTGAGAGTTTAATCTTTGAGTTTGAGCTGTTTGTTCACAAATAAAAATTAGTAAACTGAAATTATAACTTATTGCTTTCTAGGTTGGCCAATTAAATTACAGCCCCTCTCCCAGATTTGACTAAATCGAACACAATCCCACACGCCAAGACTGCAGTGAAGTGTTGCATATTTTTATCAGGTCCTCATTGTCAAACCGGGTTGTGTGTCAGCCGAAGGACTGACATGTAATTCCAAAAGTTGTCATTCTCAGGGTTGAACCAGGCGACAGGATCTCTGCTGCACGTTTCAGAATGTATCTGAGTACTGGGAACCTTTAGTTTGTATGCACAATATTTGAAGGGGCACCGCCTACATGGGCCCTACATGGCACCATGGAAACTGCGGACAAACCCATGTGGGACCCATATCGTCTGCCCTCCTTTCCCCATATGGGGCCCACCTAGGTATGCTGGCTGGGTGTATATTAAGAAAATTAACATTTTCCCCCCCAAAAATTGCTGCTAAAACATGGAAAAAATAAACATCAGATTGGGTAGAATAACACTTTGCACCAATCATCTTTCTAGTGTTTCAGGAAGCTCTGATCATGGAATTTCTCTAGAAATGTAGACTGTGGACATTGACACTAGCATTAGCT
The DNA here is from genome assembly GCA_902982915.1 of Phalloptychus januarius. Taxonomy (NCBI): domain Eukaryota; kingdom Metazoa; phylum Chordata; class Actinopteri; order Cyprinodontiformes; family Poeciliidae; genus Phalloptychus; species Phalloptychus januarius. The sequence continues at coordinate 2,551,765 of CADWAE010000468.1, read as the reverse complement.
GCTACATGTTTAGCACTGAGGTGCTATTTTAGGCTTGAATAGCTTTGATGCTAACTTCTTTTACCACAAGTGGAACACAATAGTCCTTTCCACCGTCGCATCAGATCGTTTTTTAAAACAGAAGTTACCCCCCAGAGGGCCAAGAGAAGCTGCTCTACTGTCCATCGCTACTGTGTCAAGAAGTCGCTTGTGCGTCAGATTTTGGGGTGTACCAGAGACGCGCAAAATACAATGGTTCCACCTAGCATCTTTTGTTTGTTAAAAAAAAATTACTCGTTTTAAAATTTCATGAGTTAAAATCTAAATGATTAATTACGTCAAAATTAACATTTTAAAGTTCTGGCCCATATTTAAAATATAGTATAAAATAGTATAAATCAGACAGGAAATTGGGTAAAAAAATAAAAAAAGGCTAACAAACATGAATGTGACCTAATTCTGTTCGTGTTTCTTGCTACTTTATCTGAATACCAGAACAAGGAGTACTTTGCTGAAAGAGATGGAAGAGGAGCATTGATTTCAATCATGCTGCCTTTCCTATTTCTCTCTTCTTTTTTTTTTAAATGGCAGGCATGCATTCTGTTTTTCAGTAGTGTTTTTAAAGATCCAGGCAAAAACAGTCAGTGGAGAAAGAACCTATAATTAGACTTACAAGATTAATCAAGGCCCAAAGGAGAAACAAGTGAGGAAGACACAGGCAGAGCCACGGAGCCTATTTAATCAGCATTCAGCGAAGAGATTAAACGTCTTTGATCCAACAGCAAGTCAATCTCTCCCAGCCCAACATGTAAGCCAAGTGAGTCTGCAGAGAATTCACACATTTTATCTGCCTGTTTTCTTCTCCTGATTTCACCTCAGATTTAAAGTTAAAAACTTAAGTCTTGCTTTTACCAAGCAACTCTTTAAAGAGACGATTCGCAGGCCCTCAGGTTTGTTGCCAGCAATGTGTACAAGCAAACTATAAAGACTTTGCAATGAATTAAATAGCAGGAAGAAGAAAATAATGCTGCAGAGCGCAGGTCACTTAAGTCAGGATGTGATTGTGCATGCTTACTGACCAATTTGTTGCTTTAACTTTTAACAGGAAAAGAAGCAATTTAATGTGGCCCTGACAGCATGTAGGGGTGTGCATAGACATTCTGGGTGCAGGCAGAATGGAAAATGGGGGACCTTGTGCAATAAATGGAACGATCAGCGTAGAGCGGAGTGTTTTACAAAATTACAACAATTTGAAGAGCTGGAAATGTAGGTTTATAATCCAGAATGCTACATTGGGGTACAAATGACACACATGATGCAAAAAAAAGGGGCATTTTTTCCAAAGAGGGAAAAGTGCCGTTGCTTTACCACCACCTAGTGGCTATCTGTGTAACGTCCCTGACAGGATAGCTAATAAAGGCATGTGTAACTAATGCTGTAATTACAATAAATGAGTGTTTCTGTGCAGAATAGTATGGAATTTTATTGAAGTACTTTCCAGGTAGAGAAACTTTTATCCGAGCTTCCCTTCTTATACATTTTGCGATATTACAACTTTATTCCAAATGTACTAAACTAACCTCTTTCCTTAAGATTCTACATGCAAATATCTCATTATGAAAACGTGAGGGATAAAAAGTAATAATAATAGTAATAAAAAAATTACAATTATATGAGTTTTTAAATTTTTGTCTGTTTTCTAAAGACTGACTCCTGTGGCCCGCAGCACAAATACAACTTCTCATGATATTTATGACATTGAAAAATCTCTTAGTGGATCCTGATCATTTCTTTTTGAACATGTTTATTCAAGAAGATTTTGCCCTCTTAATGTGCAACTACAACTAATTGGACCAAGAACAAATGAACAAATAACGACTCTAACTGTGATGCATTCAAAGACAGTTTTCCAGCCAAATAAAATGGGTTAGTGTATTAACTTTCCCAGTTCCAAAAATTAATGGTAATCAAATATAAACTACTCATTGAACTAATGATTTTACATCCATACGAAAAGAAGCAAACTGTTCATTCTTTACTTCAAACAGTGGTCTGAATAAATGCTCTGCCGTTCTGTCAGCCTCATTTCAACACAGATTCTCAGGCCCAAAAATAACAAAAGGCTCATCTATCTGGGCATCGGCATGGTTACTGTTGCCATGCCACCGTATAGCGTCTGTCATGCTGTCTCTCTGGTCATCATTTTGGCCCTGTGCAGGTGTGTGTCAGACATAAACAATTAGTACTTGTCTGCGTGTGAGTCTTTCAGTTTACAGTGACTTGCAGAAAGCTGACTTTCTTTTTTATTTTTTTTATTTTTATGGTCTCTAAAGGGTTCTGAACTCTAACTGTAAGTCTGAGTCTATTAGTACTGAACAGGAAGAAGTGCCAAGAAAACTCCAAGTGGTCTGCTGCCAGAAGCAGAGCTCTATGTTCAGACAGATTTATTTGGCTAATTGAATAGTTCTTCCCAGTGAAACTTAAATGAAATACATGTATGAGTGTGGCCGGTATGCGTTCTCGCTGAAAGCTATGGTGGAGCCAGCTGCACATTGAATGAAAGTAAAAATAAATATCATTGATATGCTGTTTAAAGCAATTGCTGTGTTTGGTCAGTATGTATCCGTACCCAACCAGCAGGACTGTGGTGACATATTTCGTAAAAAAATCATGTGTATCTTTAGATCCAAGCTAAATATAAGTGACCTTAAGGTAGGTAGGCAGTGGGTAGCCAGGACCCAGTGTGCGTTTTATTTCAGCTTCCTTCATACTCTCACACACCCCACAGTCAGCTCTACCAGTTCCGATTTTTACCTTTGACCTTCACGAGTTTCTGCTCTCTCTCTCTCTGAGAAGTTTGATCGTTTGCCAAGATGCCATTTTCCAAGCTGCCAGGCATACTTCCAAGGGCCCACATCACTGGGCGCCCTTGGGTCAGAGTGACGGACAGATACAAGACCTTGATGTGTGTGTGTGTGTTACCAGGGTGAATTTGTGAGTTTCGGCAGAATCGTGGTCCATTAGGAGAGTTGAGAGGTAGGGATGCTTCAAGGCCACAGAAACATCGAATCAGCAGTCTTTAAAGGAAATGGAAACGTACTAAATATACCCACATTCACAGATACAAAGTAACCTTTACAGAATGCCAGCCTCCCTTTCACTCATCAAAACTTGTCAAGGTGTCTCGGTTAGTGTAAGGAGAGTTGAGGGGAGGTGAAGGAGAGGCAGAGGAGGGAAAATTAATAACATGACACAGTGATGAAGGAGATGAAGCCAGGTGTCAGACAGAGATGCACAGCTTATGATCTCCCTTGAAAAATGTAAGACAAAATGTCAAGAGACCTTTGGGCAAAAATGCTGAATGTTCTTACTTTCCAGAAAATCAATGTTTGAAAGGTTCTCTCTCTATATTTATACATATATCTATATATAAGCAAATGTTCATATGCTTCATGAAGCATAAATGTACAAAGGAGTAAATCTTACATTACAAAATTTGAGTTTATTATTAAAGAAGTAATTACAGACTTTTCAGCTGACAGAATTACTGGTAAGATTTAATTACCAGTACACTCATTCACAGAACTTATGGGAAGGATTGGTTTTATTGGATGTAATTTGGTGAGCGTACAGAGCAGTGGTGGGGGTGTAAATAACTGGATTTACAGGTAGTTGGTGATTCTAAAACAGGCACCAAACGGAATATGCACTGCCACTACCCCAACTGTAGTGGCAGTGATACAAGCAATTGCTTTAGTATCCAATAATCTGTTAAGGTCGTGAGACACAGAAGAAAACTGATAGACTTTTTAGACAGTATTACCTGCTCTTGGCTGCTAACTGAGGTTTTGTGGGTGTACATAAGGGCTCACACAGCTGTGAATGTTTTGGTTTACAACAGCAAAGCTAAACTGAAGACCGTGACATCAGTGACGACAATGTGGTTGAGGGACGTCAACAGTTTGTACATAACTTTCCTACAGCAGACACACCTTCCACTTCAGCATACGCCACGGTTTCCTGACAGACGAAAACATAACGGTAGAAGCCATCAGAAATGAACATATATGAATTCATTGCCTCAAATACCGTTTGTCAGCCTCTGTAGGTATTTTGTGAAGAGTCATACAAATGAGCGCAATTCCTCACCACGTCTGATCGGCATTCCTCAAAAGGGTTCATGTCAAGTGCAGGTACAAAAACCGGATAGAGGAAGCAGACTAGTTGCTGTTCGAGAGCATTTATGGATAAAACAATCACACAGCACTTTGCTCCAGGCCTGGAGTTGAGAATGACGCCTCCATGCAAATGAGGCGACGCAATTTTTGTGAAGCCACTACGTCAACAAGAACTTTGGATTAGGTTTGTAAGGACCTTTAGTAACCATGACTTTCCCCCGTTCTTCTGGGAGAGGAATCCTTGGAGCATTTCAATCAACTATGACCTCGTGCATTTGCCTCTACATTTCTGAGCACTATGTGCCTTGTAAGAGTGAAGGACTTTGTCAAGTTGTTGAAAGATTAAGAGGAGCAATTAAAATTCACAAATGATCTAAACTGGGACGTTTGGGAAACCCTGGGGTTGAAACGTAGGTTACATGAACACCATTTCCTGCTACAAAATACCTCTTCAAACCGTCGCCATGGCATTACCATCTACTGCTACCCCAACCCACCAAACACACACACACACACACACCCACACACACCCACACAGCTTAAACTTAATCAAGTCGGTGAGGTCAAATGCCGTCTAATTAAACTTTATTGTACAACACGGACTCTCCTTCCAATTCTTTTGTCTCCTTCCCCTCCCTCTCCCTCATCCGACTCTTTCTCTGCCCGTCAGCTGGCGTCTACTTAGTATGGAGCGGCTAATAACAGGCAGTGGAAACAATGGGTCTTTGAAACCGTAGACCGCTCTGCAATACGAATCGTGCCCTCTCACACGCACCCTAAGGGCAGGAGCTATGTGTCGCTGCGTGTTTGACCTTCAGCTGCATAACGAGAGCCACCAGCACTGCATCAGTCTGAGAAGAAGGAGGGGGGAAAAAAAGCAAAAGGATGACGAGAGGATCGCAAACTTTCTTCCTTAAGTGACAGTGCTGCGATTTGCTGATGAAGTGGTCGTGTTGAACAAAGCTGACTTGACGTTTGGGAAGAGGAAAAGTCCCCAGTGAGAGAATTAAGCACCAAGGACAGAGGCAGAGTCAGAAACGGGACGTGATAAACTGGTAACAGTCAGCAGCCAGAGCTGACAGCGGACAGTTTACACACCATCACCAAACAGCCATTTAGGACGGTCAGGACAGGATTCTGAGCTCTACCAACAGGCAGCTGTGACGAGGCTTCAACTGGACAGGACCACTTCCACCTGTCCTGAACACAGTTCTCTCTAGGTGCATCTCCATTTAACAGAAAATTACAGAAATTAATTTGCTTGAAAAAAAAAAGCGAATGTTTTGTGGTGAAAAGTTTTTGCGCTAGAATGAGACTTCGAATTTTCAGTCGACACACTTCCTTCATGTCACATGAGTCACGTGATCAACCGCTGGATGTCACTGCTGGTGGAACTGCTGAAGAAGACGACAGGAAGCAGCAGCAGGATGATGGTACAGTGTGCAGCTGGCTACAGCAGAGCTCTCACAGCGTCGCCGTTCATTCCAACGTGTTGAATCCAGAAGACTTCTGAAATACAGACTATAATTTCCCCCATAACTCCGCATTCATAGCCGCCCCCAAGTAGGCGGGGCTCCTTTATCCAACGCCTCAATAAGACGTGGACCTCTCCTCTGATTGGCTGACAGATGATAAGCGCTAGAGCAATGACTAAATTATGAACATATCTCATGTAACTGTTTACATCAGTCACTGCTGTGATTTTTAATGACTTATTACGTGAAGAAGCTTATTCTTCAGATAATAAGCCTCTTATTACGTGAGAAGCTTATTACGTGTGACTTTAATTTCATTTCTTATTTAACAGAAATTCCTAAATTGTGTGTTTTTAGTGTTCGTGTTTGTGTTGGAATGTGGCCAGATCTCTATTCAAAGGACTGCTTGTCTACAGTTAAAACCTCCAATAACACAAGAAAGTCAGAAATGTTCCGTTTGGTTTGACTGTGAGTAACAAATTACTCTGCTGTAGAAACAATCTGCTTTCATTTCCTCCAGGCTCGGAGCTCGGAATCTTGTTAGGCACAAAACGTTCAGGCCTTCAGCAGCATTGGGTACACTGCGCGGCAACACAGAACAGCATTTGGTAATTCAGGTGCTATAGCACAACAGTAAAAGCAACACTTTTAATTTAATCCCCATTTACATCTATATCTAGTTTAAAGCCGACAAAATTAAAGTCATTGACATCCCAGCCAGCATACCTAGGTGGGCCCCATACAGGGAAAAGGAGGGCAGACAATATGGGTCCCAAATGGGATTGTCCATGTAGGGCCACTGCCATGTAAAACCCATGTAGGCAGTGGCTCTACATGGGCAAGCCTGTGTGGGGCCATCATGCAAACCGCCGACAAAGCCATGTGGGACCCATATTGTCTGTCCTCCTTTTCCCATATAGGTAGCTAGGTATGCTGGCTAGGACAGTGCGTACACAGTAGCACGGGGTCCTGGGTTCATTTCCCAGCTTTGTGTGGACAAACAGCAGATTTTTCTGCTCAGGCTGTTGGCAAAGACTCCTCTGTTACTAATCACTCTGTTTCCTTCTGGTCTCTTAAATAAAGGCTCAAACTGTTCCTGGATCAGGGCCACAGCAGCATATTGGTTCTGAAACTAATACAGACTCCTGGTTCACTCAATTAGAAATCCGTCTCTGACTCTACTTGCTGGAGCCGCTGCTGGCCATGATTTATTTACACAGACTATTTGTAATGAACCAGATTCAATTATGTGCACGCTGGACAAATGGTGCTCAGGTAATGGATGGCCATGCAGCCTCCAACAAAAACTCAGTTCAGCCTAACAGAGAGGTGAGGGCCAATACGACGACTTTATACAAAATTATCACAGTCATATGTTCCGATGCAAGTAACGCACACTGACAGTGTGTTTTGCTCTTTAGGAAACCAGCAGAACATTCCAACAAATGCAGACTATGCTCCACATGCAACAATTTTCTGTTTTCTCTATTTGTTTAGCCTTGATCTCCAGACTGAGGACTATTTTAAGAAAAAAAAACCTCGAGTCAGGGTTTGATCAATTGAAAGTAGGGGTGCACCAGTTGCAGTTTTCTGGTCAATTACTAATATCTGAAAAGCCTGACCTGACAATTACGATTCTGGCAAATACCAATGTTTTTTTGTTTTTTTTGTCTCAAATGTCGTAAGTTGCCAAGTTGGCAACACTCATTATTAACTACACTAGTCCAGATCTGACCTGGTGGGTAGAGTCTGTCTGTCAGGCATGTTGTTTTGACTTCCTGAAGGTAGAGTGTCAGAAAGAGCAAGAGTTCTTAAAGCGACAGAGACCCAATTTCAAGGCATTAAATTATAAAATCAGATGTCCTTTAAACCATATGTGATATATATCTATATATATATATATGTATATATAGCACTGTTATAACATCTGAAGGTAACATAGTTACATGATTGCGCCACAAATCCTTCACTATGTGCCTGGAACATACATAACACTGCCCCTTTAAATGCTTCTTGTTGAGTGTCTGTCAGTAGTTGTGCTATTATGTCTTCACTATGATAGTTCTTACTGTATTTTTTTGTGGTAAATGCTTTTTCTGCTGGACGCAACACAAACTGATCATTGGATAAGAGCGGTTTCTCACATGTCAGTCGATCGGCGATCACCCGAAGTTAAAGAAACTGTGGGCCAACTCATCAACATTTTAGGCCATAATTTCAAGAGGTTAGTTTGGTGCTTTGGGGTTACTTTAATCTTTAACCTGCTGTAAGTACTTCCATTCAGCTGATGACATTGTGAACAGTTCCAAATAGCAATCAGTTTTCACCACAAGCACGCATCCAACAAAGGAATGAATTTGTGAGGAGAAGTGAAGTTTGGAATTACTCCGGGGCTAAAGTGCCTGAAAAACAGCTGTGGTACTGTAAAGGTGTTGGAGAAAATAGTTGGGCTCAATACGACTAAAGGATGTGATGAACTGAAAAGTGGCTGAACAAGCTAGTTTTGAGAATATGCTAACTTAGCTGACCCGTTTACTGCACCTTTTTGTCTTTTCCATTTCTCCAGACAGATTTCCCTGGGACTCATTTATCGCACTATGAAAAATAGTGTGATATTTCAAAATCACTAATCTGATTTTGAAATCCACTGCAGACAACCATCGCTTCTCTAATAAAAAGCAGCCCACTGGCCATGTCCCGGTGTGGTTTTAGAGAATCTGAGTAGAAACTGAGGGCAGTGAGAAACTCCTCATTATGTGGACATCACACAGGCCAGGCAACAAGACAGTCACGTCTCCAAAAGCAATTTAAGCGTCTGCAGCGAAACGATGGCACTTCAAAGCTCAATGGCCAGAGATGAGTAAATTGGGTGACTGGCTCTTTAAATCTCTATCAAATATAAAAGCTTTAATGTGTCCAAAGAGAGGTTTGGTCAGATAAGTTAAAGTAAAACACAAACGTTATTCAGTCTTTACTTAAAGGGGAAGTGTTATTTAGAATCGACATGAATCGTATTATAATGTTATTCCCTCATCAAAAACATGTTGCTTTGATTCTTTCATGAATGTGTGAGAAATCCTTTAATCTCTATGGCAACCATTCAGCTGGTCAAAACGCCTGAGTGGCTCTAGCTCTGCCTTCACGGACGAAGCCCCTCCTCAGAGCTGCAGTATCCAGTTGAGCTTCTGCCTCACAGAGCAGCCCCTCCCTCGCTCAGCTCCTTCAGACTAGCCAGCAGCAATTAGCAAACATATCTGCCACAATCAGGATGATAAAACCCTCTGAGACTTTCATCAGCTGTGACAGAGGAACAGACTCGTAACCTCAACTGAGCTGATGAGTCCTGGGCTAATTAGGAGCAGATACAGAGAAACGAATGGGGGAGAGATTCACCCATAGGAAAAAAAAAACACAATGAGGAAACAGCAAGAAAGAAGCAGCAGCTGACATTTCAGCGATAAAAAAAAAATGGAGGCAATGCACTGACAATCCCCAAACGACCAACAGCGATTTGTAAACAGAGACACAGAAGACGACTAATGGTGTGGTGTGTTGACAGTTGGAGATGTTAAAGTGATCACTCAAAACCCACCCGGACCCCACGGAGGCTGAGATCAGCGCTTCAAATGCCAAACACCACACACTCAACGTGTGTGTGAGGAACCGACAATCCTGTGGTGCAGAATCCCCCACTGTGAGGCAATAAAGGAGATTTCTATTCTTTTCTGCACTCCAATTAATAGTGGCACTTTCTGATACGGGCCAGGAAAGCAGCTGTTCTGGTCTGTATTAGAAAGTAATAGAGAAACAAACAACAACAACAAAAAAACATACATCAGTGGCACCTTTAGAGGTTTTTTGTTGTTTGTATCCATATAAACGTGTATGCCACATATATTTTTTATGTGGTATTTTATATATATTTGTCAAACATCTAAAATAAAATGGCTGTTTCTGATTCTTTTTTAAGTGTTTGAATTTCCTTGTTGAATAAATAAAGCTGGTATACAAGATATTTGGATTAAAACATCAATTTCTAGTCAAAGATTTGAATTTATACTTCTCCCAAAGTCTAAATTAATGGGTATTTGACTTAACCCATTGTTTTAGAAAAGTTATGATATTGCACACCGTGGTATTGCGATGGTTTACTGATACATTGTGTAGCCTCAGCACCTACTGCCGATTTTTATATTTTATTTTGTGCTTATAGAAGGACGTCTCATTGGTGGGACAGTATCTGAGATTTGATGTCAGCCAATACCAAAAAACAGCACTGAATTGACTTAAAGTGTTTATTTTTAAGAAAAAAACAGAATAATGACGAAACTGAAACAGACAAAAACAATAGGCTCAAAAGCAATTAGGGACTCTAGATATCATGTAAAAAAATAATATGATGTTGCTCAGAGCACAAAGAGTAGAATCAGACTGAATAGATCTGCCCTTATGGATCGGGAACATTGTCCTGATACCAGATCTTGACATTTGTTCTCAATATCGGGGCCGATAGAGATATTAATATCGGATAGGCACTCTCTCTGTGATGATTTCGCAAAAGCAAATGCACGTGTGCAAGATGTGCATTAATGCAACGACACGTCACCGCAAACAACATCGTAATTTGGTAATGCAGCAGAAAGGGAGTCAGTATGAGCAGTTATCGTTTACAGCCAGCCAAGTGCTGAACTCCTGCTGCTCGTCTTCCGCTGCAAAGAAGAGCAGACTGTGTCTGTGCTCCTACCTTCACTCATTATTGGCTGACCTCTTCCACACCACCCTCCTCTGGATAAGGGCTTCATCCTATGCTTTACTTCCCAGACGCCGGAGGTGAAAGGACGTTGGCTCAGGAAGTTTAGGACACAACGAGGAGGGAGAAAATGTTGCGGTAATTTGCTGTGTCAAAGTCAAAAAGAAGTATTCCTGTTGCCAAGTTGTTGATGGATGAGGCCTTCAGTCGAACCTCTGCTCTGCTGGCCTCCATAAAGAGTCATTACTCAGACATCTATTGAAAAGCTGGGAATGAAAATGAATGAAACGTCTCTGCATGCTATTAATTAGGCGATGTCTATTAGGCTGTGGTGGCAGCTTTATTAAATGCAAGTCTGATATAATCAGTCAGAACTCAGCGTCACACAGGCCTCCACCAAGCTAGCTCTGTAGACTGTGTCTGTTCTGCACTACAGCTCAGGTCAGAATGCTAATGTCTGTATCAAAAGTTACTTCAGAGTTCAAATGTCAAATTACAACCACAAACAGCTGTTTCTTTTGAGATTCTAATCTCTTGTGAGGATCATCTAAACCTTCCCACTGCGGCTCTGGTTGTAAGTTTGCAGTTAGCAGGGTGAGCATCCAGCCCGTCCCGACATTTTTCCAGCCTGTAGCGCAGGCAGAGTGCAGCCTTTCCAGTCCAAAGAGCCATTTCTCCCCACATTCAAGCTGAATAAAACTCCTCTGGAGGTGCTAATGTTAACGTTGCTAGGTAACCGTGCAGTTCCTGTCAATTGATACTCCAATTTTTTTTAAACAGCTCATTTTCCAGACACCAAAAAACATCAACTTATTGCTGTTGTTTGAAGAAGTAAAAAAACGGAAGTACAAAAACAGGTAAGATGTGAATTGTTCTCCTTTAAAATCAAACAGCTAAATGTCATCATACATGATTACACATGTATGATGTGTAATCACTGACAGAATCACTGACAGAAATGTTGGTCCTGATGTTTACATTTTATGCTTTTTCTTATTTTTTTATTTTTGATGCCAGAAGTCCTGGTTTGTGGGACTGCGATCTGTTTTATTGGTGGATTCTGGGTTCGATTCCCAGCCTGGGGTCTTTCTCCATGGAGTTTGTATGTTCTCTCTGTGCATGCGTGGGTTCTCTCCAGGTACTCTGGCTTCCTCCCAAAAACATGTCTGTCAGATTAATTGGTCTCTCCAAATTCTCCCTTGCTGTGAGTGTGTGTGTGAGTGTGTGTGCATGGTTGTTTGTCTCTGTGTTGCTCTGTGACAGACTGGCGACCTGTCCAGGGTGACCCCGCCTCTCACCCGGAACGTTAGCTGGAGAGGCACCAACACGTCCTGATCCCACTAAGGGACAAGGGTGTGAGAAAATGGATGGATGAAATATTCTCACAACATCTTCCTCTTCCTTTAGTGTATATCTAAACATGCAGGACAGTTTGGCGTATATTAATGCTAAACATTCACACCCAATATATATAGATTACCTCTTATCTGTATCTCGCATATAACAGCCATGCGAGATACATGCACTGCAGCATAATCAGCTCATTCATAACGGTTTGAAGTTGCTACTGAAAGATGCTTCAGGGCCTCACCAAGCCGTCCTGCAGAGGCCCATGAATCACACAGTGCAGATTAAACCTTCACCATGCAGTCTCATTTCCCTGTTTCCACAATAAAGCAGACAGCATCGTCATCACGCCTTCAACCATCCAAATGAAGCTGCTGCAGTGGAAGACGGCCATTTATTTACTGAACTCACACATTGTTTAGAGGCTGACTTCTGCTGGTGATCCTATTAGCGCCTTTGATTAAGGAGAGACGGGGTCGCAAGATTTAGCGAATCTCAGTTTTAGAGTAGTGAGCCATAAATTAAGCGTAGAAATCTTCCACACATGAGTAGATTATTGTGCTTATTGTTTGTTTAGTCCTAATTACCAGCTGCTCTATAACGACTGCAGAGGGAAAAAACAAATTGTTGCTGAAGAAGTTTTCAGTCAGATAACAGGCATCCAAAAACAGCCAATTTGCTTATCATACTCAGTTTTAAGGTTTAATTATGTGAGCATTATTAAGAGCAACAAAAGGAAAAATAAACATCGGTTGAAAATTTCAACCCAGTTTTACTAATCTGCATTACCCAGCATCATCGATGTCAGTATCGGTGATCATTGATGTTGATGTCAGCATATTGTGTTTTCCCAATTTATACAAAGGAGTGGAAGTCAAGGAACCTTGGAGGTGAGGAAAACGGTAAGAAATAACGATTAGCTGAATTTGAATCACAGAAGGATTGAGCTGGCGGACGATACAGGTGGGCATTTATTTTACTTTTTATTGTCCCGTTTATCATTTATTGTGATAAATTCCTTATGATAACAATTCTGGTTTATCGTTGAATCATAAAAATTCCAATTGATGATGTCTAAAACCCTAAAAGACGTCTGTATTGTTGCGATTGTTAGCTATGCTATATTTCTTCATAATTTCTTCATTCAGAGTATCAATAAATCTCAGCACATTTGAAAATATTATTAACTGTGAGCAGACTGGTGACATCATTTGCACTTTTTTATGTGACTGGTTCCTGAAGTGCATTAAAAAATATTTTCAAGAGCAGATTTGTGTGTTTGTGGAGCCGATTGCTCCACAAAGTAATGAACAGTTGTTATTATTACCACAATAATACCACAAAACTTCATAATAAAACGTTAAGTCCATATAGCCCACCGCTAGCGGACAGTAACGATGGTGATGATGGACACACGTCTGACAGCAGACAGAAATAACAAAAGAAAGAAACAACAACTGAAAGAAAAAGACGTCTCCACTTCATCAAAGGATCTTTCCAGATCTCTCATATGCAGGAACCCCACTTCCTCTCCTATTCATTCCTCCCAGGTTGTATAAGCATGTCTGCATTTTCCAGCGTCAACCTCCTGTCTGCTGACATGTGCAAAAGCAAACGACAGAGCTAACATTCAACACGCAAACGCAAGAGAAGGACGATTAGGCGGCGCGCGACAGGGAAGAGGAGATGGAGAAAATCTCAAATCAATTGAGTAATGAAGGCGTAGTAATGGCCTTCCTGATTATAACCAGGCCACCATTAGTAGCTGCTGGCTGACAGGCTGCCACAGCTGGATGAACGGCTGGCTGCTCCAGCATGCAGCCACATAATAACACAACAAACACTCTGGAATATTTGGCTTACAGGCTCAACGCGGCGCAGTCGATTCGAAAAGGAACGCCATTACCAGAAAATGGAAGCCATTCTGTATGAAGCACATATTCTGATGTGTGTGTGTGTTGCTGTAATTGCTTGTATTATCCTATTTTAGCTCCTATTTGTAACTGACGCCATTAGCAGCATGCCGGTGTGGCGGTTAGCAAAGGTCAAGAGCGGGTCAGCAGGAACATCCACACCGTGTCGTCGCCTCTCCCTCTCTTTGTTCACACCTTTTGTTTTCTGACTTGTTCAACACTCAGAAGCAAGGGTGGATTACAAACCGCCACCGGCTGGACACCACATACCGAGGCGACGGCCATGTTGACTTCTGTTCCTCACTGAGCCAGCTTAAGGTGTCCTGCCCTTTGACCCCGACTGCTGTCACCTTCACGATCAAACAACACCGGGTTTGTTTTGGATGAGGGAAAGACATTGTAACACAAATTAAAGCTGAAAAAAGTTGATTTTACAAATTCAGACAGACAGTTTCTAGTTTAAGACAGGGAAATATTTTAGCTTTCACATACATAATAATAATGTTTTACCTTCATTTAAAGTCTAGCCTACTTTGTCTGATGTGCTATATATGAAGCACATACATATCTACAATACATCTATTAAAAATAATAAAATAATTATTATTTTATCATAATAATTATAACTTTATAATTATTATGATAAAATAACAAAACACTGCTTACAACTGCTGTCCAGTTGTAAGCAGTGTTTTGTTTAATGTTTGGTTGTAGTGAGATCTCAACGTCACTCTGTCACTGTGTTGGTTCAAACTAGTTTTCCATTTATTTTTTTTTTGTTTGTTTGTTTGTTTAAAAGGTAGTTTTTGGTAAAACATCAAAAGTGTTTTTATTGTAATCATGCGATTTAGAAAATGTGTCGGTGCATATTATCCAGTTTAGTAAGACGATGCTACATCTTAGAGCGGCGCACTCTGCTTTATTTTGCACCATTTGTAGTTTTTGTAATGTTGCTTAATGGTGAATTGCACCAAACAACACAACAGAGCAATAATACAAATAAAACCATGCCTGAGTTTAAATGCCGTATCGGTTTGTTTAGTGCATCCTTTGCATTGGCTGTCCGACATTTAAAAAGCATGATTGCAGCAGACACTTTTAGACTTCATCCTATAGCCTGCCAGCATTCATTCTCTAGATAAGTGATTGCTTGGACCGTGTAAAATCTTAGCCATAAAGTACATTTAATGTTGTAATAAAAAAAGATGAACATTAAACATTTTAGATGGGCATTAAATGTTGTTATAGAGAAGTAAAACAGCCCAAACTGTCTTAGTAAGTGAAGCAAATGCCTTATAAAGATGACATTTAATCACACTAATAGTTTATTTACTCTAAGTGGTAAGAGGAAGTTCATTTTTCATGGACAGATTTTATAGAAAAAGAAATAACAAGGAAGAAACAGAAGCTCATGTTTGTCAAGGAAAGACTTTTCTGTAAAAATATGATCATATTTTCAGCCTTCGCTTTAAAGATCTATTACAAGAGAATGAAGAGTTTCCAAAAGTAAATTTAATATTTCTCCACTTTTAGGCTGTCACTATGCCATTAAAACAGGATTAATATTAAATTCAGTCCAAAAAATACCTGACTTATCCCAAAGGGAAACTAAATGTCACCACTCATATATATTTTTTAAAATCATATTCACTGTACTTATTGTTGGTGAATGATTGTTCTGCTGGCTTTAATGCAATTTCGGGATTGTAGTTCAGGTTTTGTAATTGGACTTTTTGAAATGCTAATCGAATGCTTCCAGCTGTAAAATCGCCTTGTTACTATGGCTACGACTCATAACAACTGTTCATCCAGAACCAGACAGAACAATTGTCCAACCATGGAACATGGAATCCCTCAACCAGGTGAATTTTGAACAAATATCTACAAAAACAACCAATCAGAAGCTGTTCCAACATGCAGCCACTAGGGGCGCTACTCTAGAAATCAGATGGGGAAAAAAAAGACATGGGGATAACAATAAAAACACGGATGTTAAAGTGACATCACTACATCTAATGCCAGAGCAATCAGGATGAAAATTGAACACTTAGCTCCAGCTGATAATGTTAATGGAAGATGAGCATGCTGGTTCATCGATGAAAGCTGCATTAATATGAGAACACAGCTGCAGTTTATGGGAATAATTACTCCAAAGAACAGAACCATCAAACGCTATCTTAATGGCGATCACCTCTTTCACTGCTTTCAGTCCTCAGCACTTATTGCCTGGGTAATTTGTCATAATTAAAAACTGAGCGTGCGTCTAGTTACGAGCCATCATCTCGTCCCTCCAGCCACATCCCAGTGAAAGGTTCCTGAATTGGGTTCACTACAGCACCGGGATAAGACTTTGGACTGTTGACTCGGATGTTTGTCAGCAACGTTGTGCAAAATTTTAAATGAGCATCATCGATGCAAACCATGAATGACTTTTTGTAGGGCATCACTGGTCGGAGTGGTGGGAGGACGGCACAGCGTCACAAGGTTCATAAACACTTGTGTGTCACTCCAACATGTTGAATCCATCACTCTCCTGTAAAATCACCAACTACAATTTACCCAGAACGCCTTCAATGCCACGTATGAAGCCACTCCCAAGTAGGCGGGGCTTGTTGCTCTGACCCCTGAATAAGACGCCGACGTCTCGTCTGATCGATGAAATATGAAGATATTTCTTGAAACTGTTTTCATCTCTCGCTGCCATGATTTTCAGTGATGCATCGCATGAACAGGCTCATTCACGTGTAATTTTAATTTAATTTCTTATTTAGTAGAAACAACACAATTGTGAAATTGCAGGGGTGGGGGGTTACATTAGCAGAGAAAATATATCAAAACTTTTATACTGGAAACGCAGCTTTAGTCGAACATCACAGGTTATCTTTAATAGGACACAAACTAAGGGGTAGAAACTCTTTCAAAATGCTGGGATCAGAGAGTTTGACTCTCTGTTTCCATGGAAACAACTGAAGCAAAAGTCTGTGCCTCATTTATTTCAACTGAGAGCGGTGGATTTATCAATGTACTAGAATGCAGACCCAGTGAGAGAGAGGACTCTACCAGTAAGAAAAAATCTGATCCTTTCCTCCTCCTACAGAGTTCCACCTTTTAGTGCAGTAGATTAGTGGTGATGTGGGCTTGGTTATGGCCGTGGAAATGAACTGGAGATTAAAAAAATGGTTCCTAAAACCATTCCTGCAGTTGAAACAAATTTTTTGTGTCCACTTTTGAAAAGTCATTCAGTATTTAAGTCAGGAGTGTGAAAGTAGGGGAACACCTAAGACATTCAGGACAGCAGGGCTGAAAACTACTCTGCTAACTGGAAGACATATGAACCGACTGCAGATACTGATGGTCCAACAAAGCGTTCGTCAGACAAAAAGAAACCAAGCGACGGGTAAATAAAAAGTACCACAATTCCAATTAACTTGAGTGCAGAGCAGAATGCTTGCAGAGCAGAATGCTTGCAGAGCAGAATGCTTGCAGAGCAAAGTCCCCATTCCTACAGCATTCTGAACGGTACAAGCATTGTACGTTCCAATGTCATTGAACCAACTGTTGGTTGACAGTTGGTTGACTGTCAACCAAGCAGTCAACCAGTCAGCTTGGTTGACAGTCAACCAAGCTGACAGGACAGATTAGACCTGGGAGTCAAGATGCCATGTTGCAGCAGAACAAGGCAGTTCAGACCATCAACTATCATTTAGAAAGACGCTAACCATTCATTGACAATAAGACAAAACACCTGCAACATTAAACTGTCCTGGTGGTCAATGAAGGACATATTGGACAATATTTTGTTTCTATTAGAAAATAATTAAAGTATCACAAGCTCCATATGCCTACTTGGGATTGACTGTTAATATTCGTCCGCTTTCAAAACCTGCTGGGTTTTCTGCAAACATAATTAACTGTGTAGTTTCAGATATTTGATATGCATACTGTTAATGCGGGCTTTCATAAATAAAAAATCTGATTTAAAGTTGTGCTTTAACATGTTGCTTTCACTTGATCAACTACAGAATCAAATGTTATTTTTTATATAAAAACATTTTTCCAGCTGGAACCTTTGTATTTGCTCATTTCTGATACGCTCATAAATTTGACGCGCAAGCTACATCCACTAACGGCAGCAACAGACAACAAAGCAGCTCCTCTGGGCCCACAGGGGTTTCTGCTGCTACAGCCAATCTGATTGGATGCTGGAAAAGACTATTGTTGCCTTCAAATTGTGCTAAAAGGAGTTAGCTTGTTAGAGAAGCTATTCAAGCCTAAAATAGCATCTCAGTGCTAAACATGTAGCATAATCCAAAGCAGTTCCTGAAACACTGGAAGGATGAACTTTGCGCCAATCTGATGGCTGAAGAATCTAAATAACAGAATAAAAACAATAAAAATATTTGTGTTTTGCTCCCCTGTCTAATTATTCAATAATTTAGCAGCAAATTGAAATTTTGAATTGAAAATATTTCTCATTTTTAATTAAAACGTTTTGACAGACCCGCAATTTTAAAAAATTTAGATGCGAGTCCCACCACTAATTTAAACTATTCAGTCACACACATTAATATGACTGACATTCATCTATCACAGATGTTGCATAACTTTGCAGTTATACTCACACACACGCGCACACACCGATCCTCTCTCTGTCAGCTGAACACATCAACACTGAATAGCTTAAATCACAGAGGTGCTGCTGTCACTGACATCAAACCACCGGATTGTTGAACCTTCTGATCCTCACCATGGCTCACAGTCTGTGACCAATTAGTTGTATCTTTTCTCCCGGTTTGGAACCCAGGCCAGAGGAAAGGCATCCTGATCTTTGTTGTTGTCTCCCTGTACTATCATAGCATATTTAGTCACTTAAAGCAACAAACATTATATTCTAAAAACGCAAACTGGGTTGCGTTTCTAGAGTCAGATTTTTTCTTTCTGATGTTAGATGTTTGGTATATAACAATAATATCCCTCTGTAGCAACAGAAATCACATTACCTGCTGTTGTAATACCGTAAAAGGACTGAGTGTGTTTAGTGTTTTGCACTGTGGGATCTGGTATTTACTGGAAAAATCGAGAACAGCTCCAGAGATAAAATTAGAGATGCATTGATCCGACACAAATGTCCGTATAGCTTCCAACATTGAAAAAAATTCTGGATTAGGTATCAGTGATTCCTAAGAATGTTTGTTGTGGTTTATTTTTTTACATATTTGACCAAGGTAGTCAACCTATTGTTTAAGTCAGTTTCAGGTTATTATTTATTTTACATTGGCTGTTTTGCTTCTAATTGCTGTGACTGAATAAATGAAAGTTGTGTTGCTTTTGCATGTTTGACCAGCTTGTGAAGCTGTTGGTGCATTAGGGTGTGCTGTACTGGTGCAGAGTTACTAAATACATTTGTATTTCAGTACATTTCTGATTGTTTTGAAAGAAAGACAGGCATTTTAAGTACATCTAGCTGTTTTCCTGTATCAAATCGGTGTTGGCCGATACTAAACCGCAGATATCAGTATTAGAAGTGAAGAAAAGTGGATCGGTGCATCTCCGGATGTAACGCAGCTGTCACCTGGAGTCTGAACGACGGAATCGGCACCATAAATCTTTACATTATATCCATTAAATAAAAGGTTGAATTTCCTCATATATATTATTTCTGAGTCAAAGACAGCTGTGTACTGACACAACAGCGTTTTACAAACCACTTGCCGACATCACATTGTTTACTTTTACACATATTCTGTAGTTTACAATAAATGTCGTGTGTGAGGCCTTTGTGAGAACTACACACTGGAAAAGAAACTATACATTTATTAAACTTTTAAAGACTTCCTTTCACAAACATTTGCTGGCCTTCACTCCCTGCCAAGCCAGCAGTTTATGAGTCAGTTTATGATTGTTCTCATAAGGAGGAAAGACGATTTGCACGACTCATTTACTCAAAAGGAGAGTCAACTTAGTTCCGCTTCCGCATTTCAGGTGCCAATCGACAACATTTAGCCAGAAGACTTTAGAAAAAAAACGTTAAGGAGACATAAATGTGATTGTTAGAAGTTCAAATCTGTCTAATTTGTCTATTTTCTTTTAATTTGTACAAAAATACATAGCATAAAGAATAATGCAAAACCTTTTGTATAGACTTATCAAATATCCCACTTCTTAACCACCTGCATAATCTTATATTGCATGTATAATACATGCCTAT
Organism: Phalloptychus januarius; assembly: GCA_902982915.1. Lineage (NCBI taxonomy): Eukaryota > Metazoa > Chordata > Actinopteri > Cyprinodontiformes > Poeciliidae > Phalloptychus > Phalloptychus januarius. Next base: position 2,531,915 of record CADWAE010000468.1, on the reverse strand, counting down.
AAGAATTAAACCCATTAACAGTGAGCCCATTGATATAGTGTCCATTTAGTTTTAACAACAGTGGATTAACAATTATTAGTTTAAATTTCACCAGAAAACAAACAACTGACTGAAAATATTACACCTTATATCCAGCAGTAATAATAAGTTTCTATGATCATTTGAACAGTTTTATGTTTGGACTTTGTCTGAGATCAATAGTCAAATGACTCCACAGTTCGACTCCTCTTACTGGCACACTAAAGTTTTTTCTAGTCTTCCCTGAATTGGCATATTTGTTGATTTAATATGTTTTCTGAATAGATGTAAATGATTTATGATACAGCTATTATGAGAACTGCATAGCTGGATTGTTTAAGAGTTTGGCTCTTTGCTACCATTCTAATTTATGTTGCAGCTGTCAGAGACCAGGGAGGGGGCTGAGTAATGTCTGCTGCTGCTGGCGCTGATTTAAAGGGTCCAACTCTGAGGCGTCCATTATTGCCGTCCCCCAGGCTGGTGAGGTTGTCACGGTGACAGAACAGCCGGGCACCCACACCGCCATGCTACCTGCGCTCACTCTGTCTTTACATGTCACTCCTCTGACACACTGAAGACAGATAATGCTCTCAGCACTATTCAAATCATACGGCGTGTACTCTCTTCACATGCGCGCACACACCCACACACACACCGTCGTGTTTTCATCACTTGTGGGGACTTTACATTGACTTCCATTAATTTCTACAACCTAACCCTTACCTTTACCCTTACCTTTACCTTTACCCTTACCCTAACCATCACAGACCTAACCACTAACCCAGAAAAAACAATTTCCCTCATGAGGACCAAGAAAATGCCCCCACAAGGAGCAATGGCCGCCATAACCCATTCATATAGCAATAGGTTCCCATAAGTATATAAAAACCTGGTTCACACCCCCACGCACTCACACACAGACACACACATGCACACCGCCACTCACACATTGGGTGTTCAAAATGAGATCAAAATGTCTGACAGTTTCTTTAAAAGGCCAGTGTGGCAGACACCTACACAAATATTTATTTGTATTTATTTATTTATTTATTAACTTATTCCAGCAACCACTGTAAATCAAGATTATAATAGTTCAGGGTTTTCCACAATGTTTTAGTTTTATTTAGCTGTGACTTGTTTGTCTAATTCTGTCCTAATAATGATACTTACCTGATCCACCTTTCGCTCATTATCATAAAAATATGTTTCCCTCTTTGTTCTGCACTATGACCTCTAGAGCAATCTTGCATTCTGTCCGCATCAAATATTATCATTTTACTCTCTTCTCATTTTTGTTTCCCGTCTCCCTCACATGGAATATGTTCTTACATATTTTTGGAATTTCTGATCTATATCCTCATGTTCTGTGGCACAAACTGGATTTTTGTAAATCAAAGGATGAGAATACTCCTTGGAAGAAAAAGCACCTTCTTCCTTCTTTAATCTGTTATGAAATCTTATCCACTCTGCTTTGGACATAAATAAAACTACATTCAAGAAACTACATAACTTTCAGTTGTTATAAAAATGCTGCATACATCAAGCATGACTTAAAAGAAATTTGACTTCATGATTTAATACCTTGAAATTGGGCTTCTGTCTCTTTAAGAAACTCCGCCTTCAGAAAGTCATCACAACATGGCTCCTCTATTAACCCTTTAACAAAGTTTTTACCAGAGTTTTCACTGAGAAGTAGTTCCTATAAAGAGCTTAGCAGATGTTTAGTTCCACCAGGTGTTTGCTAAATGCTGCTGGCTAGTCTGAAGGAGCTGAGATGGAGAGTTGCAGGAAAGGGCTTCTTTTGTGAGGCAGCGCTCGGTCCACTCAGGCGTTTTGCACAGCTGAATGGTTGCCATGGAGATTAAAGAACTTTTCAAACATGCATAAAAGAATCAAATCAACACTCCAGGTACGTTTTTGATGAGGGAGTAACATGATAACACGATGTAAAGCTCAGAAAAGTCCATTTTATATAATACTGCCCTGTTAAGAAATCTTTTTTTTCTATAGTCATTTGCAGATTCACTATTAGAACAACTGAGAAAAAAGCTGTAACATAAAAGCATCTGAATCAGATGGAACATTAAAGGATCTCATTTCACACACAATTAGAGAGAGAAAGCTTTCACTTTCTGACCCTGCAAACACACCAGGACTGATAATGCAACCATGTAATCATATTAAACCAACAGAAAGGAGGCTGAAATGAATCTACATGCACATGGATATAAACATATTACAAATGTTAAATTGATTGCCTAGAAGAGAAGCAAAGCTCAGATCAGCATATGGTGCTGTAGAAACTAAATGCAAAAACCAGCCCAGAAACTAAGTAAGGATAAATAAAAAAAGAAAATAACCGACTTAAAAACCAGAGAGAGTGAGTAAGCACTCTAGAATTTTATAGAATTTTAATTAAACTGGAAATAATAATAATGACCAAATAATGACTAAATATTGTCAAAAAATTGAACTGCTAAGAAAAAGTGCAATCAAGTACAATTTTTTAAATAATTCCTTTCTGTCTTTCTGTTAGCAAAATCTCCAAAAATGTCTTGGAGAAAGTTTTGATTTCATTTTACTTTCATAAATGTTTGTCTCATTTTTTGTCCGAAGCATTTTTCTCAGAAAGTTATCATTAATAAATCTAACTGTGCATTGGACATAAATCATTTCAACATATAATTTACAATTTATTAATTAAAATCCATGTCAATCTCATACATGCCAATTCAAAACAACAATTATCCAAGTTTGGAGGCACAATGAAACACTTAAAAAAAAAATTTGTGGAAACTAGAAATGTTTGAGGTTGTGATTCAATAAAAAAAATACTTGTGTTGTTTTTCAAAACATATAACTATTGGAGGCTTTTTCTTGACCTCTTCTTTTCCATTAAGTCCTGATAATGCTGAAGGAGGAGTCGTGTGCTTTCTGCTCGGTTCCTGCTTCTGAATTGCTCCGATAAATGTCATCGCAACGACATCAGATGTGATTGCTTGTAGTCAAAGCCTAAGCGAGGGGAGACGGTCGCTCACCATGTCCTCACTCTCAGTAGTTGGTTTTATGGAGTTTGATGGCTTCCCGGCCGGATTGGTTTATGCCGTTTTGCAGGAAGCGTTAGGGCTTCTGCAAAACGATATCCACGGAAACGTAGTCGTTTCTGAAATGAGCTCACAAACATTACAGAAAACCAACCCGGCAAAACCCTAACTAATAATAATAAAAATAATCATAGTAAAATAGTACATTGTTCGTCCTCTGTCTATCAATGCATACTGCACATCAATCCATACATACACACGTACTAATGTATGTATTTTCCAGGCACATAGTGCAATGTTGTGGCACAATTAAGTAACTATGTTAACTTCAGTTGTTATAAAAAAATACTATATATGTTATATATGACCTGACAGAAATATGACGTCATCACAACATGGCTCCTCTATTAATACAATGTTTTTACCAGGGTTGCTCTGAGCAGTAGCTGCTATAATGAACTCATCATATTAAGTTGAGTTCATTATAGTTCCTGGTAGTTCCTGGTGGAACCGGCAGTTCCACCAGGTGTTTGCTAATTGCTATTGGCTAGTCTGAAGGAGCTTATAGAGAGTTACAGGAGCAGGGTGCTCTGTGAGGCTGCAGGTCATATAACATGGGGAAAAAGTCCTGCTACAAGACATTCATTAATGGTAAGTAATATAATTAAGAAGATATCGTGTTTGTTAAGAGCTGTTTTGGAAACAAATAATAATAATGTAGCATGATCTGTAAATATTCACTTTTTGCTGGTTTGCTGGAAAACATAAAAAAAGCAACCACAGAATATTGGTAAAAAAAAAAAAGAGGCTAATTAACCCATTGAATCCCCACCGGCAACAATTGTTTGCCAGACATTTTTTTCTAACTTCTGGAAGTTCTAAAAGTTTTGTTTTGACTTTTGGCAGCTATGTTTTAGAATGAAAGGCTTTTGGTACATCTGAATAGGTGCCATGGGGATGAAAGATCTTCTCAAACATGCATGAAAGAATCACGGATAAATTTGAGGCATTTTACATAATACTTCCCCTTTAAATTGAATCCTAAGAATAACTAATTGTCTGTTTTTGTAATAAACCTTCTGTTGGGGTGTTAAGGAAGTTGCAACGATGAGATTGTAACTTTTCAAGCATCAGGGTTCCAAAGTATACTTTCAAGGTACAAAACAATAAATCCATAAATGCAAGACTTCAAGCCGTTGTTAGAAGACATGTTTAAAACATATTTACCACAAAGTATTGAAGTGGGAATTGGGATCATTCCTGACTCACCAGCCACTTCCTACTTTCCCCCTTTAAAACACATAACATAAAGGCCTACAGATCCCCCAAAGAAGTCAAGTTATTCCAACTACAGCAGCCTAATTATTTCAATGTGTCCCACACAAGGAACATCCGAAAAAAAGGCTGCCAATAAAAAAATAAAGGTTTTCACAAAACGCAGTCACTTTGAACTGTCGCATTAAATGTGAATTCTGCCAGAGCAAACAGTAGGAGCGACCCCAGGGAGCATGCAGACTGATAAATGACTCAACGACGACCGTTATGAACTTATTGGAAAAACTAATCTCACACTATGCTGAGATAGAACCATTCAAAGTCTGAACCATCTCAAAGACTCTAAAATGCGCTGTTTAGAAAGGCTCACCCAACGGTTCACCCTTTCAATTCTAAACAGTTTGATAAAATAATTGGAAGAATTTGAGCAACAAGAAGAGGAAGATGAAACCCGGTTCTTTTTTTTTTTTCGAGAGACCCAAACTGAATTAAAGCACCGGACTGATTGGAAAATCTATACAGAGAGTGAAGGAGAGCCTGAGGGGAAGAGCTGATGTGACTCCATTTTCATTACAGTCCTGGACAAAGGAGAGACAGGAGCAGGGACAGGACCAAAGATAATGATTCTACCCATTTCCTTTGGCTGGGCCACAGGAAGGAGAGGGCCCACACACTTCAGCTGAAAAATATCCCAACAAAAAAAAAAATCAATCCCACAATGCAAACAAACAACTGAAGCATGAGACAACAGTCAGCTGAGGCCCGACTACTCTATCTACACTTTTAAATGAAACCTGTAAGAAACAGCTGTAAAACAATGTGATGTTTTATAAACAGTTATGTCTGCTCCCTGTCTGATTAACAAGTTGCAAAATTTAAAGACTAACTAAACCCCAAATCAACATTTTTTTCCAGATAAATTACAAAAACACCAGGTATTTTTGAACTGGTTTCTAGTTCAAATATCTCAGTACACTTGAAATAAAACAAAGCAAACTTTTAAGCAGTGACATCCGTAACGCCTCACTTGGTAACACGTTACTGACGTCGGACTTCTTTCTTCAGTAACGAGTAATCTAACGCCTCGCTATTTCAAATCCAGACTACAGTTACTTATTGAAATCACTTTGCGTTACTATTTTCTTTTGTAATTGAATTTTATTTCCTCTACGCGTCTTGGGGACTGAGCTCCGTTTCTATGCGACAGCAGCAGGAGCAATAGAAATGTAAACAATGGAGGGAGGAGAGAGATGCGCATTTCATTGCTGGAAGAACAGGAACTATTTTGAGTTTCCGTCGCCAAGTCCGATTATTATAAGCGGCTTTGGGCTTGTTTTGTTTCTAAAGTCACTTGCAAATTTAATGAGTTGCTGGTTGCACTTTTTGGTGCTAATTTTTGAACGTGAAGTAACTCATTTGTGCTTGGAAATCAGCAGACACATAAATAATCCCAGAATTTGTCTGACAACCAGTTAGCTTTCATCAGACTCTCCTTGTCCATCATTTCCTGGATGGTCTGTCCCGCTGCGTCTTTGTTAATGTCAAATTAATATATTTGCTGTGAATGACGTTGAGCTTCGCATTGCGCTCCAGAAAACTGCAAACATCGAGATCATTAATTTCATTAAGAAGACATAGTGCTTGCAAACAGCTGTTTTGAAAAAATATAGCATGATTTGTAAATATTCACTTTTTTCTGATTAACTGGAAAAGATAAAATAGCAATTACAGAATAATAAAAAGGGGCTAATTAAAAACAAATCAATGAATGAATATATGTCAAGAACTGATTTTACTGTTACAGATGCATTTAACTTTGTCCATTATTCAATTTAATTTGACCATTATGGAAAAAGGAAGAGCTAAGTTAGAGATAAATGTTATAGATTCTCACTGATGACAGAAGAGTGAATACAGCTGTGTTTAGTATGTGATGGAGCTACATTCGTTTGTAGGATTAGCTCAATAAGACACACGTTAATATGCATCCTAAGCTATTGACTACATTAATATTTCAGGTGTAACCATAATCACCAATGGCAGCTCTGCCTCGTTCATCTGTTCGGCTGAAATTCATTTAGTTTGAACACAAACATGAACTAAAACTGAAAAGAGCCTGAAAACCTCAATTAGGAAACTAATAAAGTGAAAAACAGGCCGAGGTTCTGAAGCGCCACAAAGCCGAGCCTCTTCCTCGCTCCGACTCTCTCATGTTCCAACGTTCACTCGTGGAAGAAAAAAAAAGGGGAGAAAAAAAAATTACATATTTTCCAACTGCAGATTCAAGTGGTGAGAAATGGGTGAAGAAGAAAAAAAGGAATAAAAGGCGAGGCTTTGAACCTCTGTGGTTCGTCAGAGAAGCTGCAGCCTGAAGCCCAGAAACGTCTTCAGAAAAAACACAAAGACCGCACAGGAAGGAAGACTGAAAACTTTCATAAAGCAAAAACAATATGATAAAACCAGTTAAAGAGGAGACTGTAATGTCAAATTTCATGATTAAGCCTGTGGTGGCGCAGCTAAACCTGCAGGAACAATGTAATTATTTTATCATTATTAAAGATAATCGATCGAATGCCCCATGTCCATCTGTGCTCATGACCTGACCTGATGACCACATGCCATCAGGTCAGTTATGAAGCAGACCTGATGCATTTCTTAGTAAATAGCACATTCAGCTGTTATGCATAATTCACCTCTTTCCCAGCCAGCATACCTAGGTGGGCCCCATATGGGAAAAGGAGGGCAGACAATATGGGTTTGTCTGCAGTTTCCATGTTGGACCCATATGGGTTTGCCCATGTAGGGCCACTGTGAGGCCCGTGTGGTGCCATCATGAAAGCTGCGGTCAAACCCATGTGGGACCCATATTGTCTGCCCACCTTTTCCCCATATGGGGCCAACCTAGGTATGCTGGCTGGGTTTAGCTCCCTGATTATTGGCAACGTAAACTGATTTTCTGTGTCAACTGTATAGTTTAGAAGGGCATATGAACCAAACGTGACACTGGAGATGATGAGGATGCTACACATATTTAGCGCTGGGTGGAATTCCTTTTAGATGCATTGAAAGCCTGTCTGGCACTCTGTTGGCAAAGCGGATGTTGGCAGCATGGAAGAAAAGTGGGGAATAAAACAGCTTTTGGTTGTTCTTCTGTAAATCTTAGCGTAACCCTGTCACCTTTTGGCATTATAATGCAGGCTGAGCGCCAGCAAATAACTGCAACGCATCCTTTTAAAGGGGAAGTAAAGTTTGAGCTCTGTATCATGTTATACAGTTATTTCCTCATCACAAACAAACCTGGAGTGCTGCCTTCATTCTTTCATGAATGTTTGAGAAATCCTTTAATCACCCGTGGCAACCATTCAGCTGTGCAAAACGGCTGGGTGGACCTAGCCCCGCCTTCGAGGATGAAGCTCCTTCTCAAAGCTGCAGTTTATAAACTTCTCCTGACGCTCCCTCACTCAGCCCCTTCAGACTAGCCAGCAGCAATTAGCAAAAACACATCACTGTATGAGCTACTTCTCAGTAAAAAACGTTGTTAATAGAGGAGTGTCATGGGGTGGGTTTGGTGATGGTGAGAAATTGCAGGCGGGACCAGGACGAGTAGTGAAAAAGATGGATTTAATGAGGAAAAACACGATGAGACCAGGGAACACGACGAGATGGCAGGGTAACACGAAGACGACGACAACAACATCAATAACGACAACAAGGATCCGACCCTAGACAAAGACAACAGGTGGACTTAAATACACAGGGAGGGCAATCAGGGAACGGGACACAGCTGGGATTAATCACGGGGAGCAAACAGGACAACACAGAGACTCAGACACCGAAAACCTAAACTAAATACACAGAAAAACTCAAATCACGACAGTACCCCCCCCTTAAGGGCGGCTACTAGACGCCCAAAACACAAAGACCACACAAGGGAGGGTGGAGGGGAGCCGGACGGAGGGCCAGAGTCCAAACTAACAAAAAACAACCCAACAGGGTGGGTTCGAGGGAGGTCCGGCGGGCGTTTCCGGCGCTGAAGGCGGACCCCTCTGGGGAGGTCCGGCGGGCGTTTCCGGCGCTGAAGGCGGACCCCTCTGGGGAGGTCCGGCGGGCGTTTCCGGCGCTGGAGGCGGACCAGCCTCCAGGGGCCAGCTGGAGGCGGACCAGCCTCCAGGGGCCAGCTGAAGGCTCTGGAGGGCCGGCTGAAGGCTCTGGAGGGCCGGCTGAAGGCTCTGGAGGGCCGGCAGGGAGCTGCGGAGCCACGTCCGCAAACTCCAGGGGCGGCGCCATGTCCGCAAACTCCAGGGGAGGAGCACAGGGAAGCGGAGCCTCAGGCAGGACACAGAGGGGTTCTGGGGCAGACTCGGGGGGTGCACAGGGAAGCGGAGACTCGGGCAGGACACAGAGGGGTTCTGGAGGGGACTCGGAAGGGGCACTGGGGGTTCTGGAGGGGACTCGGAAGGGGCACTGGGAAACTCTGGAGGGGACTCGGAAGGGGCACTGGGAAACTCTGGAGGGGACTCGGAAGGGGCACTGGGAAACTCTGGAGGGGACTCGGAAGGGGCACTGGGAAACTCTGGAGGGGACTCGGAAGGGGCACTGGGGAAACTCTGGAGGGGACTCGGAAGGGGCACTGGGAAACTCTGGAGGGGACTCGGAAGGGGCACTGGGAAACTCTGGAGGGGACTCGGAAGGGGCACTGGGAAACTCTGGAACGGACTCGGGAGGGACACAGGGAAACACTGGAAGGGGGGCTGGCGGCGTCCCAGAGACTCGTCGTCTGGGAGCGGGGACCGGCGGCAGCTCCGGAATCCGCTGCCGAGGTGCGGGGACCGGGCGGCAGCTCCGGCCGTGCGGGCGGGGACCGGCGGCGCTCCGGAATCCGCTGCCGAGGTGCGGGGACCGGCGGCAGCTCTGGTATCCGCTGCTGACGTGCGGGGACCGGCCGCGTTCCCCACCAAGGATTCTGCTGCCCAGGGGCCGGGATCTCCGGCGGCTCAGGGCGGCGCCGACGGCGGGGCTTCCGCCCAGGGGCCGGGACCTCCGGCGGCTCAAGGCGGTCTTGCCGACGGCGATGGCGGCGGCTCCTCCTCACGGCCAAATCATAGTCCGATTCAAGGCCCAGTTCCTCCAGCAGCAGCGGAGAAGGCAGGATCTCCACATCTCTGTAGAGATCCCTTTGCGCCAACTCCAACTGCTGCTGGATCCATCGCTCCTGGTCAAAATAAGCCATGCTTCTCACCTTGTTGGTCGGATCCTACAACGACAACAAGGATCCGACCCTAGACAAAGACAACAGGTGGACTTAAATACACAGGGAGGGCAATCAGGGAACGGGACACAGCTGGGATTAATCACGGGGAGCAAACAGGACAACACAGAGACTCAGACACCGAAAACCTAAACTAAATACACAGAAAAACTCAAATCACGACAAGGAGACGTGCTGTGATGACTTCCTGAAGGCAGAGTTTCAGAAAGAGCAAGAGCTTCTTAAAGAAACAGAGACCCAATTTTGACGCATTAAAGTCCAATTTTTTGTAATCATGTCTGATATATTTAGCATTTGTATAACAACTGAAAGCACCAGTTACTTGATTGTGCTATAAAATGATACTTTGACAACTACATTTTTGGCTTTTATTAGTTACATTTATGTACATAAAAGCTGAAATCTGCTTCCAATCATCACTAAGCTGAAAAAGCTGAAAAAACTATTTCAAAGTTTTTTGGGGGGAAATGTGGCCAGCATTTGATCATGTGATCATTTCTGTTCCAAAATCTGACATGTTTAAAATAGTAAATTGTGTATTTCTACATTCAACAAATATCCAAAGATGTTTGAGTTGAGGAAAAACCTCAAATGAATTTGTGGAAATGCAAAATAGTATTTTCACTATTTTGTGAAAATACCTTGCAAAACAGTCATATGTGTAGAATTTTCCTAATGTAGTTCTAGGTGCTTTATGTACATTATGATGACCTTGGAATTCAACAAGAACAACGTAACACGAAGTAGTCAGACGTGGATGGGATTATTCTACGCTGCTCGTAAGATATTTGTGATTTTTTTTAGTTTTCCTCCAATTATTGCTTCATGTCATGAGCCATTAGTGTGAACAGCCCCATCCAGCCTGGCCTGAGTGGAATTTCACAACAGTATTCACTTTTTTTTTTTTTTCATCAAAACAAACCAACAGTTTCCATCAGCAGCTTGAAAACAGGGGAGCTTCAAAGCCTGCCGTTACTTCTTGTTGTTGTTGTTGTTGTGTGGGCGACAACTGTCTGCTTGTGCTCGGCGTGCTTGTGTGCCACATTATGTGCTCTTAGGTGGAGGTGGGCTCATTCACGGCGCAGAGCGCTAACCTCTCCTGAGAGCCTCCCGCTCTCTTAAGTGCTTTGCTTAGCTACGGCTGCTAAGCAATCCCCCCTCCACATCACCCTGCCAGGTCACACAGGACTCTCCATTCCTCTGGGTGCTGAATTATCGAAGGACGGGGCTTTTAGGACACCCACACAGTCTGACTGACAGACATCTCCTAAGATTGTTGCTTCATGACGGCGCCCAGCAGAGCAATCAGGTGAGCAGACTGAAAATCCGGGTGTGTTAAGTTTGCAGCGGCGCTTGTGATGCTCCGGATAAGCCCCCAGGTTTGGTCGCCAGCTGGGTGCAACTGAATTAATGGTCATAAATTGATCAAATTGTTTCAGTTCAAGCCAGCATTAATACTCTTTTTCACACGCTTTTAGGTAAGCAAACACACAACGGCATCCTGTTTGTTCATCTCCGGATCGCCTCCCAAAGGAACAATGTAGATGGTGTCAATCGACAATGGAGAAAAAGGGCATGTTGACACAGCACCACTAACACCCTGAAAAATTTGTTTTTACAAACTCACCACATGCTAAACTGATAAATACATCCCTGTTGCTGGTGGATTTTCCTTCTGCCTTTTGCTTAAAGGGGCAGCATAACAATGCTAAGTTCCAGGCACATAGCATTGTTTCATAGCACGATCAAGTAACTGTTATCTTCAGTTGTTATAACAACGCTATGCATATTTCAAACATGACTCCAAAGAAATTTGACTTTGCAGTTTAACGCCTTGAAATTGGGTCTCTGTCTCTTTAAGAAGCTCCTGTTCTTTCTGAAACTCTGGGTTCAGGAGGTCAGATCAGGTGAAAAAAAAACTGGGACAATGTGAACACGAATGAACATTCTGTCCCCTTAATGTCAGGAGGCAGACCTGCACAACCAACTGTTACATCTAGAACTATTAAATGCTAATAATAATGTTAGCTGTGTTTAAACCCGGAGATCTTCAGAACCCCACAAACTGTAACCAGTATCTAAGCTATTGTTGAGCAGTAGCTTTGTTCTGATTCTTGGTGTGTGTGTGAGAGAGAGAGAATCTTCCCTGCTGCATTTAACTTGGATAGCTTGACCGATGAACCAGGTGAGCAGCAGGACTTGGACAGCTGAGCGCAGCAGTGGGAAAGAAGATCCATCAGCACCAAGGCCAGACGTGGCACCAGATGAATGAGTTCAGATCAACGTCCCTGTGTGTGCGGTGTGGGACTTCTAATGGTTTTGTCCATTGTTTCTATGCATCTGCTGGACCTGCTGGTCGTGGCGACGTTGTATCTATCGTTACTCAAAACACACTTCCTTAATATTCAGGTGGCCTGGTGCAGGTAAACGGATATTCTTGGTTTTCCTTCTCTTTACTTCTCTTCCCATGTGTGGCTGCAGCAAACGGAGGCTGGAGACGTGAAGGCAGAGAAGACAGGAGGAGGCAACGTAGTGTTTCTGCTCAGTGTGCATTATGGATGAGGCGTGTCCACAGTGTTCCATCAGCTGCTCTCTGAGGGCCTGAAGGTGGCCCGCCGGGATACCTAAGACCTATGTGTGTGTGTGTGTGTTTGTTTGTTTGTTTGTAATACCTTGTGGGGACCATTTTCCTGACACATACTACGTTACAGGGACCCACTGCTACTTGTGAGGACCGAAAAATGGTTCCCACAAGGGGAAACGCTGTTTTTGGGTCAGGGGTTAGATTTAGGACTAAGCTGTGAATTGAGTTTTGGTTAAGGTTAGGTATGTAATGGTTAGGGTTAGGATATAGGTAAGGTTTAGGCTGTAGGAATAAATGGAAGTCAATGGAAAGTCCCCACAAAGATAGCCATGCAAACATGTGTGTGCGTGTGTGTGTGTGTGTGTTATAGATGACTGGGACAGAGGACTCACTGGGGTCACAGTGAATAAGCACTGAGAGGTTGTGTTATGTATAGAACTGGCAGTTTGTAACATTTGAGGCAGTAAAAGTTTTTATAATAGCTCACCATATAGCAGAGCTGTTTTAACAGATCAAAAGTTCGTAATATTATCATGAACTTCTATCAAACTCAGTGCGTTCAACAGCTTAACGTTAGCGTTTCCACTACAAATATGCACAAAACTGTTTCAATGTTTCATCAATAAAAAAAACACTATTTTACAATTGGCGTGGTTCCATTGAATAAAGAAAATGTGATTAAAATCACACATGAATACGTTTGGTCACGCAATAAAATGATTAATGAAATGTTCCGCCAACATCCTCCAGCTATTTCTTGTCGTGTCTTCTTCGTGGTTTGCGGCAGTGCCAACGTCTGGTTGTTGATAATATGACATGTGATGCAGAAAAGTGACTCCACTGCAATTTTGCAAAATCAACCAATTTTGATACGAACAAAAAACATTCTCATTCTAGCACCAAAACCTTTTTTGAGAGTTTTCGAACTTGGAATGCAAGCAAATTTGTATCCATAATTCCAGTTTGTGTAATTTTATGGTCAGTGGAAATGCAGCCAGTGGTTGATTCAGATCAAACCAGACCAAATTACTCTTCAACAGAAAATAAAATGTTGAAAAACTACTTGTGTGAACATCAACTCTAACATCTTTAATGGGATAAGATCGTCATTCTGACCCCTTCATCGTTGAAGGACATGAAAAAAATTGACTTGCTATTAGCAGAGTTATCAACTCCACTGCTAAAGACATGAGCAGAATTCATGATTCATATTCATAAATATGAATATGAATCATATTTATGATTCCAGCATGTATGAAAGGAATGCACAACTAGTTTACTTTTCACTGCGTAAACTTTATCTCCCTATCAGAAATGTTGACTCCCATTCATGTTACTGGACAGTGCGGCAAAAATGACCACAAGTCTGTTTTCCAAAAGGTTTCTCATGTACAACAATTATCTCACCTCTTCAGTAAAACACTGCAAAACTAGATTCTCCAAATCAGAACTGAACAGGCAGAAAATGAAAACAACCAGCTGCATGTCCTCTTCCCTCTTCGTGGTTTAACTTTAGTTTCCTTCCTGCCAGCTGCTTTGGTGTCTGTGCAGGTGGAAAACATCAGGCTGACTCTCTGGCCTTTACACAGAAACTTGGTGGCTCATGCACCATGGAGCTCCTTGTCGCCATGACAGCCACTTTTCGTTTGCTCGACTGGCATTCTGTCATCTGGTTCTGATCCAGCTGCTCTGCTCCCAGAAATACATGATAGACTTCTTTGAAGCTTTCTTTCTTTTTTTGTGTGTTACAAACTTATGACAGCATATTAGGGACAGAAAAAAACTGAGTAAACTTCCACCAGAAAAATCCAAAACTTCTTAAATTTGCTTGAAAAAATCTCAGAAAATTTGATAATTTCATAAATTTTTGGTTTTGAAACTCAGAAATTTCCAAGTGTTTTTTTAAGAATTTTTTTTCGTAAATTTTTTTAATTTCAGAACTCAGAACTCCTTTTTTTGTCCATCTATAATAGCCCTAATATACCATCAGACAAAAGAGGTAAAGAAGAGTTGGGATTTTGTTGAAATACATCTAGTGGAACAAAAAAGTAGTTTACGCACCAAGAAAAATGACATCAAACAAAACTATTACTACTTAAAAGTAACCATCCTCACCAACAGCTTAAACTAAAACCAAATCTTTCAAAAATTCAACTTTGAATACTCAAACTTCACCCCTGGATCGAACGTCTCCAGGTAATGAAACCCAAAGAACTCCCAACAAAACACAAATCCTGCCGTCCCGACCGACACAAAGCTCCTACCGTCTTTCCTGTACAGGTTGATCTCCACTTTTCTCTCCTCGGAGCCCAGCAGAGCCTGCGCCATCTGGGCGATGGCCAGCCTCTTGGTGTCCGGTCCGTACAGGAAGTTACACGTGCAAGGTTTCTGCATGATCTCGGCGCGGCTGTAGCCACACATGTGGCAGAAGCCGTCATTGCAGAAGATGATGGCGCAGTTCTCCACTCTGGCGTTGGCGATGACGAACTTCCGACCTGAGGCGGAGGAGAGAGGAGTCTTTACTACAAACTCCTGATGAGGAGTTGATATTTAAACAGAACGGCTTTTACGGTTTGTTCACACAGTTCAAGAGAAGAGGAAACACATGAATCAGAGAAAGTTACCCGTCCATACCTGTCCTGCAAACGTTAGAAACGGAGTGGAACTTTTCAAATCCACTTGTGACCATTTATTTATATTCAACAAATTAAAAAATCTATATTTTATTAGATGAGAATATGTATTTATATCCTCAGAAAAATCCAGTTAAACGGTGCTAATAGTGGTAGCATGAACTGAGCTGAGGTTATAACACTTGAAAAGCATCCATTGTTTGAAAAGTTTCACAGTAGTAACCCTTTGAAATGTCATAATATATTAATCATAAATGTTTTAACAGAATAATCATATATCTTGGCCCTCTGAATGTTTTCTCTCAGTTTATTTAATTATTCTCAAATTCAGCGTGACAATCTCTGTGAGTGAAGCACTGATGAATTAGTTTTTCTTGCTTTTACAAAATTTTTTTTAATAAATCAATTATTTTAACATGTTTTAACTATATTTTTGATAACAATCAGAACTATTTATTACTTCTTTTTAATTACAAAGTGCACAAAAACATAAATTCTGCTGTTGAAAAAGCATTTCCATTTCTACGATGCTTCTTTAAGACATCGGCCTCAAAAGAAGTGGGTCAGAAAAGTGCATGCAGTAGCTGCATTTAGTCATATTTTCAAATGTATCACTACTTATTGATGCTCCCATTGAACAAACAGTAAATAATATTGAAAAAAACTGACAGTTTCAGGTAATTTTTTAATCATTAATTTTGATTTCTTGCGAAAATGAAGAATCAAAATTCTTACCGTGATAAGAAATTTATCACTTTAAATAATAAACGATACTACAAATGCTCATTTGCCCTAACAAAGGAACGGTGGAAAAGATGTTGAGCCAAGAATAAAAAAATAAATAAAAATTTCTGAATGTCTTGGATCTTAAAAAATGAGATCCCTGATGCAAGTGACTGAAACCTGAAGCAGTCGGCTTCAGGCTCAGACTGAAGGTAAAGAGCCTTATGTCACTTACAACGAGACATTTTCACCCCGTTAGCGGAAAAAAATCTGCCAGTGGAACAAGTAATGAAAACTTACTTGTAAGTTAGTTTTATCTTTCTTCCAGGGTAACAAGACATTTGCTCTTGGTAAGGTTTAGTGTTGAATTGTTCATTGTCAGGTGTGTTCTGCATCACCGATGCGCTGCTGTTTCACACCTTCCCCATTTGGCAGGAACGTACCGTCCCAGATGTCGTCACAAGGAACGATTCTGATGGCCTGAATGCCGGGGTCAATTCCTGGGTAAGTGTTTTCTATTAAGCTGCATCACAGAAGGTCCTCAGAAGAACAGCTCAACTTTAACAGCCAGGTGGGAGGAAAGATTCTGTTCTCAGTAACCAGAGAATCAGTTCAGTATTCATGGATTCCCTCTTTAACAGCAGTTTATTCACATCTGTTCAGATTTACGTCCTACTATTTATCAAGAATTCATCTGTCTGACTCGAGCTTTTTTTTTTTTCTTTTTTTTGAGGAGTTGTTCTGCATTCGTTTCGGGTGTCATGTCATACATTTGTAAACTCCTACATATAAAAGCCCTTTGTGCCTGCGTCAGCTGTTAATCAGCCAGTTGGATGTGCACCATCATATGGTCCTCACTGAGTGTGTGTGGGTGTGTTTACCGTCTCATCAGCATGCAAAAAAAAAGCAGGAATATAGAAACATCGCTGGATGATGGATAAAAACAGATTGTTTTATTATTTTTTAATCTGGAATTTCAAATAGTTTTATCATTTAAAAAAAAGCATCACAAAACAATAAGATGTTTGAAATATAAAGGCAGGAAACATAGTGCTTCAGGGCAAAAAAAAAAAAAAACGAACGGCTTATTTTTATTTTTTATTTTTTGGGGGTCAAATTTTTCCTCTGGTCTGGCCATCCTTATGAACACCGATTTAGAGACGTTTCCTTAAATTTCTTAAATTTTGACTAAAGTACTGTCAGTCCCACCAGCATTGGTTACGGTCAACGTTCATGATGCATCATTAAGAAAACATGGAACTGGTGATGTGAAGCTCACTGCTGACAAAACACACACATCTACATTTAGACTGAGAAGATAAAAGTGGAACTTTTTAGAAAGGCTGCAACTTAAAACAAGAACCTGAGACCAAAGAGTCCAACCTGGTGGTGGTGGTTCACAGAAAAACCAGAAACATGAAGTTTGATTTCGAGCAGAAAACCCAGAGACAACATCTGATCATCAGTGTGTGACCTTAAACTCAAGCAGTAGGAGAGTCAGACCAACCCCTAATTAAAGCCAAAAACAAAAGTATTTCAAACTAAAATGTTTAAAGTGGTCTAGTCAAGCTGCACAGTGGCGCAGTTGGTAGAGTTGTTGCCTTGCAGCAAGAAGGTTCTGGGTTCGATTCCCGGCCTCGGTCTTTCTGCATGGAGTTTGCATGTTCTCCCTGTGCATGTGTGGATTCTCTCCGGGTACTCCGGCTTCCTCCCACAGTCCAAAAACATGACTGTCAGGTTAATTGGCCTCTCCAAATTCTCTCTAGGTGTGAGTATGGTTGTGTGTCTCTGTGTTGCCCTGCGACAGACTGGTCACCTGTCCAGGGTGACCCTGCCTCTCGCCTGAAACGTTAGCTGGAGATGGGCACCAGCACCTCCTGAACAAGGGACACAGAAAATGGATAGATGGTCTAGTCAAAGAGTTTTCCTGATCCAAATACTCTCTCCCAGTTATTGCTGCTAAAGGTTGCAAGAGCATTTACCAGGTTTAGCTTCTATTTACTTTTTCACACAGATTCTGGTTCTTTCATCCTGATGATGAAAACCTCAGCAGATTTAACCAAAGTGTTTCTGTTTTTCATCAGGCTCTTCAGAAGATTCTCTCCAAACAATAAATCAAAGGCCTGAGATCAGAAAGTGCTCATTCAAATCCAGCTCTTTATTGAGAGGAGGGCTCATAAAAACAGACTTTTGTATTTGCTTTCTCCTGAACATTTGTACTTTGCCGACTTCAAAGATGAAGTTGTCTTGCATATTTAAAACGCCAATGAAGTTCACGGCCCATTCAGGTCCTGTGAGTTTAGATTTCATCTTTGAGCATTTTGAATGTTTCATCTGAGTGTGTGTGTGTGCGCCATGGCTCTGCCTCCACCATGACATTTGATGATTCATTTCTGCTCCAACATAACAAAACTGCAGTGAATGTCAAACATGACTTAAAAGAAATGTGACTTTGTGATTTTACGCCTTAAAATTGGGCCTCTGTCTCTTTAAAAACTCCTGCTATTTCTGAAAACTCCGCCTTCGGGAAGTCTTTGTAACATGGCTCCTATGTTAACCCTTTAACAACTTTTGCTTTGGATGACGGAATAACATGATGGCACGATGTTGATCTTTCATGACCCTGCAGCCCACCAAGCAGCCACCAATCCTTCAGCCTCACACTGCATCAGTCAAACTCCCCTCTGTTCGTCTTCCCAGCGCAAAGTGGAGGTCAGGCGGAGCAGGACTGCTGGAGGAAACTGTCCGTGTCCGTCTCCCCCACATTATCACAGCCTCCGCCTCGTTCCTTCGGAAGGGAAAGCCACCATCGATCAACGCCGCCTGCTCCAGGTTCAACAGGCTGTTCTCACAGGAGACATAAACCAGCGGCGAGAGATGTTCACATATTCATGGAGACACTGGAGCGCAGGGTGGATGTGCCTGATAGGCTGGCTCTGTGAATTAGAGGCAGCAGCAGGCCTCTGAGGCTCGTAAAGCCTGATGGGTTTGTCTGGCCGCACTGAAGAATAGATAATATTAAAGGGGGAAATGTGTCTGTGTGCAAGTGTCCTTTTTATATTTCATTTTTCAATCAGTGATTTAATGGCTTTTAGTCAGTATTTATGGCCGAAATAACTAAAGATCTTTTTTCCTAAATGAAGCCCTTAAAGAGAGCCATTACATTCATTCCTCACATGCTGAATGTAAACACCCAGTCAGAAGAAATGCACCGGGTCAGAGAGGGGAGCAGGGGTTTTATAAAAGCCACGAAAGCTGAAAAATACTGGTGAGCACAAAGTTTATAGTCTGGAATTATTGTTCACACATGCGCACGACGCTAAAGGGGAAAGAGACGATTCTTTTACTTGCTGTGGTAAAAAGATTTTGTCAACAAAATGAAACCTGGAGATGTAGGTGTTATTAATTCAGTGCAGTGCGCCACAACGAAGTGTAATTCGTTATAATTTTAAAATATAATTTTAAAAAATAATTGAAGAATAACTCAAAGCCACTACTATTTTTTTCCTGCTCTCTGTACTAGCTATGCTACTCACAGACCCATTGCCATAGCAACTGACTCACAACAGCTCCACTAGTGTGTCAGGATTCAACACCAAAAAACATGCAAATGCTTCCCCACACAAAGAACAGAACATTCAGTCCATTAGATTATAATGTTTTCTGGCTTTTTTAGGGGTTTTTTTGTAGATTATTAAATGATCATATGAACACAGCAGTAGTTAATTAGCCAATTTAAACAGCTGCTCTACAGATGAGCTGTCAGAGAGCAGGCCTTTTGGTTTTTTACTGAACTGAAACATGCAGAACTCTATGACGGCGAATTCAGGCCATTTTAGGAAGACATAAAATAGAGGAGTAAATATACGCAAAAAAATATATTAGTTTGAGAGGTAAAACCTAGTAATTTTGAGAATAATTTAGGGGGTTTTTTCCAGAAAAACCCCCAAAATTTATAATTTTTTTCTAAAATAAAATAATAAATGCTGGCTGTTGAAACTCAGAAATGTCCAAGTTTTTTCTACAAACTTCTTTGAATTAACCTAAAAATTTCTGATATTTTTGGAGGAAATTTACCCGTTTTTACTACCTATAACGCCCCTAATACATCGTGTTAGAATTCCGCAGCACGTCTACGAGTTAAAGTTTTCAAAGTCAAGCTAGCATAACTGACCTACTACCCTCTTCTTTACATTTTTTCTGATTAAAACTTTTCACTAACCTGTGAAATGTGACACCGTGTGACCTTGTTATCTAACACTAAACATAGTGTTCAAAACACTAAGTCCCATCTAAATGCACAATGAGTACATTTAAGATTAAGTTGACAACATGACAGCTAAAGCCCATGGAAGCCACTGCCAGTGAGAAGTTTTTTTTTTATTTCTTGAGCCACAGGGCACGATTTTGAAGTTATTTAGAGGACAGGATGGACAGCAGATATAATGTGAAAACCTGCTGCATGAGAGTGCACACTCCTCAGGGTTCAGGGCGCAGCTGGACATACAGGAACATTATCATTATTTCACCAGGACGACGAGTCACATGGTACTGTTTCTCCTCAGGTATTCACGGACATGAAATTCAATATTTGAAAGCAGCAGGTAGGGAGTTGAAATCAAGCCAGGAGAATGGGAGGAGACTAAGCACAGGAAATAGATTTTCTATTTTAACACGCCTCCTGCAGGGATGCTTGCTGCTTTTGACAAGTGCTTTTTTTATTCTAATCATGAATGTTACAAATATGTAAAAAAAAAAAAAAGAAACATTTCATAACTGATCTGTTGGTGTAAATTTCTAATGTAGCCAAATTAATATTAAGAAAAATTCTTCCAAAAATTGTAAAACTTCTTGAAAAGCAAATTGTTTACAGCTAATCAGTCCATGTCCAATTTAAGGAAGGATGGTCAGAAAAATACAGGACATACATTAACTCCTGATTTCTCTTTGCCTTAGTGAGAACACATCCCTCGGTTTGGGACCAATAACATTTGAGCTTACTTTAACTATGCGGTTTATACATAGCTAACAGAAAGATTGATTAGCAAGAAAGAAAAAAAACATAAAAGACTTTGACTAGAACAACAGGAGACCACTGAGATTTTGACACTGAAAGCAAAAGACTTTAACGTTTACCTAAAATGGTTTGTTTCAGTCGTTTCATTACAGTTTTGATAGTTGATAGTTGTCAGACATCTTTGTACTCTCTTCCACAGAGGGAATGCTTCAAACTCAGATGTTCACATGATGATTTATCTCTGTACATATTTAATAATAAGTATTTGATCTAGAAACACACTCCCGAAATTACCTCTCTCCATTATTCTGGCCGTTTGGAAAAGTGTTTCAGCAACTGCATTGCCGCCTTTGAGTCTATTTGCTTTGTGAATCTGATGCCAAGATTCACAAGACTCAAACAGAAGCACAGAAACAAGTGGAGCTGGTAACGCACATGGGTTCATTCATGTCAGACAAGCAGGGCCTCACGAACAATGAAGGAATTGTGTTTAAATATTTTTACACATGAAAAAAATATGGATAAAAGAACAATGTTTCTGTTTGTTTGATCGAAATGTTAAAAAACGAAAAAGCAAGATTTGCTCTAAAACACGTCTTTGAATGTTCAACCCACAGTGAAATAAATATGCAGGAAAAGTCTAATTTATTGCATAGCTTGGCTCTAAAGTCATGGCTCAGTCCACTTGGATCAAGTTATTCAGAAGTGAACAAAATATTTTAAAATTTGTTTGATGTTTATTAGAACTTAGAGTCCAGCAAAGACTGACTGGAATGTTTGTTTGATTATTTTTAATTAATTGCATTTTGTAAGGACAAGATGGCTGAAAATTAATTCACAGTGATCTTAATCAAGGTTATCATACAGTGTGATAATGCATCTGCTGTGATGTGACAAAAAGTTTATATTGCAGTTTTGTGAAATAAAAACGGAAAAAAATCCACCTCATCCCAGCTCCAAAACTTCTTCTTGAAAAACACTTTTTTTTTTATTGCTGTGTTTCCATTAAGCAAATTTATTCTTGAAATGTCAATGAGGGACTTTAATGTTCCATTACTAAGATCTTGTTTAAAAGTATTTTCTGAATTGTTGTTTTGCATAGAGACAACAGAGCAGCACCTCGGCGTCGAGGCTTCCTGACGTAGCTCTAGTTGTAAAACTCCCCAGCTCTCACTCACCATAATTCCTCGTCAACGAGCTTTAGAAGCCAAAGAGGAGATGAGCTGTTGGGAACGCTGGTTAACGCTGAGCTGCTGCTGCAGCAGCTGCTCCACATCAAAACAAGATTTTACATTTTCAGTGATAACATGTGAATCAACAGTTTCTGAAGCATTCCTGTGAGCCTGAAGAGACCTTTGATGCATGTGCAGACCCACCAACGCACGCTGAATAATTCACAAAGACCAGGCCTTGGGCGCTCTGTGTCTGTTAGATGGCGTGTGGGGGGAGGGGGGGGAAGGGGGGTGTGCGTGTGTGTGTGTATGGCAGGAATCTCCCAGAGAAAGCTGCGTGGGCGGACGAGGAGGAAAGCCTGTGTGTTAGTGCCGCTTCAGATACAGGGACAAGAAGAAAGGATATCAGGGACAGGAGTGCAGAGAGACGTGATGGAGGAATAAGCAGGTAGGGAGGACAGAGCTGATGGCAGTAGATGCTGGTCTATGTGACTGAGTTTGGGACTTTTTTGCTTCAGGCTGCAGATTTTCTGTCTTCGTTCACCCAGTTTCTGTGCAATTGCCATGGAAACCGAAGAAAAGCTCTGTAGCGCACCAAACGCCGGAGCATTAAGGTTACAAAATGTTGAAACTTATAGCTTGCTATGTTGAAGCTGCAGTATGGAACTTTTACAAAGTATTAAAAATATGTTTTTGTACATATTTGTTAAAATTATCATGTTGTGACTGTATGAAAGAAAAAGTAGCTCCTCTGCCTTCTCCCTGTGCTCCCAGTGCTAACAGCAGCCACAAACCACCAATCAGAGCCAGGAGGCGGGTGCTAGCGTCGTCAATCACTCTAGTGCTCAAATCCTGCAACTTGCTCTCTGCTGCACTGCAGCTGGTTCTCCACAACATAGCTGACTATGTTAACTGAGGCTGACGATATGATGCTAACTAAGGCTAATGATGCTAGTCTTTGTTGTCCGCTGTCACTGGTGGCCATGATAACTAAGGCTTGTTAGTATAGCCACCGATGACGACAAATAAACAGTTTTTCTTGAATGGTAAGTTGTTTCTCTACCACTAGCACATTTAGCAGCAGGGACTGACAACGTTAAGACCCGCCTCCTGGCTCTGATTGGTTGTTTCTGACCGAGAGTGTTGCATTTCATCAGACAGCTATAGTAGCTTAGGGAGGAACTGAAGGAGCTCAACCTTTATGCAGATGATCGGTCATGACATGCTGAGAGTTAGAACAGATACAGGAAGATCATTCTTACATAGGTGACATACTGCAGCTTTAAGGAGATTTATGTACCATTTTACAGGATTTATTCAGGTAATTGGATGATGAGGAGAGCCCAGGAAAGAGCAGGAAAGGCTCTAGATGCCAATAAATGATGACAATGAATAACTTTAATCAGGTGGAGCCAGAGCACCAGACCACTGTGTCCATGGCAACACAAAACCTGCCACTGGCCAGGACAAAACGTGGAAAAGACAAAAGCACAGCTCTGGTCAACGTATTAATGTTTCATTTTAAATAGGAAATAAAATAACCTGGAAGGGTTGATGTGGTTGCCAAGGTAACTAGAAAAGCATCCAGAATAGCAAAGGGACATTATAGTGATTCGCAAACAGCTATTGGACAACAAGACAAATGCAACTTTCTCATAGAGCTCAACTGTAAACTGTTTTCTATTATTTCGAAGAACCCACTGTTTACCGTCTTGTCTAAAAATAAACCAACATATGGAGCAGGTGTGAATTAAACTGCCCTTCTGTTGTATTATCCGTCACACAATACCTGGAGGCATGTGGTGGCTGTGTAAACATGGGGTTGTGTATTCTCAGTGTGCCACACGGAAGTGTCAAACTGTCGGATTGCTTGTTATGTGCATCCAGAAGGTTTTACATCAGAGAAAAATGACCTTAGTTATAGAAGGGGAAGTTTTCAACTGGAACAAACTCATCCATACCAACCGAACCTTATGTTAAGAAGGGTCGGTGGATCGACAACTACCCAACTATCATTTGTGAAAAACTGATTCTAATCTCACCATCCACACATGACCAGTTATTAACAGACCCAAAGAATCAAATGAATCTGTTCAAAAGAATCTTTTCAACAAAGTAAGACGTAGGATTAAGATAAATATTTGTGTGCGATACATGTATGTAACTTTCATAAAAAATATGCTTCTTGCCTGCTTTTTAAAACTGTCACTATGAGACAGATTAAAGTGAAGAAATACTGCAGCAGTGTAATGATCCACAGGCAGGAACTCTAACTCTGCATGACTCAAATTAGGTTTTGGAATGGCCTAGTCAAAGGGTTTTCAAATTTACTCAGGTTATCTGTGTTCTGGTGATAATATACGTTCAGCACAAAACGAGGAAATCCACACGGAGCAAGATACCCCCAAGCACTATGATCTTTAACTTTGACTTTTATCTTTGGAAAAATAAAATGTATATGATGTGAAACTGTACATCTTTCACAACCCTTACACAGATCTGGAAAGTCCTAAAGGATACAAGACGATACAAATTTTCCCAAAAGTATGAGGACCTATTAAGTTACTTTCTTTTAGTTTTGTCTTTTAACCTCTGCATGCAAGAAACCATCTTCTAAAATTAGGTTTGAGTTGTAGCTTTGGTAAAAGGAGGAGCAACCAGATAATCATTATGACTGGGAAATGTTTTAATTATGGTTCTAGTCACTTTTTTTAGCAAACTTAGCAGTAGCTTTTTTCTCTGGTATTAAAATAAATTCATATAAAAATAAAATGATTTCCCCCACATCCAGGTTAGATTAAAAGTAACAAAACCATGACAGCAGACAGGAATGCAAACAGATTCAGAAATATTCCCAATTTTCTGAATTGGGAATATTTTGCTGAAGCCCAGCAGATACAGTATGTCTTCAGGTGCATGAAAATGTGAAGTGGGTTTGTCAGAACCGAACCGCTCAATTCTGTTCAGTTTTGGTGGATCCTAATAGAGATATTATGCAAAAGTGTCAATTTTTGGAAATGTTTGGGAAAAAATATATATATATTTCTTCAAGTAAATTTTTGACTTTGAAATTTCCACGTTTTGTCTTCAAAGTTTATGAATTTCTCAAAGTTTCTTAGATTTTTCAAGAAAACTTTCAAACTCAGAAACATTCTTGTTTTTTCTAGAATGCATCTGAGATTTTTTGGCAAAATTTTTCTTATCGCCCACAGAAATCTGTAAAGGTGTGTGTGTGTGTGTTTTGACCAGGATTAACAGATATTTGAATCCGGCATTTTTCCATCTGCGGTGGCCCCAACACGCCGTCATATTTCATTCATCCCAGCACTGGTTTCCTCAGCGTCTGATAATGTGTTTTATTTCTGCACAATGAAAAAAAATCAGCTCAACACAGTGTCATCCTGAGATGTAGTTCTTATTTCCTCCTGTCTGAGAAGCTGGCTGGACACCATGAAGAAGTGCTGATGTCATCATTATCTCACTGATGATGGGAGGGAAAAAATAAAAATGAAAAAAGAAGTCCTGTCATATTCTGACAGTCCAATATTTGTTTCTGTGCTCAGCCTGTTGCATTTTAGATTTTTTTAAGCCCTTCTATAAATGATGAATTTTAGCTGCTGTGACTTCACAGTGGAGTGGCGACAAAAATACCTGCTGGCAGGTAACTTTCTGTGTCAGCTCCTTATCAGGGGAGACGCGCTGCACTTCGCCTGGAGAGCTGAGGCTTCGGCAAAACAAAGACACCGAGGCTGCAGAGCTCAGCTCACAGCAGCAGCAGTTTTTTTAATCTTGAGAAATTACAGTCAGGGGCCTCTGACATGATGCACAACATCAAAAAACAAGGATGTATGATTGTTTTTTTCTCTTTTTTCCCCAAATCAACTTAAGGTTTGCTGTTTTTTTCACTGGACTGGAATAAAACTGGATTTTTTTCCTTTTTTTTATTACAACTCTAGATAGAACTCCTGTAAACCAGCATTGTCCAAAATACACTTATAATCTTGTCTGTTTCTATAAAAACCTTTGAAGTAATAATTACAAAATGACTGTTCAAAATGAAGTTCCAGCAAAAAAAATCCTCAAGACATACAGATGTGTCAGATAAAACCATAAAAATATATATTTTTTAAAAATCCAAATGTTATGTTATATAGGACAAGTATAATATTAAATTAACAACAACAATTAATTGAGGTATTTTAGAACAAAAAAGAGGAAATAAAAAGGCAGTGTTGGAAAAAGTACAACACTGCCTTCTCATCTTCATGTTGAAGATGAGAAGCTTCAACACGATAAATAACGTCACATTTATCCAAAACTAAAAACACCATATTTGGAACAAAAAAATATATATATATAATATACATATATGTGCTTCTTTACATGTTTTATAGCATTGCATGTGGCTTTCAAAAGAGGCTGAGGGTCAGAGGTCAATGCTCTTTGTGGGGCCGTGGCGGGTTTTTTGGGGGGGGGTTTTTCCATTTTTTCTTGGACACTGAAAATACCAACAGGTGAAATGATGTCGATCATCATCAAACCGAAAATGTCTGTTCATTTTCGGTTTGTTGCCGAGGCCAACTATCCGCTCTTCCATCAATGGCGAGGCCCTAAATTAGTTCATAGAAAAGTCTTTTTCCATAAGACCCCAACGTGATGGGGCCACACACCCCGTGGCCCCATCATCACACCCACTCCAGTCCATCTCTCAGTCCATTCCTTCAGCAAATCTCTAAACTCACATCTTTGCTGGTGAAATGTACTGCAAACATTCAACTAGACCCAAAAACTCCCAAACTGGTCCTAATGTGTACACATGAAGAACTTAATTTATTCTCCACTTAATTACATGCTTAAATACCCATCATCTCTGCCGTGTCTTTGTTGAAGGAGTCCTTGCAGAAAAAGATAATAACCGAGAACAAATCCGGCGCAAAACCAATCTGAAGGTCAGCTGACTCCAATCACGAGTCTTCCTCCTGAAGGCCTGGGACTCAGTGAGGCAGCGGGGTGCCGTTCTGAGAACACAAACCAGTTCAGTCCACAACAGTCGTTAAGAGTGATAATCCCATAATCACTGCAATCCTTAATGGGCCGTTTCGCTCTGAAGTGTCTCCGGCTACAGTGTGCACAGTGTCTTCTTCTGCCTTAACGAGGTTATGCAGATTTATGTAAATGAGGTCTAATCTTCAGGACACTGGGGGAACTCATGGGGTCTCCAGTCCTTTAGCCACACCTTTCCCCGGGCCCTCACTGTGGAGCTGGGTGACGGGGGCCACAGAATACAGGAGAGAGAGAGAACAAAGTGAGTGTGAACGAGGCAGGTGATGAAGTTTTGATGGATGAGAGGATGAGAGGAAAACGTCAGCTGTCTGGAGATAAAACAGTGACAAATAGAAGTGCAGGCAAAGGCTGAGCGCAGACTGACAGGATGATACTGAGAGACGCCAGAAACCTCTGAGATTCCACCGACGTCACTGTTCAGGAAGCATGAAAACTTTAGACCTCAGCGATAGCAGTCACTTTACCTGCACAGGAAATTCATTCTTCATAATAATCAACTGGTCCATATGGGGGCAACGCCTACATGGGCAAACCTGTTTGGAGCCACCATGGAAACGCAGACAAACCCATGGGACCCATATTGTCTGCCCTCCTTTTCCCATATGGGGCCCATCTAGATATCCTGGCTGGGAAAGCTGGTTGGTTTTCTCTGGTTTTACCATTATCCAGGTTTTCTCTGTGTAGTCCAGCTTCCCTCCACACTCTGAAAACATAATTAGATTTTTAGTTGCTGGTTGTGTCTCAGTGATGCTGTAATCTGCCTCTCATCCGACGATCTCTGGAGATCAGCACCGGCTTTCCCAAGCAACCCTTTAAGTAGAAGCGGATGCAGACAGTGGATAAGTCTGCATCCACTGTTTCAGTTTGATCAACTGAAACATTTCAGTTGATCAAAATAGTCAGCTGACCTTTGAAGGGGCGAGTCTCATTTTAAATACTACACAGCCTGGAGACCAGAAGAGTCAGAATGCAGAAAGCCAGACTGAGAAGCAAACAGCTCATTAGCATGGTATTCTCAAGGGTCTTCTGTGATTTTGTTGTGAATTAAAATCTTTCTATCTTCTTGTCTTCTGATCCAGGAAAGAATCTCATCTTCTTCCCTTTTGGGGAACAAACAACCCAGCAGCCTTCCAGGCCCTCGGAGTTACCTGACATCGTGCTGCTGATGCCTTCAGTCTTTCCTCTTCGGTTAATCTTAGCGTGGAATCAACAGGGCACAGCGGCAGTGTTTGATGCTTTCATTATCGCAGCACGTCCTTTCCTCCTTCCGAAGGAACAGCCAATTAAAAACGGACGATGTGACGGGAGATAAAACTCTCGCTGAGCGGGCACCAACACGTGATCTTAGCAGCAAACAAACTGGGAACTCCATTCGTCTTCCTCCCCCCAAGTTACTGCGCAGCCACAAATATTCAGCTCTGGAGTTTAAGACGACAAATTTCACAAAGGCCCATTTGTAGAAAGTGCAGTTGGATTGTCGGCAGCTTTTTTTAGACATATTCCTCATAACATGGGACCAGCATGCTCTCGGCTTTACTTGGCCGACCGAGCAGACAGGCTGATGAGCTCAATCAGAAATCAAAGTGCACTGCATGAGTGGAAAGATGTTGCTAGCATATTTGTTCTGCATCTTTCTTTCAACTGCAATAGAGCAATAGAGAAATGATTCTGCTTGATTGCTGTCATAAAAAGTGTCCACATGCATTAGGCTTCTGCAGGCTAACAGGCATCATCACTGTAATGCCACACACACCTAAAGACAAAAACTCTCTGGGACAAAGAGCAAAATATAAACAATGGTTTAAGATCTTATTGTGCTTCAGAACTGAATGATTTCATTCAAACTGTCCTCTGCAGCCATGCAGGGCGACGCATGAGTGTCACTGCATTGTTTGTCCGATTGCAGCAATTAGAACGCTCACACATTGCAAAGCAATTACAGTGGGGAAAAAAGTAGTTAGTCAGTCACCCATTGTGCAAGTTCTTCCACTTAAAAAGATGAGAGAGGCCTGTGACTGACCTCACTATGAGAGACAAAATGAGAAAAAGAAATCACAAAATCACATTGTCTGAATTTTAAAGTATTTATTTGCAAATAAGGTGGAAAATAAATATTTGGTCACCTACAAACACGCAAGATTTCTGGACGTCACAGATCTGTAACGTCTTCCTTCCATCAGCAAGGGCATTGAAGATGAAACGTGGCTGGGTCTTTCAGAATGACAATGATCCCAAGCAAACTGCCAGGGCAACAAAGGCTTCGTAAGAAGCATTTCGAGGTCCTGGAGTGGCCTATAGCCAGTCTCCAGATCTCAACCCCATGGAAAACCTTTGGAGGAAATTGAAAGTCTGTTTCCTGCCGCCAGCACAGAACATCACTGCTTTAGAGGAGATCAGCTTGGAGGAATAGGCCAACATTCCAGCAACGGTGTGTCAACCTTGGGAAGACTTACAGAAACCGTTTGACCTCTGTCATTGCCAACAAAGGATATATTACAAAGTATTGAGATGAACTTTTGTTATTGACCAAATACTTATTTTCCACCCTTATTTGCAAATAAATTCTTTAAAATTCAGACAATATTATTGTCTGAATTTCTTTTTCTCATTTTGTTTCTCATAGTGAGGTCAGTCACAGGCCTCTCTCATCTTTTCAAGTGGAAGAACTTGCACAGTGGGTGACTGACTAACTACTTTTTCCCCACTGTATTTATCTGGACTCAGCCTCTCCAAACACACTTCACAATAAGATTCACATTCACACATACATAACCCAGAAGGGTAAAGGTCACACCAGCACAGGTTCTCATTTCAGTGAGCAACCTGTCTAATTTGACCCCAGGGGCAACCTTCACTTACTAAAGTCAGTCAAACAATTAGGACAGCATCAGTGATATCCAGCTTCTCTCTGCGTTGTATGCCTGGAATGTTGAGGGGTTTTTTTCGCTAAAAGCTTCTGCCCTGAACACGTCTCTGCACTTTGGTCCTCCATAAAATCTCCATCTGACAGGAAGAAAATGGCACATGGGTGGACTTTGACCTCTGAAGGCAAATGGCTGCTTTGGTGTTTACTTACAGAGATCAGAGTTTTCATCACTGACAAATTTCTTTCCACTTTAAGACCAGTCTCCACTGTGTGGCAACGTTTCACATGAGATTCCAGTAAAATGTTGTGCATAAAGAGAGCGTAGTTGTAGTGTCAATAACTACAAGTCGTATGGATGGTTTTTGCAAGGCGCTGTAGGTTTAGGCTTGATGCACTAAAATAAAGACATGAACAATCCGTTACAGAAAGATTTCAGCAGCTGCAGGGTTTGGAAGTGTGACGGTGTGACGGCGCTTAGTCTCCTCTCCTTCGCAGGCCGAAAGATTTTTATTAAGGCTTTGCTGCTTTTACATTTGCTGTACAGTGAATGTGGTGCGTCTGATTTTCTGTCGTTCAAATGAGAAGTTTGAAAATAAAGCAGCCAAAGTGGAGGCAGAGAATGGGGAGACCCAGTCACAGTCCCAGTCACACCTAGGGAGAATTCAGAGAGGCCAATTAACCTGACAGTCATGTTTTTGGACTGTGGGAGGAAGCCGGAGTACCCCGAGAGAACTCACACAAGCACAGGGAGAACACGGAAACTCCATGCAGAAAGATCCCGGGCCGGGAATCAAACCCAGAACCTTCTTGCTGCAAGGCAGCAGCTCTACCAACTGCTTGTCTACATGTTTCAGTTTTATCTTACAGTGAGTGAATGGTTACCACAGTAACCAGGATTTTCCTTGAATCAGAAGCTCTTAGTAACGTCTTACGAGAATCTTATAAGGCCTCTTTCTGGTAAAGGCTTCGTGTTCAGTCAAATCACTGACCTGTCTTCCACCCGCTGATCTTCTGAAGCAAATATCCACCCATTCATTAGACGATCACAATGTGTGAGCTGCATTAAAGCCGTTTGGTTTAGCTCTTGTTTAAGTTGGAGTTGTGTAAAGCTCTGGTGTCCTGTAGAACAATGTATCCTGCTTTTATCTTGAGCCCTTTTTTTTATTTTTACACATTGCGCTTCTTGTCTGCAGACACTAAGGGAGTAGAGTGTCCAGTAACAACATGGAAACATGCAGGAGAAACTGTGGGATGAGTGGAGCAGTAAAAACCAGGGAGCTTATAGGTTGAGATGAACCAGAGTGAAACAGAGGTATGAACTGATGAGGAAAACCCAAAAGGGACTAAATGAAAAACCAAACACCAACACAGATGGATCACTAGTAAACTGGTTTGAAGAAGCTGTGATGGTCAGACAAGTATTTATATTGGAGTTCTGTTGCCATTTATGACTAATGCCAAATCAGTATAGAATATACCCAAAGGAAAGCCAAATGCAGACTAGAACCATAAAAAACCCTGTGAAATATCCCTTTAGTTCAACTCTGACAGAGTGCGTGGTAGCAGATGCCTTCATTAGTAAGTAACCACCAGCCAGTGGCAATATTCTCACACTGTTCCCAAATCAATCATCATCTTGTCTGTCACTCTTTCCTCCCAAACGGCGGCGACATCCAGCAAACAATGGAAATGTTCTGGAAGCGTCTTCAGAGTCGGTGAAATGTTGTTGGCCAGCACCAACGAGAAGTCTGCACCGATCGCTTCTGTCAAAACGAGACGGCAACTCAAGAACCACTTTCTTACCTCATCGTATGTGCATTCACTCGCCTTCGCAACAGAGGCTCGTAAAAACGACGGAAGATCCTCGAAGAGACGCAATTTACGTTTCATTTCACAGTCCCGTAGTAATGGGGAGTTTACTCCAAATGCAAGTTGATTATCGGATAACATCCGTGTGTCACGTCAGGTCATGCAGCTGGGTTTGCAATCTCAAACTAATCCTTACAATCCTACTGGTTCTACTGGACTAGAGCTCCCTATTCCATGCCGAGACCTTACAGGTGATCTGGAAATGTCTAGAGACGAGAAACGCTGTGTGGTACTAACACCACTAGATCTTGTGACGTTCCTAATCAGAATTCCTAAACAGTTTAGTTTGTACCTAGAATTTGATGTTTTCAGTTGGTAAAAGCTGAGCAGGTTGCGTTCTGACTTTGCTCATTAGGGTTCCAAGCCGGTGGAGCGAACAGAAGAGGCAGACCACAAGCTGACAAACCAGATCTGTTTGCTGCTCCAGCACAGCAGGGAACCCTGTTGTAATTGTTCGAACATTAAATTTTTACCATTATTATTAGTCTCCGCTAAAAGATGTTGGCGAAAGAAGAACCAGAAAATGCAGGAAAAAATCTGACATTGCAGTTTGGTAGAGAAACTTGACCGCTAATAGAAATAAATAAATAAAAATAAATCCATGACATTCAATACCTAGGGGGTGCTATTGCAAAGGAAAATGTGTTTTAGCTAATAATTCCTACCCAGCCAGCATACCTATGTGGGCCCCATATGGGGAAAAG
This sequence comes from Phalloptychus januarius, assembly GCA_902982915.1. Taxonomy (NCBI): domain Eukaryota; kingdom Metazoa; phylum Chordata; class Actinopteri; order Cyprinodontiformes; family Poeciliidae; genus Phalloptychus; species Phalloptychus januarius. The sequence continues at coordinate 2,499,677 of CADWAE010000468.1, read as the reverse complement.
GAGGGCAGACAATATGGGTCCCACATGGGTTTGTCCGCGGTCTCCATGGTGGCCCCACACAGGTTTGCCGATCTAGGGCCACTGCCCTGTAGGCCCATGTCTGCCCTCCTTTTCCCCATATGGGGCCCACCTACGTATGCTGGCTGGGAAGCATAAGTCAGACTCTGTTGGTCAGACTTGGAATCCGTTGATAACTGCTTTCTGTTCTGGTTTAATAAATGAATTACACAACTATACAAATAAATTAAGTGCATAAATATAATTTCTTTTTAAGTATTAAGTATAACTTTATCAACAAAGCACCTGGCTCCAGAGCCGTCGCTCAGCGGGGCTTTACGGTTGCCAATTACGGGACGAGGTTTGAAGGGTCACTTGGTCTCTTTCCAACAATCTGCCAGATCTCTGATAACAAGAAATGGCTCTAACAAGCTTACGGAGGGTCTAAACCTTAACCCTAAACGAGTCTCTGGGGTTCCACAACAGTTACATGGTGCTCATTTTCTTTTCTTTTTTTTTTCTCCTCCTCCAAATTATGGCAGAAAGTTCTTTAAAAACTTCCTTGGAGATCAACGTGCTTTTCTGCCACCGAATGGCCTGCAGATTGTCTCTTTGGAGAATAGAAGTTATAAAAAAAGAAAAAGAAAGCTTCGAGCCGACAATGGCTGCCAGGCAGGAGGCTCAAGGAAGCCGTCCAATGTTAGGCTGGCAAAGAAAAACGAGTTCAATTTAAAGCGTGTTTCAGCGCAATGAATCCTGACGCGTCTGTGTATATTTGAACTCCAATTTAATGGGCGTCTGCCGGGCCGGGCGTCTGCCGGGCCGGGCGTCTGCCGGGCCGGGCGTCTGCCGGGGCCGGGCGTCTGCCGGGCCGGGCGTCTGCCGGGCCCTGGGAGCCCGGAGAAGTGGGAGATGAGAGGCAGACAGAAAGCAGGTTGTGAGATGAGACAAAGAGCAGCAAGAGAGTGTTTACAGGCTGCGCGAGTTTACAAGTACACGAGCGTGTTCGGGTACGGTGTGTGTGCGCGTGCTCTCCAGCGTGGCCCTTCCAAGCACGCGTGGGCGTGAGTGTATGAACAGGAGAGGAGGGAGGAAGACAAGGCGGTGAGAGGAACCGATTTCACACCAGCAAAGTGCAATCTTGAGGCACTGACTCACTCCTGACTCCAGCAGCGGAGTGGCTATATTACTGTGTTTACACCCTCCGGATGAAACAGATGGAGCAGAGAAATAAAGCTAAGCACCGGGCAGAACCCTCTTACCAGCATTCACTCCACAGTAGCGCGATGCTACTTCTGAGGACTTTCTGCCAAAGGGTTTGCTCGATGATTTGATTTGCGGGATTGGTCACGTTGCTGTAATTTGGTCTGCATCAGAGCTGGCACCCTCTAATGCCTCAGCAGAATCTCAGCCATGCATGCAAACCGTATGTTACAGTGGATGTGTGGAGCCTTTGCAGGCCCTGGGCAGCAGTTCCAAAAGCAACGAGAGGATTTCTATCTCACCACTAAGAACATCGGGACTCTTTTCCTATTAATTTATGAACCAACCTTTGACAAGTGGAGGATTTCCTGTTTGACACTCATGAGCAGCAAAGGAAAAGACGAAATTATGCTAAAATGGTTGAGTCTGTACACCAATAGATTTATCACGGTGTTCTCTGCTACCGTGTTTGTTTTTCCCCCCGATACATCTGAATTCAGATCTTGTTCAAGCTGCAAGACGGGAAACCAATGGGATTCACTTGTTGTTGTGCTCGGCAACCAGCCAATGGTCCCCAGGATCTCAATCACAATTCAAACGTCTGTGGAAAGAAGAAAACTGACGTCCTTTGTGCTTCGGTTTCTAGACCAACTCATCAGCACACCTACACTCCTGGACTGACATCAGCAAAGTGAAGCTTTCTAACAATCAGTGCAAGTTTTCTATTCATCTGCTTTCTTCAATCAGTTCAAGCCAAACTGTAGTGGATTGAAGGAGATGCAACTTTTTATTATTTTTAAATCTGTAAGTTGAAATGTATGTTTTAGATTTTAAAAAAATGCTTTTTGTACATACGGACGCTTTTCTGGAAGAAGAGTGTCTGTATTGCACTGTAATATATTGTATTTATATCAATTATACCTTGAGGAACCAGCCTTTATGGATAAGTCTGTCATATTATGGGATGTCTATTGTCCCTTTTGAAATAACCAAAGAGCAACAGGGAGCTGCTGACCGAAAAACATGCCACTGCCATCATCTGTGAATTGGTATAATGGAATATTTGGACCAGACCAAAAATAAATAAATACGCAAATAGATGGATAGATAAGTCAATAAATAATAATAATTTCAACAATCATAATATTACAAGAAATAGTCATAAGAGAATAAAATCATACAACATTAAGCCACAATATTAGGAGAATTTAGTAGTAATTTCAAAAGAATTCCAACACCAAAATAAATTAGAAATAAAAGGAGAAACATTGAGCATCTTTTAAAGTCACGCTTCTGGATCAGTTTTGCAAATACTTTGAAACGATTGTGTAGTTTTATTACCGCACAGAGTGTGGTCGTGCCAGATCAGGTGAAGGCAGAGCGGGAATCAAACCAGCAACCCGGTGGGTGCAGGGAAACTCCTACAGATTCATGTATTCAGAATCCCACAGCATAATTACCATCAAGCTGGAGAATTAGGAATACTTCCTTTCAAGAAGGAACAAAAATCTGAGTTTAGCTGAGCTGGATTTCTTCAATTTTCAAGAACTGAACAACATCAACAAGATGCACGACATTCTAACCATCATCAGTACTTTTTCCAACTCGGTGTAGCAGCTGAACCAGACTTTAAAAGATTGCACAGCCTTCCTCCCTGTTGTGGCTAATGGGTGTTTCTAGTGGAGCTGAGCTGTTAACTAAATTTGCTTCACCTCTGCCTCCCCAGCAGTGACAGTCCAATATTTGCTCTGTGAAAAAGGTCGCTCAGCTGCAGCTCAGGGTCCCGGCTTTGCAGGAAGAATATTCGATACCAAGATGGATCTGTAGAGAAAGTAAAATCACCTGGAGCTGCCGAAGAAACACTACACCTCTACCTGTACCTGCTGTTTCCTGTGCATGTATGCGTGTGTGTGGGTGCGCAGGAGGGTGGGCGGGTGCGTCGGTGGAGAAGCAGCGGGGCAGTTGCTATGGCGATAAAGTATTTGCACTTCAGCTGCAGAATGGTAGCATCATCCCTTGAGGATGGCGTCTTCGAGGCTTGTAATTGGGTGAAGGCTTTCTCTGAGGAGCAGCGAACAAGGCAACAAGACACGACCCCGAAAGATCCTTGCATGCCCCCCCAGAGGTCGGCGAGTTGCTAAATCCGGCGCAGAGACGGTCTAATCAGTACAGAGTGGCATAGGTTACAGACTTCCAGATCGCAGCACATTGAACAGAGAGGGATACCTGCACAGAGGATCAGAGGACAGTAAACAGAGACGCTCTCAGGTCAGACTATCGAACATATACAGCGCTGAGCTGGAAACATGGAAGGCTGTTCCTGTCCTCCTCTGGCCAGTTTTAGCTTTCAAACAGTGATATCTGATTACACCCATTGTTGTTTTTAGCGCAGAGAATCCGGAGCAAACCCAAAACTACCAGAAGTAAACACGTACATGCATTATGCATTCTGTGTCGGGCCTGCTTACAAATGAGCACACATCCAAACAAATGGTACACCCTGAGCGAGCGACGCCCCAGAAAAACAGCAGCACCGCGGAGCAACGCAGAGCCCGGCCTCAGGTCGCAGCGGAGCAGCAGGTTAGTCAAGGAAATCTGATCAGGAGTGTTTGGGCCGTGTTGAGCCCAGAGGACCGGCACCGTGGTCATCACACAAAGAGCAGCAGGAGAGGTATGAGAGAGATTCACATGCTAACCTGTCATTACTGAAACACATACTCTGAACGGCTGAGAGTTAAAAAAACAAAAGCAAACATATAAACAACTCTCACTGCATCGGTGTAATCCAGCAGTACTTCTTCCAGCCCAAAGAAAAAAGCTCTATGCCTCATCCAGTCTAGTTAGTTGGTTAGTTTCCTGCCACACACCACACTGTAGAGCAAGGGACCCCAAAGTGGGTCCTTCGGGGCCGGCACCCTGCATGTTTTAGTTCTCTCCTTACTGGTCATAACAACCTCTTCAGCATGTCAATGTTCTTCTTAGACCGTCTAATGAGCCATCATTGGATCCAGGTTTGTTAAACCAGGGAGCTAAAACACGCAGGATGCCGGCCCTCGAGGGCCGTTTTTGGGCCCCCCTGCTGTAGAGCCTAGTCCATACATTTTAAACAGGATTGAGCATTGAGCAGATCACGAATATATATTTAACCTGGTGGGCTGAATTAATTCCCAAGTTATTTTGTTCCACAATTTGATATTTCTAAAATAAATCTGCTGAATGGAAACAAGTCAGTTTTTAAAAAGCTCATATTTCCATAGAAAGTTTTCGCACTATGGTGAGGAGTTTTTTTTTTTTTTTTTTTTTAATCAAAATAGCGATAAAAACACATTTTTTCGCATCACACACGTCACGAGATCAACAACCGGATGTCGTCACTGGCGCAAACCATGAAGAAGATGACAGGTAGCAGCGGGAGGATGATGGCACTGCCTGGGCTTAATGACTTATCATATGAACAAACTCAGTAATGTGTGATTTTAATTGTGTTTCTTATTTAATGGGTCAGTGCAACACCTCAATTGTGAAAATGGGTTTTTTCACCGCTAGTGGAACATTAACAACGTTTTGCGCACATTTGTGTTGACTGCAACTTATGTAAAGGAGTCTGTTTGGATGCATAGTCAGAACCTATAGTGGTAGGATAATTTTGTGATATGCTTCACCGACTCATACCTCTTTCATAATTTCTTGGTCGTTATTTTGACCCATTCTTAACGTTAGAATTATGACACGTCTCACATCAGTGCCGTAAAATTGGATTAATGAGACATGACCGTTTGGACCGCAGACGTTTTCTGAACTATCGGATACGTGAAGTTTTTAGCTGGTGATGTGCTGCGGGTTTTTGTCATCGTCATGATCATTTCTTCTATAAGGAGGCATTTCCTCATTGGGGGTGGAAAACTATTCAATAAAGGAAATATGGTGGCAGGTTGACCAACTCATTCCAGATCCAACAGAAAGACACACTAACAACCCCTCCAAGACCAATTTAACTGGTTGCCAATCAATTTGACCCATTGACCTTAACCATCCGGTCTGCACAGAGACGTCCGTAGGGGTTAAGGGTCAAAGCAGTGAGCATCTCTTTGTGCGCGCTGACAAATTTCACCACAACACCAACATATAGAGGCTACTGTGTAACGCATTAAAAATGCATTTGTTGGAAAGTCATGTTACCTGAACTATGACTAGATCCAAAACATTGATATGGGAATCCCAAATAAACTTCAGCCTGGAAGCTCTACTTCCTGACTTACTTTGTTTTCTTTTAGTTGGAAGTAGACATGTTTCAGACCAGGGGATAGTTCTGCTTCTTGTTTATTTCCGTGCAGCTCGTTGGTCCTCGACGAGCCATCTGCCTGGGAAGTGAGTGATCGCTGAGAAAAAGGACCTTTAAAGTCCATCGTACATCTTCTTCCTGAGAGGAATTGACACAACACACGTTCAGCAGCACAGCCTCCTGTTAAAACACGCTGCCAGCTTTACAGTCTCAGCGTGCTCTAATTAAAAACTTGGCATTTAAGTGACTTGTTTTTGCCTCATTTGGAAACAACGGAAAACTCCACTGGACCTTTGAGAGACATTAAGCTACGGTTTGAGTGATGGAAATATTTTCCTTGAGAAGGTTACACAAAATGACGTGGCAGCAGATTCTGATCTAGTTTTAATCTCGTTTAAGTCGCTTCTAGTAAGATTAGTTCATGTCGTCTTTACGGCTCAGGTCTTTGTCCGTTACAGAGCGAACACCTGCATTACAGTTGCCCAGCCAGCATACCTAGGTGGGCCCCATATGGGGAAAAGGAGGGCAGACAATATGGGTCCCACATGAGTTTGCCCATGTAGGGGCACCGCCTACATGGGCCCTACATGGAAGTGGCCCCATATTGCCTGTCCTTCCTTTCCCCATATGGGGCCCACCTAGGTGTCCTGGCTGGGTGGTGTTTCACTCCGTTCTGCTCTCACTCATGAACAACTAGATACTTGATCTTTTCAGACATTGCCTGTTGACAGAACAGTCCATCTTTTTCTAGTTGAGAACAATGACCTCAGAACTGCATGACCTCCACCTTGACACTGGGAAAAGATTTGAATACCCACATATGGGTATTCAAATGGCTCATGGCTCAGAGCCTCAGAACCCATAAAAAAGCTACAGGGAAGACCCTCCACAGTGGCACACCCCCTGAAATAGGCTCAACAGATCAGTAGCAATGAATGATAGTGACAGGCGAAGCTCTCCGCCACTTGGCGTGAACCCGACACAAGGGACGGTATAGAGATGTCAGGGACAAAAGCTTTCTCGCGTCGTATCGCAAGCCAGTATGTGCACTTCAATGAGCTCAAAAATTCACAAGTACAAATTTCTCTAGTCGGTTGGGTGGAGGAAGACAAGCGATGGTCGCCTTATCACACAAGTTCCTTAGGAACTGAATGGGCAAAGAGCATTCAAGCTAAAATCAGGTAGAATTGAGCAAGAAGGTAATGACCGGCCGGATCTGGGATACTGACTGATATGTCATCACTTGCCTCAAGTCACATGGACTACTTTTGTCTATTTTTTCCCCAAATATTCTTTCTGGGAACAGGATATATTAAATGTGGCGCTCTCATAAGCAATAACCTGTTACAGAGAAACCTTCTTGCTGAAAATCTGAGCACAACTGAACTGTGCTGAACAGTTCTGGTGAGCAGCAGAAAATGTTCACTTTTACAGAGTTATCCACGCTCAGTATGAAGGAAATATTAACACAGGCAGGATTAATGTGAATTATTCAACTTGACTGAACTCGCGCAGCAGCTGTGAAGAAACGGAGGAACGCTTGTGAAGCCTTGTTGAAAACTCTCCAGCTATCGAGTCTTTGATCAACGCAGGGAGACGTCACCTTATTGCTCCTGAATCCAAAATGCTCAACCACTGAGCTACTGGAGTACAACCACATTCACATCTAGAGACGTCCCAGTCAAATCACACACATTTCATCCGAGGGCCCTGACACCGTCAACCCCGGCCACGAAAACGTGTATTAGATGTGCTTTTATTGATGCGCACGCTTCACTTTCTCCTCTCTCAGGCCGCCGCCCTCATTGACCTCATCTTCTTCATGAGCTGAGTTAATGGAGGAAGCGTGCCTTCGGGGCCCCACTCCGGCACGTTCGCAGTCCCCTCACACGTCCAGAGACGGAAACAACATGAATAATTTGCCTCCACGCCGCAGGAACGTGAGGAGAGGTGACACCTGTGCACGCCGAAACGGAGACAACCTTTAACTCTCCGCCTTAAGGGACTCTCTGCAAAGTAAGCAGCTCAGAAAAACACCACACTCCCCCTGATTGTCCCCAACTGGAGCTTATAGATCTTTTTGTCAAGGCGAAGAAAAGAAAGCACGTAAAAAATAAATTTAAAAAGTCTGTTACATAAACCTGTTTCATGCAATTAATGAGGCAGAAATAATTGAATCTGTGCCCGGTAGCGTTTTAATGTTCAGCAGATTGTTTCTTTAACTATCGGTAAAGAGACCAACATGACATGCAGCCGCGGCTCCCGGCCAAAACCGATACTAAATACTGAACGTCGTCATCTGAATACTGTCTGAAAAATGGTTTCCTAGACTCATTCAACTTTTTTTTTCCTATGCATTTTCTGTACATAAACATTAAACTAAGACTAGACAAAACATCAAAGTGTTATATTTATGTGCAATTTCTCAGCTCGAATACTGTAGATGAAATTAAATTACCACATTGTTTGTCTTTCTCAGGCATGTGCAGCAATAGTGTTTTATGCATTCATTGCTGCATGAATTTTCTATGAATTTATGGCTTTTAAATTAATAACATTTTTAAAATGTGCATCTTCCAGACACAATTGATGCTATGTTATCTTCAGTTGTTATTAAAAACGCCCCATATATGAAATATGACTTAAAAGAAATGAATATTCATTATTTAATGCTTTCAAATTGGGCCTCTGTCTCTTTAAGAAACTCCTGCTATTTTTGAAACTCCGCCTTCAGGAAGTGATCGCAGCATGGCTCCTCTATTAGCCCTTTGGCAACGTTCTTAACCGAGTAGTAGCTCCTTTAATGAGCTCATCGAATGTGCAGTTCCACCAGGTGTTTGCTAATTGCTGCTGGCTAGTCTGAAGGGGCAAGCAGCAGCTCAGACGCTTGGAAGCTGCAGGTCTGAGGAGGAGCTGCAACCTTTCATCAGTTTGGCTTTATGGGTTTGCTGTCCCATTGGAAAACTGAACTGTTTTTAAAGTTTCAACCACCTGACCCAAACACTGACCATCAGGACACAAAAAAATAAAATAATGCTAGAAACACTAGTGCCGACTCGTCAAAGTCAGTACAGTAAATATTGAGCTGTTTGGACATAACGACAGGAAGAGTAGCAGTCAAACCTAAAAATTATGTTGGTAGTGGTAGCATCATGATGCGGGGATGTTTTGCCCCTATTTTCCCCCAGTAAAAATAAGCCATTGATTCTATTGGCTGGAATGACAGAGAGAAATTTTCAGCATCACATAACAAGAGCCAGATGGATGTTCTAACAGAACCATGATCCCAGACGTCAGATATTAATTCTGGAATGCAATAAACGTCTTGGCAACTTACGGACATTTATCCAAATATATGAAGGTGAGATGTTTATGTTCAGCATTTATGTATCATTTTGACTCTGGGCAGATTCAAGAAAACTCAATAAATGCAGCCTTGCTGAGCCAATCCAAATTTTTTTTTTCATATTCATTTCGACTTCATAAAACAAACAAAAAAATAAACTAAACAAAAAACTGTTCAGATGTTGAACAGCGGCTCAATCCAGTCAAGCTGATCTGCGATCTGCAAGGCAAGAACAATGGAACCTGATAGATGAAGAATGTTACTCATCAAGTATTAAAGTATTCCAGATGCAAACTCTTCTCATTTTGATAACTCTAGCCTTAAATACCATTTTGTTTTCATAGTGTCTCATAAGCAAGTCAACACAGTAGCACATTTTGAAGCAAGTAAATATGAATAATTGATCAAAGTCAGCAAAAATTTGGTTAAAATTGAAGTAAGTCTTTAAGTGTCTATATGCAAAACTTGGACAGTTTTTACTCTGAAATATTGTTTAAATCAGCTTTCTGTATAACATGCAAAAAAAAAAGACATGAATTTCACTGGTGAATTCTAAAAGTTTATCAAGAACCAAAAAAAAGATTAAACTAAGTAATAGAAAGTTGTTTTTTTAAAGAACGAGTGCAGGAAAACATACATGTCATTCTGAAACATGAACATGTGCAAACTCAAATCTGCAGACGGGTCTGCAGTTTAAAGTGGGCTGATTGAAACAAACTGATGCTCTAAACAAGGTCACCACACAGTCAGCATACCTAGGTGGGCCCCATATGGGGAAAAGGAGGGCAGACAATATGGGTTCCACATGGGTTTGTCCATGTAGGGCCACTGCCTACATGGGCCCTACATTGGGCAAACCCGTATGAGGCCACCATGGAAACCACGGGCAAACCCATGTGGGACCCATATTGTCTGCCCTCCTTTTCCCCATATGGGGCCCACCTGGGTAGGCTGGTTGGGCTTTATGTTGCCAGAATGCAAAAGAGAGTTCTTCTATTCAACTGATGCTTCACATGAGATGCAGCTAAACCTGCAGCAAAGTGAGAATGTTGAGGAGGTGAAACCCGCAGGGAGTCCAGACGATGTGAACGCATCAGGGCGGAAAACTGAAAGCAATCAGCTTTACCAAGTGAGCAGGAATAAATCAGCAACCGGAAATGAGCTTTTCATCCAGAGAAGGCGAACGTCAACTGCTGGGATCAGGGAAACACAGGACAACAAGGGTCCAGCGGCCTGAAGAGAAGCAGCCCAGAGGATTCCTGCTTAAGCTCAGTCACACACACACACCCACGCACCCCCACACACCTGCTTTAATCCATTGTAAAGTTGGCTTTGGGGAAAGAGCTCAACGGCTCCATCAGTCACTGAACAGCAACAGGAACCTGATCAACACATCAACTGATTTGATCTGTGAGGAATTCATGGTGCAATTATTGTTTCAGTTCTGATCCATGAATGTGTTTATTAATTAAATGTGTCGTTTCAAATAGTTTGAAATTGGTATCAACACTGAAGGAGAAGTGATTTTTATTTGGTTTATTTATGACTTCTCTATTTTTACACGTTAATGTAAATCTTAATAGATTCATTAGTGGTTTCTCTACCATGGGGCCCCATCAGAGCCGCTATCAGCCAACAGCATTTCGAAACAACCAGCAAAGAAATGATTAGCTCTGTGTTTTCGTTCGGGGAAAAAAAGAGAAAGAATAAAACTCTGCTCTTACTTTGACTGTCAAATTTCCTGATGATGGTATCCAGGAAGGTGTTCTGCGGGGCCACGTGGCCCCTCCGGACCGGCATCTTCGCAGCGGTGGCGGCCGGGACTTGTAAAGACTTTCCGGGTTGGTTTGGATAAGATCACACCGAGTTTGGCTCTTCAAGCCCTGCGGAGCGCAGGATGCTCACTGCGCTCCCCTCCACACTGGCAGCCGATCAGGATGGGAGGAGGAGAGGGGGGGGTGCAAAGTTTTCCGGGTGTTCAGGTGGGCTCTGACTCCTGAAGGTCTTGGGAGTAAAAAAAAAATATATAAATAATAAAAATAAATACTCTGAGAGTTCTGGAAAGGAGGCGCGTTGTGACGCGCGGAGGATCGAGCGGCTTCCAGCCCCCAGACTGGGAGGCTGGGAGGCTGGGAGCGGGGCGGCTGTCCGTCTCTGGTCCGCCGATGCGATGCGTCTCTCACACCCGGAGGAGCGCAGCGCGGCGCTCATCCTGCGGGTCAGCCCGCTGCTTGGAGGCGGACTGGGCGAGTTCTCTGATGAGCACCGTTGGAGCCATAGTTGGAGGCGCTGGGCTGCGCGTTTCTATTTATTCCTCTCTCTCTCTCTCTTTATCACTCAGTCACTCACTCCACCTCCTCTTTCTTCTCTTTGTTTTGCCTCTGAAGCTCCTGGTGTTTGGCTGCAGAGGGGGGAAAAAGAGCGGAGTGATCATTAAAGGAAAACAGCTGCGCACAGGACGACAGCTTGAATCGTCCTGCATGCGTGTTTGTGTGTGTGTGTTTTAGAAGGTGTTCTGTGGATCTCTCCTCCTCCTCCTCGCTGTGCGCGCTGCCGGATGACTTCAGCTCCTCTGGCGTCTCGATGCGTCTCTTTTTTTTAACCCTTTGCGCAGCAGAGCAGAGCAGAGCAGAACCCACCACACACCTTTGGTAATGGACAGGAAGGAAGCTGCGCGCGCGCTCACCTGTCCTGATAACGTCTAAGGCCCCAAAACCAAAACAACAGGAATTCATTTCAATGCTTTCAAAATAACCGCCTTCGCGGGTCACTCTGCGGCTTTTGGAATGATTCTAACGCAATTAATTGAAGCTGCCTCAGGTGGGACTGAAGGCCCCGGGGGAGGTGGGGGGGTGGGGCAGCTCCCGGGCAGATCAGATAGGACAGATTCCTCCTCCACCTGCAGCAGCAGGTTAGAGACGGACGCCTGACGTTAACAGGTGTTCCGCAGTGTCACCTGATTTCTTTCTTACAACCGCAAAAAAAGGCACTTTACGCACGAGCCGCCTCCCCAGTTTCTCCCCTCTATTGTGCCGCCCTGCTCCGCTCTGTGCCATGCACGCGCTCCAATGTAGGGAAGAAAGAAAACATTTTTATCGTTCACGAAAATGAATGAAAATAAAATAAATAAGTAAATAAAGCACCTGCGCATTAATGAAGCGTCTCCTTCTCCGTTGCGCCGGATGCTTTGTGGGTTTTATTGCGGGTTTTTCTTTTTTTTTTGCTCTTGCGCGGCTTTAGCCTGCTTTCATCCGGGGCTGGACTGGGATTCACCACTCAGCCTGCTCAGCTACGTCACACCGCCGGGGTTCCCCCCTTCCGTCATGCTGGAGATGATGCGTTCAAGTGAAGTGGGAAATTATTGCTGTGCGTTTTGGATGAGGCGCATGGACAGAATGAAACGGTTCTACGTTCCCTCCAGTGAGATGCTAACTCTCACACAGACCGCATCTCAGTCTGTTCCTCATGTTTATTCTGGTTTCACTCCTGTGATCGGACTCGGTAGGACGGTTCGACGAGCCGCTGCCTGGCAGAAAGAGCATCCATCAAAGCGTGACATTTTGGTGAGTATTAAAAATGCATCAGTTGGTGATCCTGTTACAGCCGGCGGGCAGGACAGCTTCCCCTCCTTCCAACTCCCTTATTTAGTCAGGAAGAGAGAAAAGCAGGGAGGGAAGGATGGAGGAGGAGAGACAAAACGAGGAGGAAGAGAAAAAAATATGGTTTATTTTTCAAAGAATGGGCGGATCCAAGGTTGTAAACGCTTGTTTTTATTCACACATGAGTAACAGTCACCACAGACCCTTCATCTGCTCTTGTTTCATTTTCAAAATAAAACTCCTTAAAGCTGCAGACTTTCATAAGTGAAGAACATAAACAGCAGATTACCCAGCCAGCATACGTAGGTGGGCTCCATATGGGGAAAAGGAGGGCAGACAATATGGGTCCCAAATGGGTTTGTCCATGTAGGGCCACAGCCTACATGGGCCCTACATGGCATTGGTCCTACATGGGCAAACGTGTGTGGGGCCACCATGGACACCACAGACAAACTCATGTGGGACCCATATTGTCTGCCCTCCTTTTCCCCATATGGGGCCCACCTAGGTATGCTGGCTGGGTTATGTTGAACCTGAATGGACAAAAAAGCAGGACTCAGACAGATGACTTTTGTACTTTGTTCTTGGCCTTTTAAGGACTGTAACAAAAAAAAATTATGATGCAGAAAGAGAAATGTTGGATTTTGTTTTTATTTATGCTAAAGTCTCTCTTATCTAGTGCTTCTAAAACAAATCTAGGTTTAAACCAGGAACGTGTCAGCCATTTTGTTAAATATCAGGTGCTGTCAGCTGTGAAGAACACAGCATGTATGATGCACCGCTGCTTCTATAGCGTGTGTATACTGGGATCAACACTGTGAACACTTTACATTTGTCATGAAGACACAGTCATTTGGCTTTTTTTTCTTACTCATCACTCGACGAGTTAGGGATGACATTGTCTACAGGATGTCAGCGCCCCAAAGTTCTCAAAAATGATCCTAATTAATCAGAAAGTTGGTTAGGCTTCCACTCCAGCGATGAGGCTGGAGTTAAAGTCACAAATAAAATGCAGAATGAAGTTTGGCGGTGGATATTAAATAATAAATGGTGGATGAAAGAGCACAGCAGACAGATGGATCTGGTGAGTGAAGAAAGATAAAAGAGAGCTTAAACACTGACAAAAGAAGCCAGCAGAGCTAATTACAGGTGAGTGGATGCAGCTGGGGAAGGGAGCAGGTGGAGGGAAATGATAAACAGCCGAGAGGGTGAGGGGAAAAAAACAAGCTGAGGGGGAAGTAAAGCAAAGAGAAATAAACCTACAGAAACAGTAAACGGATTTAATGAAACAAATCAGAAACACAAACAATAAGAATGAACTGAAGCAGAAAGATATGAGGAGATGAAGACATGATGATGGGTGCACTTCACATTATAGATAGAAAAAAAACCATGTACAATATCAAGCCAGAAAGGTGAAGATTGGGGGACACAGGAGGCTTTCAAAATGTAGAAAGATCCCAACCAAGAACATTGACAAATCAGTTACAAAGTGGCTAAAGAAGAAAAAATAAATACATTTGAAAAAGAAATGAATGTTTTGCAGTGGCCACCATGAAGCCCTGACCTCATTTCTATGGAAAGTTTTTAGTTAGAGCTTAAAAGGTCTGTGTGTGAGGAAGGCAGCCTGTAAACTCAGGTAAACCAGTTCTGTTGGGATGAATGGAGTAATGCCAATTCAAATGTATGTAAAGCAGGAAAAGTTTAGACTCACTTAATGCAAGACAGTAAGAAAAAAAAGGCTGTTTTGTTATGAGCACATCTGGCTTCTGATTGGTCAGATCCTCCTTTTACTTCCTGCTCTCCTCCCTGTTCCCACCATCATGATGGTTTCCTTCTAGTAAATGAGAAAATGCCGAGTCATGCAATATTTTGGATTTCCTCACGTCAGTGACGAGTCATGACAGTCGATGAAAAACGAACGGCAGGGAGAAAAACTTCCAGAATAAACATTTATTTATTGATAAGCTCAACAGCTGGAAACAAGGAGACTGAGAGCAGGTTATGAAACATCTCTTAATGCGTTAACAGGTCATGCTTGGGTCAAACACAGTAGATAAAGACTGTACAGGCAGAAGAAGCCGCAGAGCAAGAACTTCAAACTACGACTGAAACTACGCGGCGCAGCTTGTCTGTCCTTCAAGAGCCGCTTTCACTCGTCTGTCCATCCATCTGCTCGTCCTGGAACCATCCATTTATCACAGAGCTGGCTGTCGGGATGCTGCTTCAGACCGTTCCCACTCTACCTGACACACACTCATCCACACACACACACACACACACCCGAGCCACAAACTCAGCTCAGCGTCTGGACACGTCGCCCCCTGTGAAGAGAGGAAACAGGGAAGTGATGCAGGCTGGCTTTGCTGCTTCACACACACACGCACACACACAAAAACAAAAATCAAAACAAAAAAACATTTACATCCTCCACATTATAACGGACCTTTATTTCCTGCAGTTTTGGTGTTTTAGACTTGATTTTAAAAGAAATAAGGTAAAAATCCACAAAGGTCAGTTTGACTTTATGTTTCAGATGATCTGTGTTTTGTGTGTGTATGTGTGTGTGTGTGCATGTACAGCTCCGCTGCACTGAACCCCACTAAAAACCTCCTGGTTTTTCCATCAAGTATTGATTTCTAAACTCTTCCTGAGTTTAAAACTTTAGTATTGTTGTTATTTGAGGTCTGAAAGCACTGCAAACTTTTTTTTTGTTATTTTGACTATTTCTCATTTTCTGCAAATAAATACTAAAGTTTTTGCTTGGAATTTCAGAGACATGATGTCATTAGTTCATAGAACAAAAGAACAATGTTCATTTTACTCCAACAACACACAGGGAGTAAAACCAGAAAAACGGATCATTTTAATTGGTGCTGTATGTGTGCTCTCATTTTTGCAGGGGTGTGTTGTGTGGGGGGGTGTGCGTGTGTGTGTTAGTGACGGATTGTCCCTCAAAGGGAGGCTGTCAGGCGTAATGTGTGCAGCAGCGTAGCTGTGGGAGGTGGTGGGTGATGCTTTCCAATTAACTAACGCAATTAACCAGGTTGATTAATGGATTAACATGCAACTCCTTCAGAGGTCGGAGCTCCGCTTTCATTATTCATGAGCATCAACGGTCAACGCCTGTTTAACCGAGACTTCGGTGGATGTGCATCTAATGCATATAAGAAAATGCAAGTGACTGTAAGTTTATGTCTGAGCCCAGACATGGACGCAGACATAACTTCTTTTAGCATAACCTGAACACAACGATAGGCTTTTCCAGCATCCCAGATCATTTATGAAGCAATGATGACAGAAAGAAGCAGCTTTGTCGTCCGCCAGTGTTTGCAGATTTCGCTTGTGCGTCAGATTTACTGACGTACCAGAAACGCAACACATAATTCCAGCAGGGGACTTTTGTATGTAGAAAATAAAAATAAAATACAGATTCATTGCTCTGAATTTTTTTTACACATTTAAATCTGCTATTAATTAATTGAAATGAACACACTCTAGCCTTATGTATTACTTTAAAATTAGATTTTTCTTGTAGCTGAAGCTAATATTTGAATTAACAGAATTTGAATTACTGAAATAAATCAACTTTTTTGTTCGCCTTTTAATTGAGATGCACTCAAATAAATGTAATACTATTTATAATGTAGGAAATGATTATGTTAACAGTTTCTCTGTAACTTCCCATAACAAGATTTTATTTTTTTGTTTAATCTTTCAGCTTTCATTTCTCTTTCTTCAAAAAGATGAGGAAAAGGCATAATAGATGTGGCTTTATGAAGAACAATGGTCTCTAAAAGACAATCTCTGACCTATCCCTTTGTTTGAAAAGCGTGTTGTCGGCTGGACGTCGGCACTGTGCACTCATCTGTCTGTTGTGTACCATCTTAGCATGTGCCTCATTTTCATACTGACATGAGAGACACATATGCAAATTCCCCCCCTCCGGCCCAGCACTCCTCACCGTGGCAGCTGGTGCACTCGCAGCTGGTAATGACCGGTAGGAAGACCTGCTCACTTTCTCCGCTCGCACAGTGCAGGCTGAGGAAGCGGACCGGTTTCACAAGGTCCAGCTTGTAGCTGCAGCACTCGCACTCCGAGCGGAGGTGGGGCTCCTGCATGTGGAGAGGAGGGAGGAAAGAAACGGGAACGAGAGAGGAAGAAGGTAGTAAAATGAGAACCAGCCTGAAACAGAAGAGCCTTGTTTTGTCGCTAAAAGTGCTGGCACGCTAGCTTTTCTTGCCATGAATGGTGGCATCAGTGAAAATGTGTTGTACTTCTGTCTAAATGTTAAGACAGAGAGCAAATTTAGATAGACATAAATGTAAATAGATAGAAAGATAGATAAGCTACATAGCTACCCACGTAGCAGACCAACCTGACAAGACACAATATAAACAAAAAGCAAAAAACCTCAAGTCCTGTCAGATGCTCACCCATACTGAATAGTGCATATGTACTGGCATCAATGGTGTGAAAACCAGTGTTTAACTGTGAGGATGGGGTATTTTAATTTATGGCAGTTTAAGCACTAGGTGATTGTGGCTGACTTAATGACAGGGGTGGATTCTAAATCTCAGAGGTTATAAGGATGGAACATAGCATAGATCAAAGGTTGGCATCTAATTTGAGTCAGTTGGAAAGGGCAAAATGAATGTCAAGCTTAATTGTTTAATATGGACAATAACCACTCAGCGTAAATCGAAAAACAAACTGTAAGGACACGCTCTTTTATTTATGTTGTCCATTTAATGGCCCAATTAAAACATCCTCAATCCAGACAACAGTTCAGCCCTTGGTGAATGGAAAATAAAACTTTTCTGTGCTGCCTAGTCACCGTTTCAAATTCCCGGTTGCCATGGTAACGAGAAATTCGGCGGAGCTGATGTTTATCTTTACTCGTCTCCCCGGAGTAGCTGACGTTATTTTTATGATTTTTTTTTTTTTGTCCCCCCACAATGAATGTATGTGGATGCCGCGGAAGATTCATGTCACCATAGTGATCAGTTTGCTGTTTTAAAAGGATGAAGGGACAAAAACAAGAAGAAAGGAAAAACAACAAGATCAGTACGTGCGTTTCCCAGGGCTCATCTATCCATAAATGAATTATGAACATTTGTTGGGGAAGTCGTGTAAGTTTCAAGTCAAGCAGATAACTTAGTTTGAACATGGGAGAGCATTTAGAGAAATGTATCTGTGTTAAAGTTAAATTTAACACAGATACATTCACCTCAAGGTTCTTTGATCACCTCAAAGAACCTTGAGGTGACCAAATGGTCACTTTATAGACCAAATGGAGAAATTTGAGGTTCCGCCAGTATATAACATTTAAATAATATAACATTTCATAGTTATGAGTATAAAAGTCATTTGTTCAGACAGAAAGACACGTGTGTGTGTGTGTGTGTGTGTGTATTCATCTCATCTGTCCATACCTCCATGATGACATCAGTCCAAGACAGACAGCGTCCCCTGCAGAAGCTGACCTCCACGTTGTCAAGCCGACAGTCTCCCTTGGTAATGTTCCGGACCTCGACGTAGCGCCTGCACTCCGCCCCGGGTTCACCTGGTGGAAACAGAGATGAGGATGAGGACAGCGGAGAAGGGGACACAGAGAGACGAGGAAATGCAGCAAAAGCAAAGAATCACTGAGTTTCTGCACAGAAAAAAGAAACAGAGGGGATGATATGAGGGGAAGGAGGAGCAGAGAGCACGGTGACATTGCCTTGCCCTCGCAGCATGTGACATTTCTTCCACAGGGAGACAGATTAAAGCCTCAGTGTGGGCTAAGTAATGTAATCTCTCACTAATTGGGGACTGCAGCACTCGGTTTTTACCCTTTTAGAAAATGAAGAATGGAGCATTCACATCCACTGAAGTGCTTTGGAGGCCATCACCGTTAAGGCTGTTTCAATATGTGCTTGTCAGAACAGTTTGCTTCACATTAGCATCATCCGCTTTGTTCTGTGTCGCAATCCGTACAAAACTCCCAAAGAGTCGAAAGACGAGGCAGAATATTTGACGGCCCGATTCAGAGACAGATTAACATGACGATGAAAGCATCAGGAAGAGATGCAGACTCAGCGCTCACCTCCTGTACATTGCACTGACCTGGGAACTGTTTTCTGCAGACTGGACAGCAGCTGCCTGGTTCCTCCACTTTCACTTCCCCCTGAGAAGGAGACGATGATTACTTTAACATAGTTTTCAAATTGTCAGCTGAAGATCTTTATTTTTTTACAGTGTAACTTTTAAAAACCGCAAATTGGGGTCGATCCAGTCGGCCAAGGGAAGACCTATATTTTACATCATACATTTTGAAGTCATAGAATATTATTAGGCCTGTCACAAAAAGCACTAAATCAATTAATCACAAACTCAATAATTTCCATTAACATTATTTATCATTTATCTCTTTTTTTGTCTCTTTCTACCAAAAACTGGATGATGACAGTCATCAGTTTGGTGCTTTAGCCTCAACTAGCCTTTATTGTGAAGGACAATTTTGTTTACAAAGATTTCAAAATTCCTTTTATTTGTTTTATTTATTTTGTATATTTAAAACGTCTTCTAGTTCCATTGTTAAATGTCCATTAGAATTTAAAGTTTACTGATCTTTCATAATGTGCTCTCGCATTATTATTTTGCCATTATCGTCATATTACTTAAAACTAGTCTCAAAACAACAATATTATCATTTATCGCGATAACGTCTGGAGCAAATTATCGTCCAGCAGAATTTGTTATCGTGACAGGCCTAAATGTCATGCAGCTAAAGGCAAATAAAGAAATAAATTAAAAGCAAAATGTGGGAGACGCTGAAGTTGGAAATTTTTTTCATGTTCTATGCATTTTTAATAAAACTCAGAAGGGTAATGGAAATCCAGTTAATAGAAAAGGATTCCTCGAGTCCCTCTATTTGTTCTGTTCAGAGTGACAGTACCACATTTGGACCACATCAGTGATGTCATTTACTTTGGAAGTTATTTGTATTTTTATTTTTAATTAATAGAATGAAAGCTTTACCTAACTTCGATCCAACCTGCAAATAATTTTTCATTTGATCAATTTTGCATAAACGTATTCAAATCTACGACTCTGCCGCCACCATTTAAAAAAAAACCTACTTTATGTTTTTTCTTAAATGCAATCAAGTCTCCAAAATCTAAGTAATAAAAATATTGAATCTCTGCTTGTAATTTAGAAAACCATCAATATACGGCGTTGGTTTTCTTCTTGCAGCGACGGCATACTGAAGGTGTTTTGATGTCAGTCTTCTTCCTATTGTGGGATTTTTCAGTCATGATTTCAGTCCATGTCTCTTAGATGTTTTAGTGGACTGAAAAGTGTTGAAGACTTTGTCTGATTTGGAAAAGTGAACTAGTTGACCTTCAGACAGGAAGATCCCAGAGATTTCCTCTGCTTGCAAAGGTTTGTGTCTGAGTGTTCAGTGTTTTCTCAAGCCGTCCACATATATTAGATTATATTTCATTAGTTTGGTTGGATTAGATTAGCTGTTTATTTTCGATCGGTTGCATGGCTATCTGTTTCTGTGCGAGGCAGACAGTTGCTGCATTTCCATTACAAATGTGCTCAAAGTGAAAAATGCAATTTCACAATTGCTCTGTTTCTTATTAAGCAAGAAACGCAATTAAAATCACACAGGAAAAAGTTTCTGCACGCGATAAATCATTAAAAAACATGCTGTCCCATCATCCTCCTACAACTACTTACTGTAATCATCTTCTTCGTGGTCTGCGCCAGTAATAACATTCGGTTACTACTGGTTACCGGTGACTCATGTGATGTGAAAAAAGTGTTTCCATTAACGTTTTGGGAAAACAACCAATGTTGATACAGCCCAAGAAATCCCTTCATGCACCTCATCTTGCGTCATTTTATCAAAGACACAAGAGTTTTTTCAAAAGCGGCATGTTTCCATTACAAGAATTTACTTTCAAAATGTCAACCGCAGCTACTGTTGACTGAATATCTCCATAGGCAAATGCTCAACCGGTCTTGGGTCACACTACACAAAAAAATTTCTCAGACAAATTCTACGGCATATCCTAAAATTACAAGTAAAAGACAATATTGTTATTGTTTCTTCTTTTTCTAAGCTGGGGACAAAAGCAGCACAGCTACGTTAGAGAAACCAGGGTGAAAAATGGCAAAAGGGACAAAAATAAGACACAAATGAGGGGACTAAAAATAGTACGGAGGAGACAGGGCTGTAGGAACACACAGGAGGGAGTGTGAAGGAATGACACTCCAAAGGAGAAGATATTGCAGGACAGTCACCATGCAGACAATGAGATGTGTGGTGCTGTGTGATACCCAGGGCTGACAAAAGCTGCTGAGGAAGTCTAAGAGTAGACTTTGGCATTGTGGCTGCCACAACCCAAAGGCACCTCAGCATCCTTCACTGCTCTGTGGCACCTAAACATACACATGCATTCAGAAACCCTTTTGTCTTCTGCTGTGCCACAAGACCTCTTCAGGTACTGGAGTTTTTAATATGGAAAAATATGGAAAAAACATTTTATAATAGAGGTTAATGTAAAATATTTACAATGCCAGTCAGGAATTTACATGGAATCGTCATTATTCATTTTTGGCCTGTTTAAAAATGCATTGGAGCTGTTCCTTTTCATGGGTATGTGACATACAATGTCTTATTAAGACAAGAATAATTTGATAAACGTTAATGCAAATTTTCACAATCTTAGACAAACATCCAGTTCCACCAGTACGGGCAACCAAGCATGCATCCTCAACAGGGGGTAAACAAAGCAATTTACCCTCTGGTTCCTTTAACAATCCACAGGTCTTCCAACCGCTTACTTACTACCAACGAGACTGATGTCACAAAAGAACAAAGTTAAGAACTTCGCACGGTGGCTCACTTCCAGGCGACAGCGGATAGGAAAGAATGTAACCATGTTCCAACGTTCCAGTCAGGCCAAAATAAAATCAGCTGCTGGGTTTCCCCAAACAAAACGCTTCACATTCTTCACTGCTTGCTTGTTTGTTGCTTCTTTGTTCAGTTCACCGGCCAGTCTGTGCAGTCGATAATGGTGGAGAGGAAGAGGAAGAAATATTGAAAAGAAATGGAGGGTAGCTCCAAATTGTTTACGGTTACCACAAATTGCCAGGTAATAAGATGAAACTTGGTGAAACTTGGACAGCGCAGGACGTTCCGGTAAGACAATGATCCCAAACACACATCAGGACTGGCTTTGGAACGTCAACACTCTGGAGCAGACATGACATTAACTATATTGAAAAAGTATGCAAGTAGTTCTTCCTAGCTTGTGAATTAAAAAAAAAAAGAATCTGCAGTTTCTCTGCGTCTTGTTTAATGACATTTAAATACTAAAGTATCCTAGTATTCTTTAGGTTGTATGTTTACATTCAAGTCTTTTTACCTTCTGTGGCTAAGAGAGTTTCAAAAACTCATAGAACGTGTTTGTTGTAATAATCACCCCTGTCTGGATCTAACGGATGACAAAGAGTTTGCGTTCGAGAGGAAAACCTCCAGACAGGTTTTCTCACTGGCTTTGATAACACGTTCAGTAAACTACCGAGAACAAGGAGCTCAAAGCTGACTCATAAATCACTGCATGCTGACAGAAAGCAGTGTTGAGACGGAAACCAGCAGGCATTAAATGACCTTTTCGTACCAACTGAGGTGTAACTTCATGGAGGCAGAACTCAGAGAAGACAGGGAGGAATTTGAAAGTGTCAGACGGAATCATTGCATTGGTCCCTTTGCTTTCATCACTGCCTGCGTACAGCAACCAAGAGCTAAAAATACCTATTCAGGTCACAGTGTCAAGAATGAGATGGCAGATTTTGCCTGCTTTGGCTTATTTTGAACTTGCTCTCCAAGGGGAAATTTTTTTTATGAGGCCTGAAAAGTTACAGTTTCTCCTCATTTCATTCAAACTTACAGGAGGGTATGCGATGAATCAATGACACATTTGATTCTGTTGAGGTTGATATACCATGTTGTAGCCCACATATGTCAAACTCAAGGCCCGCGGGCCACATGTGGCCCGCCACGTCATTTTATGTGGCCCCCCTAGCATTTTGTAGGCCCATTATTGACTTAAAATAGGTTTTGAGCATGAATTTACTACCAACTACATCTCCCATAATGCATTCCTATTGTTACCAGCCAACATTACGGCTTCTCGCCACTAGAGTGCAGCAGAGTCACCTCGCGCTGATTATTGAATTTCCCAGCGAAGAAAACTGAGACATCGACAAGCTAACATCAAAACGTCCAAGAAGAGAAAAATCAGATGTTTTCAATAATGAATTTAAACAAGACCAGGCACAGATCGCGCATTACTGACGAAAACCTACACACCGTTTTACGGATTGGCACAAAAACTAAAACCAGACATCGACGAACTGACCAGGGGGAACCGGCGCCAGACATCAGAAAACATCGGTAAGCACGAACAAACTGAATTAAAATGGAATTAATGTAAAACCAACACTAAGTATACTAGAATATGCATATCATTTATTGATTTTGCTCGTGTTTTGTGTTTATTTACAGAACATGACCTGTGAATGAGGATGTGTGTGAGCTGCTGTCAGGGTGAAGAGGGATCAGCTGTTCAAGGCAACATTAACTAATTGTTTTGCTGTTATGTGAAATTCATGCAGGTTGTGTAATAAACAACAAAAAACAGTTTTGTGAATGAAGTTGAGAGTTAATATCAAAACTTGTTTTTATTCTTTGCTTACCTTTGAACACTGATTTAAGTATTGTAATTTTTAAACTGAGCAGCCATTTTACATCCATGCCAACTCTAATGTAATATTTAAAACTTGAAAACATAAAATCAGTTATTTAACAATATGATGTGTTGTTTATTAATTTGTAGCATTGCATTTTCATACATTTATGCTAGGGGTGCCCAAGTCCAGTGTTCCAGAGCGACCACTCTGCGACTTTAGATGTGTTCCTTCTCAAACACCTGGATCATTGACTCATCACTAGGCCTCTGCAGAACTGAGTTGCTGCTAATGAAGGAAGTCAGCCTTTTGTCTGGGGTGTGTTTTAGCAGGGATGCATCTAAAAGTTGCAGTCTGGAGGACTGGGCACTCCTGATTATACCGTCAATGTGGCCCATTGAGGGTGGCCAATATGCTGAAGTGGCCCTTGGTGAAATTAAGTTTGACACCCCTGTTGTAGCCTAAGACATGTACTATGGTTTTATTTAGCGCTTTAGTGTTTTAGCATTAACTTTTGCTAAATACTGTGATGGTCAGGGCTTTAGTGTTAGCAGAACTAATGTTTATGATTAATGTTTTAGGGTTAGTGCATCTAACTTTTTAGCTAACTGTCCCACATTTGCTCCTGAGTATTGGAGCACAGCTAGTAAGTGATGAAAAAATACTTTCATCACTTGTCTGAGGAGACATAAACACGGCCAGAGAGGCACAGAATAAACCGCATGATGATGAGCTAAAGCTCTAAACTGTGTAGGTATAGTGCTATGTCCTTAGAGTAAGCAGAAGAAATGTTTATGGTTAGCGCAGCTAACTTTTTAGCTTAGCTGTCCCATGTTGCTCCTGAGTACTGGTTGGGGAATTGTTGTGGGAAATTTGCTGTAATGTTTGAATCTGGCCTGACTTAGAGGGTCATAGTGTATCTGATAAAAAAACTGAACAAGCTAAAACAAATCTAGCATCAAAAGATAACCTTTATAGCTCTGTTAGTGGAGTTTATCTGAAGAAAACCAATACAAAAGAATTGCTCAAAGAAGAATTTGAGTAATTTTTAAGTAACATTACTAAGTAAGTAATGATCGTAATCATTGGATAGTAGAATAAAACTTGAGGCTTTCAGCTTTAATCAAATACTGGTTGATTTAGCCTGAAACTGAACTAATCTTATGAAGTAAAGACGGTGCTTTACAGGAACTGAGCCAGTAAGGAAAACAGTTAAGTCTCGTATTGATCCACTGCAGCCAGTGACTCTTGGAGAACATCTTCCTTCCCCTTCAATGGAGATGGGTCATTTCATGCCATGGCCACTAGACCACCAGAGACGTTCGGTGGACTGTTCCACTCTGAGGTCATGGTGGAACATGTTTTAGAAAGACTCACAGTGCAACTCTCTCTCTGGGTCACCTGCGTTTGAGTACAAACTAAAAAAACTTTATTCTGACTTCACCACACAGTATTAAGTTGGATTTTAGCGGTCTAGGTCTGACAATGTTTCCTGGTGGCAGAGAACCACTCTGTGAAGAAGAATAAGACTTTTCATAAGTGACATAAGATATATTATCGCAGTTCAGCGATCTTCCTTGTTACAGACAGAGTTACAGAAATACATTTTAGGATTTTAATCATTTGAGTAGGCGGGTGAACATTATCAGAGCACATAATGATCTAAATGTATTTACATCTTTCAGCCCACAAAACTAAAGAGAAAATGGCCACAAAGTATAAAGACGTCAACCGAGCTGTTTAAAATTCATACGGATACTTTAATGAACTGAACATTTTTGAACTGAACAGGCATTCAAAGGTGAAAAGGTCATCACCGATAATCTGCGTTTTTACATGTAAGGCAATGATACGGGTTTGTTTAAATATGCATAAAGTAAAGTTTGATTAAAAAAAAAAGGACCAGAATAGTTCCACACCAGAACACAGTTCCTCTAGTGAACTGCAAATTTATCTGAACACCATCACTCAAAGCATATCATTATAAATAACAAAACAGAGGTCGCCATGACAGCGTTTTCTTTAACTGCTGAGTCATCTAACTTCCTGACTGATCTCGACTCGCACCACCTGCTGTTGGTGTCGTCTGTGATTTGACGTCAGCTGCTCTCTGACTTCAACGACAGCCAGTTGTTACAAAATCATGGTCTATTTCTGGGTGTGTTGGCAAGAAAATCATATTTACTGTTCAACACCTAAGCATTCTGAATTAACATGAATTAGTTCTGCTAATTATCATATTTTGTCTGAAATAGAGTGAGAGTCCATATATAGATCACAGCATTTTTAGCAGATTAGCGCATAGGTTATGCCATTGCCTAGCGACGGGTTTATTCTCTGTTGTTGTCTGTGCCCATATATAAAATGTACTTCATAATGGCTGAATTACCAAAACACCTGCTCTCGCTTACAGTTTTGACTAATTTCCTTGTCTTAAAGCAAAAACGAGTCTGAAATTCTGACATGCAACTTAGTTTTTTTGCTTGATTTGACCTCCGATTTGGGAAAAACCTGCAGTAGTCGTGGTCAATCGGTGGGGCGAGTCGGCTTCAAAATCTGTCAGTATGAGATGCGCCGCGTCGCGGTTCCTGCATAATTTAGTTTTAGAACCACAAGACGTTCCTGCAGAAACATGTTAGGACAAAATATCCGTTGCTGTGAGGTAAAACAGAGACACCAGG
The DNA here is from genome assembly GCA_902982915.1 of Phalloptychus januarius. Classification (NCBI taxonomy): domain Eukaryota; kingdom Metazoa; phylum Chordata; class Actinopteri; order Cyprinodontiformes; family Poeciliidae; genus Phalloptychus; species Phalloptychus januarius. The sequence goes on along the minus strand of CADWAE010000468.1, from coordinate 2,473,817 downwards.
ACACAAACACAACGAATGGTAGTTTGTTATTTTAATGCCATTTGAGCTAATCAGTGTTCAAATATATACAAAAGATTTAGTACTGACAAATTATTCGTGATGTTTCTGCTCTGATATATCTGAATGGTTTCAGTATTTTTGCCCAATGTTGTACCTGATATAGAGGAGAATCTTCGGTTCTTACTATGACCATTATGCAGAAACAATATTAGCACTGGCAGCACATTACCTGGTTCTGAAAATCTTTGAGTCATTTCTGGCTCTCACCTCTTCGCAGTAAAGTGGAGGACACCTCGTCTGGCACAGCGTCCTCCCGTTCACACAGCCGCATGACAGGCAGCCCTCTTCCCACTCCGATCCAGCCTGCCTCACACACACACACACGCACACAGCAAAGAAAACACACACATCACTACATTCACGAGTAAAATCTAAGTTTTGATATGCCATTCTATTGTAAGGATGGGAAATAAACATTTCTGCCACTCATGTTTGTTAATGTTTGTGTGGAGTCATTTATGATCCAAAACGTGTGTTTGCTATGTGAAAATCCGAACAGAAACTACCCACATGACCCTGAACATAACTTGCAAAACCCCACTGCTGTGCATTGGCCTACTTAAAGTCCACTGGAGCCTGAAGACATCTGTGGCTGTCTGATTGAGGCGTTTGGTTTTCTCAGACGGTGAAGCGGCCCGTTTTTCTTGACAAAAGGTTTTTCTCATAAATAGGAACCTTCAAAATTCCTTTTCATCCCCAAACGCAGCTTCCCTGCTTTCATTTGTCTGGAACCAGCTTTTTTCATTCTAACCACTGTCAATGAAAATAAAGAGAGTTCTGCATTTGACTCGTGTTATTCAACTTTACAAACATAACAAAGTGCTGTGGTTCAGTAGATCTCTGAGGGATTTTTGTAAGATATTTAATGGTTCTGACCTGACTTTTTTTTTTGGAAAAGACAACACAAACCCATAACAATATTTACATTATTGACAGTTCTTTACCACTTTACCATATTTTTCTGCCATTTTATAGCACACTCAAGTAACTATGCCACCTTCTTTTTTATAGCAAATAAAAATAACTTGACTTCGCAATGAGACGCCTTGAAATTGGCCTCAGCGGGAAGCTCCTGTTTTATCTGACACTCCTTCAGCATGAAACGCAACAATGCTCCGCAATGGTGTTGTTTACAGCCGCTCTTAGGAGTGTATGAACTTAGCAAAGGATGAACTCAGCAGATGTGCAGTTCCACCAGGCGTCTGCTAATTTGCTGCCGCCGCTAGTCAGACAAAGAAAAAAATGGAGCTCCTCCACCTCCCTGCATTCTGCAGCGTATCTGCAGGAATGCACCACTCCTGGTCATGGAGAACCAATTAGCGCATTGACTATACACAAGCTTGGTTGACAGTGCTAAGACCCTCCTCCTGGTTGGCTGTTTCTGTATTTCTGCAGAGGGCGGTCTGACCACATAGAGGCGGCGAAGGAGTTTGATTTTTTCACAGACTATGTGTCTCATGCTACACTGTCACCACATAGAGATAGTTCTAACAAATATGTAAAAAATAAAATAGCTTATAAACGTTCCATAACACAACAGCAGCTTTAACACAACAAACTGGTTCAGTTTTATGGATTATGTTCAATCTAATCAGGTCTTAATTGGAAAAGTCTAATTCACTCCAATACAAACCAGTTATATACTCAAAATCGGACCCAGTTCCATACAGTTCAGTCATAATTATTATTTATTGCAAGTTTCTCTCGTTAGAAGTTTCTGCTCACACTGAGTCGTCCCATTAATTGACCATTTGGTGGTCAATAAAAAAAACTTGATAAGAACATGAGTTAACCCTTTCTGGCAGAAAGCAGGAATAGAGACGGAAAGCACAGAGGGAAATAAAGCCGACCTGTGAGAAAAGAGAGAGGGGAAAACAAGAAGAAAGACTGATCAAGGTGAGGGCAGCAGAACTCTTGTCAGTGTGTGATTAATTCAGCAACGCTCTAATATCCCTTCCTTCATGAATAATTCCTGGCAGGCTTGCCCGGTTGCGGCCAGAGAACAGGCTTTCCACGGGGCCCCGCTGCATAATAGATGAGGCTGCGGGGACGGAGAGGCCTTGTGGTGTAATGTGGCCCCTGAGCCTGATCGCTCATCTTCCAACAGACTCTTCTTCTTCTTCTTCTTATTCTTTTTCTTGAGTAAACAGCACGATGAGGAAGAGCGGGGAGAAATGCACACACCGCACAGCCACACGGTTACAATGGGAACAAGCTGCCAGCTTGTGCCTGATTACCTCCAGTGTGAGTACAGATGTGTGCATGGGTGGGTGTGTGTGTGTGTGTGTGTACCTCTCGCAGGACACCCTGGTGGTGGCAGGGGCAGAGGGCGGGGATGACGCAGGCGCCCGCCGGGTTTCGGTACAGCCCATCCAGGCACACGCAGCCCCCAGCCGAGCGGCTGCAGCTGGTGGGGGGGCCGGAGTAAATGTCCTGGCAGCTCCTCTCACATGGCGGGGCCCCTTCCCCCTCCTCCCGGCGGCTCCGCCTCCACCGCTCCCCGTTGGGACACGCTGCACAGGGTGACAGGCAGGAAGAGGGAGGTGAGGTAAATCTGCCTCCCCAGCGGTTCCACCTCTGGATGCGTCTCTACCAGCTTTGGACATGGAGAGACTGAAACCTTTATGGGTTTTTTTCTTAAATATCAAACAGAGAGGCGAATAAGATCAGCTTCACTCGTAAGCATCAGTTGATCACCCAAAATTCAGGAAATTGCGGCAGATTTATTGAACCCCCCAGTTTTTAAGCTTTGCTTCCAATTCTGAGTTAGGTTTACGTCTGGCCTTTGACTGAGCCGGTATTCGGCTACAGCCAGGTCTGCATGTTCAGCTGCTGGAAGATGAAACTCCACCAACTGTCAGGTCGAGACTCTTTCCAGGGTTGCCTGTTGCAACAAACAATTAATCACCCAATAAATTAGGACAAGCTCAATAATTTCCATTTGCACGATTTATCTTTTTTTTCTTTTCTCTCTCCCTTTCTACCAAAAACTGAAAGGTAAAACTCTTCAGCCTGGTGCGTTGGTCTGAACAATTTTATCAAGCATCTGTAGACAAAATAGTGAAGCTGTTGATGCCTGCACAGAACCTTGGTGCAGCTCCAAGAGTTAAAATGCTGTGTAAGTAAATTTGACGAGAAAATTAATTAAATTTTCCATTTAATCATCATAAAACAAAATACCCAAAGCTGATAGTTATTAATTTGTATTTCACTATTTCATGGTTCCTGTTCCTGCAGTGTACTCATAAAGTTGAACTTGGGCCGGCTGTGGGTGGGGATAAAACCGCTCAACTTTGCCTGATTCTTTAAAAATCTTGTAATGGAGGGTTTTCATGGAGAGGCTTCACAATTAGCAAAAAACATAGGAAATTATCATCCAGACAGATGGTGGATAAAGTCAAAGAACTGATAGTAAACAATTAAAGATGTATCTTTGTCGCTTTTGGCCCTCCATAAAACCCCATCTTTCAGATTTCGGATTGTGAAAGGTTTTCGTCAGGCACGTGGTGACAAAATGTTTAAAAGTTCAACAAGTACGAATGCTTCTGTAAGGAGCTATTCCTAACTCTATGCTTCAGGCACCTTTAAATATCTTCAGGAGTGGCCATCTGTTGAGCGTCACTCCTCTGAGCTGCGTTCACTCACCGCAGTCAGGGGCCACGCAGGCCGTGCTCCTGACGTTCAGTCCGTCACACGGCGCTCCGCCATACAGGCTGGGCTGCAGAACCCGTCGGGTTGAGCTTCGCTGGCCGGTACCACAGCTGGCTGAGCACGGGCTCCACGGCGACCAGCTGGACCACTGGCAGGCGACTGGACAGGGGCAGAGCAAGGCGGGTCAGAACGACTTCACGCAGCATGTTTGGGTCATAGACCGACAAGTGTTTAAATGCAAGACGAAGCAATTTGAGCTGCAGCATGTGACTTTTTTTACATTTTTTTTTTTATATACATATTTTTTTATACATATTTGTTGAGACTTTCTGTGTATCGTGACAGAATATGTGGCTGAAAATCTGTGAGAAAAAAAATAGTTCAATAAATATGAAAAATGTGCTAATTTTCTTCATCCCATGTTGTACAAGAAAAAGAGATGAAAAGATAAATAACCACTTTTTCTTAAAGCTGCTTTCCTTTTCTCTAATGCTGAGTCAGCATTCGCCTGCCGACTCAGCACACATCATTCTGAATTTTCTTCCCCCGACCAATTCATTATCACTCTGCACACTTCTGATCCTGTCTGCATCTTCATCCTTCCTCCTCCTTCATTTTAATCCCACCAGCAAACCCGCATTGTTGCAAAGCGAAGCGCGTCGCCACGTCTTTATGCGGCGTGACAAACGGTGGCCGCGCTTTTCCCCTCCGCTTCACTCACACCTTAATTTACCTGCTGCAGCAAACGAATGAAAACTGTCATCTGAGCAAATTTACTTGCATGAAAAATAAAGCTCTGGCACAATTACGCTGAAAAATCCGCGAACGCCTAAAATTAAAGCAATCCTTCAACTTCGACACCAGCGGGGAAAAACAGCAAAGCGGGACCTCAGATCAATGAAAACGCCAGGTGTTGCAGAGGAACAGGAATCATTTTTGATCCTTTCTGTCCGTTTCATTGCAGAGACTGTTTGTCATCTCTGGCTTTATTGTTACATTTCCTTCTGTTTGTTAGTCACAAAATAAGATTTGCATAAAAGCCGGCTGGAACAAAATGGAAACATGCTAATCGAGACTCGAGGGTAGCATTATGTTCAAAATGCTACCCTCCTGCAGCATTTTGAACATAAAAAGCTGTTTGCACAATATGGGCAAAAAGTTGTTGTGGTTTTATGCCATCCTAAAACTTCATAACATTAAAAAACGGCAGTAATGGCTCTCATAAGCTGTGATTGATGCGGCTGCAGCTCAGTTATTGTGCCCAACTGTTCCAACAACTGGTAGTAATTATCCATACAGTAAAATATCTAATCCATCATGATTAGGGTTCAGCCAGACAGGGTTACTGCTTTTATCAGTGGAAAGGTTCTGGAATCCGTTGAAGAGCTTCGCTCACCGTCGCAGCTCTCCGAGGTGCAGCTGAACGCTCCGCTCCGGCAAACGCTGGAAGGAGGAGAAACTCGTCAGTGACTAGAGAAGATCTCACTACTTATAAGTAGAAGGAAAAAGCAAACACTGAAACACCTTGCAAAGCATCTGTCCACACGCTGAAGACTAGAAATGACCTCACTGCATCCCTTAGGCTTGTTTAATCTTCAGATTTAATCTTCAGCTGTGTGGCTGTGCGTTTTTTTTTTGTTTTTTTTTTTGCATATATCTTAAGAAATATCAGCTTTGACTGCAGCCCTGATCCTTAAACAAAACATTCAGCTTGGCGAAACGATTGTGCTTTAAGAAAATGGTGACAAAGGATGAATGGGCCACATCATTTGTTTAACCAAAAGAGGACATAAGAACATCAGGCTCCTCAAGATGGTGGATTCTGTTCATTTTTCAGATTTATTTATCTTACACAATATATAAACAGTCGGAACAATGTCAAATAAAATATAAGATTAAGGTCATTAGGCTGTTAATGTAAATACAAATTTGTTCTTAAGTCACCTGGTTGAAAAAGGATGTTAAAAGGGTTTACTGTTTTAGTTTTTTGATTACTTTATTTGTTTGTTATTTACATCCAAACCATTTTTAACAACTCATAATTACACATCGAGTGTTTCCGTACACCATCCCTGTGTCATTTTTAAGTTCTCACACAAAGTGAGTCAAATGTTGTTTTTTTTAAGTGACTATGTTCCTTTAAAAAACTGTTTTAAAGGAACATAGTCACTTTTTAGCTATTTTAACTAAAATAGCTAAAGCAACTGGCTAGCTTAATTTTAGCAAGCTAACCTATTTTAGCTACTTTAGCTAAAGCAAGTAAATGGGACAAGACCAGCTGTCAAAGACTTAAATAATGAGTAAAATAACAAATTTTTAGGGTTAAATCACCATCTTCCTAAAATAAAAACATAAGCCATTAAATTTCTTTTTAAAGAGCTAAACATTTAATAAGGTGTCCTAATTTTCATGTTTTGCACCAATGTCCTGAAAAGATCCCGATTTTAGCATAATGGTAATCAACACCTTCCCCTGTCTCTGACCATGTGTTGCAGCGGTGCTGAACAGTTGTTCCAGGCTGCAGCAGAACCTCTGCAAAGCCGTCGCCGCTTGTGTTCCAGCTCTGGTATTCGGGTGGCAAAGAGAGTGACGAACAGGGACAGTCTGCATGAGGCACACAGGAGCTCTCATGCAACACCTAGCAAGGACACAATGAGACAGTTACAGACAGCAATAGAGGAGCTGGATGAAATACACAAACACATGGAGACAAAGGGATGTCCAGACCTGTCCAGGAGGACAAGAACAGCCGGAGGTGCAGGGTACAGGTAAACACTGGGTGTGTGGCCACAGGTCCTCACATGTGTAAGGACAAGAAGCTGAACAGTTGCTGTAAACCTGCCCCATGGGACACTCTGCAACACACAAGACGGGATATGTCAACAGGCGGAAATAAAAAAGGAGACCTGCAGTGAGTGTGTTGTCACAGCTGATAGCTGGTAGCCTTAGTTCGATTGGGGACCAAACCTGCAACATATGTTATGTTTTCAGCTGCTGTGGTTTTCACTTCCACACTGCACTGAGTCTAACAAACCAAACCCTTTGGAAAACATGTTCCCCTCCTCGCCTGTGGGGGCGCTGCACAGGAAACGACGAAAGAAACGACGTGAAAACCTCTGAAGAAGACACTGAGCGCAGCTTCCTTCTTCACCAGGTGAAAACAAAAACAGACACGCGTCAGATTTTAATCTTAAGATTTCTCTATTATCTTCAGCAGAAGAACGCAAAACCATTTCTCTATTAGTTACCCAGAATGCCCTGTGCTGTAGTCTGCTTCCTAGTGTTGGAACGGCCTCAGATATGCTTTGCGTTCACATGTACATTCGAACGGCAACAGAGTTCACATTAACCGAAAAAGAAACTCAGGTTGCTAGGCGGATCAGAGTTCAATTGTTCCTCCACAAACAAGTCTCAAGGCAAACAAACTGGAGTTGGATTAAAGCAGCCTAAACAGCGGCAGTGTGAATGCCCCTTTAATGTATTTGTCTTTAACATCAAAGTAAATTTTACAATTTACAATTCATTACAAGATATTTCTAACTCAGTCAAACTGCATAGAGTGAGCATCCTGCACTTAGCTTCTCCTTCCATCTCTAATATGACACTGTTTCTCTCTCTCTGTCATTTTGAGTGACCAGAGTTTAAAAAGCTCCACATTTATGAACACCTTTGCAAGGCAGCTCATATATAATCACTTTCTGTGTGTGTGTGTGTGTGTGTGTGTGTGTGTCTTTTACCAGGTAAACAGCTGTTGGTGTTGCAGACTGTCTGCTGTTTGAGCGGTCCAACACACACCGCCCCACCGGGCTCTGCTTCTTGAAGGATCGTCTTGTTCCGCGTTGACACCCCTCCGCCACACGTGCTGCTGCATTCACTCCAGAATGACCACTCACTTAGCAAACAACCCTCTGAGGGAATGAAGAAATCGGATCAATAAACCTTTAACTCCAAAGGGAACAGAGGTGGTGTGTCATGAGAGATGGGGCTGCTTCAGACCTGGACAGGACGGCAGATCGCAGCTCTCGGTCTGGGTGGTGGCAGTGCAGGGCGGACCGCCCTCTGTGTCCTGGCAGCTCCGGGTCCTTGTTCTTTGTCCGTGTCCACAGGACGCCGAGCAGGAGCTCCACAGGCTCCAAGGTTCATAGACTGGACAGGGAATTGTGGTGCACACCAGACTGCCATTCTCACACACACTGCCCACAGAGAGGGACAGGAGAGGCTGAAGGCATCTTCTTACACAGAAAATATACAAACACAACGTACAAATCTAGGTTCTTCAAATGAATTCAGTTCTGTAGCCTCGTCGCAGAGAGCTGTTCTCACCAAGTGTTACATTCGATAGCGAGCTCCTCTTTGGGGCTGGACTCCGCAGTCCCATTGCCTGATGGGATTCCACAGCGACACTGGCTCACCGGGACGCAGCGGCCGTCTTGCAGCAACTGGCCATCAGGACATCGACAGCCTGGCAACATGGAAAAGATTGAACAGGAAAAGAAAGAATGAAAAGGCAAAGAAGCATGTTACCGTAGCCAGATATTAAGGTAACGTTTGCCTCGATGTTCACCTGAGTGGCAGCTTCCTTGCAGACACTGCACATGCTCCCATAGGTCTGCACAGCTGCGAGGACACCGATTGGCACAGCTCTCCTGGTAGATCCGCTGCCTGTCCTCGCAGCGTTCACCTGAGACACGGGCGAGGATGTTATGTTTTAGAACGATACATACGACTGGTCATCCAGAGATCAGCTGTCACATGGCGTGACATCCTCTGATTCGGCCGCTGCAGCAGAAGATACTCTGGATGCTTCTCTTGTACTTCCTTGTATTAGAGTTTTGAACGAGACATCAGAACCTCTGAGATAGTTTGAATTATCCAGAGCACGTCCACTACTACATAAACCAAATTAAATCCAGACTTGATTTGTAAGCTTTTCACGTCCTGCAATACGTACAGAAACCGTCTCATGATTTAATTCATTTCCCTTTTGATCAGTACATCTCTGACTAAGCCTCTCGATTGAGGATTCTGTTAAAAATGAAACCAATGAGGGTTTCGCTGCTGAAGACGAGTTGAGCCCAAGCCAACAGCTGCCTCACAGTCTGACAGAAACTGTTTACCACCAGACCTCCGTCTGCTAGCTCCAAATCGGCTCGGTGACGAGCCACCAAATGTTCTGCCTGTTGGCTGGAAGTGCTGTTCTTCACGCTGCTCCGACGTTGGACAAACCAAAAAGCAACCGGTATTAGTTTATACTGTGCCATTTATCTTTTTGCATGGCTTAAACTTAAGTGTGCACAGTGGAGAAATGCTAATTAGAAGCAGTGGAAATCGTCCTGAGCCTCCGTTCATTACCCTGAATGATGCTTCAAAGCAGACTGCTGAGCTTCTGCCAGAGGCTGGTGTGTAGGATGAGGAATCTCTCAGGTTCTCCATCAGCTTTTTATCTAATTGTAAATCCTGACAGACATGATTCATTTTTTCAACGCCAGTAACCAGCAAAAGACGTTTTAAATTTAATCACCATTATCAAAAACATAGTTCAACCCAAAAAAAGAATTTAAATCTTTGCAAAGTGCAAACCTACCCAATCAGCATATATAGGTAGGCCCCATATGGGGAAGAGGAGGGCAGACAATATGGGTCCCACATAGGTTTGTTTGTGGTTTTCATGCTGGCCACCACCTACATGGGCCCGACATAGCAGTGTCCCTTGTGTGGGGCCACTATGGAAACTGTGGATAAACCCATGTGGGACCCATATTGTCTGCCCTCCTTTTCCCCATATGGGGCCTACTTAGGTATGCTGGCTGGGCTATATCTAGCAAATATATTGAAAATTATATGCTGCTATATACGAATCCAGCGTTGTTCTGTAATTTGATGCTGCTTTTCTGAATGGTAGAAGCTGCTTCCAGGCATTAATATGAGCAAAAATGTGAAAACTGTTTCAAATTGGAAAAAAAACAAAAAAAAAAAAACACATCCATAGTAAACGTTAGATCCCAACAGAATGAAGCCACGAGTTTCAAAGACTGCACATACTGTGTAAATGAACTATGAAGCCACAAGGCTTATTATGCTGGGCGCTAATGTGTCGCCTGGTGACTCTGCTCTGTTATTTCATTTATGACTAAACTGCTGTCATTTTGTTACAGCCCATATTGGGCTCTGTGGCTCATTTTAATGAGGGTATCCATGACAACTGCAGGACTGTCACAATTTCTTCTAGAAAGCAAATATATGTAATTTAGCACTTCATCAATTTATTTATTTATTTATTACTTTAAAAAGAGGCTAAAACCCAAATTTAAAGTCAAAGGAGAAAATGGAGAATAACTTAATTATTCCTTGCTGCTGAGCCGTATAAAGCTAAATGAGATGCGGAGGCAGAAAATGTCCCAGTTTTGTTTTCATTTTGTTGCAACAGATCGAAATTAATGCATGGCTTGTTAAGAACTGAATTAAAACGTTTTGTCGCATTAAGAGCAGCAGTGATGTGGCTGATGTTGGTGCTGCTTGTGAAAGTTTTCTTTATGAAGCAGAAACTTCACAGGAGGAGATACAGACTTAAAGGATTTGCACTGCAGCTGAAACGCAGATGCTCACATTCATCCTGGAAAACTTTGACTTGTATCCAGTTCATTCAGAATCTCTCACTTTTCCTCCTACTGCACCAATCGCCAGCTCTTAACATGTTCATTTAGAGTTTCTGATCTTGCAGTTGAGATGTAATTTCTTCCAACTTGAGGAATGCACAGGTTGAAATTTATTTTCACTTATCCACAGAGTTAAATTACCCGTTCTTGCTTGAAGGTGTTCATTTTGGTTGTCAACCTCTTTAGTCCATGTCATTGTTAAAATGGCTTCTCTGTGCACCGGGTCTACGGCACTTGAGGAGTTTTCAGTGCATGACAACGACCTTAGTAACGGCTTAGTAACATCCAAACTGATGTCTTCTCCTCTGAGGTTCCCAGTTTTGGACCTCGGACTCTGTCAGATGTGCCAAAACAGACTGGCACATCCGAGCTGATTTTGAAGCGGGTGAGTTATGGGCCAACATTACATTTCTTCAAGTTGCTCCGACTTTGGCATTATTGAAAGTTTAAAACTATGTAAGACCACAATCAACAACAAGACCAGACCTTTAAAAGCTTGAGCCAAGAAAGCAATCAAATCAAGTGAACACATCCATTTCTGCCTAAAGGGATTGAGAGGCATCAGCAGGAGTTATGCCAGAAGTTAATTAATGGCTGCCAAAGTGGCCTATTTCTGTGTAGCTTGATAAATAACAGGTATCCATTAGCAATGTTTATGGATTAAAGAAAATCCACAATAAATTCTAACTTTTGCACCAAAATCTATGCGTTTGGTTGTTGTTTCACTTAAAACACGCAACAGATTCAGTTTCAAGTTTCAGCATCAGCTTTAGATTTTTTTAATCTGACCAATGAGGTGCGATTAAAAACAAGCTAAACTTAAAGTAAGTTCTGATCACCTGGTTTTATAACGCAACTAAACGAATAACCGACAATAACAGACACATAAAAGTCTCTTAGAGTCAATTATACAATGATTTTAGGAAGGGAACAAACTAACATTTCACCCTGGCAACTTAAGGTTCATATTTAAAAACCAAACATCTTGTAATACCAGGAAACTCTGAATAAATATATGACATTATCCAGTTCTTGGACCTTTTATGGAGCCTTTAGAGAACATTTTCGTTTTTGTTTGGGAACAGAAGGAATAAAGTGTCTGTACCTGGACAGAGTCCAGTGTTGCAGCTCTGGCTCTGCGTCTGCTGGCTTCTGCAGCGGGGCCCCGCCGGGGAGGCCAGGGGCCGCCTGTGGCGCTGCCTGACTCCGCCGCTGCACGGCTGTGCGCACGCTGTCCAGGCACTCCACGCGCTCCAGTGGCACAGATCTGGAACAGCACAGCCGTTAGCACAACCACCGCGAGGCTCATCACGACCCTCTGTAATAATCACAACAACTGCTGTGGAAGTGACAGAGCACTCGTCCTCTCGCAACACGTGTTCCTTTTAACTGTCGTTCTCCCGACAGCTCAGCCACTCAGAGAACACGTTTATACACAAGTCACATGCTTTGTGTTTATTAGATGCATGCGGGACAAAGAAAGCCACTGATTAACGCTGAGTCATTTCAAATATTTCAACAACCAGATCTAATTCATTCTAATTAAAACTTGTTTGGGTAGATTAAAGGGAAGTTGACTTTGTGCCTCGCTGAAATATTCACACGCCAAACTCGGTTGCTCTGTCTTTCTCTCTTTGCATCACAAACATCAGTGCGTTTTAGTGACCAACACAACCCAGAAAGTAACTGAAGCAGAAGCTGTGTGTGCCATCGTACGGTGTGTGTATGTTGAAGTCACACTGAGTGACTTCAACGTCTCTGAGTGTGACCTTCCCAAATTGGGTTGTTAGGTAGAGGTCGCATCAGTAACCCGGTTGGCTCTGTGTTTTCTTATAAAAGCAACACAGCAGGCGGGTTTCATCATCACATTGGCTGGATGAAATGGAGTTTTTTTTCTGGGATGTTCCTGAGTCTGCTGCTTTAGAAGTGAGCTCAGTGTCAGCAAAAGCAGACATTCCCTCACTGTGGAGTGAAACAAAACAAAAAACAAAAAACTCCGGCAGAATAAACTCAGTAAAAAACAAAACCATGTGGTTGTGATGTGCGATGTCCTCCTGAATGAACGGCCTCACCTCTGCAGACGGCGGCATCTGGACAGAGCCTGTCCTCCACCAGGGGCCCCGGACATCGGCTCTCCTCTCTCCTGACAGGGAGGCCCGAATCGATGTCCAGGCAGGCCCTGAAACGTCTCTGGACGGAGGCCAGGTTGGTGCCGTTGACGAGCGCCTCCAGGGCCGGAGGGAGCTTCTGGGAGGCCAGGGGCATGCAGGGAGAGCAGGGGGTCCACTGGGACCACTCACTGAGGATCACTGGAAGAGGAACGATTCGGACGGAGAACCGGGCGAGTTGATGGGAGGCGGATGGTTCAGAGCTTTGGTTTTCTTACCTTCACATTCTCTCACGTCACAGTGGAAAGTCCCGTCATGGCACAGACTGGAAGAGAGGGAAAAAACACAATGCAAGGATAATAAAAGACAAAATGATTTAGTAGGAACTGCAGGGCAATAATAAGTTTGGGGTTTTTCATTATTGTTTAGTTTCATTTCGTTGTGACTTTTCGTCTAATTCGGTTATTTCAGTTCGTTTTTATACTGTGTTTGTCAGTTGTTATTAGCTAAATATTGTTTACTTTTACTTTACTTTTTATTTACTATAGTAGCAGTTTTAGTTGTTTTTTTGTACTTTAATTTTTTTGGTGCAGAATTCAAAAAGGTCAAAGTATTGCATTGTTATGCATGCACTGATTGGATAATGAATACTCAACACTTATCTAAAGAATGATTCATTCATTAGTTGAACGAATTGTTAAGAATGAATGATAGAATGAATCTAATGCATCGATTCGTTAATAGATGTATTGGATCTATTCAATACATCCAATTGAATAGATTTTTAATAAACCTATTCAGTTATTGATAAATAACCATCAGTCTGGTGTTTCCTCCTAACTTCTGCAGATTCATGGAAGTATTTTAAGTAAATTGCATCTGTGTAGGAAAAATAAATCAATTTCACAAGTTGAAACAGCTACTAATTAAATCTGGAAACACAAAACCAAAAAATATTACATCTATAATTTCAGTATGTTTAAGTTGACTTTATAAACACACCTTACAGTTTCAGTCAGTTATAGTTTCCCCCGTTAATTATAATTTTTATTTAGTTCAGTAAATTAAAAAAATGTTTCCTCAATTGTTTTGTCTTTAGTTTTCATTAACTATAACAACTTTGGCTCGAGGTGGTGAATGAAATCAATCAGCTGCAGCAGGAATATTTGTGGCGCATTTCAGGTTGCTTCAATCTTCTAGTCTTTGTTCACAACAAACAATGCAAAACAAAATGTGGCTCTAACCAGGTGCTGCAGTCTACAGTGACGGTGGCCCCCGGGGGGACGACGGTGGGTGTGGGAGGTTCCTCTGAAGCCTGAGGCTGCAGGTACGTGCAGCCACACTGCTGCAGAGGAACACAGCTGCCGTTCTGCTGCAGCAGGCCCTGCAAGGAAAAATATCAAATGACTCCACGAACTTTGTTTTATTTCAGGCGGCTTCTTACGAAAAGGGTAAAAACTGCAACTCCAAATGGGTTACTTTTACTTTTATACATTTTCTAAAATGTCAAAAAAAAAACTAGAAATGTCCTTGGGTTTTTTTTAATAAAACATTTTAGATATCAAAATTTCAATTTATTTTTTTTAGCAAATTCTTGACTTTTCAATCTCAAAAATGTCCTTGGTTTTTTTCTTGAAAATTTCAAAATTAATCTCAAAATGTATGAGTTTTTGGGCAGAAATGTACTCCAATTTTTTTCCCCTCCATCTACAATGACCTTTGTTGTAAATGAGTTTCCTTCACCTCCAATCATAGATGTCAAACTAATTCAGTGTAAATTTTAAACAGTTTCACAGTTTTGTTCTTTATACACTATATTCATACAATAAATAAGAGGCAGAATTGACTCGGATCAGAGAGTAGGAGTTGACCTGAGGGCAGTAGCAGCCAGGTGTGCACTCCCTGACCCCCAGACAAAGATCTTCTCTGCCCATCAGAGCACACTGCTTCTCACAAGGCGCTCCGCAGCCCGAGTAAACAAACGGGGCTTCACAGCCTGCAAACAGGGAGGCACAACAGTCCGTACGAGTCATTGGTTTTATTATCATACACAAACGCCACACGCACAGAATCACTCAATCAGACACAGCGGGGGTCGAATCTGAAAGGGCAGAGCTCAGCAAGCAGGAGAAAACCTCACTCACCGTCACACTGAGTGAGGCGGCAGGCCTGGCTCTGGGTTTCAACTGGAGTGCACTGCTGCCCCCCGGCGGCCGAAGTGAGCGCTACGCGATATCGCTGCTGCCTCTGAGACTCGCACGAGCAGCGAGACCAAACGCTCCACGCAGACATGGGACATTCTGGAAAACAGAACCGTTCAGGAGTTCTTCTGCACACACATTTATTTCTGTGTGTGTGCAGAAATACACACACAGCCTGTGTCTTGTAACGTGGCAAGAAAAAAAAAAAAAAATTACAAAGCAAAAACTAAATAACATTTGGAATATTTGAAAATCATGCTAATTAATATAACTTTGGATCTTAACGACATCACAATACGGTCTTTCCATGGGTTCTTTGTGGCTCCGTACCGGGACAGGGCCGGCGGTAACACAGCTGGGTCTCCTCTCTGTTTCTCGCGGCCTCGGCCTCAGGGGGGCACGCCGCGGCCCCTCCCTCCTCACACACACACGTCCTGCGTCGCGACACCGACCCGGCGCCACAGCTCTGGGAGCACGGTGACCATGGCGACCACGGGCAAAGGTCATCTGGAGGGGAATAAAAAAAAATCAAAGAGATAAAAGGGGACATGGGGGGATGTTGATATTTGGAGTTATCCAAACAGGAAGCAGCGGCAGGTTGAGAGGGTCAGCCGCCCTTGATGTATACCAACCCAGACACGGCGGCATCTGACAGTACTGCGTTTCTCTGGGCGCTCCGCCGCAGTGGGAGCCGTTGTTTCGTGGCGGGGGGTTGATGCAGGCTCGGGTTCGGACCCGGGTCCCCTGGCTGCAGGTCACCGAGCAGTCAGACCACACAGACCAGGGCGTCCAGGCACCGTCAACTGCAAACACAAAGCATTCGGGCTGCCGCCGTTTGGATTTTCTTTACTTTTTCTAGCATAAGAGTCGCCACAGTCCGAGCAAAGCCTGAAAAGCCCAACATGGTAGTTAGAAAACCTAAACTGGTCACAGTGCAGCACGAACGCTGCGCTGTGACCAGTTCAGGTCACAGACTAACCAGGTTCCAACTTAACATTATTTTCCACCGTTCCCCTACCTTTATGTCATCATTAGAGTGAATCTAGTGTCTACCTCTGCAGTCGATGTCTTGGCAGTGGATTCCCTCTGGGGTACAAATGCTGAGAACAGAAACAGAGCGTGAAAAAATGTGAGCAAATTTTGGTGCCCGAGCAGAATTGCTGTCTGCTGATCCCGGCTCCGAATCTTCCTCCTCTTCCATCTCACCATTGCTGACACTCTCCCTGCAGCCAGGTGTCTCCCACTCTGAGTTCCCGTTCACCGTGAAGGCAGAGAGGGGGGCAGGGTCCAGGGTTGCACGGTTTGTGCTGAACCTCCTCAAAGTTGCAGTCTGCTCCTTCGGCCTCTGGGACCCGGGATCTGACACAACGCACAACACGGACTCAGCAGAGAAACTGTTTCCTGCTTCTCTGCCTAACAGAAAGGTGGCAATAAGTAACTACCATCTTTGAACTTATACTACAAATAACAGAAGGCTGCAGATACATGCTATTTCCACAGAATAATCCGTCAGTGCTGCAATAGTTTATTTTGCAAGTGAGCCTTAACAAGGTTCTGCCCCCCCATAAAGCCAACACTGTTCAGTTAAAGACTAAAGTGGTTTGCTGACACGTATTGTAAAAATACCAACCCAACCCAGAGTGTCTACTACCTCACCTGTATCTGGTTCTCTGGCCCCGGCCACAGGAAGTGCTGCAGGCTGCCCAGCTGGACCACGAGCTCCAGGCGCAGGCGGGGAGGCAGCTGTGATTGGTGCAGAGCAGCCGCCCGTCAGAGCAGCTGCAGTTGTTGCAGTCCACCCGGTGCCAGCTGCCGGCTGCCCACACGTCGCCCAGCGAGTCCACGCAGTCGCACTGCCACAGCTCCACACACACACCGTCCTGCTGCAATCGACCTGAACACACACACGGCCAACTTTAGTTTAAGACTCAGCAGGTTTCAGAGCGTTTCAACATGCTGGAGATCCTGATCTGCATCTAGTAAAAATACATCTAACATAGTATCTAACAAAAAAATATTAGTTTTGATTAAATGTTTTTTAAAAGTATTTGCTTCCTGATATTGGTAATTTTAAAATAAATCCCTGGGGAAGATAAAAGATTCGTCTTCCTAAACAGATTTTAGATCTTTGATAATTTATGATACAAAAGAAGCTCAATGGGAATCAAAGAAGCCATAAAATATCCTACCAAATATTTTAATGAACCAGCTTTCATCTACTTTCACGCACCGTCACATGAACCTGTAAAGACGTGTTTAAATTCGATCTGTGTGAAAAACAGCTTGCACAATTCATGCCTGCCCAACACCTCGAGGAAACAATCGCCAACGATACCAAAACAAACACAAACAAAGACGCGCGGCGTGACGAAGCGTGGAGCCGGTTCAGTACCTTGAGGGCAGCGGCAGCCGGGCTGGCATTCGGCGCTGCCCTGGCACTCGATGCCCTGCTGGAGATCTGAGCAGCGCTGAGGACACTGGTTGGCACACGATACAAACTCCTGGCCCGTCGGACAGCCTCTATCATCTGACGGCACACACACACACACACACACGCAGAAGGTCATGAATGTCCTGGGGATGCTGCCTGCTCCATTTCTGCATCTCATGCCTCCCCAAGAATGCTGACTTTTCCAGCATGGCCATATGCTGGCTTAATGAGGCTTCGTTCGTGTGCGGGGCGAGGACGTTAAAAGGTCACAGTGATCTGCACATGGTGTGTTCCGCTCAGCCTCACCACAAGCTTTGGTGTTGCACGGTTTGACTTGGTTCTTCTCCCCCATGCACTTCCTGCCCCCGTTCTTGGGCGGGGGGCTGGAGCAGGAGCGGGTGCGGATGGAGCGGCCACCGCCACAGCGCTGGTCGCAGTGGGACCAGGGACTCCACCTGGACCAGCCTCCGTCCACTGTTTCAGAGCGACACGTCAGGCCGTCGGCTCAAACCTCACCGTGAGGCGCACTGGTCGGGTGCGGCGCAGCACTGACCTCTGCAGGGCCGGATGTTGCAGAAGCGATGCTCCAGGTTCCCTCCAACAATGTCCTCACACCAGGAGCCGTTACCGGCAGGCTGCAGGAAGGTTCGGATCCTCTGCTGGTGACCCACCCCGCAGGACCGAGAGCAGGACCCCCACGTCCCCCACTCCGTCCAGGAGCAGTTCCTTGGAAGGCAGATGGCGCCTACACACACTTCACCTACAGTTTAGAACAGAGTGTAGAGCAATCGCTACAAATCCTTGCAGCTCATTCTCACTGTCTGATGATTGAATGATGCTCTTTCTAGTGAAGACTAATGAGGACTACTGCAGTGTACTACAGACTACTGAAGCACCGACTGCAGTTTACTGGCCAATTACTGATCGATGAGCTCTAAGAAAACCTGACCTGGCAATTCCGATTTTGGCCGATGATTGTTTTTTATAACAGTTTGGTAAGTTTGATAAGATAGATTTCACATGTAAGTATTAGCCGATCACACAACACCCGGGTGCACCCTTACTACACGTTATATAGCGTCTTTCCTGGTATATAGTTCAATGTCAAATGTAGCTTAAATGTCAACAGATTTTTGGGGGTTTTTTTGTTTGGGGGGTCAACGCCAAGGTCATCATAAACTCCGACCATCTGAAGAAATGCATGTTTCACTGCGGATGATGAGCAGAGTCAGTCTTCTGCCCAAAAACCTCTCAAACATGAACCACTCTGTTGGTCTGCAGCATAAAAATCTCCCAAAGACATATTAAAGTTTGTGGTTGTAACATCAGGAAGAGTGAAAAGGGCCTCCATAACCGTTTGACCAAACAGGTTGGTTTTCTTTGGAACCAACCTGTTTCTTAATTATCGCTACATTTAAAAATCACAATACATAAAAAAAAAAAAAAATTTGAAGGTTGGGTTTGTTCTGAGAGAAACCTGCCAGACTTGACCCGGAGAGGGAACTGTGACAGTCAGACCTGGACACTGGGGCAGGTTGCACGCCTTCTCCTGCTGAGCGCTTCCAGAGCAGGGAGGTTTGGCACACAGTCGATGACGAGACTTTATGGCAGGGCTCTGAACGTCGGTGCAGGTTTTGGTGCAGGAGCTCCACATCGACCACAAGGAGAAGCCAGAATCCTCCTCTGAAGGGAACAGTAAGAAAGGCGATGAAGCAACTGTGGTTCTCGAGATTGAGCGGTGATCCTGACCGTTAACCGGCCAGTAGAAAAGACAAAGCTCTGATCTTTTTTACTGAACACGACAACAACAAAGTGCTGCCACTTTAATAAAAAGTACATTACTCTCCATTGTCATGGTGAGGCATTTAAATATAAAGTAAAAGGAAGCACAAATGTAATACTGCATTTAAGAGAAAGCATCTTTCTCAGTGTTTTGAAACATGTCTTTTGGTATTTCCCGTTTTAAACATGGTTGATATTTTCAGTAGATAACAGGAAGGCTGAAAGTGGTTCATCTTTTTAAGCTTCCAACATCTTAAAGAGGTTAAAGTTCAAGTGTAACTAACCTCCAAATTAACTTTTTTGTTTTGCTTATGAATCTAAACAGGTTATCGAGGTTTATTTGTGTGTCTGTGAATTTTGGCATTTTTGTGTCAACTTGTTTAGTTAATGACCTTACATGCTGTTAGTTTAGAAATCTAGATCAAACTTATAATAGATCAAATGATATTTATTGATTGGGAAAGAATGGTCTTTGAAACACATATTAATGTCTTCTTTTCATTATATCATATGTTGCTCCACACCCGAGCTAATGTGGACTTATGGCAAAGATTTTGAACGTTGGATTTTTGTTAAGCCAGCCATATTCTACTTCTCAGTCTAATTATTATGATTCAGAATCAAATAAAATATACTTACAATTAGTTATTTTAATCAATGGACAAGTGATCTCAAAGGAACTGGAAGAATTAGTTTAATTATGTTACAGAGTTATACTCATACAGGAATGAAATTGTCTGGGGTTAAATTTAAAGGAACCTGAGCAGCAAAGAAATTTGCATTAATGTTTGGGATTTCATGCATGAGGTGGGGAGACGTATTTTCTTGGAGTTTCAAAGAGTCCTTCAATAGATGCAGAGTTCAAAAACACAATTTTCTGTGGTATATTGTTAAGTAACCCAATACCTCAAAATGCACCAAATTCAGAGAATCACCCTGAAATTACAAAACTGTTTAAAAAACAGAGAATGAGTATGAAGTTCAAAATTAAGATCTGACCATCTCTAGAGAAGCTGACCAGCATAAACTCTAAAAAGAAGAAGAAAAATATTACAAATGTTTCAATTCAAACAAAGATGCTACCTGGAATAGTTGGTTCCACTGTTGGAACAACAGTAGCTGAAAAAGATGCAAAAGAACAAAAACAAAACAAAAAAAACAATCAGGTCTTGTAACCATAAACAAATAATTTCTTCAACAAACCTACTCTCAGGTTAACCCCCACCTGGACAGTCAGGGGCCTGGCAGTAGGTGGTCTCCTGGCGGGGCCCCTGACAGTCTCTCCCGCCGTGGGCCGGCTCTGTGCAGGTCCTGGAGCGAGTCTTCACTCCCAGACCTCCACATGAGAGCGAGCAGGGGCCCCAGGAGCCCCAGGCTGTCAACCCGCCATCGACGGGGCAGAGCTCCAGGGAACAGTTCCACCTGCCATGATCACAGCCGCTACAGGAAGCAGAACCCGATCCCCGGGGTAAATCGTGGAGCTGTTCAGCAGATCAGACCGACTTAAACATCACGTTGGGCTCACCAGGCGCTGCAGTCATGCGTCAGTGCATCTCCAGACATGAGCTCCGTCCCTTCTGAGATGTTGCCGTAGAGCAGAGATGACACGGGTGTGACAGACACGCTCTGCAGGCGAGTCAGGAACTCTCCATCCACCAGACATGGACACTCCTGAAACACACAGGCTGCAAGACGTCAGTTTGTTCCGTCTCAACCCGTCCTCAGCTGCCCGGCCCGAAGTTTCACAGAACCCACCGGTGTACACGTTCCACGGTGCTGGTAGGTGTGTGGGGGGCAGTGGCAGCCTTCGTCACAGCTGTCAGAGTAGCAGCCCTCCCTGCCACTGACCTGAGAGCAGCTGAAGGGGCAGCCCTCTCCACGCTCGCACTCCCTGTACAGCTTACCAGGCGGGCAGCCCACATCTTCAAAAAACACACGCAAGTCACTTTATAGGGTTTATTTGTGTAGCACCATTTTTCCCAAAAAATGACAGAGTCCTGCAAAAGCGAGGAGGAACACAGCATGATGAAATGTGTAAAAGCATCGAAGTGAAGTAGCTTTTATTAAACCTTTACAAAAATCAGTTTTTTCCATAATTATTAAAACTGTCACTATGTCTGTAACAGTGCGCTGCTTCGACATTATGAGACATAATCTGTGAAAAGTACCTTCTCTCAGTGCTACTGTTGCAGTTCGAAAGAGCACGCCTAATCAGAACCAGGAGGAGGGTCTTAGCGCTGTTAATTACCCTCGTGAATGCAAAGCTAAATATGCTAATGGCAGAAAAATAACTTACCGTTAGATGGCTTTGCTAACTAGCCTCGGCATTCACAGTGGGCTATGTTGGTTAACCGGCTGTAGTGTAGCAGGGAGCAAGTGGGACGATGTGAGCAGAACGCACACAAGAGTGATTGACAGCTCTAAAACCTTCCACCTTTCTCTGATTGTTTCTGACTGAGTGGTGAGTTTCTGTAGTTAGCATTGGGAGAAGGAGCTAAAGGCTTTCACAGGTCAAACATGAAAATCTTGAGGAACCTCACACACAAGCCAATCCGTGCCATTCCCCCATGTGACTTTATTCCCGCAGACAAATCTGACTGAACGTCATATTGGAAATCACACATAAGGTTCAGAAAACCCAGACCCACCGAGGCAGACTTGCGTGTTGCACATTTTGCTTTGGCGACTGACGCCGTGGCAAAGTGGAGAGGTGCAAGTACGAGAGCGGGACTGCTGCCCTCCGCCGCAGCTCACCGAGCAAGAAGACCACTGAGACCAGGGCAGCCAAGGGCCCACTGAGTCTGGACACGAAAAACAGACCAGAACTCTAAATATTCTGTGGAAGGTTTATAGTTAAACCGGAGGTAAAATAAATGTAGAAGTTCTAGTTTGCATCAGACGACCACCTGTGCACATTTGCATGTTGCAGTCCTTCTTCTGCTCAGCTGCACCCAGGCAGCCTCTGCCGCCGGCCTGAGGGGCCGGGTTGTCGCACAGACGCCTCCTAAACGTCAGTCCTCCGCCACAAGGAAGGGAGCACTCTGTCCAGGCTCCCCATTGGCCCCAGCCCCCGTCCACATGGCAACCGGGCACAGAACGGCACTGCAAAACGCCACCCTCACACGAGCTGAGGAATAAAGAAGAATAAAGAGATGAGGAATCGATCCTGAACTGTTCAAAGTCCTGAACGGTTTGTCATTCTTTGAGAGACGGCTTTACCAGTTTTTGCAGTCACTGATGATGACATCTCCTGGATTTGCAAACTGCCAGTCATATCCACCAGGCCACATCCAGGACACGTTCCTGGAATCCAAACCATCTTTTGCAGAGAAATACACAGCTTTATGTTTCAGACATGAATGACAGATCTCTGATTTCAATTCTTTCAAGAAATTTCCATGTAAACAGAAGACGCGTCGAACCGGTAGCTGAGCCGTTGTGGTATTTGCAGCGGCACTGCTGCCTGGCCACGCACACTTCGTCCTGCAGCAGCATGTCGCCTGGACAACCGCAGGTCCGGACGCACTGGGGGGAGTCCAGGCAGTCCGTGTCGCCGTGGAGATCTGAACAGTATCGAGCGCAAGGCTTCCCACACGGCCATTCCTCCTGACCGCCACCGCAGTCTGAGAAACACAAATGAATCAAACCTTTAACAAAGACGGTGGAAGAAGGTGCAGCGGCATGTGTGGAGGCCAAGCTTCTCAGACTTGGTGAGTATCTCTGAGACGGTCACAATGAAACCTCTCAGCCGGCCGACCTGAGCAGACGGTGGCGTTGTCGTGACATCTGCGGCTCTGCCGGCTCTCGCCCAGACAGGGGAGGCCGCCAAACCTGGCAGGGGGGCTGTTACACTGTCTGGTACGAACGGACGAGCCGGCACACCCATCGCATTCTGACCAGGCAGCCCAGGAACTCCAGGAACCGTGAACTATCAGTGGAACACACACAAAAAAAATCTCAACAAAAAGTCGAAGAGAGGCAAAACTGTAAGACAAGGCATGTGAGTAAATAAATAACTGACAAGAACGCTACTGCCAGAAGATCTGTCAGAGAGGACTAAAAGTGAAAAAATACACAGTGGAATCAAAGCAATGCAGCCCAGATAACCGGGGAGCAAAACAGAAAAACCCAAAAGTTTTAGGGCTTTTACTGAAAGTCTTTCTTATGGAGGTCATCGTACTTTCTGCTATAGTAGAAGGTTTCCGTGAGGTTTGTCATTGCTAATATTTTTCCTATGCTAATATCTGGTTTGAGAAATGCACCACTATGTGCAAAATGCACATGAAAAACAGGTCAAACATGGACTTTCTTTCTCTTCCCATCACTTCTAAAACGTAAACACGTTTTTCACAAGAAGGAAAGAAAGAGAAAATACATCCAAACTATTTGGACTATTTCTGGGTTATTATCACAGGGTAATAAAGTAATCTCTGACAGTTTGATTGTGTATTTTCTGTGATGGTCGTCTGGTTAATAAAGGGCCGTTTTCATGTGCAGTTCCATCTCTGTGATTGTGAAGCACTATTTGCTTATTGAAAAGGAATGCAAAGGTTTCGCCAGGTAATGCAAAAGAAAAAAAAAATTCCCACGTCCCATTGGGGGCTCCATAAAAACCCCCTGAATATGTCTAAAGATATAATATAAAAATACATGTTTTTTTAAAGTCACTTTTCTGACCTTCTTGTTTTATCCGTTTAGCAGTGGCAGACCGTTTCTACTGGCTCTCCCGATCAGACAACTAACTTTTTTTACCAGAACTATCTTCTTACTAACAGCTTTTTAAAACATCAGTCTCCGCTGTGTTTCCGTCAGGATCTTACTTGGGCAGAATGTGACCACAGGGCAGGGCCGTCTCTGTATTTGCGCTCCGATCCCGTTGTGCGTTTCCTGGTCTCCAGGACAGGGGTCTCCCCCGGCTTTAGGTTCAGGACAGTTGCAGCTCCTGTAGCGGGACACCAACTCCGCCCCACAGGTCCTGGAGCAGGGGGTCCACTCTGACCACTCACACCACCCACCCGACACTAGGAAACGGAGACGCACCAGTTAGTTCCAGCTAGTTTAGAAGTGAAAATTCATCACATGAGGAACAATCGATGTTCTTCGACACTACAGCTGGGAACCAGAGATGAGGCCCAAAATCTGGGTGTAGTGATGAATTCTGACCCGAACCTTCAGAGACACATAAAGACGGTTACAAAGTTAGCCTTCTATCACCTGAAGAACATTTCCAGGGTGAAACTACTGACTCGGCGAGATCTAGAGAAACTCATCTATAGGTTTATCTTTAGTCGCACTGGTTACAGCGTCTTTACTGATCTGCTTAAAAAATAAAAATAAAAAATCAATCCTGCAGCTGCAGTCATCCAGAACGCTGCTGCTGGTGTTCTGACTAAAACCAGAATGCCCGCTTCAGCTTCAATGCACCACAAATCTGGAACAAAACAACCAAAACACTGAGTTCCTCTAAACCTAGACCAAAGAGTTGCCTTTGAGCCGTAATAAATGAAACACTGACCAACATTTTTATGTTTGTTGACAGCAATGTTTCAATTGTAGATTTATTGTGTTTTTATGGCGTAAAGCACTTTGATCTGATCTGACTTGTTTCTGAAACGTGGCATGCAAATAGACTTGATTGGTTTATTGAGTGATTGATTGATTGACCTTTAAAGTGACCTTACCCACCTGGACACAGCTCTCTGGTGCAGTTGAGCCTGCCACCCTGACATGTGCTGCAACACAGAGAAACAGAGCTGATGCTCCTCTGCAGATTTATAACCAATAAAGTCTCAGTAACTCCATGTGCTCCTTCAGCCTACATTGTTCTCACCAGTTGTTGCAGCCGTCAGGGGCCTCAGTGGACTCTCCTGGCTCCACACGGCGTCCAGTGTTTATGTCCAAGCAGGGACAGCCGTCCGTCGCTACGCAGGCCGTCCCATTGGCTGAGAGGACCTTCCCCTCGGTGCAGTAGCACCCCGGCTCACAGTGCCACTCGCAGTGCTGGGAGAAGAGTTAGGATGTTGGTTTACTGTGCTTTTAAAACGTACACTTTAGACTTTTTCACTTTTTGTCGCGTCATACACACGGCCAGCTTTACCGTTCGATAAAAATGCTGGGAGTGTGGCGAGCACTTTTATCCAAACACAGAAGAGAACTCTGCTGGGCTACACTTACTGACAGGTCGTCACAGGACCGAGGGCAGGACGGCCCGCAGCTGCTGAAAACTGTTCCTGGGACTTTGGAACAAGGCGCCACTAGAACAAACAGACGGAAAAACCGGGAGGAAATTTTTTACGGTATTTTACAAACTGAAAACGCATAAATGACAGGCGTCTGGAAGTGTGAACACATGAGGCCAATAATGGGTTTTTCACCCTGGCTGACTGTTTTGTATCAGATAGATTTTGAAGATTCATTTAACAGCTTATTATTTTAAATGGGCTGACCCCTCTTCGTCTCTAGGATCTTTTCAAACTTCAATCTGTATCCAGAACTTCGAGATCAAATAGTGAATTGCTACTGAATCTCCCTCGGAGGAGACCAGACTTTCTTTTTGCTGCTGCTGCTCTCTGGAATAAGTTTAGGTCTGCCCCCAGTCTGGGCCATTTTCAATCGCTTCTTAAAACTTATTTTTATTGGCTGGCATTTAATCGAGGCCCGATACGGTAACTTCTCTGTTGTGACTTTCCAGTTTTATTTTCTCTTTGTTAATTGATCCTGTTGTGTTATTGTCTTTGTGCAGCACTTTGGAACAGTTTTAAGCTATTTCAAAAGATTATGTATGAACAAACGTAACATGGACTTGACAAGGGCTGCACAGTGGCGCACTTGGTAGAGCTGCAAGAAGGTTCGAACCCAGAACCTTCTTGCAGCTGGGAACCTCCCAACCCCACTAAGGGACAAGGGTGTTAGAAGATGGATGGATGAATGGATGGATTTGACAAATGAAATGTACGTCATGAGCTGAGTTCCTCCAGACTACCTGGGCAGTGGTCAGTGTTACAGGCTCCGACCTCTGTCCCCAGCCCCTCGCAGTAGCTGCCGGCCCCCTCAGGACTGGGGGAGTCACAGAGTCTCCTCCGGCTCTGAATCCCTCCACCACAGGACTTGGAGCAGTCCGTCCAGTCGCTCCACCGACTCCAGCCCCCGTCAACTACAGACGAGCCATTAAACAAACGTTTGGTTTACTGCAACTGTAAATGCATTAAACTGGGTCATTCAGTGCAACAGAACCCTCATCATCTCACGTTGTGTGCTATTGCTAACGTTCATGACCCAAAACTCACGGTCACACGGGGGGACGACACAGACTTGATCCTCGCGATGAGGACCAAGACACGGGAGTCCACTGCCTGACCGCTGGGGACTGGAGCAGAACCGGTACCGAGACCGGAGACCCGCTCCACACGACACCGAGCACCGACTCCAGGGAGTCCACGATGACCACTGGCCGTCCACTGGACATGCGTCACACAACGATGGCGTGTCAACATCAGAAGGTTCTACATGTTAGGACTCTCCGTCTCCCAGACGTGCGTCTTACCGTTGCAGCTGACTCTAGAGCAGTTCACAAGCCGTCCTCTTTCACAGGTGCTGGAATGTCAGAAACATGTCTGTCACTTTAACTCTCCCTTGAAGCACTGAGAGTTAGCTTGTGCTGTATTTTCCTACCAGTTCTTGCATTTGTTGGGCACAGAGTCTCCAGGTTGGGTTGGCTCTCGATCGGCATCACAGGGACAGTCTGACTGAAGCACACACTTACCATCCTGGAAACAGAAAAGTTTCACAGCTAAGCTCTCAGAGTAACACCGAAAGCGTATGTATTACCGTATATCTGCTTCTAGCAGCTGGTAGCTTCTTGCTCGGCTGTATTTCATCAGCTCGAGCCTGTTTCCCTTCTTTTCCTAGGTCAACATTTCAATGATGCTGTGGTGGAGTCTATTGCTATAAAGCATAACCCACAGTTTTATCTCATTCTAGTCCTACTTATTTCATTTCCTAGTTCTTCTTCTTCTAACTTGAGGGAAAGAAGTAAACCAGAAAAAGCAACTGCAGACATTTAGCCAACTTCCCCAAGCCTACGCAGACAGGATGCTGTACCGGGAGCTGACCTTTTTCAGTTAGGAATGATTGCAAAGGTGAAGCAGTCCCTGTGCTTTGGTGACCTTGACAAGGTCAGTTAGGCCTTCATTACACTGGATTAGCACCGGTCAGTCATCCACCTGCAGCTTGTCCACACTGGTAAGACAAAGATGCAGCAGCTGCTTCTGTTTCAGGATCGATGCTGAGGCAGCTTCCTTCCTGCCTGAATGATTTTGATATTTCCAGACTGAGGTAGAAACATGAAGGACACTGGCCTTTGCAGTAGCTGCTCCAAAACTATGAGATAATTCCTCTCCTATGTCCCTGAAATATTTGTATTCATTTTTCTAAACCTGTCTGAACTGACGCTGCTTCTTTATGTGACTCCATCCGATTCTCTCAGGATGAGTTGCAGAGCACTTTGGTCAGCTGCCATTGATTCGACATGAGCGCTGCGACCGACCTGCAGCGCAGACCCAGGTGGACACTGGCAGCCTGGAGTGCAGTTCCTGCTCAGGTTCAGAGTGAGGTCTGTACAGGTCACAGGTCCCACCACACACTGTGTCCACTGCTGGCCAGGAGGACAGGTCCTGCCCCCACCTGACCGCAGACAAGTCAAATAAAAAAAAGGGAAAAAATATTTAAGATGAAAAATACAACTCACAGTAGTTTATTTATATTTATAGGTATTGTATTGTTTTAGACTAAAATGTAGTAGCTGAAGTATAAACATTCAGGCTTGAATGGGAAAACAGTTAACAGTGGGGTCAGGAGCAATTTAACTAGACCAATAATAACAGTAAAAAGACAATTTAACATGAGTAAAAGTCAGCTGACAAAATAGCAGAGTATTTTGTTACTTTTGAAGGAATATTTAAAGTATTTTTTAGATGAACCAAAGAGGCCCAGACTGAGCTCATTTCTTTCCGGTGTAAAAATAAAATTTTTAAGTAATGCCTGCAGCTGAATATATATCAGAAAAGCATTACCACACGGCTGCAGGTTGCAGGCGCTGAACTGCTGGGCTGTGCCGTAGGTCCTGATTGGCCCGCTGGTACGGGTCCGGTAACCTCCCCCGCACGTCGCGGAGCACTCCGACCACGAGCTCCACGGTTCTCTGAAACCTTCAGACACATCACCGCACCCATATCCTTCAGCTCTGCCACGCATCCATTCCACATCGCTTTGACAGCATCAGTGATGGGGCTGTTCTCACCCAGACAGGGCTCCACGCTGCAGGTATCCACCCCGACTCGTTCTCCTTTGCAGGGACGACCTCCGAAGGCCGGAGGGGGATCGGTTCCTGAGCGGTACCGCCGTCTGATGCCCACGTCGCACGTCCGAGTGCATGCGCTCCACTGCGTCCAGCTGCTCCAACCGCAGTCCACTTTGACATAAAATAACAAAACAAAACAAAAAATAATAAGCAAAAAAAACAACAAAAAAAACCTAAGGAAAACAGGAAAACAACAGTCCATCACACAGTACTCACCTGGACATGGAGTAGTTCCACACTCCATTTCTCCGTTAGTGCAGGTACTGTTTGAGAAAAGACAATGTGACAAAAGGAGTTAAAGTTGCAGGGTTTAACTTTTAGGAAAATACTTTTTTTTTTCACATATTTGTTGAAACTCTCATTATGTGACTCATGACGGTACGATACGAGACAAAACCTGAGAAAAAATAATCAGGCTCCTCCATCTTCTCCCAGAACTAACTAGAAATAACAAATCAGAGTCAGGAGGCGGGACCTATCGCTGTCAATCATACTCCAGGCACGCTGCTCATCCCTCTCTCTGCTCCTCTCTTACTCTCTGCTGTGCTGCAGCTGGCAGAGCCTGTTGTGAATGCTAGGGCTAGTTAGCATGGCCACCGATGACAGTTTTCCTGTAACGGTGAAGTTCTTTCCCCACCATTAGCACATTCAGCAGTGAGTACATGAGGTTGACTGACAGTGCTAACCCCCTCCCCCTGGCTCTGATTGGTTAATTTCTTCATGCAGCAACAGTAGGTGAGAGAGGTGGAGGAGATCAAACTTTTCACAGATTATCTGTCTCATAGCAAGCTGTCATGACATGGTGACAGTTTTTTTACAAATAAAAATTTTTATTTTTATAAAAGTTACATGCTGCAGCTTTAATGAAAAGCTGAGCTGAAAGAATTGTTAAAGAGGGTTACCAGTTGTTACAGGCATCAGCAGGCCCGGCGGCTCCCGCTGGGAGCATCGCCCCCTGGTGGTAACAGGGGCACTGCGCCAGAGGAACACAGCTGCTGTTGAACAGGTAGAACCCCGGGGCGCAGTAGCAGCCGTCGTAACAGGAGGTGGCGCACTGAACGTCTGCAGAGGTCATGTCCATGCACACCCTCGGACACGCCCCGCCCTGAGCCTCACACTCTGCCACTGTCATGTAGGTCATGCCCTCTGGACACGCACCTAAAGGGAAGCAAACACACACTCGGTACAGCGGCGTGTAAATTAAGCACGTCTGCTTGACACAGAAAGCAAACCAATGAGAGCAACTTTTTTGGACGGAGTACCCGAACAGGGATGGGAGTTGCAGTCTTTTGTTTGTATGTGAGGCCCAGAGCAGTTACTGCCCCCATGCTGTGGCGGAGGTGAACTGCAGAGCCTCTCCCTCGTCTGGACGCCGGAGTCACAATCAGAAGAACACTGAGACCAGCGGGACCAGAACGACCAGCCTCCATGTACTGGAAGAATAAGGCTAAAGTCAGCATGCTAAAGGAGTAGTTCACAATTTTTGAAGTGATATTCTTTTAAAATGTTATAAGCGGTTCAAATTTTGGCTGCATTAGATGGCTCTCTGTATCTTAATTTAATAAAAATACAGACCAGTCAGTACCGGAGGCAAAGTCGAGGCTAGCATGAGAAGGACCAACGCCAATTACCGTCACCAACTCAAACCTCAAAAGGATTTTTGTGGGTTATGCTAAAGCATATATCAAATTAAAAATAGTTTCCTGATTTTTTTTCTTTTTGCCAACTTTGCAATAAATTGTTAAAATAAGAATATGTCTAAATGGGAAAAAAGTAGAAAGATTATTGTAGGACAAAAGAAGAAAAGTTGTCCGGTGTTTGTGCTAAGAAATATTTTTGGGTCAGATGTTTCCTGTTTTATTGCTCTACGAGATGTTTTGGTTTCTTTCCCAAAATGAGAACGTTCTTCAAAAATGTTTGTTTTATTTGGCCAAACTCAATGATGTTCGATTCATTCTTCTTTTGGCATTTACTGAACAGTAAATTAACGTAAATTGCAGCAAATGCTTCGAGACCTCATCTGTCATGAGACAAAAATGGAATAAATCAAATTTTCAGCAGGCGCCTAGTTAGAATCTCATAATGAAACTCAAATTTATAAGTTAGTATGCCGTAAAATACAGCAATAAGTTATTTTTTACGCCATTATAAACCAGCCTTCTGAACAGCTAAAAATTCCTTATTCGGGCTTTGAACTTTGCTAGGCGTCGTTGAACAAAAGCCGTGTAAAAAGCAGCAGTTTGCTGGGATTTTCACCATATTTCACAGCATCTTCACTTGAAAACTGCATTTTATTTGTGTGACTTTTACACCAGATGTATTACAGGACCTATTATTTGTGGCAGTTTTGGCTCGCAATAAGCCTCTGCACATGGTGCGAGTGCTCTGTCACCCGAGTCCTTCTATAATATTAAAACCAAAGCACAAAAGCAAGGCTAATAAAAGAAAAAAATACTTTTTGTAATTAGCATTTTCATTTTAGAAGATATAAACTGACCAATTAGAAACAATTCCAGCTAAACAACTTCATAAGTAGCCATCTGCATATGGCCTATTAGCCAAATAGGAGCATCATCCACGTCAGCTGAAACATGAACCGCTCATGTTCCTCTGAACTGACCTCAAATATCATGAACACTCCCTTTAAGGAGAGAAATGTACAATTATTTGATTGGTGCATAATGCACATTCTGCTTATGGGCATGCAGGAGGAAGGGTTCTGTGCCTGGACAGTGCTCCGTGTTGCAGGGCTCGTGCTCCTCATCGTCTCCATCACACGCAGGTTGAGTATGATGCGTGCGGTTGAAAGCCGGGAGCGTTTGGTTGCAGCTGCGATATCGCCGTCGGACTCCCACGTCGTCCACGTCACTGAAACATGTCTTGGTGCACTCTGACCAGCTGGTCCATTTACTCCACGTGCCACCTGGTGGTACTGCGCAGCACGGAGAAAAGCGTGAAATACGGCTCATACGCTAGATGAAGCTGTCAGACTAGAAACAACTCGAATGTAAAAGAAAAAAAAGAAAAAAAGCCACAAAACAATTCAGCTGAGTGAGTGTGAGCTCCGATACCAGGGAGACACGGGATGGAACAGCGTCGGGACTCTGAGGTGTCTCCTGAACACGGCTGCGTTCTGATTGGTCCAGCTGCCATCAACTCAGACCTGAGGAGAGGGAAATTAGCTTTGATGAGATCTCATTCGTCTTTATCTTCATAATTAATTTCTACTATTAACCTTAGACGCAGCTGCCCGACAATATAGTAAAGGTAAGAGGTCGTTTCCTAAATACCTGAAGTCCATTATTCACAGCTGGCAAACTTTCAAACAGTGAACATCTCACCGATTTCACCCCAGGGTTTAGACTAATGCTTACACCCAGCAGCTCTGTTTCAGACTTCACATGGGTCACTTGGCATTAGTAATAAACACAACAGGAAAAGACTGAATAAGTTTTAATGGTTTGAAAGGTTGAAACCACAGGATTTCTACATCCTTGTTTGTTGGACTGATGAGACCACAGTCGAGATGTTTAGCCAAGATGGACAGAAAAACAAAAGCAGCCCAAACACCTTGTACCAAATATCAAGCACGACTGCGGAGAGGTGATTGTCATACAGCCATTGAACGTGGCTCGGTCTACTTTTCCCACACAGAGAAGCAGGACGTTGATGGTCAAGAGTAGACACAAACCAAAGAACAATGTTCTTAAAATGAGCCACGACGACAGTGAAACGCTGTTACTCTACAGGTCAATCAGTACCTCATACTCTAAACTACATAGAAACAAACATGCTCACCTGTAGCGCTGCTGCAACCCCACACCACACGTGACGTCACAAGGAGACCATGCGGACCAGGCGGACCACTGACAGGTCTCCAGACATCTAGAAGTGTCGCAGCTGACCTGCCCTTCTCTGCACATGCTGGGGTCAAATAGGCATTCCAACAAGCCAAATATTGTTGTTCACAAGTTTTTCATGTTAATATTTGAAGATGTGTCTGTATCTCTCACCATGTGGTGCACTGGTCTCTGCTGATCACCTGCCCGGGCTGCAGGGTTTCATCATCCCAGTGACAGACGCACTGGCTGGAGTTCACACATCGGCCATCCTGAAGGTACAGCCCGTGGGGGCAGCGGCAGCCTGAGGAAAGACACCATTTATGGCGAAACTTTGCTCCAATTCAAAACACTCTGGAGGGCATTCATTTCCCTCCTCTCCTGGGAATCCCCAAAAAGTAACATGGAAGGTGTTGCTGAGGGATCAGATGCATGTTTTTCCTTCTTTGACCTGATAACTCTTGACAAAATCCAGCAGAAGAAGAATCCAAAGGGTGGATGGTAACTGCTGCTTTTTTACCTGCACTTCAAAGACACATGCAGCTTATATTAAACGTAAAAACGATGACTGTGAGTCTCACCGACGATACATGTTGCAGAGCAGTTGCTGGTCATGCTGAGATCCGAGCAGGTGGGAGGACACGAATCGACCCGTCCGGCTCGGCAATCTTCCTCTTTCACCAGCACCATGCCGCCGACGCAGCCTGTTGGTCAGGTTGTTAGCGGAGTCACAACAAACTGGTCAACTAAAGGAACGATCCAACCAATCTGGTTGGAAGCATCTGAACAGTCTTGAGATTGGAAGAAAAGTTTCACCTTTGGAAACAGGTGGTTTCGTTTGACCCTTACCTGTCTGTGTGCCTGTCTCATTGGTGCAGGGCTGGATGTTGCAGGTTTGGCTCTGTCGGGTCATGCCCTCACAGGTCCGCCCTCCGTTTTTAGGAGGAGGAGCCGAGCAGGTTCTGTTCCTCTGTCTAACTCCTCCTCCGCACAGAGCATCACACTCTGACCACTCTGTCCATGCTGACCAGTGACCATGAACTGGGAGAAGGAACACAGTATCGAGCAAACAGCACCCCTAATGGGTGACGGATGTAGGTCCTGCATACAGACCTGGACATGCTCGAGGAAAGCAGGCTCGACTGTCAAACTGAGCTCCACCACAGGATCCTCCTGGCAGGGCATCTCTCAGAATGTCCCTCTGCCGGAACAAGGAGCCGAGACCACACGTCACACTGCAGCCACTCCAGGCCGTCCATGGGGACATTATGCAGTCCACTGCAGGACAGCAGAATAACATGTAAGAAATACACAAACTCTTTGATCACATGACCACTTTGGAAGAGCGTATGTAACGCCTACCACAGTCTTTTTCATCCGATCCATCGATACAGTCCCTCTGCAGGTCACACCTGCGATCCTTGTGAACACACTCGCCGGTGTCGCAAGAGAACTGCTTTGGAGAGCAGGGTCTGGGCACCAGAGGGCGCCATGGAGTTCCTGCTGGTCTGGTCGTTGTGCCTGAAGGGGCATGGTGAGGGACAACTGGCATTCAGCATGTACTGGAAACCTTGGAGCAGGGTTTACTCAAGCCGAGGCCTAAAGGGCCAGTGCCCTGCAACTTTTGGTTCAACCAGCCTGGCATCAAGGCCATTCAGTCTGGCCTTGATGCTAGGATGAATGGCATCAAGGCCATTAGCCATGCTTACAATTTCTATACTTTGTTGGAAGCATAAACCGGCGACATGTCCAGGGTG
The DNA here is from genome assembly GCA_902982915.1 of Phalloptychus januarius. NCBI lineage: Eukaryota > Metazoa > Chordata > Actinopteri > Cyprinodontiformes > Poeciliidae > Phalloptychus > Phalloptychus januarius. The sequence continues at coordinate 2,439,974 of CADWAE010000468.1, read as the reverse complement.
ACCCCGCCTCTCGCCCGTTGACCACTGGAAACTGGAAAGAGGCACCGGCACCACACGACTCCACTAGGAATAAGCGTGTGTGGTAATGGATGGATGAGTAAATGAACAGACGGACAGATGGATGTCTGAAGCAGAGTATAGAACAAGGGGCCGGTTTTTACCAGGCTAACGTCCAACACACATGAACCAAATGGCTGAATCACCCTCTCAGTAGGCAGTTAAGTTCTCCAGAGTCCATCTAATGGCCTCCATATCTGACTCTGGTGTGTTGAAAAAGAGAGCTGTCATAGTTGCAGGGCTCGGGCCCTCGAGGCCTGGGTATAGAGACCCCTGGCTTTGGCGAATGAGAAAATAACGAGCAGTCTTTCATACCACATCGTTCTTCATCGGAACCATCTAAGCAATCCTTTCTTCCGTCACACACTTGTGCAGAGTTGACACAGCCAAACGACCAGCATGTTAACTGTCCCTCCATGCAAAGCACTCTGGGCAAACCGGTATGCGGTGAGCTTGTGATGACTGATGGTGCTGTGAATCAACAGAATCTGCTGGTTATACTCTGACTCTGCTGCAAAGCGATGATTCCAGAGACATCGCATGGGGAAATTCTGTCCCACCTTCTGTGGTTTGAAGACCGGGCCTGCCAGGCTGTACTGAGGAAGCGAGATGGAGTCCAGGTTGACCTGTTGTGACTCCTGCATATTGTAGATAACAGGATGGTCTTGATTGTGGAGAACCAAACGAACACACAAGTAATTCAGCCGACACAAGAGAATCAGATAATCACAGTAACCTGAACTCGGCGGCTGAGATCTGGGTGTGACTGCAGGTGATGCCACACCAGGAAAGCCATCTTCAGACTTGGTAGTGTGTAGTCCAGGGCCTTCTGTTGTGTTGTCACCATGGATACCAGGTCTTCCAGTGTAGCTGGTCTGATTGCGGAGGCCTGGAAAGCCTCTGGTGGGAGCAGTTCCTGGAGAGGACAGAGGGAAGATCTTAAGAGAAAGAACTGATCTGTCGTTAAATGCTAAAGTTTTCATAACTCTCACCACAGTTCATCTCATCAGAGTAGTCCTTGCAGTTTGGCTGACCGTCACAAAGCAAAGACACAGGGATGCACTCCTCACTGCCGTGGCATAGAAACTGGCCTGGCTTGCAGCGCTGCACTGTCACACTCCCAACTCCAGAGGGCGATGTGGTCACATACTCATCTGCACATGTCAGGGAGACATTGTTTTTATGAATCAATAAGGAACATTTAAAGCAATTTTACACTTAGAGACATATGCTAACCTGTATAAATTACATAATAGAAACTTTTCATATTTGTAATCATCCCTTTTACTCCGGCACGACTAAATACATTCCAGTTGCCTTAGAAATGCACATCACATTTTTCAGATTATTGTTTTAAAAAAATATTAAAACGCGATGCATTATTTCCACTTCATAATTATGGGCTACTTTGTTGGTCTGTTTCATAAAATCTCAATAAAACCACAGAACATTGTGGCTTGAATGTCATAAAATGTGTTGAGATTCAAGTGGTTTATGTACTGTTTCTCTTTAAATATTTTGTTCATCGTGCTTTCATAGTGGCGTTCGCTTGTTAAAGTCCTTTACCTCCTCTGCAGCCAAGAATCTCCACACGAAGGTAGAAGGTGTGCCTGAACTCCACAGGGATGATTCTGATGTACCGAGCTCTTACCAACCGATCCAACCAGCGGGTCACGGGGGTCCTGCCCACCATCCAAACCTCAAACACCTTGGGGACAGACATCACATGTCGTACTAAACAAAATCTCGTCTGAGTTTTATGTCACTGATTTGTAGGCTGCATAGCATTAAACAACCAGCACCTTGGCAGGGCCGTCAAACTTTCCATTTGCTGTGAAATCTGAGAAGAGGCCGCTCTGCGGGGCAAAGGCCAGCCGGTATTTGGTGAGGTAACCCCACATGCGCTCATTGCCCTGGGTCACCACTCCCGACACCCAAGTGGGCTCCAGGAAATCCACCTGAAAATATGGCTGGGGGTCCTCAGGTAGGGGGCTCCAGCCTGGCTCCATAACTGGACTGCAGGAAAGAGATAACAATATGCAATTTTGAATACTCGTTTTCAAAAGTCCATCGATATACCTGCCCCAATTTCCTTCATTTTGGAAGATTGGCGACCGACAAATGCACGAAAATCCAACTGTGTCCGCTTATCTACGTACGCAGAGGTTTGAAAGTCAGTCACTGTCAGATAGAAAGCTGACTGACACAACAGTGGGGTGCATGTAACCATGGTCACCCCACTGTTGCCAATCGACCAAATCGGAATCAGCAAGACAGACTTTCTAAAGGTCAGTGACTGGCCAGAAAACTACCGTTAGTGCACCCCCCAGCATTAAATGTCAACAACACCAGGAAACTACAAGCAAAGATGAATGCCATCACCCACATGTTCGGGACAATGTTCAGTCTCCCGGCGTCAGCGGGGTTATTCTCATGCTGCGAGGATGAGGACAGCTGGCCGTAGTGAATCCTCCCATCCTCCAGTCCGAGAGAAGAGGAGCAAAGGCCTGTGAGATGCGACATTTATTAACGGAAACACTGAAAAATTCAAGGTATTTAAATAAGCTCTTCAGAAAGAGGAGAGACTGACCGTGGTATCCTGGTCCGCCGCCCTTTCCATAAATACATCCAGATTAGAACATGTTAGCATGAGCAACAAGGAACAAATAATGAACTAAAACAGCAGCAACATCTGTAATCTTTTTGTCTTTTAACGTTTGAAGCAGCATGATTGTCACAATGCTGTAAGTTTAATAGTGAAGAGAAAATGTCACTTTTTTAAAGCTTATACAATTTCAAGGCAGAACTGTTAACTGGGGTTGCTGATACTTGGTTTACACTATACAGGGAATATAATACAATTAGTTTAGAACAGAAGTTTATTAAACATTTTCCTTACAGTCGGTGTTGCAGTGGAAAGAGTAACAGCAGCCATCGATGGGGTCTTCAGAGGAGAAGGGGTGGGTGTGTGTGGCCTGCAAGTGGGAAAATAAAATTGCAATAAGGAACGATAGCGATTTTAGTGAACAAATATAAGCATCCGATTAAGACAGTATGCTCCTTACCTGTCTGACTGTGTAGTGATGTCATCTAGGCGGCATCCATTTTCATCCTCTCCTTCAGGACAGTCGGGGATACCATCACAGCGCCTGTCGGCCTCAATGCAACCCCCTGGTGGCGGGCAAGAGAAGTGACCAATGGGACAGCTGCGTGGACTGGTGGTTGTGGAGGACGGTTGGGTGCCTGCAAAAGATGTGTTTTACACACACAACAGGAAGCTGTCCAATACATGCAAAGCTCACTTACAAAAGAATTTATTTCTGCAAAGCTGAGATAGAAAAACAATGAAATGACACAATGTGAATCAGACCCAAAACGAACAATGAAAATATTAATTCACTGTCCTTCCACTTATTGTAGATTGGCGCCTTAGAGATGAAGTTCATAACAGAACCCAAAACATTTACTCCCTTGCATTTGCTTAACAATGTCCTTAACCCAGCCTGCATACCTAGATGGGCCCCATACGGGGGAAAGGAGGGCATACAATATGGGTTCCACATGGATTTGTCCGCAGTTTCCATGTAGGGCCACCATGTCCTACATGGAAACCATGGACCAACCCATGCAGGACCCATATTGTATGCCCTCCTTTTCCCCGTATGGGTCCCATCTAGGTATGCTGGCTGGGTAAGATCCCCAAAACTGGACAGGTTTGAAAACCTCCAAAAGAAACCAGCTTAATTTTAGTGTAGAAAAAACACCAATTCTATTCCAAGCTACCAGAAGACAACTGATCTCCTCACTTTGTTTCTAAGGGTGTTTTCACACCGGATAATCTGGTACTCGGTTCAATTAGGGACCAAAATCATTTTCACTTTCACACTACACTGTGGTGCTGCTACGCTAAGAACCATTGAAGCAACAATGGAGTAGCTTGAGATTTAGCAGTCGTAGGATTTCTCCTTTGTCTCTAGCAAAAGACAATTTCTCAAGCTGGAGGTGTATGTCAAGAATACACCTCCAGCTTTTCCCAATATGAACAAAACATTCCACCATTTTCTGGTTGACAGTGCACTATGGGAAATTATCTACCCAGACTAATCGGAGCAGATAACTCACCACAGTGCTTCTCATCTGATCCATCCCCACAGTCGTTGACCCCGTCACAGACGACACCCAGAGAGCCGGCTGGCACACAGCGGCCGTTGTCACACCGGAGTTCTCTCTCCCTGCAGCCTTCACCCAGAGTGACTGGTGAAGGCGGGGTTGGGAAAGTTAACCAGGGGTAACCTTGAGAGGAGATAAGGAGGAATGTTCTAGAAAGATGTGTCCATTTTCTCTAAGGTCGGTAAAACATCGTTGTGATCAATCTGCTGACCATCACCACAGCCCATGATCTCCAGTCGAAGGTAGATGCCGTTCTGGAAGTCATGGGGCAACAGTCGAACAAACTGAGCCGACACCATCCTTTCCAGTCTGCTCTCCATCACGCCTCGATCGTCGTGGTTACCGAGAAAAACCTGCAGTAAGAGCAGAGAAACATCAATTTGACGACGTGGAAAATCCAATAAAGTCGTTGGAACGTTTTGAGTTGTTTGATCTTTGACCTTGGCTCTGGGTGGCGCATCAGATGGAAGCTCCTGGCAAGCGTACCAACGTTTTCCATCATGGCTGAACTCCAGATAAAAGCTGGACACGAACGCGCCAAACGCCCCACCTCCCTGGGTCAGCACACCTAGAATCAGATCAGTCAGCACATTTTTTAATAAGTGAACAGAGAATGATCACACAACAAAGCTCTTGATTCACAGAATTAAACACAAGACACTGAGTTAGCAGTTTCAATTGCAGTTGTTTGAAAGCACCTGTGGGAATCTTTACCAGTGATGTTGTAAGGTTTGAGTAGGTCGATCTGTATGTAGGGGCTCTGCGTGTTGACACTCTGGCCTCCGCGTCTCTTTTGTGGCAGGTCTTTATACTCCTCCGGCTCTGGACTCCAGCCCTGTATGAGAACGGCAAACAGAAAAGAACCGGGGTCGGTTTCATGACTTGATCTGACGGTGAATAAAATGCCTGTCATTTATGTTTATTTACTCGAGGAGAGCTTTAAGGATTCAGTAAAAAGGCAGATTGGATTGATGGTCCTGATCGGGTTAGCTGTCAGAAAGTACCTGGAGATCTCTACGGGGGTCCCATCCATGAAGACGTGCTGCTCCGGGTGGGTGGCCGTCCTGATGCGACGAGGCAGTGAAACTAGACACTGGGAGGGTCTGCACACCCAGAGGAACCCAACACTCATCTTCACAGGAAGAAGAAAGTATTTAAATACACTGAATGTGCTGTAACACTTGCTGTATGTAAAAGACGACACCAACCTCCAGGTGGAAATGGATATGTAGGTACTACAGGAGTAACATCCTTGGGTTTGGATGTCATAATGCCAGGGGTTTCTGTTACCGTCGATGTCCCGTTTTCCCCTACAGATCGTTAAAAACAAATCATGTTCCAGGGTCTAAAATCAAACAGTGAATGACGATGACAAGTCTTCTTCTCCCACACTGTTCCTTATCTTGACGAAGATACATTTAAAATTGGATTGTCTGCGAAGGAGCGAAGGACATTTTGTGAAACATCCAACATCGTGTCAGTGAAGAGTACATTCTGCCTGCAATGATTCATTTCTATAGTCCATGTGTGTTGGGATGAAAGGTGCATGTCTGAAAGAGTCACTATATGCATTGCTTTCTTTGTACCACCAGGTTTCCTGGGTTGTTGCCGACATCTTATGTGAGTTTCGTTTCAGTGAAACCATAAGAAATACCAAAAATCTGAAAAACATATATTCAATACTTATTTAACTACTGTAAATAAACAGAACATAAATTAATAAAAAGAGACAGAACTACCTACAACTGACCAATAACGATATCCATATTCTCCATTTAATATACATATATGTATTGCTAACCTACCTTGGCAGTAGCAGCACCTGTTCCCCTCTGCAGGGATGAGCTGTAGACCCTAAAAAACAAAAAAGACACAGAGCTTTATGAGGAGCTCCGAAAAAGTATTCACACCCATTCAGAGTTCTTAGATGTTTTTCTGGGGGGTTTTTTTACATCTAAATGTGATAATCAAACGATTCTTAATATTAAAGATAGACATCAGTGGCTCGGTCCCAGCAGGATGTGTTGTGAATGTGTGACAGCACCAAGTAGGTGAAGATTCTCAGTGTTGATTCTCCAGGTCAGGCGGCAGTCGAGTAAATCAAGTCACAGATATTCCACGATTCTACATGTGGTTTGTTTAATGGCTTTTGTTCCTAAATAAGTTAAAAACACTGCATGCATCAGGTGAGAAGCTTCAGTAGAAAGAAACATCCTGTAATTACAGTGGGAGTGACTAAGGGTCACATAAAGATGAATAAAAAAGAAAAATGAAGAAAAATATTCACTTAAGTGAATGTGCTTGCATGCAGAAGAAAGAGAAGTGCTATTGCTTAGCTAAAGCTAATAGGTTCAATTTACAATTTTGCTTAACACTAAGATTCTCAGCTCAGCCCCACACAGAACACACGTCTTCTCACCATGGGGCACCCAGTGACTGCGTACGGACAGTAGGGGGCGCACTGCGCTGTGAGGTTGGGAAGACAGTGGCATAACTGGCAGGGCTCCACCTTCCATCTTTCTCCAACAACATGGGATCGACTCTGATGGCGACACTGACCACAGGGTTCTGTCTGACACCTGCACACAGACACGGTACAGGAAGTGTCGTCATGGCTACGGGTTAATGCCCAGCAGGACAGTAAGAAGTAGCCAGCGGAGGTGTCGATCATTGAAGGTGATCTCCAAGAACAGTTTGTTTTCACTCAACTTTGTTTCCTCTAAAGCGATGGCTCTGATATCGATGAATTATTCACACAAACATCACGCGAAGGTTATAAAATAACAGAAAGTGAAGTGGACGATTCATACCGGCGAGCCTTTCTGTAAATCCCCCTGCAGACCCTCCCGTCCCCGTGCTTAGTGGGGTTATCAGGGCTCCGGAACGACCACTGGACACTCTGGACCCCACAGGGGCCCAAACACTCTCCCCACTCAGACCATGAAGACCAGCCGCAGTGCACTGAGGGGGTCAGAGACACGTGTGGGATCAGAACAGAATGGATCATGTGTTTACACAATGTTTGTGTGTGTGTGTGAGTCATGTATTTGAGACATTGCAGGGACTATTTTCCTAACACACATTACATTGTGGGGACCAGGACCACCTGGGAACCAGGTGTGAATTGACTTTTGGTTATGTTTACAGTTAGTCGTGTGCTGGTAACGGTTAGGGTTAAGTTTAGTGAAAGTGATAAGCTGAAGAAATGAATGGGGGTCAATTGAAAGTCCCTGCAAAGATAGAGAATCAAACATGTGTGTGTGTGGGGGTGTGTGTGTGTGTGTGTTTATCCCACCTGAGCAGTCCGGGTTGGGCCGACACCTCTCAGGCCTTCCCCTCTCACACACACAGAGGTCACAGTCCACTTTCATCTGCTGACCCGGCCAGTAGCGAACACCAGCCACCTCACACACACACTCCCCGGGTGACACACACTGCTGTGTATGGCTCATCACTTGGCCTTCAGGGCACCAGCAGCCTAAAGGCGAAGAGGGAAATGTGACGATTCACAGCGACACATTCCAAGTTAGCTGAAGGCACAATTACTTGAAATCACAATTGAAACTCTTCCTGCGCCGCTACGTGTCGACCGACCAGAGAAGCAGGCCGTCGAAGAGTCACAGGTTGACCCACTGCTGATGTGAGCGCAGGAGAAGGGACACGGAGCACAGCGGCGCCTCACCAGGCCAGGAGGACAGCTGCTGTTAGCACAGCCATCATCAGGACATGGTTCTGGAGGACAAGAAGTGGAATTAATGTCATGATCCCATGATGACCATAAAACCAACAGTCATGCGGTTTTTGTTGCAATACTAGTTCTGGACACTCTCTTCAAAACCCTGAATGTTTTTTTATGCTCCACAGAAATACATGGAAAATACGTTTTGCTTGGGCTCAGTAGGGGATGTCTTTTCAATAGCGTGACCCAAACAGACCAAGAATTGCACAAACCACATGTGTAACAGAACACATTCTAAAAGCATACTAAACATCTAATAATACAGCTCATTTTAAAAGTTACTCTAAATCTTTTATTTTTTTCTTTTTGGTGGATTGGCATCTTTTAACTGTTCTACCAGGGAGTGCTTGGTTTCAATTCCTGGGGAAAATAAAGATTTAATGTGATAAATGCAGATGCCACTTTATGGAAACGATTCTTTTTTTGTAATTCTGAACACGTTAAATGAGTCAGCTGCACAAACTTGTCTGAAATGATACATGACTTTGATTCAGACTAAGTTCAAAACAGTTTACAGCTCAGCCAGACATTTTGAAGACACGCTGGTAACGTCGGAATTTCTTAAAAATGATCTTGTCATTTGATGTTGTGAATAAATAAATGTGACTTTCATCAGGATAATAGAGAAAATCTAAACCCTATCCATGAATACAAGTCCTAAAAGTAACATCTACAAAGCAAAAACAACTGGTCCTTATTCAGAACCCTGTGGAACACCGCAACATATGGTTCTGCTTAAATAAACCTGTAAGTTATATGTTAATAGCTGAGTCCTTACTGATCTCCGTGGAGATGTTAGACGGTCCGGCGAGTTGGGAACAGCGCCGACCTCCATAGCGAGGAGGACTGCAGTCTCTGAGCCTCACCTGCACTCCCCCGCAACCACTGGAACAGCTGGACCAGCTGCTCCATGGCAACCACTGACCATCCACTGGGGACAAGCAAAACAATGAGCATAACATCTCAGTCTGATTAATGAACAAATATCTAAAGTATCCTTGTTCTCCATCTCCTTACCGGGACAGGTGGTGTAGAAGCACTGCTGCTTCTGGGTGTGTTGGCCCAGGCAGCGATGAAGTGGGTCGCCTGGGGGGCAGGATCTCCGCCGGCTCATGGTACCTGATCCACAGGAGGCGCTGCAGGAACTCCAGGGGCCCCAAGAGCCCCATGTCCTACATCCGTGCTCATCTGTGGGGCCTCCAGATGGGGTTAGTGAAGAATCAGGACAGTCTGCTACACCGTTACACACCTGATGAAGTACAAGGTCGAACATCATCAAGACGCTCTCAATAACTTCTTGACATAATACAAAAGTTTTCATTTTGAAACGTCTAAAAATGTTTGATTTTAACAGATGTTTAAGTTTCATACGTTTTGATTCTTTTCTGATTTTGTCCATCAAATCACCAACTCTATTAAAGACGTTTATGTGTCAATGCTGAACAACATGGCGGTTAGATACGCACCCTGTTAAATGGTAAGCAGCTTCCATCCATACAGGCGAACTCGGAGCAGGGCGCAGAGACGTTACGATTGCCAGGGGGCGCCGGTGACACGGTTTTATCTTGAAACAGGAACATGTTCAACATGTTAGCAAGCACATTGCGTTGACAACTGTCACGTTTCTTCTTCTTCAGCGTCTCCAGTGTCAAATATTGTGTGCGAAAATAATTTTCCAACTCCTGCTGAAACTTGAACTTTAACTTTAGTATATTTTCTTGTGACTTTACAGATCATCACATCAACGTGGACAAAATGGTTTCCCAATAAAAATCTTTAAAGTGCCATGCACGTTTTCACCAGCTCAACTCATATACCCCTAAAAAAATCAAAGACCTACGAATTTCCTTCAGAAGTCCTAGAATAGATATTTAGAGTACAGCTGGCTGAAATAATCCCAGTATTAATCCAGATGTTTTGTAAATGTCTAGAGGTTTGTTAGAGAACATCACTGAACAAAGAGCAGCATGAGGATCAGGGAACAGAGAACCCAGTTCAGAGAGAAAGCCGAGGAGACATTTACTGAAAGACAAAGTATTGCAAATTATGAGCCTTCCACCGTCCACCATCCTCCTTGCATTTTCAGATTTTGTAATCCATAATCACTGCATTATTTGATAATGGAGGATGGTCCACTGAAGACCTCCCAATGAATGGCCTTCCATCTAAACTGACAAACTAAATAAGAAGAGCATTAATCAGAGAAGCAGCCAAAAGGTCAGAGGAAATTCTAGAGTTGCTGCAAAATTATTTACTCCACAGATTTGGTCTTTATGGAAGAATGACAAGAAGGAAGAAAGAAGTAAAAAAAAAAAAGTCCTGGTCTAAGAAGAAGAAATTGTGGCCTAAAGTTTAAACCGAAGTTAAGAATCTGTGACTGAGGCTGTGGTAAAAGTCTGACTGAGCTTAAGCAAGTTTGAAAAAAAAAACAAAACTCTAGTTCAACGTGTACGACGATGGTTTCGTAACCGTAGAAACGTCAGAAACGTCTCGCTGTGACTAGAGTGAATGTTGGCCCTACCAAGTCCTGACTGGGATGGCTGAGTAGAAATGCATGTCAAACTTTAGATGTTTATTTGTAGTTTCTTTCTAAACCATGTAAACTACCGGACACTTCTTTGAGAGTGTAAGCTAACTTTGTTAGTCATTGCATAAAATCCCAATAAAATACAGTGAAGTTTGAGGTTGTAAGGTGACAGAAATTATAGTGCAAAACAACATGTTCTACTGTCTCCTTCCCCCCACTTTCTCCCACTTTATCTTCCTCTTCTCCCCTTGCAATGTGAACTCACCACACACCAACTCATCGTCGCCGCGTGGGCAGTCTGGCATGCCGTTGCAGACTTGGGACACGTTGACACAGGTGCGGTTGTCACATGGGAAGCTTCCCGGACAGGACGGAATCTGAACGGAGCCTGGGAGACGGATGGTTCGTTTACAAAGAAGCAAAACGTGAAAATGTTTCCTGCGTGGAACTGTTACGCACGCGTGAGCATTGCTACACACTCACCACAGGTACCGACGCTCTCATCAGACGCGTCTCTGCAGTGGGGGGTTCCATCGCAGAGCTGCTGGTAATCCACGCACTGGTCCCCACTGAGGCAGAGCGCCTGGCCCGGCCCACAGGGAGCAGCGCACTGCTGCTCGTCACTGCCGTCTGCGCAGTCCGTTTCACCGTCACAACGCCACGCCTGAGGCACGCACTGCCCTCCGCTGGCGCAGCTCAACTCATAGGACCTACAAACTGGAGAAACGGAGCTTTCATCCACAAAACTGGACGTTTATCTTGAACAATGTTAAGTGAAGATCAAAGAAGTCAGATCCTTTTGCAGACATGTCACTTTCTGTTAGATTAGAATTCAGAAAACACTTAACAGTTATTATAACTTAATAATAACTTAACTTAATTATTATGAAGTTATAATACTCACACTGAGTTATAATAATTTAATAAGTTCGCTATTATAACTTATTAAGTTAATAACTAACATATTAAGTTATTATAACTTAATAACTGCTTATTAAGTTATATTTGATCAAACTAAACATATGTGAGAAAAGAGTATTGGAATTAAGCGGGCTCGCCTTATTGGCTGTTACAAACAAAAACCCACTGATTGTCCATTTTCTACAAACTGGATGATGAAACATGAGGAAAACTTTAAAACCTTAAAGATGAATGCCACCTTTAAGAGTAATAATACTTCAGTGATTTATTTAGTCGTTATTTCTAACAGTTTTTTATCTAAGATGATTTATTACCTGGAGACGGTGTGACGGGTGACGGCGTGATTCCAGCGTAGCAGCTGGTGCTGTTCTCGTCCTCTCGGCCCGGACAGTCCGCCTCTCCATCGCACAGCTTCGTTTTGGCAACGCATGAACCATCGCTGCAGGCAAACTGATGGGGAGCGCAGGTCACTGCAACGCCGAGAAAACACACGACATGTCGGGTCGTTTAAATTTGAGAGACTGGAATGCATCGTTTAAAAGGACACGAGGTAAGAAAAGAGAAAAAAACGAAGGCTTTTAAAGGGGTATGCACACCAGCAGTGTCAGCCATGTGTCATATTTTCACCCAACCAACCCAAACCAGCTGAGACCAGGTGGTAGGTGATGCACTAACACAAAATTTGTTCCTTTTCTGTGTCATTCAGACTTGTCGATGCTTCCAAAAAGGTTACCCAAAGAATTAGGAAAGTTAAAAACTGAAGTATGTGAACTAGTCAAGGATTGACTGCATTGCTTTGTATCTATTCCAGTTCTTCTTTGCCAAATTCCCATGCACGCAGTGTTGAGCATTGCTTTGTCTGCAGACTTGATATTAAACCCGTGGCGTTCACCTTTCCTCGGGCAAACCGCTTCGTCTGTTCCTGAAGGGCAGTCTCTGTGTCCGTCACAGAGTGTGTGTGCAGGGACACACCGATCGTCGGGACACTGGAACTCTCCCGGTGAGCACACACACCTGCAGAACAGAGAGTCTGGATGAGATCCCTAAAAGACCAGAATGAAATGCTTAAAAGGACACGGTTGTAATATGAAGAAAAAGCTAGCTGCATAGCATAGCATTTTTCAGTAAATCTTAAAAAAAACTGCTGGTTCTCTGAGATATTAGCATTATTGGCACTGATTTAATACCAGCGCTTACACTGGGCAGAAAAACTATACAAAAAGGAACCGATTTTAGTCTCTTAGATGCTCAAGAACATGTTTGAATCCTCAAAAAGTAGAATAGTAAAACACACCCCCTTTCATCGCTGAGGTCTCCACAGTCATCATGGCCGTCACAGCGGTGGATGTAGAGGATGCAGCGTCCTCCTGGACACAGGAACTCCCCTTCATCACACACCACGCCGCAGTCTGAACGGGGGATGGATCCCAGCACGAAGCAATAGAAGATAAATAAAAACACATCAGCAGACAGAGAGAAAGACAGGATGAGCGCGGATAAAACAAACCAGGAAGTTCATTTATTAACCAGCTCTGTGTGACTTTACCTTGCTCATCCGACCCATCAGCGAAGCCACAGTCCAGCCGTCCGTCACACACACGGCTGGCTGGAAGACACTTTCCGTTGGCACACCGGAACTTTCCGGGAGGACACAGAGGCGCCGGGGCGGGGGGTCCACAGAACTCCTCATCTGATTGGTCAGCACAGTCTGGGTGGCCGTCACAACGCAGAGCCAGGTTCAGACACGGCCCACTGCAAGGTCGGGGTTATGTCACTTAATTCACGTTAAGAGTTTTAGTCCTGCAGAAAAACTGACCGTCAAGACAACTGACAGCAAAAGTTTTATTTATATCAGGGCTGAATTGATTAATCATGATGAGTCGATTATCGAAATACTTGATTGATTTGGTCATCGATTTGTCGCTAACCGGAGTAGACAGATGAAAAAAGGGCATTTGCTGAAGGAACAACTCAGCCACAGCAGCAATTCAGTATTAAAATAGACACTTTGCAATTAGGGAGCGTGTTAGGGATTTTTAGGTTATTATCATTTCTACATATGTCATAACCTTGTGTGGCGCTTTTTGGCACCAAGTGTCTGTGTTTTAAGAACTGATCATTCCTCCTCTAGAGCTAGATGACCTGTATGCAGATAAACGTTGCTTTGTTTATCTTTTCACATTCTTTCTCTTCCTAAATAAAAGGCCTGCCCGAGCTGAGAGGATTCGGGGGAAACGCTTGGTGAAGAGGATCGGCGGATCCTCCTTGCAAATGCTTTCTCCTTTTGCAAAATTGATGCATTCTCCTTTTACAAAAGTGCGGCCATAAAACTTATTACGTTTGTCTGTGGTTCTTTTATGAAGGTTCAAAAATACCCATCAGAGGGAAAAAAAAAAAGTGTAAATATGTTGTACCAAGTCCTGCCACAATAATCAATAAATCATTTATTGATTTATTGATCAATTAAAACAAAGTCAACAATTTCCATTGGTATGATTTATCATTTATCTCTTTTTTTTCCCTCTCTTTCTATCAAAGGATGGATGATAAAAGTCTTCAGTTTGGTGCTCGTTTTATCGCAATTTGTTATCATGCCATGGCCTAGTGGCACCCAGAACTCTTAATGTGGCAGTTTTAACTTGACCCGGTTCAAATTCAGCAACTTTTACTATCCAGTTATTAATCAGCTGGGCTGAGCTTTTCACAAGTTGATGTCAGAAGGACTGTTTTAGCTGGGGGTCAGGGGTCAGGAGTCACCTGGGACTGCTGGAACATCTGAACTGCTCCGGGGAGCAGGTGGATGGACAGACCTCGTCCGAACCGTCTCCACAGTCATCCTCGTTGTCACACACCCACTGAGAAGAGATGCAGCGTCCGCCGGCACAGGAGAACTCCGACTCCAGGCAAGGAGGTGGGGGAGGAGGGCAAGACACGCCCTGGCAGCGCCACACGCCCTCTTCACAGGAACTGGACAAAACGACAGCGGGGGTCAGATTTCCAGCCCGGCTGCGTCTCAAACATTAAAACTAATTTTTTTTTTTTTTTTTACACATGGTTTTAGACGGACAGACCAGTTCTGACAGTGATTGGTGATGGAACTTCCAGATGGAAACATGGAGCCCTCCCACTCACAAGGACACTGGCTGGGTTCTATACAGCTGTCACCTGCGGAGCGACACGAAGGATATCGTTCTGAAGTTTAAGCTTTCTGAACCTTACCTGAAGAAAATTGTAAAGATTTTCTTTGGCTATTTTGCATATTTTTATAGCTTACAGTAAAACATTAACAGCTTTCCATAAGAGGAACAAAAGGAAGGTGAAATTTTCTGATTCATTTATAAATGTCACAGTTCCAGACTAAGTCTTTAGATCCACATTAAGCAAGCTAGTTATTTAGTGAGCTACTTCCCAGCCAGCATACCTAGGTGGGCCCCATATGGGGAAAAGAAGAGCAGACAATATGGGTCCCACATGGGTTTGTCCACATGGCAGTGGCCCTATCTGGGCAAACCGCTGACAAACCCATGTGGGACCCATATTGTCTGCCCTCCTTTTCCGTATATGGGGCCCACCTAGGTATGCTGGGCTGGGCTATTTAGGTTGCTAATGCAAAAACATTTAGTTCGGTAGCTATATATGCAATTTCACATGCAGATAACCAGAATCAGACTGCTAAAATAAAAGCTGGGTCTCTTGTGAAAATCCGTATGAACTAATGCTATATAGTTTGCAGGTCCCTAAATGCACCGATTGTAAATAATTACACCTGAAGAAGCACATTCTTTTCGTTACCATGTCTGACTGTGCCAGCAGGGCAGAAGCAGCCCTCCACACAGGACAGCACCCCACACTGAGAGTGTGGGCTCTGCTGGGCACCGGGGCAGGACAGGGTGCAGGCTGGACCGCACGGATCGTAGAGCAGCCCTTCGTCACACTGAAGAGCTGCAGGGAATGGAAGCAGAAGCTCCTTAAAGACAGGCTCACTGAAATGAAAAGTTAACCAAACGGCGGTTTGTGACGTACAAAAAAAATTAGACCATCAGAAAACCTTTTGAAACTCTTTCTACCTTTAACGTGACATTTATCCTGTACGCAATTCCTCTCGGTTAACCTGAAAACGTGAATAAGCCTCAAACATGAACGTGCAAGAAGGTGAGGTTTCTTAGGAGAATATCTATATGTGCAGAGTTATTGGGCAGCTACACCGGGTTGCAAAAAGATATTTTATGCAAGTCGTCTATGTTTTTTTTGTCAAATGTATTCGGACTTTCTGGCACCGCTGAATCCAAAACACCCGTTTCTCTCAGTCAGGTCAGGTTTTTATTCTACGATCTTCTGACTAAATTGATGACATTTTTGTGAAATCATCAGCTCGTTTCCATAAATATGTCTCATCCACAAAAAAGGTTTTAGGAGAAAAAAAACTTGTTTTCTAACAGAGTGTATTAATGAAATGTTACAAACTTGGATTTCTGTAAATCAAACAATAAACATGTAAATACATGTGAATTGTCTTCATTGTGTTAAATTCTCCATCACTTTCCCGTCCCGATGGAATCTCTCCTCCTGCTCATCAACTTACTGTTTTCATCTGAATATGTGAGAAGCTCAAAAGCTCTTTAAAAATAATTTCGGATTAAACTAAATCTGTGATCAGCGAAGACATTTCTTCTCAATAACAATGATGAGGTTATTTCACTCCACTAGTACACAGCGAGTACAGCTGAAAGACATTTCCAACGTTCAGGTCAGACTAAAATCCCCGAAAACATTATCAAACCACATGCTGTGCTCCAAATTCAAACCATACTTCAGCACGTTGGGAAAAACTTAACATCAGCAGAAAAAACAATCCGTTGTTGGATTTATGTTCAAGTGAAGGTAGAAAAAATGAGAAAATGATTTATCATAGTCTCATGTTCTCCGTATTGCCATTTAAAAAAAATAAATAATATATCCTGTTAAAATGTCACGTGTGTGTAATTTTGAGTCGTGTTATTTGGCACCTGGGGAGTGTTTTGTGTGTGAATGAGACGTACGGCAGAGATCCTGAGACCTCCAGCGGATGTAGACTCCTCTCCGGTTGCACTCCTCTGCGTACGTAGCAACGGCCGTGCAGAGACATTCACAGTCCCCACCGGAGTCACAGCTGAACACGCCAGCAGAACAAAACAAAACACATGCTCAACCTTGAAGGAATTGCAAAATATGGATCGCAAAAAAAAAGTAACCCAAGTAACAAAAATATTCTGGAATGCAAACCTGGTATTCTTGCTTGCAAAACTACACTCCTACCCCTCGATCTGCGTCGTGCACAATGAGATCTCAAAGCCGTAACGCTGTGATCAGTCGTGTCACTCACCCACAAGCATCAAAGACACACCAGTCATGATACTGCTGGAAGGACACCTCAGCATGGCAGCGTGAAAACAGCTCCTGAGTCAGCACTGCACACCTCTTCCTGGCCCAGGTCACTCTGTGGGGATTCAGCTGAGAAGGCAACAACCACCATCAGTGGTACTTTGCGCTGCTGGACGGACGGACGAACACGGTGACCTTACAGCGCAGGGGTCTGTGAGGTCCTGGTTTTCCACGTCGGGGCAGGAAGGGCTGACCTTCCACGAATTCCCAAACAGCTCCGGCGTGGACTCCACGATCCCTTGCCGTGTTGTGAAGTCGTTCTCCGTGTCGCCGTCAAAGTTCCCGCACAGGCCTTCCACCTGACCCCGCAGGTGGGGCGCCAAGCGCACGTACACACGCATCCCTGATGGAAAAAAACCACAGGATTGGCTTCAGCAGCAAACGCTACGAAGAACTATTACAGACAACGTGCAGAATGTCAGAAAGAAAACTCTGATCAGGAAGTCAGCCTACCTCCATCCCACAGCAAGGTGATTCCTAGTCGGGAAGAGAGAGCGACAAATATGCCGGCTCTCTCCAGAGCCAGACCACTGCCACTGTAGGACTTTGGTAAGGACACGGGCATTCCGTTTACCGTCACGGCTTTACCTGAATGAACGCCACAGACGAGATACATTAAAACTAACTTCCTGCTTCCCAGCAAACATATTCGGATGAAAAAGATGCATATTCTGTACATTTTCTTCTAGAGCAATCGTGAATGTGACAGGAAAAGCTGTCCACTGAAGCTTACAAACTGGCTTTTTTAAGAAATCCTGAAAAAGCTGCCTTTTGAGAATGGTAATATGTTATTGCTAGGGGTGCACCGATTTATGGGCCAGTCAATTTACTGGCACCAATTTCCTTTATTTTGGGAGATCGGTGATCAGCCGATACGTACACATGAAGCCAATCTGATCCCTGGATCTTCTCTACCTCACAAAATGTCTAAAAATCAGCCGCTGTTTTCTTCTGCTCTCCCATTAGAGAAGTTTGACTGATAGACCAGCCCACCAGGACATGTCTGCATGTTTGACTCCACTGTTGCCAATTCAGCTATATTAGAGACATTTGAAAAGAAAAAAACAAAAATCAGTATTGGCCAAAATCGGAATTAGCAAGTCAGGCTTTTTGAAGATTGGTGATGGGTCAGAAAACCGCAATCGGTGCAACCCTATTCGTTACCGAGGGTGCCATAGTGAATGGCACAAAAAAATAGAAGTGAAGTGTAAGTTGTGGCCCAAACTAGTTTTCTATTGCTTCTGTAGCCAAGCAATAGTCAATCATTTAAAGTCGCTTTCTTAGTTTAACTGTTTGCCAGTTGTGCAAGAATCACCACTGGTTGTCTGCTACGTCAATCATCAGGTTTTTTCCCCGAACAGCGTGTGTGAGAGCTACCTCTCAGCAGGTGTATGACCGTGTTTCCCAGGCTGAGGGTGACCGACTTGGTGCAGGTGACGCCGGTGCTGCCACACGGCACGTTCTCCGCCGTCACGCTGAACGAGCCACTGGTGTCCCGGGCCAGCACGTACTGGCAGTCGCCCAGGAACGAGTAGCAGCGGCCGTCAAACGTCACATAGTGCGGATCTCCGGTGGCAACGCACACACCGGCACAGACGGTCTGGGTGCAGTGCCAGCGCCGCTCCTTGCACACACTGCAGAAAGAAAAAAAAAACCTTTGTTTGGTTGGAGTTGCAGGGTGGGGATGCCAGCCCACAGCTGTAGATGTTACCATGTGTTGCAGTCTTTAGTGATGGTGTCATTGGTGTAATAAAGTTGGCCGTTATGGTGACATGGACACTGCTCTGGTGGAACGCAGCGATCCTCCTGAAACGTGTGAAGATGCAGAGTTAGGAGCACAGATCATGGCGCACAGATCTGCATACGCTTTATTCATTTCAAGTTTTTATTGTGTTAACTTTAGTAGGTTCATCTTCATTCAAATTTGCCCCAAGCTAAATTTGGACTATTCCATGTTAGGCGTCAACATGGAGGGCTTTACAGTAGTCTGCCTGAGTGAAGAGAAAACTCGGCATCCAGTTTATTCCATTCTGGTTCAAAGGAATAGACCAGTGAATGGAAATGTTACGAAAGCAGAAAAAAAACCTGGATGTTCTCAGGTTGAAGTGGAGCCATTTGCAGAGAGGCAGAGATATCAAGTGGATGGTGAGGTTGTTAATCAAAAGTGATGATGATGATGATGATGATGATGATGATGATGATGATGATGATGATGATGATGATGATGATGATGATGGGGCAAAACATACAGAACATACACAATAACAGACAGGGTAATAGGAGAAACCAGCGAGGAGAGAGGAGAACAGGTGTATTTACTGGGCGAGTGAATGCTGGAACAATGGACCTGGGCTGACTAGCTAACGGGTTGCAGCTGGAATGTCTTCTTTCTCCTTTTTGCAAGGCGATGGAGGACCAGCTGCTTTTCTCTATCCCATGTAGAAAGAGCTAATGTGAATTTTCACCTACTAGAGAGACAGTGCCCTGAGGACAGACGCAGCCAGACAATGGCTCCCTGCAGCTGGAGTGTGAGATGCTGGACGCAGGCCGATGGCCAGGAGGCTCCAGACTGGAGCAGGTCAGGAGGCAGGAGCGTGGGGAGTAGACTAGAGGGTGGGGGCACTGCTGTACCTCCTCACAGAGTTCCTGGGTGCAGTTAAACACTCCCTGCTCACACGCGCTGGAAAGCGAGGGAGAACAGTGTCAGATGTTCACAATGGTTTTAAAAACTATCTGAAAACCGTAACCACTTCATGTGACACAGAAACGTAGCTCCAGGTAACCCTGCTGAGTGGACTGAAATGCATTCCCAATCTTTCATGCCTGCTGCATTTCTGCTCGCTCAGGCAGGTTTACAACACGTCCATAAACCTTCACGTCAACAAAACGTGCTCAGCTTTTATCATAATCTTTCACTGCCAAGGACTGTCGCTCGAGGCACTAAATGTATATGGTTTTGTTTATCTGTATAATCATTAGCCATTTCGCAGTGCAGTGAGTCAGCTCAACAGACAGATTGCTGTTGGCAGCAGAAAGACAATGTCTGCTGCACAGAAAGCTGAGTGAGCAGATATCAGATCAGGCGGCTCCGGTCCA
Organism: Phalloptychus januarius; assembly: GCA_902982915.1. Taxonomy (NCBI): domain Eukaryota; kingdom Metazoa; phylum Chordata; class Actinopteri; order Cyprinodontiformes; family Poeciliidae; genus Phalloptychus; species Phalloptychus januarius. Next base: position 2,420,043 of record CADWAE010000468.1, on the reverse strand, counting down.
GGCTATAAGGGGGGCAGTTTGAGGAAACTCCACGTGTTGTGATGTGGTGAAGAAATGCAATGAAATCAACCTATCCTGGTTCAGGGAGCAGGATCATAGAGTGATTTCATCAGAGCTCTCTCGCCACAGGGTCTCGTCTTTGTACTCTCTGAAAGAGAGCGATGCTCTGGTGGAAACGTTTCACACATTTGCGTAGCTCGTTTGACTTTTATCGACACAACAAGCATTAGTTTGAGATTTAAGGTCAGCAGCGGCTCAATAAGTCGACTGAATGGATGTCAGACTCAAAGTCTGTCATTGTATCCCTACTGATGAGGAGTTGACTTCCTGAACGTCTTTTCAGTGTCACATTCCAGTTTCATGTTTCATTCCAGTAACTTTGAACAGCCAAATTTCCACACCTCATTCCGGTCATCAGATGGTGAAAGTGGCACCATCTGATGGTGCCACTTTCCATCAGATGGTGATGGAACTCATATAAGCTGAGTTTGCATATATGCAAACTCAGCTTATATGCAAGCAGCAGATATTAGCAACTTCTCTAACCAATATTGGTCAGACTGGTTTTATGTAGATAAACATCTTACAGCAGCAGATATTAGAAACTCCGTCACACAGTGAACGTGCCGGTAAAGGTTCTGCGCCTCGTTCGGAGCGCAACGTCAGGCTTCTAACTCAGCTTGCATATATGCAAAGCTGAGTTTGCATATATGCAAACTCAGCTTATATGAAAGTCGTTAACTTTCTGATAAGCTCTTACATATCAGACATGCAACCAGGTCAGACAGTGATGAGGCCATCGATAGTGTCTTTCTATTTCCTTTATAAACTGATATTGAGCTAATCTATCATGTTTATTGGTCATCATGAATAGGGTGCTAAATAATACCCGTATGTAGGGGTAATGTAGGAGCTGTGCTTGCGTGGGTTCTCTCCGGGTACTCCGGCTTCCTCCCACAGTCCAAAAACATGACTGTCAGGTTAATTGGTCTCTAAATTCTCCTTAGGTGTGAGTGTGTTTGTGGATGGTAGTTTGTCCTGTGTGTCTCTGTGTTGCCCTGCGACAGACTGGCGACCTGTCCAGGGTCAAACTCTGGAGACTCTACCTTTATATGTTATTCATTTTCCTAAAAGAAGCAGAAGATAAGTTCATCTTGGAGAATTTGAGTGAATATCCTACCCTGTTTTCAATATGCAAAAATTAAGCATTGTTGTTCTGGCTTAGACATAAATAAAGAAATATCTGACTTGACATCATTTATGTAATTTCCTCCACCTCTCTTCATACCAAGTGTTGCAGCCCTTCTGGACCACGGCGCCTGCTGGGTATGCCTTGTCTCCTTCCATGCAGGGGCACAGGGAGACGGGCACACACTGGCCTCGCTGGTCCTGCACAAGTCCCGCTGGACACTGACACCCTGGAACGCACACGCTGCGTCCCGATTCAGAGCTGAATTCGTCACAGCTCCAGCCCCGAGGCCAGTCTGAGCAGGAGCCACCGCAGGCCCGACCGCACTCCTGGTACACCTGGCCCCCTGTGCACTGGACCGCTGCGTAGGAAGAGATCTACTTTTAACACATGTGAATCTGGGAGGCAAGCAGCTATTTGAAATGATGAGTACACCATTTAGTCAGAGGTACCGATAGTGTGCATTTTTGTCCAGACAAGCCGAACTGTAAATAAAAAGAAGTCATCTTTTATAAAGGCGACCGGGAAGCGTCTTACGGCAGAGTGATTGGTTGCGCCACTGGACTGCGACTCCCTCCTGAGCGCAGTGACGGCCGTACGCAGTGAGGACAGTGCAGTGGCACGATGTCCTCTGTGGATCACAACCACACGCCTCCGACAGGCAGAGACGGAAATACGGCTCCCTGTCCACTACGTCATGACACACCTGCAGGTTAGAGGTGTGAGGATTGTTTGATCGAGAAAGAGAGAGGCGAGAAGACAAAACTCTTCGTACACAACCGACCTGAAAGATCGGACTATGTATGATGGCGCACACTGTTTGGGCGTAGATTCTCCTCTGGGTGTACGTGGAGCAGGGATCAGCTGGAGTTCCTCCAGGCAGGGTGCAGGGCTCACTTGTGAATTTCTCTGCGAAGGATAAAACATTGTTCTCCACATCTCCCTCTGGGGTGGTAAAGTCATCATGCTGGCTCCAAGTCAGAGTTCCACATAGACCACGCACCTTAAACACAACACGTGCATCCATTCACCACTGCTAAAGGGACAGTCGCATGGAAATGGCTGTGCACAAAGTAACTCGTTTCTTCAAGCAGGTAACCAAATAAACATTCAGGAATGTGTTTTTCTAGAACTGGGTGTCTAAGAAAAGAACCACATGTGATCTCAATATCACCTTGTTGGCAAAGCCAGGCTGCAGGCTGATGAGGGTAAAGGATCCGTCTAAGTACCATAGAAGTTGGGCTCCAAAAGTCTGGATGACGATGAACGAAGAGGTGGCCTTGCGCAACACCAGGTCTGAGGTCACCACAGGCATCATCTCCCGTTGGCCATTCAGGGTCACGGTGCCTAAAGAGAACAGTACTGTCCTAAAGCATAGGCTATGGTGGCTCAGGTAATAGAAGTCCATTGTGTAAACCGTTGGGTTGCAGGTTCAAACCCTCGCTCCATCTATCAAAGTCATTGTGTCCTCGGGCAAGACACATCAACCATCTTGCCTGCTGGTGGTCAGAGGGACCAGTGGCTCTGGTTCATGGCAGCCTCGCTTCTGTCAGACTGCACCAAGGCAGCTGTGGCTACAATGTAGCTTCCCACCATCAGCGTGTGAATGGACGACTGACTGAAAGTAGCGTGAAGAGCTTTTGTCTTCTCTGGACTTGATGAAGTGCTATACAAATACAGGTCATTTACCTTTTGTGTGAAGAATCTCCAAGTGACTGCGTGTCTACTTCAGGTACCTCTGTTTTCTCCAACAATTTAAAAATATATGTTAGTATAACTGGCCTATCTAAATTGTCCTTGAGTGTGTGTGAATGGTTGTTTGTTCCGTGTGTCTTTGTGTTTCCCGGTAATGAACTGGCAACCTATCAATCTCTCCAAGCCGTCCACACTCATCACGATTGGGTCTCTGCAATGGACTCTAATTATTGACCTGCTAATAGACACATCGGTGTAAGCTGCAGTCACAAGGCTTTGCATGTGTAACTGGGAGCAAACCAATGACAAATAGACTTCTTTCACACATCAGAAGCATTTGTTTCCCATCTGACAGCAGGATTACTCATTTGGCCTCTCACACATTCCACAGAGAGAACAGATCCAAGAGTTTTGGGAGTAGGTTTTGAGCAAGAGGAGAAGACTTTAAACAGTGGCAAAGAACATTTGTTAGATTGTCATCAAATCTGAGAACAAATGCTTGAAATGTTGTGAAACATAGCTTGTTTAGTGAGTGACATCTGAGAATGAAACTATGTGACAGGTGAAAGCGAATGGGCCTAAATATGAAAAGACTAAATAAGATCTACTCTGGCACAATTAGTGACGATCACCAATGAAACACCTCGTTATCATCCCCCACAATGGTTGTGTGTCGCTCTATCTCTCTGCCTTATCCTATCAAAAAACAGTACTGAGCAAAAGTCTTTATCAGCCCGATTTCTGCGCATTTTCTTTCCAAGAAGCCAGATGTTCTGCTTATTTCCTAAAGTCAACTCGAACATTAGTTCCCTGTGTTGCCTCACGTCTAGTTCAGTTACAGATGGGGTTTTTTTCCCTCGTTTCCAGTCTAGTCTGAAAGGATGAACCTTAACGTAGGAGCCGCTGCAAAGAGTTTTGGAAAACACCATCGTCACGTTGTACACGATGGTGTTTTCCATCGTGTACAACGTTTTTACTTTGCGTTCCCACTTTAAAGATAGTAAAATAACAAATAAGTACACACCAAATTTGACTGAAATATAAAACACTGCTGTTTCTTTTTTTTGTTCTGTTATACATATTTAGTTCCTTACAGTTACTCAGTCAACTGTTTCAACACCACGACATATTTATGCCAACTCCTGACGACGTTTTAGCCGACTCACCAGTGTGTGTAACGGTGACGGTTGTGTGCAGAGCCGTCACTGTTATCTCCTTCAGACAGCCCGTTTCTCCTCCCCCCGCCCTATCCCCAGCTGTACACTCTCCACAACGCACTCCCACGGCCAACTTCCTGTCCACAAAGTCCTGGACACAAAACCAATGGGAGTAAGAAGCAGTCAACATCCACCCAGACGTTTTAGCGTGCACCACTGTGTCTTTTGTGCCTTACCTCCACAACGATGAAAGGACAGCCTCCACCAGGGAGTGCGTATCGTTTTTTGTCGAATGTGGTCACCTGCAACGCCCCCATCAGAGTGCACTGGCCAGCGCACTTCTCTCCTGTACACTCCCACTGACCTGCCCTGCACACGCTGGGGGAACAAGGACACATTGTGGAGGACTAGAATGGAAAAACGTGCAAAAGGCTTTTCGGGATCCTGCTGCGGGACAAGTTGGGGTCATTTCTCACCAGGTGTTGCATCTCATCTGTATCCCATCCCCAGGCTGGTAGATGCGCCTGCGGTGGAAGCAGGGACAGTCTTCTCTTTCCAAGCAGAGACCTTGGTAGAGGTAGCGGTCAGGAGGACACTCGCAGCCCCCCACACACTCCTCTCTGCACTGACCCATGGCTGCAGCAAGCCCCGGGGGCGGAGGGGACGAGCAGCTGGGAGGGCAGGAGGACACGCAGTCAGAGAAGACCTGTCCTCTGGGGCAGACACGACCTGGCAGGACAAGGGACATTTTGAAAAAAAACAGTCAAAACAACCAAACTGCTGCTTTTGCATGACTTGATGGAGGAGGACAACAACATTCACAATCTTCGTCTCTAAGTCAGAAACTAAAATTGTATATTTCTGCACCACATAGAGCTGCGGTCCTCCACATTATGATGACGTGTTGTTCAGCACACTCCCGGGCGTAGCTGGCCAGGGTGTCACACACTGCAGCCTGCCTCTCTTTGGGCGGGAGGCTGCAGTACAGGTACTGACAGGTGTCCATGTAGGCTCCAGGAGACACCTGAGAGTTAGAGACACAACCTTCTGTCATTTAACTATAAACCACTAGGGTTTGGAATAAAGAAGCCTTATTAATATTATTATTAAAAAGGGTGATCAGGTTCATCGTAGTCTATTAATTTCACCAAAATGTTTCTTCTAACTGGCCCCAGTGAGTGACCCGGTCAGAGCAATTCAGGTCGTCAAGGGCCTGAATTGTCCTTGACGTCCTGGGTCAACATGCTTCAACCAAACAGTTGAATCACCTCCTAAGTGCAGTTAAATAAATAATGCTAATGACCTATTAGCACCCATTAGCACAAATAATTAGGTGCTAATGACCTCATTATTTGGGCCTCAGACCATGAGAACCCCTTGTTAAACAAAGCCCATGTAGGGGTGTGTCCCAGTGGGCCTACATGGGCAAACCCGTGTGGGGCCACCGTGGAAACCACGGACAAACCCATGTGGGACTCATATTCTCTGCCCTCCTTTTCCCCATATGGGGCCCACCTGGGTATGCTGGCTGGGAATCCAGAAGGAACCAGGATAATAAAATACAAGATTTGTGTGAAGTGTGTATGGTTATTAAAGACGAATCTAAACTGGCCAAAGCTTTGTAAAACCTGGAGCTAAGAAGTGGGCCACAACGTTCTGATGAAGTGTGTGTTTCTGACCTGGCTGTGGCAGTGTGTGAAGGGTTTTTCCAGCAGCTGATGACACGCCGATTCTGCCCGCCGGCGCAGACTGGGATCTCCTGCGACATCGCAGCTGTGGCCGAGCTCAGCTGCGTCACTGCAGTCCTGATGGACAAATAATCAGCGTCGGTTCAGCAAGTGATGAAGACTCTCGAAAGAAACGTTTAGAACAGCAGAACCTCGTTGTGCTGGTCCGGAATTTTCCACGAGTTGCCAAAACTGGCGGCGAACGGAGAAACGGCTCCGGCCATCGTGGTGAAATCATCTGTGGTCATTTACGCAGAGAGCAATTCAAACGTAGCTCAGAGAAACAAAACGGAGCGGAGAACTGTAGCACACCGTAGTGGACACGCATGCAGGTTGCTCTTACCGTCAGCGTTGTTGTTAAAGACTCCACAGAGTCCTCTGGTGGTTCCCAGCTGCTCAGAGGTCACCGTCACGTACACCGTGTTGACCGTGTCGAACTTCACCCTGACCCCCACCCCACTCTCCACAAACACATAGTCCCCGAGCCAATGGACGCTCACCCCTTAAGGCAAAGAGAAAAACTCTTCATGTCAGCAAAACACATGACTTTAGATTAACAATTTTAAAAAAAAGAGCATTTTCACAAATATCGATACAAGCCAGCCAGTATACCTAGCTGGGCCCCAAACGGGGAAAAAGAGGATAGACAATATGGGTTCCACATGAGTTTGCCCATGTAGGGCCACCGCCTACATGGGCCCTACATGGCACTCCAGAAGGGCTGAATTCTAGCTTGAAGAGTGAACCAGAATTCACTTTAAGTCTTTTTACTGCAAATGCTTGACGAGCTGTTACTGCAGATGGTGGCTCAACCAGTTCTGAGGTCTGAGATTTTCCCACATAGAGCCAGAAAATGATTTTCTTACCATTTTGAAATAGTGGCTCCCCATTTGGAACAGGCAGGCTGTTCAAAGTTACATTTTTATGATGAACAGAAACCAAATCCAGACCCAGCATCATCCTCAGCGCCTGAAATGATATTTGCACAGATATTTGACTGTTAGTCCAAAGATGTGCTTTGTGCCGACAGACACTACACGGTTTGGTGTCGTCTACCACCACAAGATGGGTTTGATTGGGAATGATCACCTTGTTACAGTCTCCTCTCTGGTCACAGATTGTGCTGATGTAGACTGCCCAGGTGCCGTCGGTAGTCGAGGCCAGCAGGTACGTACAGCTTCCCTGAAAGTGGAAGTGCTTCCTGTCAAAAGTGCGGTAGTGGGCTCCTCCCCAGGACATGCATGTGGCCGAGCCCAGAGGAACCCTGGCAGTACCCAGCAGACCGCTCCGCACCAGAGGAGAGGACTGGGAGTCTAGAGATGAGGCAGAAAGGCAGCGCATGTCAGACATCCTTCACGTGGCTCCGTGCCATTTCATTCCTGTAATGTACCGCAGTGTCGCTGCTTCAGACCTGGCAGCAGAGTGTAGGTGCAAGTCAAACAGGTTTGGTCTGAGGCGTTCTTCCAGCTCAGGCCCCACAGGGTGCTGCAGCATTGCTCCATCGGCATGAGCGAGGAGTTATGAACCCCTGGGAATTTCTCACAGTTCCACGTGGAATAGCACTGACCATGCATCCCAACAGCTGAGAGGCAAAGGAAACAAAAGACGAACATGTGGCCTTTCAAGTGTTTTGTGGCCATTTTGACAGCAGATTTTACCTGACTTTTAAATGGTTTGTTTTGTTAATTTGTTTAAATCTTAACACATTTTTGTTGCCATCATGGCTTCATGTAGAAACAGGCCAGTGGTTTCTTCTCTTACCCTGAGAGCAGTGCGGTCCTCCCCATCCCTCACAGCAGGTCCTCACCGTCTTGTTCACGGCTTGACTCTCCATCTCTGGCGGTCTGAGGACAGAAACATGTGGAGGAAACTAAACCGCAACATACACAAGTTGTCTTCAGGTTGATATCTACAAGGAAGAATTTCTCTCTACTGATACTATTTGCTTATTAACTAACAAAGAAACAATTAGTGCTTAAATGTTATTGTCATTTATTATTATTATTATTTGAGAGAATTTTAAACAAAATTCAGAACAAATGAACAGCCGCACTCAAAAAGAAATTGTGATGTTTCTGACTTTACATTTGTGTCACAAATAAACATTTTAGATCATCAAGCTAATTTTTATATCAAAGATAAGCTATGTGAATAAAAAGGTATTTTTCCCAGAGATGATATGTGGTTGTGTCACCCTGGTTAACAACTAGACATGTGTGATACAGCTTAAGACCAGGTATATACAGGGAGAGTATCATCGATACAGAGACCAATACTGATACTGATACCGATATTGATATTGATGGTGATGCCAATAACTTCTGGTATTGGGTGTTATTAATTTTATATTTTATTTAATGCAACATTTTCATAAAAACAAACAAAAAAAATCTGAAAACATATTTACTGAGCAAAAAGTTATATTTCTAACCAAAACATTCTGTTTAAAAGAAAAACATGGTGTGCCAAGCCCAAAAAGTGGACTTGCCCTTCAACGGTCAATAAAATCATCCTATGATATTCTGACACATACAAAGACCTTTGGATATTTTGTTTGTGTCTGACTCAAATTAAACCATCAGAATCTAACGTTTACCAAATTCTTGCTTTATGAATGAACCATGTCAAACAACTTAAACATTATATTTTCGTGTGAGGTGAAGTTTTAAAGAACCCTCTCCTCGGTTTACTTGTACAAGAAGCAGGACGCCGTCTGTCCATGCTGTTTGTAATATCGAGCGATCCCGTCGTCCCCGCCATGCACGGTGCGCATCCTGTCCACATCCAGCCTCCATCCCTGCACGTTGTACTGGTACACTTCAGAGCAGCTCACTTCCAGCTGCAGCCGTGGGGACAGAACCCACTCCACTCTGTCCTCCTCCACACTTTCACACCAGTGTCTGCAGTGGGAGATAAACGGTTAATGCCAGGATTTCCAGACCCATGGCAGATTTTTTAAATTTTTCTGTCTTTTAGCCAAGAACAATTTTTTTATGATTGGAATTGAGAGAGCCATCTTGAAAATTAAAGAACAACTATGTAAAGGGAGTACCCTACTTATAAGACATTTATTTATTATTAAAGCTTTTTTATAAATTTGATTTTGGAATTCTTCTCAATAGTCAGTAGAAAAGTTGTTGTTTTTTTTACACAAAAGACATTATCAGATTGTAGGAATGACCAACTGGGTAACTGAAAGAGTCAATGTCAATTCCAGCCAGAGGAAATATTCCTTAACAAACCTTTTAAGGCTAAATTTTAGAAACATGTGTTTTTAGCTAAGCCATATCTTCAGTAAAATATGTGCATTTTGAGCCATAAAAAGCAGAGCAAAAGGAGAACTCCCAGTTGTAAAAATCTAAAAAAAAAAGCAAGAATTTTTATCATAAGTGTTGTACTTTATGGGTTAATTATTTGCATGTACTAATATTTTAAAGTGTTGCAAAAAACAAAAAAAAAACAAAAGCTGCATAGTTTAATGACAATCAGTTGTTTGTCAGTTAAAAACTTTGAATGCAAGTTGTTAAAATCGTAGGGTAGTATTACGCTACTAATTTGTTTTTGAAAAAAATCGTAACCATGTGCAAAACTCGCTCATATATTGGTTAAAATGTTTGTTGACGTTTATCTCTCAGGAAGAAGGAGCTTCGTTACTGGAACTCACCCAGCTCCCACCACCAGGTGCAGACCCAGCAGAACCACAAGACCTGGTTCCAAGTTCATCTTCGTAATGCTTGACTTTACAGCTCCTATGGAAAGTAGGCATGTTTTCATGTTCCACTGTTACATAGTTACATTCTTAGACTGAAATCCTGTTATAAATCGTGAATTGTCTCCCTGAGATTAAAGACAAAAACAAATCCACAGGCAGTTCAAGGTGTAAAACCATAAAAATCAAAGAGGTGTACAGCCTCGTGAAGAGTTGTAGGCCAATTCATTTTACACAGACAGAATACATAACACTCACTAAGGCGATAAAACAGTCCATGTCTTCGTACGTTGATAAAAAGTAGCACTCACCTAAAAAAAACAAGCATGGAACAATAAAAGTATGGGTGTAAAAGTCCACCCTTCCCCAAAAAAGCTATGAATTTGTCTGTTGTTTTTCTTTTCCTTATTCTTCCCGGTTAACTTCGAGAAGTGAGATGTGGCTGAGCTGGGGGTTTTGAGTGTGGGGGTGACCCGTGGGATGTACAGTAGCATTTCAGCCAGCTGCCATTGGACGCAAGGGTCGGGTAGCAGCTGGGAACACAGGTATTGGACACTGAACCTGTGACCTAAGAGCCTCTGATTAACACCAACCACAGCTGCGGGGGGCACTGATGTTAGCATGGCGGTGGAGCCTAAGCTGCAGAACAAAGAGACATTTGTCTGAGCTTAATCTGAGCGGAAAGAAAAGTGTTTCGGGGAAGACGACAAGAACACTTATTCAGCCAAATGGGGCAGCAGACATGAGGGGAAAGCTTTCAGAATCAGCAGTGTCCTAAGTACGACCTCCTGATGGGAGTGAAAGGAGAGTAAAACACAGCTGTGACCACAGTAACGAGAGAAAAGAGAAGCTGTGGTAATGATGCTACCTGGAGGTTCTATCACATGGCTGGCAGAGTGTGAGGTGCAGAGTGTGTACAAGGACGCTAATCTCACTGTTAGACAGCAGCAGTCTGTATATTGATAGAGATACTTGAGCTGTGTCAGTGTGTGCTCTTTAGCATTGTTTCTGATGAGACACTGAGAGGACAAACCAGATGTACAAACTCAGCTCCGGTCCTCAGGGACCACTGCCCTGAGAGTTTTAGGTGTTTCCCTCCTGCCGCACCTGGGGAATAACACCTCATGGGGGAATAAGTGTGTGGTTAACTAGCTTCTATTAGCTAGTTAGCCACTAGCTAATAGTGGTTAACTATAGCATGCAGAGGAGGACATGCAATCATACGAATCAGGTGTTCTGTAACAGAGACACGCAGAATATGAATTCAACTACTATGATATGTTGTATTTGCTAAGCTAATCATAAGCAAATTTTAAACGGATGACCTCTTGAACTTTTTCACATTTTTTCAGAGTACCGCAATACACCTCGATGTATTTCATTGAGATTTTATCTAAAGAGGTACCAAGCATTTCTGTTCTCAGCTCCTAACTCTGATGAGGGAATATTAAAGGACCGACAGCATCATGAAAAGCACAAAGTCTCCAGCAGGGTTAGATTATGAATCGACATCAGAAGCTCTTCAGCATTGTTCAGTTACAACAAGCCCAGATGCCGGCAGTCCTGTCCCAAAGCTTTCTTTGCGGAAGCTAAATCTCTTTATTTGAAATCCTTAATAATTCGACAAGTGTTATAGTTGGGTGCCGTTTTATCTTCTCATTGGAAGTGATGAAAATGACTTAAATTGTAAATGCTCTGTACTTGTAGAGCACTTTACCAAGTCCAGAAGGCTCCAAGGCACTTCACACTACAAGTCAGTCATCCATGCAGACACTGGTTATGGCGAGCTACTACACTGTAGCCCATAGCTGCCCTGGAGCAGACCGACAGAAGCTGGCCACCAGGACAACGGGCCCTCTGACCACTAAGTCTGACTGAGTGGAGGTTTGAACAGTAAATCTGCTTTATTCGTCATTTTAGTGCTCTGTTTCAATTTCAGAAGACATTTTTACATGTCTAAAAACTTTCAGATGCCTCCGTGTGATTGGTTTAGTAACTTTTTTACAAAGCAGTTGAACCAGTGTATTGCTTGTATGAATTGATTGTTTCATGCATCATGGAATGACAAATGGAAACGTCAGAGAGCTCAGTCATGTGGGAAAAAATACAAACAGCTAGAGACAAAGTACACTATATCTGCTGGTGTTCACTTGTTCTGAACAAATCCTTTATCATATCTGCAGATAACAATCTTTAATGTTTAACTTAACTTTGCTTTTTTTTTTCTTTTGTTTTACTGGAGGCTCATAAAAAGGAAGCAATGGGCCAAGGTTCAGCTACAGCAGTTTGCCTCTGGGACAGGCGTACCGTCCATAATACAACTACATTCAAAAAATTGCAGGAAAAAGACTATCACGTCTTATTGGAATGCTTCATGAATACCCATTTTTAAGAAGCTCAGTAATCATACGTATTAAAACCAGGCCGATTTCAAACTCATGGCATTATGCCACCTGAAATCTTTAATAACGTGTGACACCAAAATTCTGTCTAAAGCCATGAACAGATGAATTGAAAAAAAAATGGTCACACATCCAATACTCAGAAACAAAAATGTTTTGTACAGGTTGGGAAGTTGAACTAGTTTTTTTTTTTTTAGGTTTTATTGGCTCTAATGGCCTTCACCTAACAGTCAATGGACAGGAATGAGGGAAACGAGAGAGGGGGAAGACATGCGGCAAAGGTCGCCAGGCCGGGAACCGAACCTGGGACAACCGCGCCGAGGAATCAGCAAACAAGTATTAATGGATACCTCTACAACCACTTCACAAACGTGAAGGCATGGGGTTAGCATAATTTGAAAAGGGATATGAAAGTATATAATAGATTATATATCCAAATACTCTTATCTTACATTATTTGCACATTTACTTTCTGGGAAATTCTACACTGGGAACCTGGATGCATATACGATGGATCATGGACAATTGCTTATTTGTCTATAAAGATGAAATATAACTGGACTTTCTTAAACTCGCAATCTGTTCTTTGTTGTTGTTTGAGTCTGGTCTGTGAGTCAGCTGAGGATTGTGATGTGTCAGAATGATGCTGTTTGCTGACTGCTGTCAGAATGATGCTGTTTGCTGACTGCTGTCAGCATGCTCTAATTACAATCTGTTATTCAGTTTTATTTAGAACTGCCATTACATGAACACAAGCACAAATCTTTTTCGAAGGATGTCCGAACACTGCAGACAAGCACATAGAGGACATGTTTGTTTTGGAAACGTATATAATCTGAGAAACTCGAGGTGTTGCTGCTGCTGCAGCTGTGTTATCTTACGCTTGGATTTTATTGAAAGCTATTTAAGTGAAGCATTACTGATCTGCTTGGGGACCGTCAGACGTTTCCCCAAGCAGAATAACAATTCATTTCTCTTTGGGATAAGAAAACATATCTTTTAATTGATTTATAATTTAATTGTATAACTTTTTTTTACTTCCATCCATCTTTCAAATATTTGTTTTTTTCCTGAAAGAAGAGCCTTTCATGCTTAAGGTGCCTTTTGGACGCTTACTAAGTATTTCGTCATATTTTACAACCATCTGTAAACCAATCACTCGAAGTCTCGGTCGAGTAGGGCTGTAGACAGAGAATAAGCAGCACAGATTCGCTTCTCAACTGTACGACAGACTTCCAAACGGCTGCTGAACCTAGACGACTGGACCAACCTGTCCTAAAGCATTTGAGGGACAACTGCAGGTAATATAAATTTTTTTAACACTGCATGGGTCATATTTCTACATCTGCATGTCAAAGGTACATGAAGGCTATTGTATGAGCACCTCCTGAGACCAAAGCTGTTAAAAAAAAGGTTTTGCACCTTTAAAACTGAGGAAAAAAACATGTAGACTAATAGTAGAGTGCAGTAAGTAGTTGTCCTGCTGCTATTTGCGATAAGCAGACAGGACAAAGTTGGCCATGACATCTTTATTGCTCTGGCTGATATGTACTGTTTGTGTTCTGTTGTAGGGACAGACTGGACTGATAGCACTAAAACTAGATAAAATAAGGAAGATATCCTTATTCTTCAGCAGTTAGCAATTTAGACAATGATGATCATATCTGAATGTGAGTGAAAATAAATCTGCTACAATGAAACTTTTGAGTATGCCAAGACGTTCATGGATTCAGGATGTCATTTTCTTTTTGTATTTCAGCCATGAAGGTTCTCTTTGTGCTCCAGCTGGCCTGTTTGGTGGACTTCAGTGCTGCCAGATCCAGAGAGTGGGCTCTCCATGGTGCCTCAATGTTCGCCGACCTCACTGTGCGGGAGATGAAAGCCGTCCGAGCCTACCTGCACGGCATTCCAGAGATGAAACTGACAGATGCTCGGAGTGAAACTCTGAAGAGGAACAGCATCCTACTGATGGAACTCCACTTGCCAAAGAAGCATGAGGCCCTGAGAGCACTGGACCGCGGTCAGGCCAAACCCCCCCGCCAAGCTCGAGTGATTATCCAGTTTGGGGACCAGACCACCCCGAACATCACTGAGTACGTTGTGGGACCGCTTCCGTCCCCAAGGTCTCATGAAGTGAGAACCTTCAAGGGAAAGAAACCGGTCCAATTCGAGTCCCGGCCGATCACCATTGTAGAGTATGACCATATCGAAAACCTCCTGAAGAAGATTGCAGCTCAAGCTTACAAGCTTCTTTTTGAGACTACAGGAGGCTTTTCTTACACAAACTGTTCCAACCGCTGCCTGACATTCTCAGACATCGCTCCCCGAGGCCTCGCTCCAGGTGAAAGAAGGACATGGATCATGCTGCAGAAGTTTGTAGAAGGTTATTTCATTCATCCAATTGGATTTGAAGTATTGGTCAACCATCAGGATCTCGATCCAGAAAAGTGGACGGTTGAGAAGGTCTGGTACAACAGTATGTATTTTGACAGTGTCAAGGAGCTGGTAGAGAAATATGAATTGGGAGAAGTGGAGAAGCTGAAACTGCCTGATCACAATGATGAAGACCTTTACTCTACTTACATACCTCGAGGTCATAGCAACACACCAACTAATATTCACGGGCCAAAGCTTGTTGAGCCCCAAGGACATCGCTACTCCATAGATCATAACTTTGTTGAGTATGCTGGATGGTCCTTCGCCTACAGAGTTCGCTCATCGGCTGGCCTTCAAGTCTTTGACCTTCGATTTAATGGAGAGAGGATCGCTTATGAGATCAGTCTTCAGGAAGCTATCGCCTTCTATGCTGGGGATACTCCTGCTGCCATGCAAACAAAGTACATCGACGCAGGCTGGGCAATGGGAACTTCAACTTACGAACTGGCACCTGGAATCGACTGCCCAGAAATCGCCACCTTTGTCGACCTTTATCATTACTTCGACACAGACAAACCGACGCAACACAAAAATGCCCTGTGTATTTTTGAGATGACTACTGCCATGCCCCTACGGAGGCATTTTAACTCCAACTTTCAAGGAGGATACAACTTCTTTGGAGGTCTGGAGAACACTGTGCTGGTGTTGCGAACAACTTCAACAGTTTACAACTATGATTACATCTGGGACTTCCTGTTTTACCCCAATGGAGTGGTGGAGGTAAAGGTCAGTGCTACCGGATACATCCATGCCACTTTCTTCACACCTAATGGACTTCACTATGGCACGAAAGTGTACGACTATGTGCTGGGGAACCTCCATACTCACCTCATCCACTACAAAGTGGACCTTGATATTGTTGGTGAGTATTATGAAGCAATGACCAAGTGCCTTGATCCAAGTCCACAATTAAAGAGATGTTATGCAGATCGTGGTAGAATAATGATGCTATATATTTGGTATTTTCCAACAAACCTCAGGTTTTCCTCAAGTTTTCTCACTTGGTGAGAAAACTTCTGTGTACCCCCAAAACACTTATTATGTAAGTCAATGGCTCCATGAGGACCCCGGTGTCTTTATGACATTTAGGGAGTTTTAATGGTGATAAATCCAGTTGTGAAAATATAACTCCTAACTGCCTGAACCCAACATATTCATGGCTTAGGACATATGTCCCCTCAGCTTCAAAGTATGAAGGCCTCCAGAGTTTTTCAGCCATTGTTTAATGAAAATGAAGCCATTCACTGCAAGGATTAAATCAGTTGTTGAACATTATAAGTGCTTTTTATGTGAAAATCTGATTCTATTAGGTTAGATGAGGTCATTTTCCTGATTTTGATTCACATAGTCACATAAAATACAAAATGTTATCAATAGACACCATATCCTGACACACAAAACATTCTCAAACTTCTTGTGTTTTCTGGGATGCAGGTCGAGATAACAGCTTTGAAACGATAGACTTGAAATATGTGAACTTCACCAATCCATGGAGCCCAAATCATTTTGTCGTCCAGTCCAAACTCCAACGGACGGAGCACAAGACGGAGCGATCGGCTGCATTCCGCTTTGGCAAAAAGTTCCCTCGCTATGTGCACTTTTTCAACCCCAGTGAGAAAAACAAGTGGGGCCACCAGAAGGGTTACCGCATTCAGTTTAATTCCCATGCTCACAGTGTCCTTCCTAAAGGCTGGAGAGAGGAAGTTGGAATCAGCTGGTCAAGGTAAATCAAATTCTTCATCACCTTGTTCTCAACGTATCAGTATCCCGTTGAAGCATTCAAATCCCATGAGGTGTTTTTATTCCTGATATAACCTCGGACAGAGTATCTCAAAATTACATTTGCCACCTTTTGCTAAAATAACCATAAGGCCATAATAGGTGACAAACTAACACATAAAAGCGTTGAACAGTAAAATATCTGACACCTGGAATCGATTTATGACCTAAAGCATCAGGAAAAAACAAATACAACATGTCTGATATGCTTTTTGTATTTCTAAACATATTTCTAGTAACTGAACAGTGGAATTCTGCGCTGCAATTTCTCTGGCATTTCATAACAAGGTCTTTAATCCGTCGGACTGGTGTGATGAAATATATCTGAAGTTGTGAAGCTATAACTTTCTAAAACTTCGGTTGCCCTTTTTGGTAGCTAACATTAATCAGCCCATTCCTACTTATTTCTTCTATATATATAGGAGAAATATAAAGAAGATATGAATCTTAGATAGTCTCTCCCCAGGTATCCTCTGGCTGTGACGCGTCACAGGGACAGTGAAGCCACCAGCAGCAGTATCTTCACACAGAACGACCCATGGGAGCCTGCAGTGTCCTTTGAGGACTACATCTGCAACAATGAAAACATAGTCAACCAGGTAATGGACATTTGGTTCCCCTTCGAAATGATTCTGCTCCCATGATGCATTTAATGCTGTGGAAACACCATGATGTTCTTTTAAAGCAATGTTTCCCAACCCTGGTTCTCAAGGCACACTGTCCTACATGTTTTAGAGGTTTCCCTGATTTAATGTGCCTGATTCAACTGATTGCAGTTCAGCAAATGCCTGTTAATCAGTCATCGATTGAAATCAGCTGGGCTGAAGCAAGGAAATACCGAAAGCATGTAGGCCAGTGAGTCTTGAGGACCAGGGTTGAGATGTGGTTTCAGTATTTCTGCATTATGTTATGCCCTAAACTTTCAAAATGATATCAACCACCATCCTGTCTTTTTCAAATTGCTCAAGATCAGTCATCTTAGTTAAAACAAAAGAATAAGAATTTCTCAAGAACATTATCTCTATTGTTAAGAAATTAGCAAATGGAAATAGTTTTGTGTGTGAGGAAAAACAACTTGCATTTTCGCCATTATGTGTAGGATCTGGTTGCCTGGGTTACGGTGGGCTTCCTACATATACCTCATTCAGAAGACATCCCCAACACGGCAACACCTGGCAACGCAGTGGGCTTCTTCCTCCGACCCTTCAACTTCTTCAATGAAGATCCCTCTCTAGCTTCCAAAAGCACCGTCATCGTCCGGCCGGGGCAGGACGGCAAACCCAAAGTTCAGAGGTGGACACCGGAGGTCGTAGGTCACTGTGTGACAGACAAGCCATTCTTTTACAACGGAACCTACGCTGGAGTTTAGAAGCTTTGAGTGTGACATAATGTCACACTGTACACTATGTTTGTCAATGCTGAAGAAAAAAATCAGGAATCAGAATTATAATGCCATGTGAGTAGGACAACTCCTTAGACGTGTTTTATTTACTTTATGTTTTCTTTTTTACATTTTTGACAAAATGTTTTTCAAAAGGAAAACTTGATCGAGATCTCGTGTAAATTTTTAGATGATAGATAGAACACTGCATGCTGAATTTAATCTACACCTTTGTATGTTTGTCATGCTCTTTATTTCACCATTGAATTTAATAGTTAGTGTACTTACTGTTAGGCAGGTACTGTAATGCAGCTACTGTTAGGTTGTGGAGCTAAAACAAAAAAAATCTGAAAACAAACATAAGAAGCTAAAAGACACTATGAGTCAACATTTGGGAACCCTTCTAATCTCACACTGGATCTCCATGGATGAGCTTTAGTAACAGTGAGAATCCAGGATTCAGGATCCTCCACATCCGCCCTGCCTGGTGTAAGACCGCTGCCCCCTCCTCTCTCACCCCCTCCAGGACACCCTGTCTGCCCCCATGCCAGGAATGTTCTCACTGGAGACACATCAGGGGCTTGAAAAGCAAACAGCGCGATTCCGGATGCTTCCAAGCAAACACATCAGGATGCCACCTGGTTGTGCTGTTGCCCCTGGAAACCTAAGTTTTACTGTGCAGAGTATAAAAAGGGACATATAGCAGCTCTGTACTTCATGTGTGCATGTTTTCCTAACTTTGTACTTTCATGACAAATCAATTGTCTTGATCGAATTGCATATTAAATAACCAAACTACCTTGTATGTGATTTCAAGGTCTTTTTTGCTGATATTGTGTTCTTCAGAACACAGAACCAATCGGTTGGGTTAGAATGGATTTTGTTGCAGCCAGCTGGATTGTGAGAAGAGTAAACGTTTTTGTGCTTTGGAATAAAGGAATCCTCCCAACAGCTTCTCACAATCAAACAACTTTTTTTTTTTATAAGTGTGTGCTGATGTTTTACAGTGTGCGCTGTAAAAGAGGGAACAGTCAGAGCTGTCTGTAGATGGACCGCACCAGAACAGGGCGCAGAGGTGACACGGGTAGCAGTCATTCCAAAAGATATCCCCATGGCAACGGTGATGTTGATATCAGGGAAAATTGCCGGAAAAATCTGGACGGCAGGGTTTTATCTATTGATTCAGCCTCAGGGTGAGATTTTTTTTTATCTCTGTGGGACGGTTTAGTGATTCATTATTACACGGGCCATCACTATTCATTAGAAATCTCATTAATATTGTTTTTATTTCAAAATGTGATTACATTTTTCTTGCATGCTTACAAAGTTTGTTTTTTTCTCACACAGGCAAGCACCAAACATTAGAAAACTAAATGCAACAAATACACTTATTGTTAGTATTTGTGGAACTGCAGCTTGTGCAGAATGGGAAACTCCTCTGGATCTCCAAGAAAGGTTTTGCTTCCAGCCTGAGAGGTGCTGCCATCTAGTGTTCATGTTTTGCCAGGCGTCAGCTTAGATTTTCAAATCCAAAGTTCAATCATAAGGGCTTGACACAAAAACACATAGTAACACATAGTATTGTGCTCCTGCTCAATATTACATTTTAAACCAATTTTAGATGACATTTATGTCCTCATTTACCCATATGAGACATAAAACATTGATTTGTATCTGATATATGTCAAGTCAAGACAGTAACCAAATATAAACCAGTAATTAACATGACACATTGTCAAATGCCTTTGCTATGCTGAAAGGTGTGGTGTGGAAGGAGAAGTCAGTCAGCCAAAAATAACATTTCCAGCCACATGAGTTTTAAGACACTGAGATCCTATCAAAATATAAACCTCATGCATTACAGAAACTGTGTGAAGAAATAGTTGCCATTAAGTAATGTGAAGTCCAGGAACTAATGGTTTCTAACCACTGAGCTAAAAATAAGAAGCTGAAGCCTTCTTATTTGTGTAATCTAATTTCTCTACAGCAGCTCTAAATCCCTTTGCTCTAAAACCACATCAGAACATTTTGTGAGTTTGTGCCTGAAACTTTGTATCTCTGTCTTTACAACTGATACATCTGTCTTTTGAACAATGAGTAAAGATGATGACAGGCCTCTTTAATACATTAGTCAGAGTTCAGTGTAGTGTATGCTTAATCAACCCATAGCATCGTTTTGTTATGCTAAATTAACCTCGGCCTGGGTGAACGAAATAACCAGTTCGGATTGTTTTTGACTCAAACGTTTTAAGAGTGTATGGTTAGCAGAGAGTTCTGGTGTAATGAGGGGCGTGGTCTAAACTAGTGTTTCTCTTTTCTGTCATGCCCCACCCTCAGGGTTCATCTTTTTTTTTATTATCTCCTGGTGACCTTCCCTCCCTAGAATTGAAATACTATTGCGAATCCGTTCATATTTAATAATTTATCTGTACAAACCATTGGCTCTGGCATTGTCTGACCTTATCAAAGCTGCTGTTTTATTGTTCTAAGCCTCAAAATAAATTCTGAAATCAGTTTATCATGTGAATCAGTAACATTTAATCAAGGCGACTCAGTTTGAAGGAGAAA